>OX344721.1:4267500-5467500 GCA_947034835.1 Ballota nigra | reverse complement strand
TCTGTAGTTTTCTCTTGTTTTACCTCGATGATACTGGTAAAGTTGCCTCCCCGAATGTCAGTGATGACCAATTCATCATCAGCCTCTTCCTCCTCCCTCATCGGCTGCTTTCCCTTGTCAGTCCCTGCAGCATCAGTCCCCTCTTCAGGGTGCACTGAAGGCAATTGTTGAATGGTCACAGCCGCCTGCTTAGGCACAGCTGAACCATCTCGAACGTTGGGTAAGATACCCTCAGAATTAGGAGTCTCCTTTGGTGCCTCCACATCATCCTCCTTTGCCTCTAGGCAGGGAATCCCTTCACAGGCTGATGTGTCATTGGCAGATGAACCAACCTTGTTGGTCTCATCAATTACTCCACCCTTGGACGCAGTCCCTGAATCACCTTTCCCCTGAGCACTAGGCTCAGAGACCATTGCATCTATCTCCTTAGCAGTTTTCTCCACTTTTTTCTCATCCACTCCGCTCTGAGTGTTATCATCCTCATCATCATCCTCCTTGGGCTCATCCTCAAAGTCATCCTGCATGCCAGCTTTCAGTCTATCAACCAGTTGCTTTAAATTCTTGAAGTTTAGCAACTGCAGCCAACTGGTGATCTAAAAATACGAGCAAAGTCTGGCTTCCTCCTTCTCCCAGTGTTTCCAGCCTCTGGCATCGACAAGCATATGCTGCTCCTGCATGTTTGACTCCTTGAAGTCAAGCCAGACTTTGAGTTCAATAACGTTCGAGCAAAGCTCCCTGTATCTATGCAGGCTGGGCCAACACTTTGATGCCCACTCACAGACGTTCCCCCTGAGAGTGTTCTCGAACATTCCACCCATCAACCCGGCATCCAGCTCCTCCTCCTCCGCCATGTCCAGAAACTCATCGGCTGAGTCTCCTTCGGTAGTGGTTTTGGGGCAGTCTTTGGGGTTGGGGTAAGATGGGAAGTCATCAGTGTTGGGCATAGAAGTGTTTGGCTCTGGGTTTTGATCAAACTCAGTGATGGATGAAGTTATGGGCTCTGACTCTTTTTGTGGAGGTGTGAGGTCAGGATTTGATGATGGTAGGGTAGGTTCAGTGGGGTGAGAGGTAGGTTCAGTGAGGATTGGGGTAGGCTTAGTGATGGATGTGGTTTGATCAGGGTGAATTGGGGTAGACTCAGAGATGGGTGTGGTTGAGGGTTGGGGTTCAGTGGGATTGGACTCAGGTTGCAGCAGCTCTGCAGTGTCAATCGTTTCTCTAACCTGCTCTAAGTCAGAGGCTCTTGGAGAGCTTGACTCCTCCCGAATTGAGCTTATCTCCCTTAGCTTCTTAGCCGGAGATCTCTTAGGCCCTTTCCTCAGTCTCTTCAAAGGCCTATCCACCAACTCTTCTCCCCCTGATCTGACGTCATCGTCAGTCTCCTCGGCCTCAGAAACGGCCTTCTTGGAGACCTTCTCAGTCCCTTTCCTTTCCCCCTTAATCGTGGCCTTGCTTTTCAGCACCACCTTTAGCTTGATTTTCTTCTCCTCTTCAGCCTTCTCCTCTCTCTCCTTCTCAGCCTCCTTCTCAGCTGCAATCTCCTCCTCAGTCTCCTTCCCCTTCTCCAGGAGACTCTCTACTTTCTCCAGCAGGGCAGGCACCACCTTCTTGCCCTTTGAAGCTGGCTTCTTCTTCTGACCCTTAGGAGGACCATTGGGGTCAGGGATGCCAAGGATGACATAGGTGTCAGCTGCTGTGGAGAACATCACCTTCTTGGATGACAGATCATCCTCCCAGTCAAAGGTGCAACCCTGACACGCGTGAGCTATCAGGATTGACATTCTGGTGCCGAAGGGAAGGATGGCTCCCACTGAAATATGTTTCTTCTCCTCATCCTTCTTCAGCTTGTTCCGAGCAGCCTAACTTATTTGATCGATGAAGAACTGCTCCCAATTGGCCTCAATGCCATCCACCAAAGCCCCCATAATTCTCAGCTTTGGCACGGTACTCAGGCTTGAGTGTTTCCTTGTGTTGCCTCGCCCTAAACTCCGGCGACCCAATTTTCATCCAATCCTTAAGGAGCTCACCCTCCTTATTCTCCTTGTAGGTCCTGGGGTTGATTCCAGAGCATGGAAGTCTGTACACCTCCTTCACGGTCTTCCTCAGGTCGATCGTTCGGGTCTTAACATTGAACAGCTCCTCGCCATCCTGGTTCTTCTCCCCAGTAGGCACCAATACAGTCACCTGCGTGAATAATTCACCTTTGCGAAGGAATAAGTTCAGGTATGCTTCCACCACCGCCTTCGGAAGAACGTATGTGGGTTTCTTTATGACAAATTTATCCATCTTGGCGTCAGAAATCCACTTGAAGACTGGAAGAATTTCGGCAACTGTTTGGCTGGGTCCATCCATGGAAGAGATGTGCTCCATGTTTACCAACTTGCTCTAGACAACATCCTCAAGATTGTTCGTAGACCAAGTGGTGTCAATGAATGCCATTTAGAGAATTAGGGTTTTGAGAAATTTGCAAGATAAAAGTTTGAACGAGAGAAAGTTCAGTGTGCTTAGTGCGTTTGCGTAAATTTCTCAAATGACATTCTTGATTGATATGAAATGAACAGTTACTCAGACGTGGGGTTGAGATTAATCCTGAATTTGAAAAAATTTGAAATGAAGGGCCAGGATTGATCTCAGCATCAATCATTTCCCCAGTCAGTCATATTCCGTACAACGGACACGTATATGAAAAAGTAACTGCATGCATTAAATGCTCCAACACGTATGGGTTTAAATATGAAAAGGTGCATTTTAATGAAAACGATCAGCATTTAATGAAGATTTTCAGGATGAAGGACTCAGTGAGACGCTTCAAATTCACAAGAGTCAGTATTGAACTCATACCTGTCAGGAAGACATTGTAACACCCTGATACCTCGCTGAGTCGAGTCTGGCCTAAGTTCCCCCTTGATCCTATACTAACTGCTCTTCCGGATCTAAGAGTCCTAACTCCACTGACAGTTCCATAAATCTTGCCTCAGCCAAAGGCTTAGTCAAGATGTCAGCCCTTTGCCTGTCAGTGTGAATTTTCTCCATCCTAATGTCCTTCTTCTCTACATGATCTCGAATGAAGTGATGCCTAATATCCACATGCTTGCACCTTGTGTGAAGAACTGGGTTCTGAGTGATTGTTATAGCACTATTGTTGTCACAATAGATTGGAACCTCATTAGCAAATACTTGGTAGTCTCCCAATTGTTGTCTCAACCATAAAATCTGAGCACAACAACTACCTGCAGCCATATACTCAGCCTCAGTTGTGGATGTCGCCACTAAATTCTGTTTCTTACTAAACCACGAGATCAACTTACTCCCCAAAAACTGACATGTCCCTGAGGTGGATTTCCTATCAATCCTGCAACCTCCATAATCTGCATCTGAATAACTAGTCAGTTCTAAGTTGTCATCTGAAGGATACCATAGTCCCATATTAACTATCCTTTTCAAATACTTGAGTATCCTCTTAGCAGCCTCCAAATGACTTCTCTTGGGGTCAGACTGATACCTAGCACACACGCCAACTGCAAAAGTAATGCCAGGTCTACTTGCAGTCAGGTACAACAATGATCTTATCAGCCCTCGGTACTCACTCTGATTCACTGAAGCTCCTTCAGTATCAGGATCCATCTTCCAATTGGTGTTCATTGGGATCCTGGCTGGATTGCTATTCTGAACTCCAAACTTCTGAATCAAGTCTCTTGTATACTTGACCTGATTAATGAAAATCCCTTGATCAGTCTGCTTGACCTGCAACCCTAAAAAAAAGTTAATCTCTCCAATCATTGACATCTCAAATTTACCAGTCATCAACTTAGAGAATTTCTCACAGAGTTGATGATTTGGTGATCCAAATATTATGTCATCCACATAAATCTGGACCAAGAGAATGTCATCACCTTCAGTGATCCTGAACAAAGTCCTATCCACGGTTCCCTTCCTGAACCCGTGGTCAGTCAGGAATTGAGAGAGGGTATCATACCAAGCTCTAGGAACTTGCTTAAGTCCATAGAGTGCTTTCTTCAAATGGTATACTCTATCTCCAACCTCAAACCCGGGAGGTTGTTCAACATATACCTCTTCATTGAGTACACCATTCAGGAAAGCACTCTTGACGTCCATTTGATACACCTTAAACTTCTTGTATGTTCAATATGCAAGGAACAACCTGATAGCTTCCAACCTAACCACTGGAGCAAAGGTCTCATCATAGTCTATCCCTTCAGACTGACAATACCCCTTTGCAACCAATCTTGCCGTGTTCATTACTACAACACCGTTCTCATCCTTCTTGTTCTTGAAGACCCACTTGGTACTAATAACACCTTGATGCCTAGGTCTATCCACCAGTTCCCAAACCTGATTTCTTGTGAACTGATTCAACTCCTCTTGCATGGCTATGATCCAGTTCGAGTCAGTGAGAGCTTCTTCAATGTTCTAAGGCTCTTGCTCAGAGAGAAAGCAACAGAAAAATGCGCTCTCACCATGGAACCGTCTGGTCCTGAATCCCTCAGTTGGATCACCAATGACCTGGTCAATGGGATGACTCTCTAGCCATGTTCTCTTACCTAGAGTTGTTCCTGAAGTACCTGCAATGTTAGTGTCTACAGGTTCATAGAATTCAGGATATTGAACATAAGGGAAGATCCTGAGTCTATACCAAAGGGATTTACCAACTCAATGTCAGGAACATCGATTCCCCCTTGTGAGGTGACTCAGGAACCGTCTCAGCTACGACCGTATCTTCATAGACGGTGCTTACCTCAGGTTGAGCCTGTTCCTTAGCCTGAGGCTCAACTGTCCCTGATGCGTTGAGCTTAGAAGTGGCTCTTGAGTCATCTTCCTGATCATCATCATCATCCCATCTTGGAATTGGCACAGTTTTGACCTTTTGGATTAGGTTGATTCTTTAGGCTCAGCCTTGTCACTCTCCTTGTGACCTCCTCAGTGTCAGGATTCAACACTCTTATCCTAGACTCAGTGACAGATAAATCAAACACAACATGTGGTGATTCTTCCACAACAAGAGTCCTACAGTTGTAAACCCTGAAGGCTTTACTGACTTCAGAATATCCTAAGAATATTCCTTCATCAGATTTGCTATCAAAGGCTTTCAACTGGGTCTTCCCATTGTTGAGGATGAAACACTTGCAACTAAAAATATGGAAATAAGAAATGTGAGGCTTCCTCTTGTTCCATGTCTCATATGGAGTCTGTGCATGTTATTTGTTCAACATGGACCCGTTTTAAGTGTAGCATGCAGTGTTGATTGCCTCAGCCCAAAACTTCTTGGGCAATCCTGACTCAACCAGCATGGTCCTGGCAGCTTCCTTCAGTGTCTTGTTCCTTCTTTCAGCGACACCATTTTGTTGTGGGGTTCTAGCTGCAGAAGTCTCATGAGCAATACCAAGTTCATTACAGAAATCAGAAATATATGAATTTATAAATTTAGTGCCCTTGTCAGATCTGATCTTAGTAATAGACTGATTCTTCTCATTGTTGAGTCTTCTGAGCAACTCTGGAAGCTTCACCTGTGTTTCCTTTTTATTCAACACGAAAATAACCCAAGTATGAATAATCATCAATAACCACAAGGGTGTATTTCCTACCATTCATACTCACAGGTGTTACAGGGCCGAATAAATTCATGTGCAAAAGTTGAAGAAACCTATCAGTGGAGAAGGAAGCTTTCTCCTTGAATGATGCTCTGACCTGCTTCCCTTCCTGACAAGCTTTTGCACACATGATCCTTGCTAAAAACTTCATTAGGTAGACCTTCAACAAGTGACTGTCTTGAAATTTTGTTAAGAATCTTGAAGTTCAGATGGCTTAATCTTTTGTGCCATAACCAACTGAGCTCTAAGGAGCTTTTAGCAATAAAACAAGTATTGGGAAAAGTACTGCTCCAATTAGCGAGATAAACATTACCTTTCCTAATACCTGATAGAAGCACTTGTGTTGATTTGTCCTTAACTGAACATATATTCGATGAGAACTCAACACTGAAACCTTTGTCACAAAACTGGCTTACTGACAACAGGTTATGCTTCAGTCCTTCCACAAAGGACACATTCTCCACTCTGACCGTACCTATAACCAAGACACCAAAACCTTTAGTAAAACCTTTTAAGTTATCACCAAAGGTTACCTTTGGACCATCTTTAGCTTGAAATTATTGGAGAAGACTCTTCATTCCAGTCATATGCCTTGAGCAACCACTGTCTAGGTACCAAACAACCTTGGTTGAGTCTCCTCTCCTCTTGTTGTGATCCACAGCTGCCTGCAAACAATTCAGGCTTTAGGTACCCATTGGGTGTTGGGTCCTATCATGTCAGTTGTACCCTTCGGGATCCAGACTTGCTTTACTACCCTGATTGCCTCAAAGTGGTAAATCTGTCTCCCTGAAACATCAACATACACAACTTTCTTCTTCTTAGCCTGAGAAGAAGATGGTGTATGAGTGCTAGGATTAGGCTTCACAGGAGCCTGAGTGGGTGCCTTTTGGGTTGGCTTCCTGTTCTTCCTAATCCTTGGTGCAACAGGTCTTTGGGCTTGTTCTTGATAAGGGCCTTGTTTTCTGCTCCCCCTAGGCAAGTGAGGGAAAGAAAAACAGTTAAAGGCCTCAGGATGCCAAAACTATGGGGGAGTCATCATACTTGGCCTTTCCTGCTGGTATTGCCATGCATGATGATACCCTCGTTGACCAGTCTGATGACTCTTGGCCTGAGTCTTCCTCTGCTTTCGCTGAGGTTTTCTCTGGCCTAAGCTCTCAGGGGCTTCCTTTGGTTGCTTAGCCTTTCCCTTGGGTTTTGGATTAGCAACCTTGGGGGCAACTCTGACTGTGTCAACAGTTTCTTTGCCCTTATCAGTCTGGCGGGCCTGAAGTACAACCTTCATTGTATTCTAGCCTGCCTGAACAAAAACCCTCTCAGTGTTGCTCCCTGAAGCAACATGAGATTGACCTTGTGAGGATTTCTTAAGAACATATCCAAGTCCCTTTTTCTCATTCCCAAGCATCTGGCTGCTATTTATTTCCTCTCTAGCCACTGAGGATTTATTCATTGTTGCAACCTTCTGCCTAAGAGAGTCCTCACTCTTTTTCAGGATTTCATGTCTGGCAAAAAGGTCATCAAACTTACTCTTGAGTACCTTTAGCTCTTTCTTCCTGACCAGCTCTTCATCAGCCAGTTCTTTCAGAATCTTCTCTCTTGGGAGATGCTCAACATTGATCATGTCAATTTCCTGAGTTAATCTCATAATTTGAGCTAACTCTTTCAGATCTGACTGAGTGAGTTGATCATTTAGGTTTTGAACCTCAGTACTCAATTTCTGGTTCTCCTCTACCAAAAAGACATTAGTTTCCTGCAGCCTGGAGAAATCAACCATCAATTGATCCAAACAGATCTGAAGGTTCATTTCTCTAGCTGACTCTGAGCTGGGCTCAGGATTTTGACCAGTGTATGAACCATAAACAGAGTTAGATGTTACCTCAGGCTCTTCCCTAGCCATAAGACACACATCGTCGTATTCATCATCATAAAAGAGTTCAGGCGACCTCTTCTCAGGACCATCTGAGTTTGTAGCTTCCCTAGCGAGCATGGCTCTCCGGTCAGCGTACCTCTGGTCTCTCTTGGCCCTCATGCCTTCTCTTTCCCTTGCACTTAGCTCTGGGTAGTCATACTGGTAGTGCCCATTCTTGTTACAGTTGTAACATGCAGCTTGCTCATCACCACTTTCCTTTCTTGGCTCAGGGTTCCTCCTTGAGTCAGGTTCCCTTGGTCTGGATGAGCTTTCGGTCTTGCCTGAGTGCCTGTCATCACGAGTACGTCTCTGTTCATCTCTTCGATCGAGCTTTGGATCTGAATATCTTCTTTCATCACCACGATTTCTTCTCTGGTCAGTGTTCCTTTTTCCTCATATCTCCGTGAGCTTTGGTGGGTTCCTTCAGGTTTCTTGTCACGAGTATCCTGGTAATATTTCTTATAACGACCAAACCTGGAATTAAGCTTTTCAAAGCGTCTGGCCATCAGGTTGTACTCCTCAGCAAGCTCTTCCTTGCTCATCTCCATCAGTGACTTTGATGAAGACTCGACAGGTTCTGACTTGGCTTTGAACGCCACGCTTTTCTCAGGAGCTTTTTCTTTCTCCTCTTCTTCTTGCTGAACTTTCTTCTTTCTCTTGTTGAGATCATATTCCAGTGCTTTAAGCTCTGAAAAAAGTAAAGCAGAAGTTATGTTACTCATATTCTGAGTGTTCTTTAGCATAATTACACTGTTATCCCATCTCTCAGGAAGGGCATTCAGGATCTTAGAAGAACATCTCTCTTTGGAACATCCTTATCCAACATCACCAACTCATTCATCAACTTGATGAATCTTGACTCCATCTGATCTATCGTCTCATCAGGCAGCATCTCGAATGCTTTGAACTTCTGAATGGCAATATTTCTCTTGTTCTCTTTTATCTTTTCTGACCCTTCACACATCCTGGTCAGCTCATCCCAGACCTCCTTAGTCGTCTTTAAGTTCATCAGCTTCGCTGACTCCTCGAAAGACACCGTATGCAAGATGATGTTTCTGGCCACATTGTCTAGCCCACCATTTTGATCTCATCATTAGTCATATCCTTCCACTCTGTAGGAACCTGTACGCCAATGTCAAGATGCTCATACCCCAGTCCTCTGATATTGGGGATGGTGATCTTGATAGGTCTTTCCATGATAACACGCTGCATTAGGTCATGCATGGTATCTAGATGTACCTTAAGTCTGAACTTCCAGCAGACAAAGTTAGAAACAGAGAATTCAGGCAATGAAGCTTCAAGTCTCCTCGAAGTCATGATGATGCAAGTTTTATGAAAAGCAAACTCATATCTGTTCAGTGACCACCAACAGTTTCACCTCTGAAACTATTAGTATTCAAAGTCAGTGGTCTTTTGAACCACTGCTCTGATACCACTTGTTGGTCCCGATACAAGAATGAGGGATACGTGTTTGGAGGGGGGAATACACGTATATAAATTTTTCTGCTTTCAAACTGACTGGGTCCCCTTAGCTCAGAGTGGTAAAGAACTCAGGGTTGATAACACACATACTGACTACACTGAGTGCTGGTCAGTTGGCAAACTATCAACTTGAGTTCAGTGCGGAAATGCGTGAGCCCTGAAAGTTTATAGTCTTGTTAATGTTTGCTTTCTGAAAACTTGATTACTCAATTCTGAAGTAGTGATTAATATGGCAGTGTTCAAGTTAATGATCAGGCTGATTGATTCAAGCCTGATAAAAACTGATGCAATGAATGACTTAATGAATAAGCAATAAGAACATTATCAAAGCAGTAAAGAACACAAGGAGTTTAATGTGGTTCAGAGACTCAAGCTCCTACGTCCACGGTCCTGATTGAATAGGATAATCCACTACGGATTAGCTTGTTTTTAACGTGCCAAGATGCACCCAGATCAGCTAACTCACTGACCCTTACAAACTCCTTCCTAACTCACTAACTAACTTCAACCAACAAACCTAACAAGAGGGTTTTGGTTTCAGTTTGGTTTCCAACTAAGGTTGTGTTGGTCCCACTAGATAGATTAATTGTGGAAGCTTTAAGGTTATGTCTTAACAAACTTCTTATTATAAGAGCACAAAACAAGTAAGAGACTAAATAAACGAAAGCAATAAATAACACCGGATATATAGTGGTTCGGATCTGAATATCCTACGTCCACTCTCCCTTTTATCCAAGGGATCTCACTAACAACCAACCAACTTACTTACGTACTGGAATTTTCGAAGTACCAGTTCCTTCTTACAACTCCTTTAGATCTAATCTCAATCTAAAGTAAGCAACCTTCAACCTTATCTTAGAGATGAACAGGTTAAAGTCCAACAACTCCTTAAGAGTAGATATGTAATGTGAACAATAAAAGAGCTAAGAGTGATTATCAAAAAGCTTGGAATGTGACTTGTGCGCGTAGGATCTCTAGAGCTTTTTCTTGAGACTGCACTCTTGTATTTATAGAGGTGATTAGGGTTAGCCATTGGAGAGCTAATCAATCAGATCCTCTATTTAAGGAAGCCTCAATCAATCAATTCCCTAATTGATTAATTGGGTTGGTGAGATCCTTGGATTGAATATCTTCAAATACTTTCCAATCCGATCTTGTTGACTTGATTCAAATCACCAACGGTCAAATGTTTCCAATGCCTAACTCTGATTCTCTCCAGAGAGAGCAAGACCAGACACCAGGCAACCTCGATGTCTTCTGGTCCAGATCTGGTTAACAACCAGAATACTCAGTAGAAACAGGGGATCAAACTGAGTATCTTTTATTTCACCAGACTCGTCTGGTCTGGACTCGTCTGGTCTGGGGATGGTCCTCTGCCTCTGGTCAGATCTCATCTGGTGAAGTCCTCTGGTGGAGTCCTCTGGTGAAGTCCTCTGGTGGGGTCTTCTGGTGAAGTCTTCTGGTCTGGCAGTTCCCCCTAGACTAAGTCCTAATCTAGATCATCATCTGGCTAACAGATCCAGATGGTCCTATTACATCTTCTGGTTTGTTTTAACTCATCAAAACTATACAATAATTATCCTAACAATTTCCCCTTTTTTGATGGAGTTAAAACATTACCAGAACTGATCAAACAGAGAATAAGCAAGAAAACAATAAAAGGATAAGACCTTAGAATAGATCTTATCAGGCAAACAATTAAGACAACAAGAGGTTGTCTTTTGAACAGGGAAGATATGATACTTTCATTAATAATAAGGATAGAATGATTACAGATTACATTGAAGATCAGAGTCCTATTCTATGCATATCTCCTGTTCTCTTTAGGCACAAGAAACCAGTCAAGGAACCTATCCTTGACGGCCTTCAACTTTGCAGAAGATGTTGGAGTGAAGTTCACCAACACCTTGGCCTTGTATAATCTCTTCAGCTCTGCCCAATCAACCTGGTTCCCATTCATAGGAATGTTGAGATAGGTAAACTCAGGAGCAGTCACCTCCAGGTTGAACTCAATGGTAGAGTCCATCAATTGCTTGTACAGATCTGCATCATAAGCTTGCATCCAAGAGTGAAAGGTTCTGTTGATTAGCTCATCATCCTCTGGTGCTGGCCTCTGGATATAGTGTTGAATGAACCAGAGAGTCTTTGCCTCCTTCCATTTCTCAATCAAGGGCACAGGCACAGTAGAGTCAAAAGACCCTTCTGTCCTGAGAGGCAAAATGTTCATCACCTCAATGGGAGCTTTCCTCCTCTGACTAGATCTACCTGCACCAGAAGGAACACCAGCTTCTCTGGTCTTCTTGTTCTGTCTCCTAACATATCTGAGCCTCTGCTCTTCATCTATGTTTTTCCTTATCCTAGCTTGCTTCTCCTCTGGAGTCTCTTCCTTATATCTCTTCTGAGCTTCTTCAACAACAGTTTCAAGGAAGCTCTTCTTGACTTTCCTAAACTTCCTCTTAGCAGGACCAGGAATGGTAGAAGAATCATGCTCTGCTTCTGACTCCTCTTCTGCAGCAAGCTGCTTAGCCATGGTAAGTGATTTGAATTCCTCTTTCTTCTTCTTTTGCAGCTCTGCCTGGGCCAAAGTGTTCTCCAGCAGGTCCAGACGAGCACCATGGTTGAAGAGGGTCTCGTTTGTGGTCTTCGCCAGATCAGTTCTGGCCTTCTCTTTCCCCTTTTTAACTTCATCAATAAGGGGCTCCACCACCTGCCTAATAAGATCAGGCAAGGCAGTGTTGGAGGAAGAGTGAAGATCACGGAGCTGCTTTGCTTCCTCCAGGTAAGCTTTTGATTCTGCAACCAGCTTCTCCTGTCTGTCCAACATCTCCTGGAGGGAGTCCTTCAGCTTAGCAGTCTGCAGCATCTGGGAAGCCAACTCAATTTGCAGCACAGAGACTGGCCTTAGCTGCTCAAGTACATGCTCCTGGAGCTGCTTCTGGCTGTGCATCACATCCAACTTGACAAAGAGGCCATTTGCCTTGAAAGAGGCCTTGGCAGCAGCAAAGGTAGACTTGATCTGCTTCAAAAATATCCTCCTCTCCTGCCGGATCTGGTGCTCAATCATAGCAGGGGCCATATGTTGAATTGCCTTGGAGAAGCGCCCAATCTGCATGATTTGTTCATTAAAGAACGTCTTCATCTTCTGTAGCACGGCAGGAGTGACATCAAAGTCTTCCTCATCTGAATAGAGCTCTGGAGGGAAGACAAAATGAGGCCCAAACTTGTAAGAAGGGCCCTCAGGGGAGATCATAACCCCTCTCTGGATGAGCAAGGTGCGAATCAAGACCTTGGCTGCAACAGGGGTCTCCAGCTCTGCTGGGTTCTGGATGTTCAGTTTCTGCTTAAGTTCAATCTCCCAGGCGGTGAATGTGGAGGGAGTCATCTCTTCTAGCAGCAGCATCAGGTCCTCCACATCCTCTAATCTGGCCTTGCTCCATACCTTGGCGTCAGTCAGATCCGCCAATAATGGTAAGTGGTCCAATAAGATTGGAAAATGCTCTCTTAGCCAGAGCTGAGCACTCACACTCATACTCTGCCTAATGGGACCCATTTCTGCAGATGAGAAAGTAAAGGGTTTGGGCCCTGAGGCACAGGAGGAAGGTGTTAAGTGATCAGGCTCAAGTGAAGCTTTCTCATCTTCACTATCATTGCTAGATAGGCAAGTGGGAGAAGGGGGAGGGGCAGGAAATCCCAATGCCATAGAGGTATTCTGGTCTAGGTTTTGATATGTATGAGTTTGGGGAGGGGTTGACATTTGTGAAGCAGAAATGGAGGGAATGGGTTGCTCTTCACCAGAAGAGGTAGATGGAACCTCTGGTACAGGAGCAGGGAAAGGAATTTGTGAGGATGCAGGGGATGGAATGGAAGGTTCTGCACCAGAAGAAGTTGATGGAACTTCTGGGACAGTGGCTGGGGGAGATGGATTTGTGGTAAGAGGTGTATGGGAAGGTGGGGGAGAAGGTGTTTGAGTAGGTAGGGTTGATGTAGTGTATAGGGGTATATCTGGGATGGTCTGCTCTGGTGAGGATATAGGGGCACCAGGAGCAGGAGATATGGTTTGTGTTTGGGTGTCTGGAGGAGAAGTAGTGGGGGTAACTAGGTTAATATGATCAGAGGGGGGATTAGAGGATGGGTTAGAAGTGTTTACCTCAGCTGAGTCAACATCAGCAGGCACAACAGGCTCTGGAGCAGAAGCATCCTCCATTATCTGAGAAGCCTCATCAATTGCCTTCTCCAAGGCCTCTCCAAGATCAGAGCCAGAGTCAGGATCTTGAAGAATGGCACGCTTGGCCCTGGATTTCTTCTTTAGAGGTTCCACCTCCTCTACTCCTTCCTCTTCATCATCTTCTGGCTCATCCACCAGAAGAGTTTTCTTGCCCCTCCTGGGCTTCTTAGCAGAAGCTCGTCTAGCTTTATCATCTTGCCTCTGCTTCCTCTTGGCTGCTCCAGCCTTCTTAGCATCATCAACTCCTCCACCCTTCTTCTTTAAAGCAGCTTGAAGGGGGATCAGGTCATCATCTGATGAACCAGAAAATACCACAGTAGATGAACCAGTCGCCACAGACTTCTTCGGCTGGCTCTTTTTGGTCTTCTGCCCCTTAGCAGGCGAAGGCACTGCTTGAATAGGAGGGGCGGGGATGGCTTGCTCCTCGTCTGAGTCGGCATGACCATGAAGAGGGCCATCCTTAGAAAATAGAATCTTGGATTTATGAAATCCCTTACACCAGGAGTCTTCCCACTGCATCTCTGGAAGCAATGAATCTAAAATAAGAGTCAGTTTCGTTCCCAACGAAACATTCGCAGTAAAGCAGAACTGCAACTCCCCTGGTCTGGATGGGCAAGGCTCCTTCTTCACCTTCAACTTGTTCTTCCTCAACACATCCCAGAAAAATTCCGCCCAGTTACATTGCACTCCGTCGTACAATGCTCTCATCACACACATCCTTCCATTAAAAATCGCATCTGTGCTATGACTCTCGCACATCAGAATCTTCACAATAATGTCAAAGAGTACCTTGTACTTTTGCCTCAAATGTTTATCCAAAAAACCCTTCGTGATGTTCTAGCAGGAGGATCGAGCAAAAAGCTTGAAGGGACCAACAATATCATCCTCCTTGTACGTCAATGGATCTATGCCTGTTGCAGAGATATTCTCGAATAAACTGCAGAAATCTTGCTTGGAAAACACCAAATCATCCTCGTCGATCTTGGATGAAATGTAGTCGTCGTGGATCTTCATACAGACCAGAAATTGGGCCGCATATCCGTCCAAAGTCCTAAGATTTCTTGGAACCGTTGAGAGTAACTTCTCCACCCCTGCTCTCTGGAGCAATTCCAGAATCGACAGCGCCACAGGGTTCTTCGTGGTGTAGAAATCCACCACCATCTCTGTCTTAAGCTTTTTCATGATGTATACATGGTCGAAGTTGCACATAGGAGCCATGACTGAACGAAGAGTGTGAGAGAGAAAGAAAGAGAACTTGCAGAGAGAAGTTAGGGTTTTGAAAAATATGAAACGTGAAGAGACAGTTTAAAAAAAATAAGTGTAAATAAGAGAAAACGCGTGGCTCTAAGAGTTAATGAAGTGTGAACGCATGTAAAAGATCCATTTTAATTTAGGGAACAAAATCAATTTTGAATTGATTGACATATTGCACATTGAATAAATCTGATGGCCACGATTAAAGGGCGAAATACAGATTTAATCTTGTGCGTAGGCGTGGTCATTGGGACTGGGTATAAAGGGATTTTGTGGCAGTCAAGAGAAAAAGCGAAATGATTGCCTATGCCCTATACCCTAGTCTTAAATACACTCCGAAGTTGAAACATTTTGAGTGTACTTACTAATTTTAAAAGTGTATCCCAATGATCAGAGGCCAGAGAAGTAAATACATACCTCTCACCTGGTATTGTAACCAGATGATACCTCAAGTAACCTGGTGTTACATCTCATCTGATGGACATCCATTTGGTTCTGGTCAGAGAAGACTTTATATTTTCCTTGAGTCTGACTCTGAATTTCATCTGGGATGCACCTCACCTGGTACATACCTCACCTGGAGATGGAACTTGTCTGGTATATCTAACCTGTAGGCATGTTAGTAGAGAAAATAATAAAGTATGTAAAATTGAAATAAAGGATACTTCTACTCTGATGTTCCCCCTAAATCAAATCTGTCTCTGGTTCCAACAAACCTAACTCAAAAGCTAACTCTCTGAATCTGGTTTCAGCCAAAGTCTTAGTCAGAATATCTGCTCTCTGCTTCTCTGTTGCAATCTTCTCCATCCTTATATCTCCCTTCTCAACATGATCTCTGATAAAGTGGTGTCGTATATCAACATGCTTGCACCTGGTATGAAGAACTTGATTCTGGGTGATTGCTATGGCACTATTACTATCACAGAAGATTGGAATATCCTTAGCTCTAATCTGGTAGTCCCGAAGTTGTTGACTAATCCAGAGTAGTTGTGAACAACAGCTCCCTGCAGCCATGTACTCTGCTTCTGTTGTTGATGTAGCAACTGAAGTCTGCTTCTTAGAAAACCAAGATACCAATTTATTCCCTAAGAATTGGCATGTTCCACTTGTAGACTTCCTATCTATTCTGCATCCACCATAATCAGAATCTGAATAACCACTTAACTCTAGATTGTCATATGCAGGATACCATAATCCTAAATTCACTGTTCCCTTGAGATATTTCAATATCTTCCTAGCTGCTTCCAAATGACTTTTCTTGGGATTAGCTGATTTATGAAAATTCCCTTCTCTAATTGTCTTACCTGCAAACCTAAGAAATAATTCATTTCACCCGTCATAGACATCTCAAACTGACTCTGCATAAGATCTCCAAACTTTTCACACAACTTCTTGTTAGGGGATCCAAATATAATGTCATCAACATATATTTGAACCAGAAGGATATCCTTTCCTTCTTCTTTCCTAAACAAAGTCCTATCAATCTTACCCTTAGTAAAACCATTGTCCAGAAGAAACTGAGATAGAGTGTCATACCATGCTCTGGGTGCCTGCTTCAGCCCATAAAGAGCCTTCTTAAGCTTAAACATCTGGTCACCTTGTTCAAAACCAGGAGGTTGTTCCACATACACTTCCTCAATGAGAATCCCATTAAGAAAGGCAGATTTTACATCCATCTGGTATACTTTGAACTTCATGTGAGCAGCATATGCTAAGAACAATCTGATGGCTTCTAGTCTGGCAACAGGAGCAAATGTCTCATCATAGTCTATTCCTTCAGACTGAGAATAGCCCTGAGCTACTAGCCTTGCCTTGTTCCTAGTAATGACATCATTCTCATCTTTCTTATTCTTGAAAACCCACTTAGTGCCTATCACATTTTGATGTCTTGGTCTGTCTACCAGCTCCCAAACATCCTGTCTGGTGAATTGATTCAACTCCTCCTGCATGGCTACAATCCAATTTGAATCTTTCAGTGCCTCCTTGATGTTCTTAGGCTCAATCAAGGACACATAGCAACTGAATAAGGCAGCTAAGTTAAGAGTTCTCCTAGTCTGGACACCCTTAGTTGGATCTCCTAAAATCAGGTCATTGGGGTGATCAACCAGGGTTCTCCTTCCCGTGGTCTTACCTGATTGACCATCCACTGCAGTACCTTGGTGATTATCACCAACTGCAGGAGAGCTTCCCCCTACAGGAGTTCCAACCCCTTCTGGTTCTGCTCCTTGTGAAGAATTCTGCTTCAGAGAACCAGGAGATGGGTCATCATCTGAATCTGAGTCTGAATCAAGGATAGGTGGATTGACCTTGATTACTCTGGGAGTAGTCTGATTTTGTGTCTCATCAGAAGACTTAGAGTCCACCTTGCACTCAAAAGCAGATTCATAAAAAACAACATGGGGTGTTTCCTCCACACAAAGTGAATTCTTATTAAAAACTCTAAAAGCCTTATTGGTGCTGGAATATCCTAAAAATATTCCATCAGCCACTTTGGCATCAAAAGTTCTTAATTTAGATTTTCCATTGTCATGGATGAAACACTTACATCCAAAAATATGAAAATATGAAACAGATGGGGTTTTACCTTTCCATACCTCATAAGGAGTCTTATTATGTCTCTGGGCAACTAGGCATCTGTTCTGAGTGTAACAAGCTGTGTTGATTGCTTCTGCCCAAAATCTATGTGGTGTGCTGTACTCTGCCAGAAGTGTTCTTGCAGCTTCCTTGAGGGTTCTATTCCTCTTTTCTGCTACTCCATTTTGTTGGGGTGTTCTGGCAGCAGATGTCTCATGAAAAAATCCCATGGTCCTTGCAGTAGTCTGCAATGTGTGAATTCAAAAACTCTGTCCCTTTGTCACTTCTGATCCTCACTATGCTCTGGTTCTGCTCATTCTGAATCTACTTAAAGAACTCTGGCAGCTTAGTGATAGTTTCATTTTTCTTAAACAAGAACACTACCCAAGTGTATCTTGAAAAGTCATCTACTATCACCAAGGTGTACTTCCTTCCACTGAAACTAAGAGGAGAAACAGGTCCAAACAGGTCCATGTGAAGTAGTTGAAGTACTCTGGTTGTGGTTGTGCTCTGGACATCCTTAAAGGAAGTCTTGGGTTGTTTACCCTTCTGGCATGATCCACAAACCTGATCCCTCTTAAACACTTCATTAGGAAGACCTCGAATGAGACCTTTTCTGGCAATCTTGTTCAGTGTTTTGAAGTTCAGATGACACAATCTCTTGTGCCAAATCCAGCTATTCTCTGCAGATCCTTTAGCAACCAGGCAAGTGTTCCTTGGGCAACTCCCAAAATCTGCAAGATAGATATTACCTTTCCTCAAGCCTATTAGCAAGATATCATTAAAATCAGAAGATAAGACAGTGCATGAATCACTAGAAAACTTCACTGAGTATCCCTTGTCACAAAATTGGGATACAGAGAGCAGATTATGCTTGAGTCCTTCAACATAGTAGACTTCATCTACAGATACGCCATTAAAAGTCAACTTTCCAACTCCTCTGGTGACTCCATAGTTGTTGTCACCAAACATCACTCTTGGCACATTCAATGGCTTGAAATCCTGGAGATTATCTTTCTGGAAGGTCATGTGCTTGGAACATCCACTATCAATGTACCAGACATGGTTGCTTGAAAGTCCTTTCTCCAATGGGCTCTTGTTCTCCTGCAGAGAAATCAATTAGGTCCCCTACTAGTGCTGGGTCCTGATTGGTTAGTTACAGGTTTTGTAGGAATCCAAAGATAAAGATCATCCCTTGCTGGATGAGGAGATCTTATCTTTCTTCCAAATCTATCTACCAGAACATGTCCTCTTACAATGACATATTGAGCTACTGGTCTGATAAGAATACATTTCCTATAAACAGGTCTGGTATATCTTTTCTCAAATCTGGCCTTTGGAATGGTCTGCCTCAAAGACATGGTCTTAAAGGTCTGGTTGTAAGGGTACATCCTAGAAGAACCATCTCTGGTGTCATAACTACCCAGATCAGTTGGTTTTCTATAGATGGGTCTCTGGTTCTGAAAGTTAGATCCCTTCTGATGATAGAATTCCTTCTGAGATTTCCTGTTCTGGAAACTTCTTGGAGCATTCCACCTTTGAGATCCCTGATTTTGATTGAGGTTCTCTGGTTCAGTATATCTCCTCTGATATCTCCTATTCTGATTAGGTTTCCTCTTAGAGTCTCCTTTTTTAGGTCCCCCAATTTGCTTAGGTTCCACACTTTTAGGATTCCTCTGAGGTTCCCTAATTGGTTTAGGCATCTGAACAGAACCATCAATCATCATAGGTTCTCTGCTCTGTCCTTTATGCTCTAGAATTTTTTCTTCCAGAACATTCACCTCTTCTGGACTACACTTTGAATGATTAGCAGGGGGGGTCCCATTTCCAACCAGGTCTGTGAACCACCATGCGATCAGAAGGATCCTCTTCATTCCGGAGTTCCACTAATTCACCAGATCTTATAGACTTGTCTTTGGTAAAGCAATATTTATGAGATCTTTTAATAATTCCAGGATATCCTAGACCACTCTTATCATTTATGCGTTGAGAAGATCCTGAAATAATAGATAGAACATCTGGTTTCATGGAATCTTCTCTGGGCATAGGTATCTCAATAGTTTGCTCAACTTGTTTTCCCTTGATAAGAGTCTGGTATTTGGCTCTAAGCTCATTTAACTCTGCTACATGAGAGTTCTTTTCCTTCATGAGTTGATCTACCAGAGTATCTCTTTCTGTGATCTTATCCTGAAGTTCAGAAACTTCTTTGGAATGATCTTTCATGAGTTCTCTGATGGATTTTTGTTCATGAGATAAGGATTGAACTTCAGTTCTGAGCCTACCATTCTCTTTCTCAAGTTTTTGACATAATTGAACACAATTTTGGAGATCTGATAGCATTTGCTGCATATCAGACTCTCTGGAGTTACCAGATGAATTAGAGGATTCAGTATATTTGGAATTTGATAAGACTAAGGTAGTTTCTTGTACCTCATTGATGTCTGCCATCAGACATACATCATCATCAGACCCGAAATCAGAAGAAGAAGAACTAGAACTTGTATCTTCCTCCTCTGCTTCTGCCAGTAGTGCTCTCTTGTCAGCATATCTCCTATCTCCCTTGAGTCTTTTCTCTTCTCTTTCTCTATGAGTCAATTGAGGACAATCATAGATGTAGTGGCCTGGCTTGTTGCAAGTATAGCATGAGTTGTCACCTCTGGGACTAGGACTTGGCTCTCTCCTCCTCTGGTTGTAATCTGATCTGGCTGGACTACTCTCTCTCCTCTGGTAGTCAGGTCTGCCAGAGCTACCATCCCTCCTCTGATAATCTGATCTCCCTGAGCTGCCAGGGTTGTCATTTCTCCTCCTCTCTGGAGTTCTGAATCTGGTCTCCCTTGAGTCTCCAGATGGCTTCTTCTTATCTGCATGCTTGAAGGAACTCTTCCTGTCTCTGGTAGACTCCTTCCAGTGCTTTTTGTACCTGCCATATTTTGAACTCATTTTATCCAATTTACGGGTTAGAAGTGCTACCTGCTCCTTGAGGCTCAAGTCATCTGCAGTAGACTCCTTTGGCTTGTCATCAGTCTTGATAGTTGAGGAGAATGCAACTCCTTTCTGACTAGAAGAGGAAACCTCTTCTGTGTGATCCTCCTCTTGAAGATCATACTCATAGGCTTTGAGATCAGACAACAGAAGATGATGATCCAAAGTGTTGAGATCCTTGTTGTCCTTGATCACAGTTACTTTGATTCTCCACCTGCTGGTTAGTGAACGCAATATTTTACTATTAATTTCTTTCTCTGAATAGGTCTTACCTAAGGCACTAGCCTTGTTCAGGAGGTTTGTAAGACGCATATCCAGCTAGTCAATGGTCTCGTCTGGTTTCATCTTGAAGGTGTCAAATGAGTGTTGAACAGCTTGGAGCTTGTTATCTTTAATCTTCTCTGTTCCCTCATAGAGTAGTGCAAGTTTGTCCCACATCTCCTTGGCAGTGGCACACGTTCTGACCTTTTCAATCACCTCTTTTGTAAGTGTGTTGATGATCTCGGTCCTTGCCACCTGGTCCAAGTTGTAGAGCTTTCTTTCATCATTGTCTAACTCATCTCTCTTCTTGGGAATCTTTTGTCTGGGAACTCTGTCCTCAGCAGTTTTCTGGGCAGTTTCAATTGTTTCTTCTCTGGACTCTGACCTGCCACTATCAATAGGAGTCCAGTAAAATTGAATTGGGCCACTTTCTACCACATCTAACATGCGGTGATGAATAGCCCCAAGATGATTACTCATCATGAAGCTCCAGTGGCTATAATCCTCGAATGAGAATTCTGGCAGTTTGCGACTCTTATAAGAAGATTTCGAAGACATATTTACTAAAATAAAGGATTTAACAAGAATTTGAACAAAATCAATAAAGAGCAATGGATCTGCCCGGTGACCACCAAAAGCTTTACAAAGCAGTGGTCGTTGGACACACTGCTCTGATACCACTTGTTGGTCCCACTAGATAGATTAATTGCGGAAGCTTTAAGGTTATGTCTTAACAAACTTCTTATTATAAGAGCACAAAACAAGTAAGAGACTAAATAAACGAAAGCAATAAATAACACCGGATATATAGTGGTTCGGATCTGAATATCCTACGTCCACTCTCCCTTTTATCCAAGGGGTGTCACTAACAACCAACCAACTTACTTACGTACTGGAATTTTCGAAGTACCAGTTCCTTCTTACAACTCCTTTAGATCTAATCTCAATCTAAAGTAAGCAACCTTCAACCTTATCTTAGAGATGAACAGGTTAAAGTCCAACAACTCCTTAAGAGTAGATATGTAATGTGAACAATAAGAGTGCTAAGAGTGATTATCAAAAAGCTTGGAATGTGACTTGTGCGCGTAGGATCTCTAGAGATTTTTCTTGAGACTGCACTCTTATATTTATAGAGGTGATTAGGGTTAGCCGTTGGAGAGCTAATCAATCAGATCCTCTATTTAAGGAAGCCTCAATCAATCAATTCCCTAATTTATTCATTGGGTTGGTGAGATCCTTGGATTGAATATCTTCAAATACTTTCCAATCCGATCTTGTTGACTTGATTCAAATCAACAATGGTCAAATGCTTCCAATGCCTAACTCTGATTTACTCCAGAGAGGGCAAGACCAGACACCAGGCAACCTCGATGTCTTCTGGTCCAGATCTGGTTAACAACCAGAATACTCAGTAGATACAGGGGATCAAACTGAGCATCTTTTGTTTCACCAGACTCGTCTGGTCCGGACTCGTCTGGTCTGGGGAAGGTCCTCTGCCTCTGGTCAGATCTCATCTGGTGAAGTCCTCTGGTGGAGTCCTCTTGTGCAGTCCTCTGGTGGGGTCTTCTGGTGACTCTTCTGGTGAAGTCTTCTGGTCTGGCAGTTCTCCCTAGACTAAGTCCTAATCTAGATCATCATCTGGCTAACAGATCCAGATGGTCCTATTACATCTTCTGGTTTGTTTTAACTCATCAAAACTATACAATAATTATCCTAACAGGTTGTGATTATCCTTACAAGACAAGGCTATGCTAAGGATGGATAATCACTCTAAGCTTATGATATAACTAGGTTCGCTCAGTGGAATACATAATAACTCTCTTTGCTATGAAACACTTGAGAAATTTAAGGTTTTTCGAGTGCTTCTTTCTAATGTTGAATGCTTTGAATGCTTGAGAGTTTGAGTAATTTTTGGCTTGGAAATTTCCCGTAACCTTGAATGGGTTCAAGGCCTTCTGTATTTATAGATGGATTTGAAAACTATCCGTTGGAAGAGATAGCCTTCTAGTCATCTACGTAGGGTTGTTCAACGGATACATCTCTCATGCAGCAGTCGTCCTTGCATGGATTTGGTAATGCATTTAATGCTCCATTTAATGCTTGCCCATTGAAAAGTGTAGTCTGAACTCAGTCTCCATTTCAAGTCCGTACGTGAGTGTCCTTCCTAGATTAGTCCACGTCATCAGGTTGGTGAGAATGTCAGAACTCATTTCTGGGCTTTAGGCTTGTCTTATTCAGTTCTTTTTATCTCAAGCACAACGGTTTTGTCCTGACGCTGACATTCCTTTTGCATTGCTTGGCCCTACCCCAAGTCTTTTCCCATTACTCAGTATCATCATGTTCCCTTCAGGACTGAGTTAGTAATGACTTCAGGGTCATACTTTTCATCACTGACACTTACTCATCCAGCTTAGAAAGACTGTCGTAAGTTCAGGATGGTGCTCTGAGTCTTCAGGCTCCAGTCTTGATTGTCATCAATGAGTACTCCTCTCATTGAGTTCTTGTGAATTGTAAAATAACGAAGTACAAATCTAACCAAGACTAGCCTGACTACTAAGGCAAAATATCTTTTCAGGGGCTTTGGAATTTAATCAAAACTGGCATTGTCCCAACATATCTCCAGAAGGACTTTTCTGTAAAAGCATTTCCTTCAACTTTCTAGAAGATTTACCATAGCATTCTAATCTTTTTATGAAATAATCTCTCTCAGCTTCAACATATAGGATAATGTTATCTTTCTTTACAACTTCATTCTTGAGATCTATGCAGTCCGCAATTTTGCATGTAGCTTCTTCAAAAAGTTCTTCATGACTCATTTTTAGATAATCAAATTCTTCTTGCAAATTACTCATTAAGGATAGCTTGTTTCTGTTTTCATTGGTTTCAGCAAGCAGTTCCTTAATTCTTTTCTTAAGTTTTTGATTTTCCACTAAAAGTTCATCATAATCACTTCTTATATGAAGCGTCCTTCAAAACCTTTTTGGAGCAAGTGAATCATATCACTGGAAGAATCCTTTTCAGTTAAAGAACTGGATGAGGATTGTACCTCTTCATCATTTTCCATAAGACAAATTAGTGTTTCATTGTCCTCAAAATCTGTGGACTCACACTCTGCAGTTGGGTGAGAAGAAGAAGAGGGACTTTCTTTCTGAGTCTTTTCAAACTCGGATAATAGTTCTCTTATTCTTTCTTTATCCAACTTTTTCTTCTTTTCTATCCTTGCAGCTTTCTCCTCCTCGGTGTACTTCTTTGCTTCTGGGTAGGGGCAGTCCTTGATGAAGTGTCCAGGTTTCCTGCAATTATAGCAAATATAGTTGGAGTTAGCAGCTGGTTTACTTGACTTACCTTCTTGCTTAGATGGATTTTTCTTCCAGTAGGCTCTCTTGGCAAATTTCTTGAATTGCTTTATCAACAGGGCCATCTCATCACTTTCTGAATCTGATTCTGCAATTGGGTTGGACTCTGCAGCTACAAGAGCTGTGACTTTTGAACTTGTTGAGTCTTTGTCTTTTCTCCTGTCAATATCAAATTCAAAGGCTTTGAGGTCAGAAAACAACTCAAATGTGGATACTTTGGATAAATCCTTAGATTCTCTCATAGCAACCACTTTCATATCTCATTCAGATGGTAAGGCTCTTAGAACTTTCATGTTATTTTCCCTTTGTGAATATTCTTTTCCAAGTAGTTCAAGCTCATTGAGTATCTCAATGAATCTTGAATCAAACTTTTCAAGAGTTTCTCTAGATTTTATCTTGAAGTTCTCCAATTTTTAGACAGCCAACTGCTCTGATACCACTTGTTGGTCCCAAAGATGTATCAAGGTCTAGAGGGAGGGGTGAATAGACCTTGAGTTTTAAAACTTAAAACTTTTCAAAACAACTAGTAAAGTATACAGATTGAACTCTGCAGCTGTAGAGTTAAAAGCAAAGGTTTGCAGCTGCAGACTTTTGAAATGCAAAGTCTGTATAATTAATTCAAACACTTATCAAAGTTGGTGTTGTAATACTTTGGAGTATTTTAACACCTTGTGCAGCGGAAATAAGTAAAGTGTGTAAAGTGAAAAATCAAAGCTTTAGAAACACAAAAAATATGAATGATGCAATAAGCAATAAGATAGATAAAGTAAATGGGCACGAGATAAAGAACAATGAGAATTTATAGTGGTTCAGAGGTGTTGTAATTCTCCTACATCCACTGTTATACCACAAAGGTGTCAAATTCACTAAGAAACCACACAGTCACAAGATGTTCCCCTAAGACTTAGAGTTCTCACACAGATCAGTCTAGTCTAGGATGAAACACAAATTCACTAAGAAAACTCTCTCTATCTCATACAGAAATAAACACTCAGTAAGAATGAAATCTACACAAGGTAGAATACAAGGGTACAATACAATGATAAAAATACAATACAATGTATAGTGAGGAACAACAACAATGATAAAAATATAATACAATAATCCTAGCTTCTAAGTCCTAAACTTCTATAGTTGAAGGGTTGTAGACTTTGAAGGCTGTAGATATTGTGCAGTATGCTTGAGAGCTTAGGGTTGTTGTTGTTGAACCTCTGAGGTCTCCTCTCCTATTTATAGGAGTCTTGAAGGATCCTCTAGCCGTTAGAGGGATTGAGAATTTCAAATATTTTCACCTCCAGCTTTGACTTCTGCTTAATTAAAGCTTCTTGTCATATAGCAACGTCCTTCGAGTAGTACAAGTTGTCTTTTAGTGATGACTGCTCAAAGAGCTGTTAATCACTGAGATACTTGTTTCTACTGGCTAGTAATTAGCTCGGGTAAACACTGAGACTTTTCAAACTAAGAGAGTGAGTGTACAAGATGTACTACACTTCATTAGTCCTACTAATCTCAAGTTTACAACTTGTAGTCTCTAACTCTGCAGATGTAGACTCTTCGACTGTGGACTTATCTTCAACTCTTCAGATGTAGACTTGTCTTGAACTAGTTGTAGAGTCTGTATCCAATGTTTGCAGATGTAGACTTTTATCTTTTAAATTCTTCATTTCTCTTTGTACCTGCAATGTTAGTTCCCACAATACAAATATATATGTTTTGACATTATCAAAATTAAAGTGAGAAAATCCTTAGGATAAAAATAATTATATTAAAAATTTGATCTCAAGTAGTGTAATATATATTGACTACGTGAAGTCAAAGGACTATATTGCGGATCAGCTCACAAAAGCAATTAACTGAGATCAAATGTACAAGCTGCTATAAGGAATCAGTCTAAAATCCACAAAGTAAAATGAGAACAGTGGTAACCCAACCATGCTGATGGGATATCGAAAGATCATAGTATGATAGAAAAACTAAGTTGTGGATGTTAGTTGAAAAAGGGGTAGAGAAAATATTGTTGCTGATGCATTGTCTAGAATACATATTTTGATCACTACATTGATAACTAAGTTGCTTGGTTTGAGTCAATTAAGGGAATGTATGTTGATGATTCTGGTTTTGGTTCCATTTATTTGGCTTGTGAGCATGCTACATTTGAAAAATTCTATAGGCATGAGGATTTTTTGTTTCGTGAAAGTAAGTTATGCATTCCTAAATGTTCTATGCGTGAATTGCTTGTTAGGGAAGCACATGGGGGAGGACTAATGGGACATTTTGGAGTACATAAAACGTTGAGCGTTTTGAGTGATCATTTTTATTGGCCTAAACTGCGTGTAGATGTTGAAAGAATTTGTGAAAGGTGTATAACTTGTAAGCAGGCCAAATCAAAAGTGCATCCTCATGGATTATACACACCATTACCTATACCAAATGAACCTTGGGTAGACATATCCATGGACTTTGTTTTGGGTCTTCCAAGAACGAAGAGAGGTAAAGATTCAGTGTTTGTGGTGGTTAATAGGTTTTTAAAAATGGCACACTTTATTCTTTGTCAAAAGACTAATGATGCAACTCATATTGTTGATTTATTCTTTAAGGAAGTTGTCTGTTTACATGGAATTCCAAAAACTATTGTGAGTGATAGAGATGCAAAAATTTTTAGTCATTTTTTGCGTGTGTTGTGGAATAAATTGGGAACTAAACTTCTCTTTTCTACTACATGGCATCCACAAACGGATGGACAAAGTGAGGTTTTTAATAGAACTTTATCTCAATTGCTTAGAGTTTTGATTCAAAAGAACTTGAAAATTTGGGAAGATTATTTGTCATTTGCTGAATTTGCATATAATAGGAGTGTTCATTCTGCTACTAATCATTCTCCTTTTGAGGTTGTTTATGGCTTTAATCCTTTGAGTCCCTTGATCTTGTACCAATACCTATTGAAGAACGTACGAGTCTTGATGGTAAAGCAAAAGCCGAGATGATTAAGAAGTTGCTTGAAAGAGTAAGACTCAATATTGAGAAGAGGACCGAGCAATATACCAAATAAGCCAACAAGGGTCGTAAGCAGGTCATCTTTGAACCCGAAGATTGGGTATGGTTACACATGAGAAAGGAAAGGTTTCCAAGTAAGAGGAAGTCCAAATTGCAGCCAAGAGGAGATGGACCATTTCAAGTGATTTCGTGAATCAATGACAATGCTTATGAACTTGACCTTCCAGGTGCGTATAATGTAAGTGCAACGTTTAATGTTACTGATATTTCTCCTTATTTTGGTGATGCAGATTCGAGGTCGAATTCTTTTGAAGAGGAAGGGAATGATGTAAATGCATCCATGCAAAGTTATGCAAGAAAGGTGGATCCTTTAATAGTTCAAGATGGACCAATTACAAGGGCAAGAGCTAAGAAGATAAAAGAAGCTATGTTGATTCTTGTTGCTGAAATCAAAGGCAAAGCCCAAGTTGATTCTTGTTGATGAAATCAAAGGCAAAGCCCAAGTTGATTCTTCACTGGACCAAATGGTGAATATTATTCAAGTTGATGGGCTGGTTATACCATGAAAAGTTGGGCTTACGTCATATCAAAATTGAAGGTCCAACATGGAGGAAAATAAGTCAATTTTCGTCACTATGCTCAAGGCCTAAAATAATGACCTTTTATTTTGGTCAATATAAGTTATTTAGGTGTTTAAAAAGTCCAAGAGTCATTACCTACCATCAAGTGTCCTTATGGGGGTTATATTCTTATTTTAAATGTTTTTTTTCACATGTTGTAGGTTACTAGATGTTACAATATGTTACTAGTTTTATTGTCTTTTAAATGTATTCAAAAGGACAATTAAGTGTCACGAAGGTGGCAGCCACCTCAAGAGTCATTTGTAGGCTATAAATAGGTCATTTTGATCACTTTGTAAACACACCTTTGATTGCATACGAAATTAAATATATTATTTGTATTTTTGAGATACTCTTATTGTGAGTGTATCAAATATTCAAGAACTTATCAAGATTTTGAGCACGATCTTGTGGCGTTCAATTATACCGAGGTTCTTGGCTCATTCTATAGCCAACGGGTCGAGATTTTCTAGCTCTAAGTAAGATCAAACCAGATATACAATTTGGGTAGATCCGCTGCTTATTTATACGTTAGGTTCTTAGATTAATATATCTAACGGGTCCTTCGTCTCTATCCACATCAGTTTTCTATAGCCAACGGGTCGAGGTTTTCTAGCTCTAAGTAAAATCAAACCAGATATACGATTTGGGTAGATCCGCTGCTTATTTATACGTTGGGTTCTTAGATTAATATATCTAACGGGTCCTTCATCTCTATCCACATCACTACGTTGTTGTCTAAGTATATACTAAGGAGGACTTGTTCAAGGTATTGCGTCCACTAGGCCGTCGGTATATTCGATAGTGTTGAACTATTGAAGGTTCAAAGCCTCAAGCTATTTGTCCAAATCAATAAGGTTCTTTAAGGTTAGGATAACGAGTCTGCATAATATAAGCTCTAATTTCCACTCATGTAGGGGATTGGTGGAAATATTGGTGTATTACCAATTATAATTAATGATAAATTAAAAGAGAAATGTGAAAGGATTAATAAAAAATGTTAATTGTCCAACATTGAATTATTTTAGAAGTAATTTATGGAGAGAATGTATAATTAATGATATCATTTAATATCTCACTGAAAATTTTGAAGATTAATTTACTCCTTATTAGGAACAATCAATATCCTTCAAACTATATTGGCAAGGGAGCTATTAAAAAAGGCCACACTTGTGTGTCCGCTCGCCCGTCCGGCCAGCCATGCCATTCTGAGCTACACCCAGGATATTGGTCCTTAGTTTTTGGCAATTGAACTTTGGGCTGGATTTGGGTTTTGGGTCGGGGATGACTCTTTAATTTTTTGGAGCCCAAAGTTTTGGACGTAGTACAGAATCTGGAAACGTCCAGGTTCATCCAATGTGTGGGACTGGTTCAAACTGGATAAAAACGTGCTTAATTAGCTGGTTCATCAGTTGACCAATCATTTCCCTAATTGTTGATTGATTGGCAAATGTATGCAAAAATGGTAAATTGCAATTGGAATGGTGAAATTATGGCGGTTGGAAATGGGTTTACGAAAATAGGATTGATCGCTTCTGGGGAGAGCAATCAACCAGATAGATCTCCCCCAGAGTAGCGATCAATACGCAATACCGCCACGTCGTAGATCGCTCTTACCAGAGGCAATTTACCAGACAATTTCTGCCAAGATTCCCTCCTCGTAACTCGTGTTTTGTCTTCTTCATGCTACTAAGATTCTCGCCTTGTGATTCATGTTTTATCTTCTTAATTAGCTTGTACTCCCTCCGTCCCACTTTAATTTGCACGTTTACTGTTTTCGCGTGTTTTAACGAGCGCGTTTTTTATTAGCATTTAAAATGATAAAGTAATTTTTAAGTCACTTTATAATAGAGGAGATATAGATCTATCAAACCCTACCTTAAAAGTCACTTTATCATTTCAAATATTAATAAACAACTTGTTCGTAAAAACACGAAAATAAAGGTAGTGTGCAAATTTAAGTGGGAGAGAGGGAGTACTTCTAAAATACATCTCATTCCACTAATAATTATATAAAAATATCTTTATTTTGTTTCATGCACTTATATTGAATAACACATCATCATGAAAAAAAATTATGCATTTAAATACTAAATTAAGTCTTATTTTAAAGTTAAAAAAAGTCAAATGGAAAAATAAAACTGAGACGGAGACGGAGGGAATATTATTTTTTTTTTTTTAAAGTCAAATGAGAAAATTGAATAACACATCATCATGGAATAATTTTTAAAATAATACTCCCTCTGTTTCAATTTTATTTTCCATTTGACTTTTTTTTAACTTTAAAATAAGACTTAATTTAGTTTTTAAATGCATAAAGTATTTTTTTCATGATGATATGTTATTCAATATAAGTGCATGAAACAAAATAAAGATATTTTTATATAATTATTAGTGGAATGAGATGTATTTTAGAAGTGTTTGAATAGTGCAGTGAAAACATAAAGTGATACTCCCTCTGTCCCACTTAAATTTGACCTTTATTTTCGTATTTTTGTGAACAAGTTGTTTATTAATATTTGAAATGATAAAGTGACTTTTAAGGTAAGATTTGATAGATCTATATCTCCTCTATTATAAAGTGTCTTAAAAATTACTTTATCATTTTAAATACTAATAAAAAAACTCGCTCGTTAAAACACGCGAAAACAGTAAACGTGCAAATTAAAGTGGGACGGAGGGAGTACAAGCTAATTAAGAAGACAAAACACGAGTCACGAGGCGGGAATCTTAGTGGCATGAAGAAGACAAAACACGAGTCACGAGGCGGGAATCTTGGCAGAAATTGTCGGGTAGATCGCCTCTGGTAAGAGCGATCTACGATGTGGCGGCATTGCATGTTGATTGCTACTCTGGGGGGCGATCTACCTGAGCGATCAACCCTATTTTCGTAAACCCATTTCTAACCACCTTATTTTCACCATTCCAATTACAATTTACCATATTTGTATAAATTTATCTGATTGATTGAAAGGAAATCAGCTTGGACTGCTAAATGTCTAGGTTCGTAACCAATCATTTCCCTGATAATGTTGATTGATTGGAGGAAAATAAATTTGGTTGATATTTGATTAAAACAAACCTAGATTGTTGAATGTCTAAGTTCGTAAGCCGAATCTGAATGGCCCAATTTTCCTTACATAAGAGGTCCAGTGGATCCTATACATAGGCATTTTTGTGTATTGGTTACACCGAAATTTATCTGCAAACTCCCTCTTCCTCGGCGCCACTTTAATTTGATGTCCTTTTCTAGAGTACTTTTCAGTTTGCCAGAGGCGTTATTCGTGTGGTGCTACAATATTAATGAACTATAATTGTTTTACTTTTTAAAATATTACGTCGTTGTCTAACAACACCTAATTGCAATGTATTTGTTTTGCGGGAAAAGGATTTCCCATGACTCGACTCGCATTGTGTGTGGTGAATTCCAGTTCAAGCATTTTCCAAAAAAGAGTTTTTCAGTACAAGTGCTCATGCCATTGAAACGGTGAATCCAATTTCACTGTTTGTTCATTGGAATGTTATAACAAGCAATTCAAAAAATTATCCTTTTTAAATTTCTTTTGTATTTTATTTATTTTTTAGTTACATCGTAATATCCAACAAGAGAATTACGAAGAAAATGAAATGGTATTATAACAAGCGATAAGATATTTCTATTTAATTTTTCAAATCCAATCACATATAGTTACAATTATCAAACATTACGGATTTAGTTCGAACCGGTCACTCTTAAAAATCTAAGCATCTAATACAAAATGTCAACCCATTGTAATGATCAAATTACCTATTTTATTTTCAATTTTCTGCATCACATATATTCGGGGTCATTTTCTCATTTAAATACTACATATAGTTCCATACACTATATGCTAAATTTTATAAATGAGCAGTAAATGCAAAAATTGTCGATTGCAAAAGAAGCCACCGGAATCTTGCTTCTTGTCAAATTCACCAATGGATGGCTACAACGTAGAGGAAGCCACCACACTAGACTCGTCGTTCAAGGTTTCCACCAAGTGTCAATTTAGAAATACACAAATATTTACAATGTTTATCCAATTTATTTATTTATTTATACTCATATCTTTAATACTTCCTCCGTCCAATTTTACTAATTCTATTTTTGTATTATTATTTTTTATCAGTTGGATGGTGTTATGAGATATTATGAGATTCATTTATAAACAAAGTGATTGTTTATTAAAAAAATATAATATTTTTATTTTTTATAAATAATAATTTTAGTGATATCTCATAATGTTCTTCAACATATAATAAAAATAATAACTGAAAAAACTGAATTAATAATATTAAACGGAGGGTGTAATATATATTCATAATCATTTGCTTCAGCGGGGCCTCCCGTAGATTACATTGTCAACTGAAAATTTGATAAATAATCTAGTCAATAATATAAGTAAAAATGACATTTAAAATGCTCAAATATTTTTGTAAGGTTGTAATTTTAGATGAAGTTATTTGATGAACAAGAGATTAAAAAATAAACGGATTTGGGAATGTACAGATTTTAAATAAAATAATTTTGCAAGGTATTTGGAATTCCTCCAATTTAACTAGAAATAAAGCTAGAAATTTGAAATTCATCAATTTAAATATTTTACCCAAACAAGTAGAGTAAATTTGAATCGTAAATTTAAATTTCATAACTTAAATTCCTTTCATCACAACACAACCTAAGAGTAACTAGCTCCCATATAATTTTCTCAAGTTAAGTTTTTGTGAACTACCAACTTCATCTTGAACAAGCTTAGTCAATATGAATGGAAATAGAATATATATATATATACTACCTCCGTTCTTCAAAAATAGTTTTTTTTTATAGTATGTGGTTTAATGCGATATGTCGAAGGATATTATGGAATTTTTTAAAGTCCGTTTTTAATAAAATAATTGTTTATAAAAAGTATGGGAAACGAACTTTCTATTAGCGATTATTTTACTAAAAAACAAACTTTAGAAAATTCTATAATACTTTTCGATATATCGCATTAAACCACATGAAAAAAAAATAGGATTATTTTTCAGGGATAAAAAGAGAATAAAATAAAAAATTAGTGCTTGAAAGATTTAGTCATATTTAACTGAGATTCACACGATATATCTCATTCACAATCTCATTCAAACATTGTTGAAAAGTTTACAAATTTTCTTTTGCTTTATTTTTTATAGAAATTAATTTTTAAACGAATAAAGTATTATTTAGTGGTGGTGTGGTGTATCGGGAATAAGGAGTATATATTTGCATTTATATTTATAAAATAATTATTTTATGAAACAGGAAGTCAAGTTGATGAAGATGTACGCATTAATTATATAGCCAGTGAATAATGAAGTTTATTGTATATGAGGACACGTGTTGGATGCCTTATACGTGCAGGGTGCAGATTCACATAAAAAAATTATATGATCATATGACATCCAAACAACACGCAGATGTCTACTATCCAGAGCTTTTTCCGTTTCACTAAAATTTATATGAATTGGGTTGTTTTATGTCTGATTTAGAGGGTGTTTGGCTGAGCTTATAAGCTCCTTAAAACATCTTATAAGTTGTTTAAGAGCTTATAAGTACTACTAATTTGTTTGGTAAAAAAGATGCTTAATAGCTTATAAGATTATAAAATAAGCTCCTAACATCTTATAAGTTGTAAAAAGATAAGTTGGGATTTCCCAACTTATTTTTCTAACCACCTCCACCCCAACCACCCACCTCACCCTGGAATCACCCCACCCCTCCCCAACCCCTACCCACCCTACCTCAAGATAAAAAATAGAAAAAAAAATTATTTTTATAAATTTCAAAAATATTTTTATGAATTATCAAAGATTTTATAAGTTGTATTAGTCAAACACTTTAGCAACTTATAAGCTACTTAAAAATTACATCTTATAAGCTCTTAAAACAACTTATAAGATGTTAGAGCTTATAAGATGTTTCAAATAAGTTTAGCCAAACACCCTCTTAATACTACCTCCGTGTCAATTTAAACTACTCATTTTTAAATGGCACCGTTTTTAAGAAAAGAGTTGTTTATTAATACTTTTGAGTATAAAATAGTTTTTTAAAAATTGTTTATTAATATTTTTTAGTATAAAGTAATTTTTTGAAGGTTGAGTTTGAAAAAGTGGTGTTGTTTTTTGCCATTTTAGGAAATGTGTAAACAAAAAAAATATCATTTTTAGGGCTTTTGGGTAAACAAAATTGGGACGGAGGGAGTATATCGTAATATACAACACATTAAAACAATATAACATATGAAAGTAGATGGTACAACAACCCATTACACAGCCCTGCACTACAATGCAGGGCAGGGTAGAAATAACTTGTTTCGCTAGTGTTTGCACCACAAACTATCCATAATATTAAAAAAGTGTAATGAATAGAGTTTAGAGAAGTATAAAGTGAAATTTTTAATTGAATTGAGTGTATTGCGAATCGAAAGAGCAAAAAATAATTTTTTTTATCGGAAAAAAGAATATTATTATTCAACAGGTATGAGTAATACCTTCAAAAGTTACATCAACAGTTTAACAAACAATACATTTCCTTTCCCCCAGTGCATACTCAATACAGTAAACTCGCCCAAGACATTCGAAATAGCATAACAGAGCTCAAAGCAGAATTGTTCTGGACCTGATACTCCACTCCTCAAATGAAATCTTATTTTTCCATTTAATTCTTGCACCAATCCAGCTCCAAAGTCTTACTTTGATGTCATCCACAATCTCCCCGATTTCTTTCTTCTCATTACGAAAAATGACAGCATTACGGCACTTCCCATATGGTCCATAAAATGCACTCCCATAAGCAGACTAATAGGATTCTCCCCGATTTCTTTCTTCTCATTACGAAAGAGCAAAAAATAATGATAATTCTAATAAATATATCAATATTGTGGGATGAAATTAATTAAATATTTCCTTCTTTTGAGTGTGTAAACAATTGTGAAACGGGAGACTAAAATAAGTGTATAAATAATTGTGGAATAGAGAGAATATATAATAAAGAAATGTATATAAACTACCAAAGATTTTCATTTATTTAAAAAAAATCCACCGGAGAAGATTGTTATTTTCTCTGGGTGGGGTTTGTATTTAATTTCGTACAATTTTTTTTTATTTCATGTATAATTATTATTTTAAGGTATTTCATAAATTAAAAAATAATGGTTGGGTATGAAAGACTCTTCAATTTAAAAATATTAGGCCACTATCGTATAGTTTTGATGAAAATGGTTTATCTTTGTCCGATAAAACAAGTTCCAGTTGGTTTAGAACATTTGATTTTAATAATTAAATGAATTAATTTTACGTTTTTCTATAAATTCGGACTTTTAGATGAACTATAATTTTTTTTTGTTATTAGAGTTAAAAGGTTCTACTTATAAATGATGGGAGTGTAAGAAAAATAATTAAATAAATTAATTACACATCCTTCTATAAATTCAAATTTTTGGATAAAGAAAAATATTTTAATGATGTAATTTGAAACGTATAAAATGAAAATGTAAATCTCAGGTGTATTGATATCAAATTGGTCTGAAATCAAATGTGAGTGTGTGTGGTGTTTTTCAGAGTCGTGATAACTGAAATGTTGACAACATGCGCGACAACACAAGACGGTTACGAACAGTTATGAACAGATCTAAGTAGTTCTAAGCAGCGGAAGACTTAAACACCTTACAAACGGAATTCAAAAATTTGCATAGACTTAAATAAAGTCTATGATGTCTCATGGCGAAAAGCTTCACTATAACCATGTGATACAAACAAAGATCTAACATAAGATCTCAAAGTGAGGGTAAGGTGTAAACACACCGCCTAAACAGATCTACGATGACTAGAAAACTGATCACAATCAGACCCTAATCTAGTCTATTTTCGATCCCAATACTGATAGGAGCGTTGCAGCGCTCGACCAGCACAAAAGATAATAGTAACGGCCCTTCTACACTAGATGTACTTGAACACTCGATAGCGTAACTCTTGGTTACTACTTCCTGGCTTGTTTCCCCTGGTTTTTCCTTCGTCTATCTTCTGGTATTTATAGATGTAGGATCCACCGGAAGTTACAATTACTAAATCAGTTTGGAATGACCTAGAAACACATCCTCCACTAACTCCATGATTAAGAAATAACCGTCCATGATGTATTTGATCTCCTCACTTGATAACCGCAGCCGCATGACCTGGAACATTCTAGGTCTTCATCTTGCGAACACAACATAGAACAAAAATGTTAGTGTTAGGAGAAAGGGCAAATTCAGTAATGTTATCCAGAATGTTGTCTAAACATTTTTTACAACACTGGCATAACATTAACAATCTCCCCAAATTTGGTCTTTCTACTAAAACACACCTGATGAAAATCTCAGTAATATGTGTGTAATAGACAATGACAAATGAATGTCAAAAATGCTAAAACATCAGGATTTAACTAAGCACAAATCATGCTTAGCCCAAACAATAATCCAAAAACAAACAAGTTGTTCTTAAGATAAGACAGCAACAATAAAATATAATTATTGTTCAGAGCCTTTTGTATGAGAAACAGGCACAAACAATAAACTATGTTCAAACAACTATTGTTCAGAGCAAGGTAAGAACTTAAACAAATGATTCTAAACAATAGAGAAACTAACAGAGCTAGATAGAGCTATCAAAGCTAATCCTAGCTACAAATATTCAAGAGCTTTTACAATGAAGGAAAATATAAACCAAGATGGAAAAGGATTTGGGCTGTAGGATATCAACAGTTGCATCATCAATAAATCTGCACAGACTCCCCCATACTTGAATCTCCCCCTATCTTCAAGCTCTAAACTGACAACCTTCAAAGGTCACCATCTTCATTCCTTAGTCCAGCATTATCAGCAACATCTCCTCTGACTTCAGCATCATCACCAGCATCTTCTCCTTGATTAGAACCTCCATATCCAGATGGTCCAGCAACATCTTCAGGTCTTTGTGGAGCATTTTCATCAGCTACTCCCCCTATTGGAGTAGAAAGCAAGAATCTCCAAAAATTTCTTTGTTGTTCCATCCTGGATAGAGTTCTCTTCAAGTCTTCAATAGTCTTGTCCAAATCTACAATTTGATTAGAGATATATAGAGCAGATATGGTAACAGAAGAAACAGATGACCCATCAACATTGATGTCGTCAGGTATGTTGATAACATTGGGGTCAACACTCCCTCTGTTTTGAGTAGACTGTGCTTCTGGTTCAGCTTCAGGTATTGGTTCATTAACTCTTGGTCTTGGAAGGGGTGAATCAATCACCCTGTTGTTGTGAATCAACAACTGATGGTTGATTCCAAGAGCAGGTGCATAGCTACTGATTACTTCATCATCAGCTCTTTCAAACTCTTTATCTTGCAGCAATTGGTGTATCAAACAAGGATACGGCAGTAGTCCTCTTCCACTAATATCTCCAGCATACCTCAACATGTTATTAAATATAGTCTGACCTAAATCAAACTCATTCAGCTTACCTATCCTATACAGAAGGATAGTTTGTTCTTCAGTCAAACATGTTGAATTGGTTGTAGGCAGCCAATTGTGGATCACCAATCTATGCAGTGCAGAGTATAAACTTGTCAATTAGAAGTCAAAATTCTCTTTGCCCAGATTCTGACTTTTCCATCAGTAATCACAGAAATCACCAAGTTCAAATCAGTGATAGACCTTTCCTCCATGTTCCTTGTTCTTAGAATGCGATTGCTTACCCAAGGATTAAACATAATCCTATTACCTCTAAATCTTACATTCTCATAATTCTCAGAATTAACTCTACCAAGACTCCTATGCAAGTTAGCATAAAATTCATACACCCAATCAACATAGTATGGTGTAGCAAACTGTAATGCATGCATAAGATGTCTCTCAGTAAGGAATGGTATCAGATTCATGGCTTCAAACTCAGGTACCCTAATGACTCTTTCACTAACAATCACTCTAGTTCTAATAGTAGTGTACTTACTAGTTATATCATTATATGTTTCATCATCAGTCTCAGAGTCAGAGTATACCTCTTCAGGTTCAACATCTTCTTCTTCAGATTCTGATGTTGTCTCAGGTGAGGCAACATTTTCGGCAACATGAGTAGGATCACTTCTTCTTTTGCTTCTGATTTCTCTCCTGGCAGTAGAAGGATCATATTTGTACTTTGTCTTTCCTTCAGTTCTGTTTGCAAAGAAATCTTTGAGTGGGATCTCCATGTCAACATCTTCTTCAGATGACATTTCCTCCATGACAGTATCAGCTTCAGCTTCAGTTTCCACATCTTGAGCAGCTTCTCCTTCAGGTTCACTTTCCTCCTTCTCAGATTCAAACACATGAACAGGCTTTGAGCTTGTTCCATCATCCCTTGGCTTCTTCCTCCTGGACTCAGAATAGTCCACCTTCTTTCCCATAATCCTAAAAGACATCCTCTTTTTGCCACCATACCTTTTAAAAGGTGTTGGATTATTCTTCTTCTTCTTCTTTCCTTTGGCAGCTAGGTTCTGCAGTTTTTTGGCCAATCCACCATCTGAGTTAGATGACTCTTCACCAAGATCAGAATTAGTTTCACCTTCCTCAGGGTTAGAAGGATCAACGGGTTCCTTTCCTTTTCCAGCTTTCTCCTCTTCAGCTTTCCTCATATCAGTTCTCTCTTTCTCAACTTTCTCCTTGATATAAGCAAATTGGTTCAAGTTAACATCCCTACCATCAATAGTAATTCTCTGCCTTGAAGAGCATCGAACCATATTTTCATAGGTTTGAATGATGTCCAGAACAATTTTATTTTCATCCAGTTCAACATGCAAAAGAAAGTCTTCATCTGGTAACAGGGTTGGGTCAACACTTCCAGCAACATTAGAGGTTTCAGCAGGTTTTGGTGAATTTTGAGTGGGGTTAGGTTCAACTACAGGTTCAACAACAGGTGTAGGTTCATATGTTGTCATGGGAGTTGGAATTTCAGTAGGTTTAGGGTTTTCAGAAGGAATTTCTGGAACAGTGGTTTCAGAAATAGGGTTTTCAATAGGAATTTGTGATTGAGATGAAGGGTTTGAAGGCTCACCACTTGATTCTGGCATATACTTAGATAAGTCTACTGGTACAGACCCAATCGTGATTGTGGGAGGCACAGGTGCGCTACCAACATCGTGTACAATTCGCTCGATCTCCTCTGTGGTTGTGGATTCAGGGAGAACCATGGCGAGAGGAATGGGCTGTTGTGTTGGCGTAGATGACACAACACTTTGGTCGACATTGAGAGTTTCATTTACAGTAGCCATTGAAGCAAGTAGGTTGAGAGGATTTTCGGAGGTTGTGGATGTGTTTGGAGAGTTTGGTTTGCTTGAGCTTTGTGAATTCAAAAAGGTTTGAGTGTTAGACATTATACCTGCAGGAATATAATGCACACAATTAAAATATCATTAAATTCCAATCACATAAGCAAGAACGAAACCGAAACAAACACATATGCAATAATATTCTAACCGAAAATATCTTCCATTTAACTCTGTGCTTAATCACTCAATTAATTTCAGCTCTTTGTATGTTTAACACACAAATCAATTCGATATTTATAGAGTAATAAGTAATTAATTGAAGCACATCAAGTAGAAGTAGAAATCGTAGGTTGTGGAGAGAGATATCCTCATCGATTTATGTTGAGTGGTGAAGAACGTGGGTAAGTTGTGAAGTATGTGGGATAATTAACTGAATAATTAAATAATTAAATATCTACCTTAATTATTAATACTATAATTAATCAAAAATCATGAAATAACAGTGTAATTATCACATTAATATTCTAAAATCTACCATTTTTCGAATCTTAAGCAAATATGCATGAGAAAATTTCAAACATTCGAACCAACATAGTGATAACCAAAATGATGGCACACACACACCTCAACATACTTATAAATTTCAACTTTTCAAGCACAAAATCACTTGAGCATATTGATCCACCTTTTTGAAATAGTACATCATAGTTGTCAGCTATGTGCCCCATAGCTACTCAATGGATTATGACCATATTGAATTAATTACCTTTTGAAAAGAGATCATTGTAGTAGCGAGCTCCGTGTCCCATAGTTACTCAGTAATTAACCCAATATCGATGCATATTTAATCACCTTTTGAAAAGAGATCATCGTAGTAGCGAGCTCTGTGTCCCATAGTTACTCAGTGATTAAGCATCTATTGTGATTTTCAATCTTAAAACATGCAAGAGATGTGTGTCCAGAAAATAATTTTAAGGTTCAAATGAAAAACTTTCTACTAGAAATTTACTTAATAGACAAAATAGGTTTGACATTTAGAAATAAAAACATGACTCATACTGATGTTGTTTAAAATGTTGTCAATATTTTGCACAACATCCTGTTAAAATAGATTCAGATATTACATAAACCAAGAGATTTCCTAAGGAAAGAAAACCTCTCATAATCAAGGGTTTTAGTAAATATATCAGCTAATTATTTTTCAGTAGAAACATACTCCAATTTCACAACTTCTTTCTCTATAAGGTCGTGTCTTATACTAATGTGCTTAGTTAATGAGTGTTGCACAGGGTTTTTAGAGATATTTATGGCACTAGTATTATCACAATAAACAATCAGAACATCATTATAAATGCCATAATCATAAAATATTTTTCTTAACCATAGAGGTTGTGTACAACAACTTTCTGCAGCAACATATTCTGATTCAGCAGTTGATTGTGAAACACAGTTCTGCTTCTTGCTATGCCATGAGATCAGATTGTTCCCCATGAAGAAACATCCACCACTGGTGCTCTTCCTATCATCTGCATCTCCTGCCCAATCAACATCACTATATCCAACTAAAGCACAATTAGTATCTTTTGAGTACATTATACTCATTTCACTAGTTCCAGCCACATATTTTATAATTCTTTTTATAGAATTTAAATGAGACTCTTTAGGATTTGTCTGGTATCTTGCACATAAATAAACACTAAACATGATGTCAGGTCTACTAGAAGTAAGATATAACAAACTTCCTATCATTGATCTGTACAATGGTGGGTCAACATTCTGCCCATCACTGTATTTACTCAGTTTTTGCGTAGAACCCATGGGTGTTTTCATGATTTTAGCATTTTCTAATCCAAACTTTTTAACCAGATTCTTAGCATACTTACTTTGTGAGAAAAATATACCATCTTTACTCTGTTTAATTTGCAATCCAAGAAAGTAATTCAGATCACCAACCATAGACATTTCAAATGTTGAAGTCATCTCATGCACAAATTTATTCAGCATATGTTCACTTGTTGAACCAAATACAATACCATCCACATAAATTTGAGCAATTAAGAGATAATCATTTGGATATTTAATAAACAAAGTCCTATCAGCTTCTCCTCTAACAAAACCAAATTGAATTAGGAAATCAGTTAGTCTCCCATACCAAGTTCTAGGTGCTTGTTTGAGACCATACAAAGCCTTATTCAATTTATAAACATGATCAGGATATTCAGGTATTTCAAAGCATTTTGGTTGTTCTACATAAGCTTCATCTTTAAGTATTCCATTTAAGAAAACAGCTTTAACATCCATTTGGTGTATCTTAATATCAACAAAGTATGCAATGGCTAATAGCAGTCTAATAGACTCAATTCTTGCTACAGGAGAAAAAGTTTCATCAAAATCTATTCCTTCTATTTGAGTATAACCTTGAGCTACTAGCCTAGCTTTGTTTCTAATTATATTTACCAGCTTCATAATTTTTATTTTTGAAAATCCATTTTGTTCCTATGAAATTAATATGACTAGGTCTAGGAACTAGACTCCAAACTTCATTTCTTTCAAACTGGTTTAGCTCTTCATGCATTGCATTTATCCAATTCACATCCTTAAGAGCTTCAGCTACATTTTTAGGCTCAATTAATGAATGATAACATTCAAAGTTTACCTGATTGCATATAGAGGACATGCAAATAGACCTTACCACATTCTTGGGGTCAGTTTCAAATCTCCTTCTGGTTTGTACTTCAGTGTACTGTTCACCAATTATCTGATTCATTGGATGACTCTTTAGAATCCTGGAAGAAGGTGTTCATCTTGTTTCTAATACATTTTCTGACTTGACAATCTTTTCAGATTTTTCAGGCAGTGTTGTCCCAGATGACGTCTCATTTTGGGCAACATCCTTTTTCAGGTCAAAAACTTTTGGAGTTTCAATGAGATCAGCAACATCATCCTCATAATTTGTACCTACAATACTAGAAGTATCATCAAATACCACATTATTGGATTCTTGAACAGTATCAGTCCTTAGATTGTATATTCTGTAAGCTTTGCTATTCCTAGAGTAACCTAAGAAAAATCCTTTGTCACTCTTAGAGTTAAATTTGTGCAATTGATCTCTATCATTAAGTATGTAGCAAACACACTCAAAAACATGAAAGTACTTTAAGTTAGGTTTTATGTTGTTCAGGATTTCATATGGTGTTTTAGAAGTTCCAGATCTAATGAACACTCTATTTGCAACATGACATGCAGTATTCAAGGCTTCTGCCCAGAATCTTTTTGAAAGATTTTTAGAAATTAACATGACTCTAGCCATCTCTTGAAGAGTTCTATTCTTTCTTTCAGCAATGCCATTTTGTTGTGGATTTTTGGGAGAGGAAAACTCTTGGAAAATACCTTTGTTTTCATAAAATTCAGTGAATGAGCTATTCTCAAATTCTCTACCATGATCTGATCTTATCCTGCTTACTTTCAAGTTATAAACAGTTTTGAATCTTTTGTAAAGAATTTTGAATGCAGAAAAGGCATATAATTTTTCTTTCAAGAATCCAACCCATGTAAATCTAGAAAAATCATCTACAACAACTAAAGAATATCTGGTTAATTGCATGAGATCCCCTCGTGGTTTGAAAATGTTGCGTGAAATCCCCCTATGGTTTGAAAATTGCACCAAATTTCCTCGTGGTTTAATAAATGTTGTCCGATATCCCCATTCCTGATAAAGTTAACGTGTGTGCTCCACACTCTCTTCTTGTGCAACTACAGTATGATCTTGTCATTTTTTTTAAGGTAAAACGTTTATTTTATCCTATTTTATTGTATAAAATCCTCATTCACTTGAACAAGCATTCACGTTAGTTACCGGGGAGGATTTCTACCCTTTTTTTTTCTTATATGAATAGGCAAGCTTTCTTATTTATTTATTGTTATTATCATTATCTTTGTTATTTTTTTTTCTTTATTGTGTTTATAGGAAATATGTCTTGTAATTACTAATATGATAAGGTTAAAAAATTAGTAAACTGATAATTCACCAATACTTATGTTGAAATCCTAATGAACGTCCTTGATTTGTGCCTCAATATTAGTAAACTAATTAGTTGTCCAAGTCATTCTAAAATCATTTTAAAATTAAATCATTTGTGCCTCCGGCTATTCTTCTATTTATCTCTATCAAGAATATCTCCCCCAAATTCAAAAAGATATCAAAATATCAGTTTCAACTTTAATTAAGGTTTGCTTTCAATTTTTTTTAATTAAGGTTTTCGAAAAAAAAATTAGAAATCCAAACTTGAAGCATATTCTCACGCAATACAGCGCCCTTCATATCTAATGATTCCAAATCAGTTTATCTCAGGTATCAAACTTGCATTTTCATATGAGAAAATTAGTTATAGTAATCAAAACTTGACGTAGAAAAATAATGATTAAAAAAAATGAGTCTTTTTCATGTGTAACAAAAAAAATTGAAAATACCTTGTAGAATGACTCTCCAAATCGGCGTGAAATTGAAAATTTCTTATGTTTAGATCTTCAATCATTCAGAACAACTTGAATTTGATACATTGAGGTGAAATTCTTTAGGGTGGGGTTTTATCTTCTCTCTCTAGAAATTTTTTTTTATATAAATATGATATTGTGGTTTCACGCAATAAATGAAGGGTATAACGGAAAAAGTAAAAAAAAAAAAGATAGCGCTGTTAAATTATTTTCAAAAAAAGGGGAGAATTTGTTTTATTTATTAAACCACGAGGGAATTTGGTGCAATTTTCAAACCACAAGAGAATTTCGCGCAATATTTTCAAACCATGAGGGGGTTTCGCGCAATTAACCCAAAGAATATCTCTTACCACCTATACTTTCTGTTTCCATAGGACCCATTAAATCCATATGTAACAGTTCTAAACATCTTGTTGTGGTGCATGAAGATAACACTTTGTGTCACTCTTGATTGCTTACCTTTTTGGCATGGTCCACAGACTTTCACATCATTAAACTGTAATTTAGGTAAACCAACTACAGCATCATGTTTAATCAGTTTCTGAATGTTTCTGTAATTAGCATGTCCTAATTTTTTATGTCATAAGATTTCATCAGTTTTCATGCTATTACAAACATTGTTTAAACCAATCAAGTAGCAATTATCAGCAGATCTGTTTCCAGTTATCAAACATTCATTATTTTGGTTAAAAACATTACATGCATTCTTGTCAAATTTAACATGCAAGTTATCATCACATAACTGACTAATACTAATCAAGTTTGCAAGAAGACCATCAACATGTAACACATTTGATAACTTTGGAAAACCATTCACATTATGAGTTCTTTTTCCTATGATTTTTTCTTTAGAACCACCACCATAAGTTACATTACCACCATCATATGACTCATAATCAGTTAAATGTTCTATTTGTCCAGTCATAGTCTTGAGCAACCTGAATCAAAATACCATAAACCTGGTACACATGCTTTCAGAGAAGTATACACAACATTACATGAGATTTTAGTTTTAGAAGTCCAAGATTTATCAGTATGTCTCTCAGAATGTTGTAACACTTTGGGTAACATGTCTTTATCAATTTTCAACTTTGCACAATATGGCTTAATATGACCTATTTCAGAACAGTAATGACATATATAGATTTTATCATTCTTCCTAACATGCTTTTCAGAAATATCAGAATTAACATTTTCATGTTTTGCTTTAACAAATTTCACATGCTTATCAGAATGAGAAGGTTCAAAAGTGTTACCAACAAAGCCAAGACCAGCTTTGTTTGTCTGTCCAAAAGTCATAACATCATCCAACTTCATTTTCTCTTGTGAGAATTTCTTGAAACTTACACAGTTCCAAGTCCTTTCTAGTCAAGACCACTTCCAGTTTTGTAAGAGAATTCCTTAAATCGGAATTTTCCAATGTCAATGACTCTAGAATCTGATTTTTGGATTCAAGTTCCTTACTCAGCTTCTGTCTTCCAGATTCACAATCCTTGTGAATTCCAACTGTATTACCTGTCTCGTCAAGTAAACCATTAAAATAATTCACACCTGGACCATTTTCACCCAGTGTTGTCTGAAATGATCATCAAAAGTATCATCATACTCTATCCTAGCAGAAAAATCACATTCTTCTTCTTTATCAGAATTATCACTCAAAGTAGCAGTCAAACTATACTTCTTTTACAATAAAGTATTAGCACATTCATTAGCATAATGACCAAAACCAGAACATGCATCACATTTCACATTCTTTCTGTATCCAGGATCATATCTAAATTTGTTATTTCTATTCTGAGGTTTAGTTTGATTGAAACTTGTTCTCCTTTCAGAAACTTGAGGTGAGTTATTGATTTGAACTTTAGGTTGAGCAATACCTTTAGCATTGTTCATTTTCTTCTTAAGAAACTTATTGAATTGCTTAGATAATAGAGCAATGTTGTCTGGATTGTCAAGACACAAATTGACAACATCATCATCACTATCAGATTCAATTTCAGTAATATAAGAAGTCTTTTCAGAATTGGAAGAAGTACTACTTTTGAACATAACAACCTTTTTATCATCATTTGAATTTGCAGCTTGTGTTATACTCATTTCATAGGTTTTTAGGATACTTACAAGTTCATTTTGAGACTTGGTATCAGTATCTTTAGCTTCCTCAATAGCACATATATTAGAATCAAATCTTTTAGGAACAGTTCTAAGAATTTTGTGTACTAACCTGGTATTGGAGATAGGATCTCCAAGAGCATGAGATTCATTTGCAATCTCACTGATCCTTTCATTGTAGGATGAGATTGTTTCGTCTTCTTTCATTCTCATGTTCTCAAACTTTGTCCCAAGCATTCGAAGTTTGGTCCTTCGAACACTATCTGATCCTTCACAATGTTCTTGTAATCTTTCCCAAGCATCCTTTGCAGAAATGCAAGTTGAGATTAGTTTGAACATGGAAACATCAGTTGCTGTGAAAATAGCATTCAAGGCCTTCGAGTTATAACTAGCCAATTGAATTTCTTCATTTGTCCAGTCTAGTTCTCTCTTGATCTGGGCCTCATTGTCCTCATCAGCTGGTGTCCTCGGTTGAGTCCAACCAGACAAAACACTCCTCCATGCGCGTTCATCAATGGACTTGATGTACATACTATTTTAGGCTTCCATTATGCATAATTTGTTCCATCTAAAACAGGAGGCTTAAGTGTAGGAGTAAGGGGATATTCCATTGCAATAAAAATACACTCTAGACACAGGATCTAAACTTAAAAGACTAAGTTTTTTGCTCTGGTACCAAATGTAAAGCTCAGGTGTATCGATATCAGATTGGTCTGAAGTCAAACGTGAGTGTGTGTGGTGTTTTTCAGAGTCGTGTTAACTGAAATATTGACAACATGCGCGACAACACAAGACGGTTACGAACAGTTATGAACATATCTAAGTAGTTCTAAGCAGCAGAAGACTTAAACACCTTGCAAACGGAATTAAAAAAAATCATAGACTTAAATAAAGTCTATGATGCCTCATGGCGAAAAACTTCACTATAACCATGTAATGATACAAACAAAGATCTAACATAAGATCTCAAAGTGAGGGTAATTTGTAAACACACCGCCTAAACAGATCTACGATGACTAGAAAACTGATCACACTCAGACCCTAATCTAGTCTATTTTTTATCCCAATACTGATAGAGCGTTGCAGCGCTCGACCAGCACAAAAGATAATAGTAACGACCCTTCTACACTAGATGTACTTGAACACTCGATAGCGTAGCTCTTGGTTACTACTTCCTGGCTTGTTTCCCCTGGTTTTTCTTTCGTCTATCTTCTGGTATTTATAGATGTAGGATCCACCTGAAGTTACAATTACTAGATCAGTTTGGAATTACCTAGAAACACATCCTCCACTAACTCCATGATTAAGAAATAACCGCCCATGATGTATTTGATCTCCTCACTTGATAACCGCAGCCGCATGACCTGGAACATTCTAGGTCTTCATCCTGCGAACACAACATCAAACACAACATAGAACAAAAGTGTTAGTATTAGGAGAAAGGGCAAATTCAGTAATGTTATCCAAAATGTTGCCTAAATATTTTTTACAACACTGGCATAACATTAACAGAAAAGATATATGAACTACTAGAGTTACATGTCAAACATTTTATAATTATTGGTTGAATATATTAAACCATAAGATTCAATCTCCTAATTAAACTAGATAGAGATAATTTACTAACTTGATAGCATTGCATGTTTAATTGTACCCGTACATGTTCGAATTATTCAACATTTTTACGAAAAGTTGTATGGTAAATAAATAAGAGCCAGAATTAAACAAATTTTGTGCCTAACTTAACTAAATTGAGCCCTTTGCTTGACGAAATAAATTTGAAGCTTAAATCTAGCCATGCATGTTAAATAAGAACATATTTGCTCCAATGTGTGTAGAGGCTTGAATTTCTTAGAAAAAAATATGCCCCAAATTAAAATAATATCTCAAGGAATGGAATGCTAGACTTGATTTGGAGAGTAAACTATCAGTTCCAATGAGAGTATATCCAAGGACGAAAATATCCGGAAATTTCCACGATATATCCACGATATATCCATTTTTCGTGGTCATCGATATCGATATTGGGGGGTAACGATATTTCCATAGTATCCTTTAAAAAATCGATAAATATAAGTATATAAAATCGATTTCAACTATATTTTTATGCAAATTGAGCATAATATCTTTCAAATATCGGTAAATATCGAAAAAATATCGAGAAATATCGAAAAAGTATCGAGAAATATCGAGAAAATATCCATAATTTTGGTAAATATCACAAATGTAAAATATGGTGAAATTCTATTGTAGATTTTATGTATTAAAAGTTTGTTATTAATTTTTTATAATTTTTTAAATTTATCGATATCGATATTCGATATCGATATATCCATCGATATTTCCACAAATTTAAGGTCTCGATATATCCATCGATACCGATATTTTCAACCTTGAGTATATCCCTATATAATTCGATATGGTTTATGAATTTAATCTATGATTATGCAAAAATCTATAGTAATAACAGTCTTCATTTTATGCGCTGGATCCCATGAAAGTTAAATATCACAAATAATAAAGTAGTTATGTTTGACTGTATTAAATTGCAATATGATAAAAAGATTGAAGTTCAATATTTAAAGTCTAAAACTCATAGTTTGTTATATTTTGATTACTCACTAAATGCATGTCTTATGATGTTTGTAATTTTTTATAACGTTGGTTGAATGCTCAAACATTGTACGCAATAATTGTACTTTTGTAGCGTATGTTAGACATAAAGGAAGGTTAGGTTCATATATGTGTGTATATATATATATAGATAGATGTTTTGGAGGGTGTAATTCATACATTTTAACCTTGTTTTAGATTTTGTGGTCTTTAAGGTCTTTGGTTATTTTTTGTATTAAGGTGAAATTTCACCTTGAAGCACACATAAACTAATTTATTATACAAAATTTTGAATCAGCTTGCAAAGTACTTTAAAGTCTTTTCTTGTATAGTGATGTCTAGAAAGTTCTAACATTATTGATAACATTCTCTGAAAAATATCCGCGCACACTTTTATATATCTTGTGCATTGTACACTACTAGCCAATTGTGTTAGGCAAGGGCAGTAATATTAATTTTTTTTCAAAACAATAATATTTATAGTGTACGGTTCATAAACTGCATATAATATTTTACCATAAATTTATGATAATGGATAGATTTGCAATTGAAAAGTTTCGCTCTCTTTCGGATTATTTCATGAGGAGTGTCTTTTATATGAAAATAGTTTATGATAAGTTAATCATGAAATTATTTTAAAGTATTGAATATTTGATTAGGAGTATAGATAATCTCACCAAGAGTAACATTAATTTGGGTTCAAATTTTTTTTACAACAATTATAATATAATATCACCGATCCATATTAATGATATTCCTAGTGAGATTATCGATACTCCAGGTAAAATTATCAAATAATTTAATATAGTTTCATAATAAGTTTATCATAAACTATTTTTATATAATATTTTGTCTTTCATGATTTGGGTGGAGTTTAAAATTTATTTTTTGTGGATTTCAAATTTTATATATATATATATATATGTCCTTGCATTTCAAACTTGTGGCAGCAAACAGTGTCATTGTCATACAACGCATAGCCTATCCAGGATCGCGATATATAATGCTCTCGGTCTCTCACTGGCATTTTGAAAATGTATTATACTAGTACTTGTAAGATAACTTTTTATTACTTTTTATAATGAAACTCATTGTCATTATCCGTGGATGCAAACTGGATGAACTCGATTCTAAGTAGAGTAACAACAACTCCGGTCCTGACATTCTTTTGACTCTAGATAAATAAAAGATTTGTTCCTTTCGGGAAAAAAAAATTACCTACACATTATGATTAAATAAAGTATAAGTTATTTCCAATGTAAATATATAAGTTGATTTACAAGCGACTTTATATATATATATATATACATAGGCTCATTGCAAAAAAATATCCGAACTTTATATTTTCTATTAATTACAATATGAAATTTTTTTCTTCACAATTTAATACACAAGTTAAAATATCTGATAATTTTTTGACAATAAATAAATGATATGATTGCCGAATATGTCACATAAAACCCACATATATACTAATAAATAGAATTATATTTTTTTATAATGAGAATAACTATGGAATATAACTTAAAAATATTTTATAAAGACGGTGTTTTCATATATATATTTTCAAATAGTTTTATTTGTTGGAGTCTATATTGGATATGTATGTGACATTTTTGGCATAGACGTCATTTAATTGTTGACAAAAAATTATCAAATGTTTGTAAAACTTATAAAGTTGGTACATTAAATTAAAAAAAAAATACAATTATTATATCGTAATTAGTAAAAGTAATAGAGTTCGTAATTTTTTTTTTCCAATTAACTCTATTATAACATCATATATTTAAAAGAAAAAAATCAACTTCATATATCCCACTCATATCAAACAGTGACCTCATGCTAACTGAAAATGCTAGATAATTAATCACTTTGGGCCCTTTTGGTGTGCAAGATAGAGCCAAGATAGTTTAGTTATCTTAGGTAGTGTCTGTTTGGTAGCTATTTGCAAGCTCGTGTTTATATATCAAGCCCGTTCTAATATTTTCATTTCGTCCGGTTTATTATCCCCAAAATTTGGGGAGATAAAAAATCTGAGTGCACAGTATTGGAAATTTAAGTACACCAAAGCACATTTTAGTTAACTAGTTTAGACCTAATAGGAAAAAACAAGAGAAATAGTATATCTTGTCAATTACTACTAAGGTCTACCAAAAGGCCCCTTAATTATTACAAACCGATGCATAATACATTGGTGCTATAAAAGCTACAATGACAGAAAGGTGAGAAGCCTTTCATTTAACCATCATGATACAACAAATAAATCATTAACACAACCAAACCTAGACCATAAGCAGCAAACCTCACACACCAAGGAAAAACAATTGTACACAAACATAAATATATATAAAAAAAAAACTACAAAGTGATATAGCTCAGGTGGTTAGAGCTTCACCGCCTATAACCGAGAGGTCATGTATTCGATTCACCCTCCACCCGATAAAAAAATAAAGAGTATATATATTATTTGCATTGGAAGCCAGTGGGGACCTTCTTGCCACAGTAGTTCAAAAGCAAGCTGAGGGAAACTGGGACATTGAGGTTAATGCCCAGAACATTGGCCTTGATTGCAGTACAGAGGCAGACGGCGGCTTCGAGGTCGGCAAGGCCTTGGATGAGAGTGCAGCAGGGGGTCTTGGGTGGGGTTCCGACCACGAGGTGCACCAAATCGTTCAATAGATTTGCACAAACACCGAGTTTGAGAGTGTCTTTAGGGCACTTGGCCTTGGAGGGCTTGTGAGCAGGGGGTTTTGGGGTGGTGGGAGGGCAAGGGGTGGGGTTGGAGGTAACCATTGTGAAGAAGAGAAGGTTTAGAAGAAGGAAAAGGGCCATTGATGTTGCACCTCTTGAAGCCATTACTAAGGTTTTGATGAGTTGTGTGTGTTTTGCTTTAAGGCTAGTTGTGTGGGAAACTTTGTAAGAGGGTTGGGTGTTTTTATAGGGGTAGTGTCTGATTTTTTTGGGTACATTACGGTAACACTTGTGTGGACTAGTTGCACTGTACAGTTGGTACACAATTTTATTTTTCTTTACTCACAAAAACATGGCATAAGATATGCCTACAATTAAAGTCCTCTTACAAAATCATATCACCAATCATTTATCAATTTAGGAAATTCAAGCTCCGATCTCTTTCTTTAATTTCCTCTATTAGTTTTTCAACATTAGTTGGTGCACGATCTACACTGCTCAATAGAAATAACTAATGTTGTTCATTGAAAATCAACTTAAACATGTAAACGACTTATTGAGTGAAACAACTAAGGCATCTCCAGGAGTTGTACTATTGTCAATTTGCACTAAATTAGAATTTCATTTAAGATTTTTTATTAATATATATTTTTATTTTATGATATTTTTTCAATTTGTATGTAGTAATTTTATTCTTAGCATATTTATTTTTAAATTACTCTAGATTTTTTTAATTGACTACTATTGAAATTTATTTTAGTTATAAAAAAATTGAATTTTAATATTAAATAAAAAATTAAATTGTCTACATAATGAGAATTATATTTAATATTAATATTAAAAAATACTAAATTAAATTTAAAAAGAAGGGAAAAAAATGTGGCGTTGTTTTTGGTACTCCACAAATTGAATAAATGGTATTGACACATGAACGGTGCAACTTGTAAATAGGCTTAGCAATGGGGTGGAGAATATTCCCCGCGGGGATTCGCCCCGAACGGGGCTGGAAATCTCCGAAGCAAACGGGGACAGGGACGGAGATTTTTTTTGCCCCGTAGGCGGGGACGGGGATAGCATTCTCCGCCCCGCGGGGATCCCCGCCCTGATCCGTATTATTTTTATATATTTAATATATTTATATGTATATAATATATAAATTTAGAAGTAAATTGTAAATAAATATTTCATAATTTTTCTACTCAATTAATTATTTATTTTAAAATTACATATATATTTTATTTAAATTATGTTATTAGTTTCAAATTATATAATTTTCATTTTAATACATACGTTAACTAAAAATATTAAAATTAGAGACTCTTCAAATTACTTAAATTAATTTTTTTAACACCAATTTAAACTAATTGTTTTGTATGATTAAATATTTTAATTTATATATTATATTATATTTTTTTGTATTTAAAAAATGAGATAAAAAAAATTAATTAGACGGGGAACGGGAAATCCCCGCGGGGACGGGGATGAGGAAAAAAAAAATTCCCCGTTTATTTCGCGGGGACTGGACGAGGAATCCCCGACTTCGTGGGGACGGGGATGGGGAATGGCATCCCCGGTCCCGCCCCACCCCGTTGCCAACCCTACTTGTAAAGTAACTATTGGAGCTAAATTTTGGTCTTCTACATTATTCTCCAAAATTGTTGGAGATAATTTAATATTGTTAAGTGAAAATAAATAATATTATTCAATAAAAATAATTAATATTGTTCAATGAAAACAACTTATACTATTTAAAAATGTATATAGATGTACACATGAATTTGCTTTTTTTTTTTTTTTTCCTTTTTTAAACGGATTTACATATTTTAATATTTGGTGAAATTGATTAAATTTTATGTGGTTGCTTGGGAAGCGAGTGGTTGAGGTTGGGGAAAGATTTTTCCTTTTTTTTTTATTCTAACAGCTAGCTAGCTTGATCAGTAAAATACAAAATATGTGAGAATATATTATATAGTGACATTAAAATGTTAGCTTATTGCTGCGTGTACAATTTGAAGTATATTGTTATTGATAATTGATGTAGGGAACGGAATCGATTACAAATCATCATGAAAACTTATTTTATTTGGGGGTTGGCACATTTTGTTGTCACAGATAATTTGGGGAAAACTTTATGCAGTTCAATATCAATAGAGTACCAACACCTTTTTTTAATTTTTTTTTTTTTTTTTTTTGTACTTCTCCCTTTAAAGATAATATTTGCCTCACCAAAATTTTAGGTCTATAGTTTGGGACATTTTTTTGTGCACCTGGTGCATGATGCATACACTTAACAGTTGAAACTATTTACATTGAAAAGTATGTTTAGATTACATTAAAAAGTTTATATTGAAAACCAATTTTCAGTGTAATTTGACCATACTTTTCAGTACAATCAAATCATATTTTTCATTGTAAACAATCTCAATTGTTGAGTGAGTGCACCAAACATCAAGTGCAATATTGCACAGTGTAATATTCTAAAATATTTATAAAAAAAAAAAACTCTTTTGTAAATTTAGTGCATGGTGCACCTACTCAACAGTTAAACTTGTTTACACTGAAAAATATAATTTGATTACACTGAAAAGTGTAGTTAGATAACACTGAAAAATTTACACAAAAAATTGGTTTCTATTTAATCTAACCACACTTTTCAATGTAGTCAACCTACATTTTTCAATGTAAACAATTTCAACTGTTAAGTGGGTGCATCGTACACCTGGTGCATATAAGAGTGTGTGTTAAAAAAAAAATTGGGCTCAAAATTTCCAAGTAAAAATAAAAATTATTGGTTTGATGGATTATTGAGACAATATTATTTTTTTACCTAATAGTATTATATATTTGAACATATAATATTAGGTAACGATACTACATATCTTATACTATTACCAGTTAACGTAATACCTTATGCACTAATAATTAATACTGCCTCTAGCTAATCCAATCCGACCTGATTTTGGTCTGACACTCGAAATTATTGGTTCCAATACCTAGAAAATTTACAGTGTAATATTGTGTGATTATTAGATTAAACCGAATTAATGTTGAGTTCCCTATGTTAGTTTTTTGTTTGTTGATTAAAAGCAATTCTTGTTACTAAAATTTTTGAAATGTTGGCACTTTTTGTCCAACAAAAAATTGACTCCAAACACTTTTGGTACTTATGGACCGAAAGTAGTTTTTTTTTTTTTTTTAAATTTTGGTTCTATCCATTAATTTTCAGGATTAAAACTGTAATTTTACCGCATTTTTTAGGACCAAAAGTGCAGTTTACCATTCTTTTTGGGATCAAAACTGCAATCTCTTGGGACCAAAAAAAACTATGGACTGAAACTAGTGAAAAAATGGCCGTTTTGAAAATGATTCATTCTCTTGAGAAAAAAAAGTCCAATTTATCCTAAAATTTTCTATTAATACTTATATATATTCATATACTTTAATAGTTTTTTCTTATTGGAAAAAGTCAATTAAAATAATCAACGAGTACAGAGGTACTCCAATCCTTACTATATGATTCAATACAATTCGACGTCTTATTAATACATTTGAAGTTTTAACACTTATCCAAGATCAAATTCTGTTTTTCATCACATCTACCATCCTAGCATGAATACGAGTGATATTATTAAAAAGATAAAGTATAGAGTGAAAATGGCTCATAGATAATTCATTAAATGATATTAGTTGCTTTCACTAAAAAGTATTAATTGTTTTTTATAAAAAGTATTAGTTGTCTTCACAAAAGAGACTTAGTTTGTTTTCAATAAAATAAACTAAGATTTTTCTGTGAAAACAACTACTCCCTCCGTCCCCTAATAATATTCACACTACCTTTATTCTCGTGTTTTAGCGAGCGAATTGTTTATTAATATTTGAAATGATAAAGTGATTTCAAGAAAGGGGTAAGATAGATCCATCTCTACTCTATTATAAAACACTTTAAAAATTATTTTATCATTTCAAATACTAATAAAAAACTCGCTCGCTAAAACACGAGAAAACAGTAAATGTGAATATTATTAGGGGACGGAGGGAGTAATATTCATCAGTGATTCATATATTAACCAATTTTACTCCATACATACTCTATTAAAAATGCATTCGTTTCTCACCTTTCATAAGGACCACACGACCCCAGCCCAAGGAGTTGAAGCCATCTTCTTTTATACTAGTAGTTACTATTTTTCGATCTATAGAGGTGGGGCTTGAAAGCTAGAATTTGCAAAGACAAGCTGGACTTGCAAGTTGGAAGATAATGCTATGGATTAATTATAGAATTTGGAGTTATCTGATTGTGGTTTTATGGAGTTGTCAATTTTCTGGACACAATGAAAATTAGGGATTCAATCATACATCTTGATATGATCCTTGCGAGTTTAAAGGGGGTGTGATGAGTTGTAAACAAATTATATTTTCTTATTTTTCTTTTTTCAAACTGGTTATAAAGATTTTTTTATTGTTTTGTCCCTAACAATAATGCTGGACGTGTGGTAATGGAACGAAGTTTGATATATTTCGTTTTCAGGTGCAAATGTTGATGGGAATGTATGGGACATTCAAATTAAGATTACATTTTTTAACCTCAAAATTTATCTTCTATTTTTTTATTAATTATAAATATTCATATATGGTAGTAAAATTTAATTTGCATGAAATAGTATAATATCAGACCACATGTGTTTAGAAAGCACAAGTTATAAGAGATCGATTAGAACTCAGAGAGTTTGTGAACACGAATTTTTAAAGTGTTGGACCAAATTCTCGACCAGAGCTCTCCAACTCAACTAGAACCATACGCAACTTTTAAAAATCGCATATATTTTACTTAAATCTCCACTCGAGCTCTCCAACTAGACCCAAATTTAGGGATGTAATCAAATCAAGCTATTCGCATTTTATTCGGGTCTCGACTCGAAAAATATTCATTCGAGTTCGTTTATTAAGTTTCACGAGCCGAGCTCGAGCCCGATTTCGAGCTCGATTATTTTATCGAGCCGAGATCGAGCTTGGTGGTATTCGACTCGAAAGCTCGCGAACACGCTTATTTTATAATAAATTGAAAAATTCCAACTAATTTTTTTACAACTTATAAATTGTTAGGAGCTTATTTTATAATCTTATAAGCTTTTAAACATCTTATTTTGTCAAACACATTGATGGTGCTCATAAGCTCTTAAACAACTTATACATTATTATAAAATGCTTATAAAATCAGTCGAACAACCTCTTAGCCTAAAATCTCAGCAATTTCTCCACTAACGTAGAGACACGTATCATTACTCCCCAAAGGGTATAAATAGCGCCAGTTTTGAATTTTACAGCTCTGAACCCTCGATTGAGAGTTATTATCTCTCAACTTTTACACCAAGAAGCACATAGTTAGAGTTTTATTGCTTTCTTATAGTAGAAGTAACATAGGATTTAAAGATCATGTGCAGATTAAAGTTCTAAGTTCTAACCAAAGACATGTCTCTGTCTGTGTCTATCGTCACAATTTTAATTATTTCAGTATTTTTAAGACGATATAATAACAGTAGAAAACCAGTCTAAACTAATTGTGCAAATTAATGCTGTTCAACCTAAACTTAATGAGCTGGCGTTGCATCATATTTATAATCCTGAATTATCAAGAACAAGATTCAAGTAGAACGCAAGCACAAAAACTTAAAGCAAAACATCAAGTGCAACACAAACCCAGAATTTAATTCCGGAGGTATACTTATTTAAGCTATTCGGTATGAAGAGAAGCAGATAAACCTTCTGGTTCAGAATTTTGAAGGAAATCAACGAAAAGACAAGAGTAGAGAAGAACATTCAAGGGTCAACCAACCTAGGGTTCTCCACCAAGCTCCACTCTTAAGTTGTCGTACGGGTACACCTTTGGCGCCTGAAAAGAACCAGAAACATTAAGGAACAGATTCTTAACAAGTTCTGTACAGAATAAAGCTTCAATGTCTCATGCAAATATCAGTCAGGAAGTAAACTACGAATCCATGCGTGTGTTTGTTTTGATGTAGAACCCAACATAGAGTGTTCTTTATGAAGTCAAAATGGTATTGTGGCCAATTTGGCATAACAAAAGCACTGGAAGGTATTATCGATAACCAAAAAGTGAAATCATATTAAATATGAATCTTAACTGCAATCGGGTAAGAAGTCTTAACTCAAGATCAATGAAGTGATCAAGAACTGGACCCAACACCGAAAAACCATTTTTTATTTAGGGAGTCTCATAATACTTTGTACGGGTAATGAGACTCGAAATAAGCTAATGATTACCTCATTTTGATTAACTACCTACTCTCCTAATTTCACCTCAGTTATTCCACTATTTCTCGACAAACTATGGTTTTTAAAGGCGCGAGGCGCACCGAGACGCAAGAGGGGTCGTAGCGCCCGAGGCGCAAGCGTGCCCTAGGCGCACCTCTTGTCCTTTCTTTTCCTAAATACATTTCACACATATATACTAAAGAAAACCATATAAAACCACATAATACTGCCAAAACTCAATAAATAAACATAATAACACACAATGTAAACATGAAATTAATACTAGAGTAGTGATATTAGACTTCATTCACACACAAAAGACACAAATGTTAGTTATATTAGTCTAGTAATCTAGTTATCTAGTCCTCATCAAAGTCAAAACCCTCCTCATCATCATCATCACCAAATTCTTCATCATCAATATATTCCTCTTCCTCTTCCTCTTCCTCGAATTCATAGTCGTCTTCATTATCATCTTCATCTCTAAGTCTAAAAGACGAGTCTTTTACGTTCTTCAACTTGCCCTTGTTCTTATCCACTTGTTTGCTTTTGCTCTTACCTTTAGGTGTCGCGAGCAGCAGTTTTTGAGAAATAAGATTTGAAAAGAAACCCTAGATCTTATGTTTTTCTTTTCTATTTTATGTATCTTTTAACTTTAAAAAAATGGGTAATAAGTAAAAGTGTCAGTATTTTTTTTAAAAAGTCCTAAAAATTTGACTTTATATACGTTTGACCAAGAGGCGCGCCTTAGGCACTTCACGAAAGGCGCAAAAGGCGCGCGCCTAGTGATCTGCGCCCCATTTTACTCCTCTGAGGCACTAAAATTATAGCCTCACGCGCCTCGCGTTGCGCGCCTTTTAAAACTATGCGACCAACAATCATTTTTTTTTTACTCATTTATTCCAAAATTAGAGCAAAACACTAATAATATAATTATCACTGAGACAACACTTCCTCCAACATATCCCTTTCATTACGAGGGCATAGAGAGAAAAGAAATTTTCATTATCATTACCATTGAAGAATTTGAACCAACCACACCCTCAATTCCTTTCTTTGCCAGCATCATTTATGTTATTTTTAGAGTGAATGTCCATATAAAAGTTCAAAAAGAGCACCACTGATAGGAAAGGATTACTTTTTAAACTTCGATTTTTCCTTGTCATCTAAGAGATATATAGGCATACTAAACAAATTGAGTGCAGAAATCAAAATAGATATGAAAGAGTTTCAAACAAACAAAGGCTGATATTAAGCACAGTACAACATAAATTCGAACACTTGATGTATGACCACTTATCAAATACTCACGTTAAGCACTCAGGGTTTTGGTGCAGTAGCTTATTAGATGACACAAGTATGTAAAGCTTAAAACACGCCCTTCCAACGCCCAAATTATGAACCCAAATCGGCACTGTAGTTGTTACGATCACACATCGAATCCATAAGAAATGGTACTTAAGTGGGAGTCAATCCTCCACTCTTGAGCTAGCTTTTGAGTGGAGTTAGGGCTTCCATACTTGAGTGCCTAACAGTCGTACACAATGTGGGAACTTCGTACTCGCTGTCTCGCTCCCTGAGTATCACCACTTAATAAATACTCATGATCAGTATTCACACTTCTTCACATCATCTCAACAGACCAACAACCTCTTAACCGGGAAAAAAAAGCTGAATATCATCAGCGCCCATTAATCGACAGATATCAGACAAAGAAAATTCCACCAAGGTCTATTGTTCTAAAGCCAGTCCCTGGCTTGTTCTTAAAAGCAATTAGTAACTTTTTAAGTTCTTGATCCATTGTTCAACTCTCCATAGTAGCTGAGCTATAAAAATTCAACAGAACTAGATCTAAATGCTAACTGATCAGCTCCTACTGAGAAGTTTGCTTAATTGGCTGATCAAGTAACAAATTGTTATGATCAAACTCACGGACTCCACAATTCGAACCAGTAAACCCCCACCAGCGCTCTCAGAAACAGATGAAGATCACAGAGCAACCGACAAAACACCTTGAGATAATGTGTGAGCAAATGTATAAATTGAAGAAACGAATAAAAAAATATTACCCTCTGGATGTGCTTTTGAATATCGAAAAAACGATCTTAGCCAACAGCGGTGTATTTTACCTCTGTTCTAAACTAACTCTCAGCTAACTGCCTTCCTAACTAACCTGACTGATGATGGAAGAAGACGCATAAAACAATGTCGTCCCAGAATACAACTTCAAAACTAAACTTGCATTAACACTACTTGAATATTATCTCTTAGCTAACCCTGAGTTTGACACAAATGTGTGATAAATTTTCAGTAATACTACTCAGCATAATCTCCTACAAGCTCTACATTAATGACTTCAATAACAGTTGGGACTTAGGATAACATGAGATTAGATTAAGCAAATCACTTCCTACTACTAGCCACAGTTAAAATGACGTTGCATCTCACGCTGATTCTAGTGATGTGATGGTGAGAAAAAATCAAGGGTATAGAAGTCGGAAAACGCTAGGTAGGCATTTCTTGGCCGCCTAGAAATCCGCCCAGCTTGAAACCGCCCAGTCTGGTACACGGTTTTTACTTTTTAGTTCCTAAAATCAAGCATCAGTTCCTGAAAACTCTCTCCCTTCTCTTCTCTGTCTTCCCAAAATCAACGCATATCAGTTCCAAAACTGAAAACTCTCTCCCTTCTCTCCTCTCTCTTTCCAAAATCAACGCATATCAGTTCCAAAACTGAAAACTCTCTCCCTTCTCTCCTCTCTCTTCCCAAAAGCAAGCATATCACCGCCAACCGCCTTTCTCCCTCCGTCGCGACGGCATCGCCGCTGTCGCCCTTCTCACAAAGTATACCGGTCGGCGGGTGTCGGGCAGCGGCGGGAAGCGGGCAGACGGCTGCTGTAGTTAGGGTTTGAGAGGTGCAACCTTTCTCTCTCTCAAACTCAAAGATACATTCACACTATTTCAGGTATTTCTTCATTTTCTTGTTTTTAAGTTAGGAATTTAGCTTTAATTTAACTTTTAATTAAAAAAAAAAATGAATCCCATTTCCGACTAGACCAACTTGGCCACCTAGGCGGCGCCTAGATGCGAAAACAGTTTGTCTGGGCGTTTTTGTGTAAATCGCGGCGGAGGGTAGCCGCCTAGCCCATTTTTTATATCCCTGGAAAAAATTGATAACTGACATGACAAACATATAAAATTATAAATGATAATTACCATTTTCAGAATATATGTGCTAAGAATCTAAATCCACTCTTCCATATATATTTGTCCTTAAGCCTGAAAAGCAGTCCCCAAGGAAACAGTCAACTATTCTTGATTCTTCCCTCTTTTTGACAAGAGTATAACCAGACCCATTATATACAAAATGTACATTAGTAATAAACAACTTCAAGCTTGGAGAGTTGCCAATTCTACAAGAAAATCAGTTGGACAACATAATATCACTCTATATTTGCTGTTGACCGAGGAAAAGATGGCAGTGATTATTGAAAAAATAACAATTAATTAATTTTCCTCCTGAGATTTGAAAGGTAGTTCCTATTGTATTGTGGCAACCACATAATGCAGTAACCGATTTAGCATTTCTCCTATAGGAGAGAAGGGAAGCTCAAGAGAAAGAAGAGCAGAGAACAAGTGTGTGAGAGACTACGGAAAATTTGGTGGCTTTGTTCCACAGAAATTTTTTATGCACAAATTTTCCAACAAATCCAACATCATATAGAGATAAGGGTTGGAAGTAGTTTTTGATCCTTCTTATAACTTTCAACAAGTATCAGTCGATTCAGAAGGTAGGAAAACCTCCGATATTTGCATAAATTAAATATCCTCCTAGGAGATCATAAGAATGTGATTTTAAACATTCTATCACCTATAGCATTAGCAAACATATCAACAGAGATCTCCAATCCTAAAGACTACTAAATAAACACTCTTGAAAGCAGAGAGTGGACAAAAAAGAATAATGGTAGAACAACAGCTGAGGAAAACAAACCGATGGTTGCTATAATAAGAGAAGCATACTCCTCTCATTCTTCAATTGAACAGAACTCCATTCGAAAGCATATGAGAGCACTAATATTCGTGGCTAAAAGCAACTCAATCACATACAACAAATGCACAGAAATACGCACTTAACAAATTCAAAGTTCAACATATATAAACAATATACAAATCTAAAAACGAATAATCGGTACACAAATCTCAGAAAACCACTCTAGCTCAACCAAAAATGGAATTAAGGAATTTGACTTACAAAGGGTATTGTAGAAGCCTTGTCCATCCACACAGCTAAAAGCCCAAGAGAAGCGAAACAACTCAAGCCACCACACAACCATGCCAATGCTTCGTACTAAAATACCAATTAGATATATATCAATCAATACAAAACCAAAACCCCAATTTATTTTATACAAAAATGTTAAATTGAACAAATTTCCTCAAGTGATTGAGAAGCCCGACCTTTCCAACAGTATCAGCAATCCGGTCGATACAAGGTTCCGGAAATGGAGTTCCGTTATCCCACGTTAATTCATCGTTCACTGCAAGCTGTAATTCAGTAATTTTAATTTATATTTTTGGGCGAGAAGGGACGAGGTTCCTTCGATTGGATTTTCATGAATCTCCCATATAAAAAAATAAAAAAAAAAAGATTTACCGGTCTGTCAGGGACTCTAGGTTTTCCGACGGGGAGGCCCATGCCGGAGCGCTGTCGGAGAGAAGAGGCGACGGAACGTGAAACAACACCGTTCCCACCCATGATCCTTGATGCTACTTGGCCAAGTCTTCCTGCCATTTCGATTTTCTCTCTTTTTATCAATTTTTACGCAACTCAGAGTGATAAATCTGCGGTGCCTTATTTCGGAAATGGAAGAAGAAAGGCGGAGCGGAGGAATGTAGACCAGATCGACCCCACTGCTACGACGACGTTTTGAGTCTGGCAATTTTATCTCGAATTACATATTTATCCTTCAATTTTTTTCAACATCCCAAATTTTGACATATTTGTTGTAAATAAGTGCGTAAAATAAAAAACGAGATTTGTTCACCCAATTTGTCGGGAACGACTACGTCTGGAGGCGAGCCAAGCCAGGAGTTTTACTAAGGGGGCGCTCGGTTAACTACTCTTCAATGGTAATGAGAATGAAATTGAAAATTAGTGTAATTAGCATGGTTCATGAGAACAAAATCATTACCTCTCCTCCTAAATAAGGTAATCACTACTCCATTTTGATTATCCTATTATCTTCCTACAATCATCATCCTCAATCACTCCCCCATTCCTCCACCAACAACCATTTGTTGTCTACTTATATTCCAAAATTGGGGCATGACACTAGCAATGGTGTCACCATTGGAATACTTCTTCCCCTAACATATCATTTTTCTTATGAGGGCATAGATGGAAATAAATTTTCATTCTCATTACTATTGAAGAATTGCTAATCATGCGCCCCTTAATATTCTTGTGTATGTGTCTATATAACTATGAGTACAATAGTCTATTTATAAGAATAAAACCCTAGTCTAAGATATGAAGTTCATTGGGTTATTGGTCCATTAGTAATGTCCACATCAAATCTTCTAGATTTGGAATAATAAATCTTCTAGATTTACAACACTCCCCCTTGGACATTACGACATAAAATAAATGTCTTGTCATAAAAACTACACGTGCTAGGTATCGGCCAAATAATAAGTTAGGGAGGAATGTAATCGATCTTCTAGATCAAATCTTCTAGACTTGCTTCGGGGTTACCGTTCCCCCTGAAGACAACAACACTTCGAATCTTTGCATCCCAATACCACGAATGTATTTTTCAAAAGTAGACGTAGGTAAGGACTTAGTGAACAGATCTGCTAGATTGTTACTAGATTGCACTTTTGAATGGTAATCACGTCACTCTTCTGGAGTTCGTATGGGTAGAAAAATTTAGGTGAGATAAGTTCCGTCAGGTTTCCCTTGACGTACCCATTACTCATTTGTGCGATGCAAGGCGGCGTTGTCTTCAAATATAACGGTGGGAGGTGTATCGCCTTTAGCGATACCACACGAGTCACCAATGTGTTTTACCAAGGACCTTAACCAAACACATTCTCGTGCGGATTCAAATAAAGTTATTATTTCTGAGTGGTTTGAAGACGTGGTAACCATGGTTTGTTTAACCGATCTCCATGAGATCACGGTACCACCACAGAGAAAAATGTAACCAGTCTGGGATATGGCGTTGTGGGGATCAGACAAATAGTCAGCATCTGCATAACCTACTAAGGCTTTGTCTTGGTTCTTACGGTAAAACAGTCCAAGATCTTGAGACCCTTGGAGGTACCGTAGAACATGTTTAACACCATTCCAATGTCTCCTTGTAGGAGAAGCGCTATGTCTCGCAAGCAAATTGACAGCAAATGCAATGTCCGACCGAGTGCAATTTGCGAGATAGAGAAATGCTCCAACAACACTAAGATAAGGAACTTCTGGCCCCAAAATTTCTTTTGAATCTTCTCTTGGTCTAAATGGGTCCTTATCCACTTCGAGGGATCGAACAACCATAGAGGTGCTAAGTGGGTGAGATTTATCCATGTGAAATCTCTCCAATACCTTCTTCACGTAGGTCGACTGATGTATAAGAATTCCTTCTGGGAGATGCTCGATCTGCAGGCCGAGTCAGTACTTGGTTTTACCCAAGACTTTTATTTCGAATTCAGCTTTCAAGATTGAATTGACTTCTTCAATCTCTTTGCATGTTCATGTTTAGGTCATCAACATAAACGGATATGATGCAAAAAACCATTTTGCGATTTCTTTGTGAATACGCATGGGAAAGCTTTATCGAATGTGTATTCCTTCTTCTGAAGGAACTCACTAAGTCGGAGGCCCGATTGCTTCAGGCCGTACAACGACTTCTGCAGTTTTATGATGTACATACTGCGATTTTCACCATCCCTCATCTGAGGAATGTCAAATCCATCGGGGATTTTCATATACATGTCGGCATCAAGTGATCCGTATAAGTATGCGGTTACTACGTCCATTAATCTCATTTGGAGATTCATTTTAACTGCCAAAGATATCAAGTAGCGGAACGTTATTGAGTCCATGACGGGAGAATAGGTTTGATCGAAATCAATCCCGGGTCTCTGCGAAAACCCTTGAGCTACAAGCCTCGCTTTATACCTCTCCACAGTATTGTCCTCATTTCATTTTCGTACATACTCATTTATATCCTACTGGGATAGCGCGCGCGGTTGTACGAACAATAGAGCCAAATACTTGTCTTTTGTTAAACGATGCGAGCTTTGTTTCAATTGTCTCTTTCCATTTAACCCAATTGGAGCGCTTCCGGCACTCAGCGATTGTTTTGGGTTCGGATCTAGATCATTTATAATGGAAAGAGCAATTGACGATGCAAATGTGTCGTCGACGACAGTAATATTTCTATTATATGTTTCTCCCATGTCTGTGAAATTCACAGAGACTTCGACGTTTACGTCAACCAAACCTTCCTAATTTCCCATTGTATTTGGTTCTGGTCATTCCACGGTCCTAGTGCATTGAATATTTTGTGCACATGTTTCATCACTACGACGCTTGTCTCCTAGAGACTTTGAGTTATCTAGACGAATCTCTTCTAGAGATTTTACATTCGACTGACCAAATTTGCTAGCCTTTTATTTAGGTGTATTACTATCTCTTGAGGGTCCTTTGCGCTTCTGGCGCGCGGGGGCATGAGTACTTGTTTTGCTTGGGACTTCAACCCTTTGGGTGTTGAGTTATGGAGCCTGCTCGACTGCTTCACGTCCCAGCTTCTCGGTTGGATGGGCTTAGGGTTTTGGCCCAGGTTTCTTATATATTCTCATATGACTCATTGTAATTGTATCACCGAAAAATTAGTATATCTCCTGGCTTGGTAGTGCCCCCAGACGTAGTCTTTACAGGCGAACTGGGTAACCAAATCGTTTGTTCCGTTTTTCAATTTCTCTATAATTGCAGATAAAATCCTAACATTGGGGAGCATTTACTGCAGGTATATGCGATTTAGTTACACCTCTATGGTCAGTGAACGCGTCTGGAAGATTATTTGCCAAATTTTGCAAGCTAATGATCTTCTGGACTTCTAGTTCAGATTGACTAGTGCGTGGATCTAGATACTTATGATTACTTACGTTCCACGTAAGCTCCCGGCATTCATTCAATTTTGAATTCGGATCTCCCCCTAATGTCGGGAAGTAATCTTCATCGAACGTGCAATCAGCGAATCGGGCCGTTAATTAATCCCTGGACAAAGGCTCAAGGTATTTCACGATGGATGGAGAGTCAAATCCGATGCAAATATTAAGTTTCCTTTGTGGGCCCATAGAGGTCCGCTTTGGTAATGTTATCGGGACATATACCGCACATCCGAAAATACGCAGATGGGAAATACTAGGTTCTTTCCCACGCACTAACTGTAGGGGGAATGATCATTATATGCAGTTGGACGGATTTGTATTAAGTGCGATGCATGTAGGACTGCATGCCCCCAGCATGAAGTAGGTAGTTTGGAGTTCATAAGCAATGGTCTCGCGATAAGTTTGATACGTTTTATTAGCGCCTCAGTAAGACCATTTTGGGTATGGACGTAGGGGACTGAATTCTTCACTTTAATTCCCAGGGCTATACAGTAATCTGTAAAGGCCTTTGAGCTGAACTCAACAGCATTATCCATGCGAATCGACTTGATTGGATATTCGGGAATTGAGCTCTAAGCTCGATAGTTTTCGCAATGAGCTTCGCAAAAGGTTGATTGCGGGTGGACAGCAAACAGGCATATGTCCACCTAGTGGAGGCATCAATAAGGACCATGAAATAACGAAATGGTCCTGATGCAGGGTGAATCGGTCCGCAAATATCTCCTTGAATTCGCTCAAGGAAAACCAGAGACTCTAGTCCAACCTTAGTGCGCGACGGGCGTACTATCAACTTAACCTTAGAACATACATCACAAAAAAATTCATCAACAGGAAGGATTTTATTATTCGAATTATTATGACCAATTGAATTAGGTAGAATCCTACTTATCATATATTGTCCTGGATGACTTAACCGCTGATGCCATAATTTAAAGAAGTTCGGGTCATGAAATTTCATGCTCATGGCTAGATGGAGATTTGACGGCCGGATGTAGGAATAGTACAATCTGGGGGAGAAGGAAGGAAGTTTTTCTATAACTTGTTTACGGCTACCTCGAGTAATAGTCATCAAAAGGTATTCGTTATTTTTCTCAGTTTCAGTTTCAATATGGTAGCCATTAGTTCTAATATCACTAAAACTGAGCAGGGTACACTTAGATAGTGGAAACAATAAGGCATTATTCATTATGAGTTCGGTACCCACGGGGAGGACAATGGGAGCTCTTCTGGACCCCACTATCAACCTACTATCATTTCTATTGTAGTTATACTCCCCTTACGTTTTAACAAGTTATGAAAATACTTCCTATCTCTTAAGATTACATGAGTGGTGGCGCTATCTACTAAACATAAATCACAATCTCAATCCATCATGCCAGAGGAAATAGACCAAACCTAATAGCTGATATGTTTACTAGCCATATATATCAATATCCAAGTAAATTTAATGGACAGAGTTAAGGTAAACATATCAAAGCTAAAACATAATATTATCCATAAAATATCCGAAAGAAAGGATCCAAAAGCTTAAATTGTTTTATCCAAATATAAAGTACTAAAACAATCAAATACATAAACCACTCATCATCTCCAAAGTCCTTGAGCTTGATGCCCAGAGGATCGACGTTGTCTTGGTCAAAGTCTGCTTCAGGCAGACTGGCATGGTGAGATTTGACTCTAGGGGCCTTCCTCTTGTCGTCCTTCTGCTGCTTTTGATAAGCCTCAACCAAGTGCTTGGGAGTGCGACACGTGCGAGACCAATGGCCTCTGCATCCGCATCTGTAGCAGGACTGCTCAACCTTGCCAAATTTTGAAGAGCGAAATTCGAGGTTCTGTGACCACCGGATGTACTACGACCTCGGCCTTTAACCCAGATCATTTTACTCTCTCTCCCCCTTCCACGTTTGCGACCAATCATATATTTGTCCCTATACTGCTGCTGGAGTATAAGGTGGCTAGTGTGGAATGTCTACAGAGTGTTTTGTATCAACTGGGTTACAATACGTTGCAAGACAGAATTGTACTCCGTTATATACTTAAGGTCTTGGAAACAGAGTCTCAACCAAGCGTATTGTACCGGAGGGAGGAGTATATCATTTTACTGTTGGAAACGGTCCTACAGGGAGTTCCATAATATTCTGGGGTCCCTGAATGAGGATCTGAATAATGAATTCCTCACTCAGGTGATTCATGAGAAAAATCAACGCTTTTGCCTTCAGGGCGTTAGTAGATTTCGAACCTTCGAGAATTGTTTCGCTCAACTCATTTAAGGCTAGATGGATCTTGACATCTAGCGCCCATGTCAGGTAGTTATTGCCATCGAGAGCAAGCTCATCGAATTCTTTCATGGTAATGTCTTATATTTTCACTACGATTTTAAAGTGACATGGTAAGAGTTGTGACCAATTTATTGACAACGGAGAAATAAGGATTTATTTGATTATTCTAGAGCACATAGAAGCAAGAATTTGGGCGCCGTCTACCCAAAGCATAAATTACGGTCCGACAAGTATCGGGCACCGCCTACCCGGGCATGATATGCGGACTATAAGCAATAAACTATGTGCGGAAGGAATAATGCATGTAAGATAATTAAATCATAGATCCATGCAAATTAAATAATATATTATGAACGATAATCACATGAAAATAATTTCAAGAAAACTTTACGACTTAATAAACATGCATATTCATGAGGCTAAATATTTCATGTATATTAATGAAATTTAACGAAATATTTTTAGGATTTTAAAATAAATTAATTAGAATTTTGTGTTATCCTAAAAAGAAACCGAAATTAGATTAGGATTTCATAAAATTTCGGGGAGAATGGCGTCACGCGCGGAGGGCTTGCGCCGCCTCGACGCCGCGCACGGAGGCACGCGGAGGCGGCGAAGGGGCGACCGACAACTCATGGGTAGCGCCGGCGGACGGCGCACGGGGAGCGTCTCGCTGGCGGCGGCGACTGCTGGGCAAAAGGCGTCGCGCTGGGCGGCGGCGGACGTTGCTCGTCGGTTCAATTCTCAATCCAAAATTAATTCAACTCGAAACACAATTTGATTCAATTAATTGTAAGAACGAAAAATAAATTGAATCAATAAATCTAGTACACATAAAACATGTATCCATGGATTAAAGAAGTCTATATGAGAATTAATTCACACAATTCATAGAGAATTAATTTTAGGGCGTACCGTATAGTCTCGGGCAATTATTTTTGGACAATAATCGCAACTCTCGTATTTGATTCTGGAGCTAACAAATCAAGATGCACATCTTAATTGAACCAATTCTTCTCTCGGTATGTCCAAAGTTTCCTTCGTGAACTTGATGCAAATCGAGAAAGAATATGCGGCTTTGCATAAACAGTGAAGTTGAAAGTTGGGAGAAAGATTGCATATTTAAATACTCATCTTCCTTGATAAGGCAGTGATTAATTCAGAGGTACAACACACGTCCGATTAATTGTGGGTAGAGACTCGTGCTGATAATGTGTTGTAAATAAGTGCGTAAAATAAAAAACGAGATTTGTTCACCCAGTTCGTCGGGAACGACTACGTCTGGGGGCGAGCCAAGCCATGAGTTTTACTAATATTCTTGTGTATGTGTCTATACAATTATGAGTACAATAGTCTATTTATAAGAATAAAACTCTAATCTAAGATATGAAACTCATTGGGTTATTGGTCCATTAGTAATGTCCACATCAAATCTTCTAGATTTACAACAATATTATGCACTTGGATTATGATCTCAATTTGAATTAATTTTGACTTTTCATTTAAAATTTGGGTCCATTGACTGTCCATTTAAAATTTACGGGTCTAGCAACAAATCGAGTCATAAACGAGTCGAAAATACTTCATACCAATACCCCAAGAATTATCAATTACTATGCCAAGTCAAGCTATAATCACCAATACCCCAAGAATTACTCAACAATACCCAGGTTATAATTACCAATACCCCAAGTGATAATCACAATACTCCAAGAATTACTCAATAATGTATTGAATAGTGATACCCCCAAGAATTATTCAGTAGTACCCAAGACTTAATCACCAATGCCCCAAGTTATAATCACAAATACCCCAAGTTATAATCACATATACATTGAACAGAGATATCCACAATAATTATTCAGTAGTACCCCAAGACTAAATCACCAATACCCCAAGTTATAATCATCAATATCCCAAGTTATAATCATCAATACCCCAAAAATTACTCAACAATACATTGAAAAATGATATCCCAAAAAATTATGTAGTAGTACCCCATTACTTAATCAATAATATCCCAAATATTGAACAGTAATACCTCAAACTTAATCAATAATACCCCAAGAAATAGACACATACAAAAAGTAAAAAAAAAATCACCTTTAGACACATATAGTATGAAGGAAGAAACAACAATCGGAAAAAAAAATCATTTACAACAATTACCAAAGTACTCCCTCCGTCCCAAGATTTTGTTCACACTTGTCATAAATGGACATCCCAAGATTTTGTTCACACCCCAAAAAAGGAAATAACTCTCTCACACAAAAGTTAATAAAGCATAAAATTATCATTATTTTAACTCCACACTCACATACTCCAATTTTTCTTAAAAAAAATGTGTCAAACTCAAGTGTGAACAACATTCTGGAACGGAGGGAGTATATCATAAGTGTTATAACGAGATATGAGAAAGAAATATAAACGTAAAATAAAGTGACACAGATTTACGTGGTTCATTAACATTGTATTAACTACGTCCACGACAGAAAATGGGAACTCGTATATTATGTTAATCGGATCAATTTCAGAGCGTACAGAATGACCCTTAGGATTATTTATACTAAAGAACTAGATTGTTCAAATAAGGCAACAACTTAACCCGCAAGTAAATGTCTATAGAAGGCAATAACTTGTTTCTCAAGAAAAAATTCTCTAGAAGGCAACATCTTGGTTCTCAAGCAAACTCTCGAAAAGGAAACTAAATCTTCTACTCCCTCTGTCCCGTATCTTTTTTCACGTTTTCCTTAAAAAGAAAACAATCAATACTCACAAATTTCAATAAAGCACATTTTATTATTTTATTATTTAACTTTTCACTTACACGAATCCACTTTTCTTAAATATTGTGCAAACTCACATATGAAATAAGATCCGGGACGGAGGGAGTAATTATTACAGTCAATCAAAACTCAGCACAAGATTCAAGACCTTCCAACAAAACCTTGACTTGAATCCTCTCACAGATCAGATGTATCAGATGCACTATTAAAAGTGCTCAGACGTACAAGCAACTCCTCGTACACAGATTTACCCCCAAGATGGGGCAACTAATAGCTTGCATCCGAAGATGCATAGATGTACAAGCAACTCCTCGTACACAGATTTGGCCCTTGATATCGTTTGAGATCATCAACGGTGCCCACCCCCCCTTGTTGTCTCAACAAGACTCACATCTTGATCTGCTATAAACTGAAATTGTTCCTCCCCATGAATTTATCGATTTTTAGGTTTACCCCAGACATCTTTTTCACCAGACCGCGAAAACCATAACCGGCTCTAGGTACCAATTTATTATAACGAGATGTGAGAAAAAATAAAGCGACACAAATTTACGTGGTTCACTAACGTTGTGTTAGCTACGTCCACGATAAAAGAGAGGAACCCGGATATTATGCTGATCAGATCGATTTCAAAGTGTACAGAATGACCCTAAGGGTTATTTATACTAAAAATTAGACTGCTCAAATAAGACAACAACTTAACCCACAAGTAAATGTCTCTAGAAGGCAATAACTTGATTCTCAAGAAAAAAAACTCTCTAGAAGACAATATCTTAGTTCTCAAGCAAACTCTAGAAAAGGAAACTAAATCTCCTAATTATTTCAGTCAATCAAAACTCAGCACAAGATTCAAGACATTCCAACAATAAGGCATCATCATAATCAAAATTATTTAATACAAAAGGCAGAACAATATCAATCAGTATATTTACATATAAATGAGTAAGTCTTTTGTGCACTAGGTGCACCATGCAACTCAAGTGTATTTTTTTTAAAAGGTGTCTCTATTATTATTGAAAAGTTATCTCTATTATTACTAAAAAAATTTTTTATAAAGGGTAAATTTTCAAATAATAGAGGTAAGCTCTTAAATAATAATCGGAGTAACTTTTTAAAAATATACTTGGGTGGCATGGTGCACTTGGTGCGATCAATTTCTAAAATAGGTCAGTCCAAACAGAGCAAACTCTAATTCAAAATGGGACCCCCCACTAATGGACGAGGAATTATAAATATCCTGGATTAGTTGGTCCTCCGACTGGATACCTAATACCAAAAAAATACACACACACACGCACACACACACACACACACATATATATATACTAGATGAGTATTCTGAGTATTACGCGAAATTTTCGTAAAAAGTTGATTATACATTATGATGCATTACATATACAATAACATTATAAATTTATTTACGTAAAATACTATAATTATTTTATATAATTAATATATTCAAAATAATTTCTCATATTAAACAAATTTAAGACAATATAATGACGTATTAAATTCGATTTGAGATTTAAAAAAATTCAAAAAAAATTAAATTTTGGTGCATTGTGTTTTCAAGATAGTAAATAAATTATCAATTAAATGTTACATTTTTTTAATTATTCGATTTAAAAAAAATCAATCAATCATTTACTCGATAAATAATTAAAATTATTTAATATGTTAAATTCCATTTTTAATTTATTTTAACAAATTAAGATTTTCTAAATTGGAAATTTTCAAGTATAGCGAGTCAATAAAAATAAGTTAATTAAACATTAAAGTTTTATATAATTAGAGTTTTAAATTTAATTGATCAAGTCAATTTAATATATTTTTATAGACTCATATTATATACAATTGATATTCTAACTTTGCGTACATTTATAGTTTAGCTTAATTGGTTAAAATTGTAAAATGTACTCATGTGGTCCTAGGTTCGAATCCATGTATATGCATCACCTAAGCAAGACCAACTCCCTATTAGTATAATAGAGGATATATAATAACAACAAGTGCATATCCCCGCGAATTTCGCTGATTGGAAAAAAAATTATTATTATTATTTCAAATTATAGACATTAATATTTTTTAAAATATCTTGTAATTTTGATATAATATTAAAATTGTAATAATAATTAAATGAACAATAAAAAAATATTAAACATGAATAAATAGAAAATTGAAAAATATTAACTAATTCACATTCAAACTCAAATTAATATAACACAATATTACTTAAAATTACAGTTGTTGTATACTTGCATGCCCAGTTTTCCCCATGGTACGAAGATACAATAACAATCAAACACAAAAGTTTAAATCTGCAGATAGAATCACACTATTTAAATCTAAAGGTAACATTTGACAAAAATAATATCACAATTAAATTAAATATTGTGTAGATGTTTGTGTGGGAACAATTGATTAATGTGTTGGTATTTATAATACACAATTCAACAATAAAAATTGACGTTTAGGCGTCAATCTTAGTTTTTTTTTTAATTTCAATTTACATATAGATATTTTGAAAAAAGAAGTTAAAAAAAATCAAAATTGTTAAAAAAAATCGAAATCCTACTCTACAAAAATATATTTACATTTTACAATTTCAAATTCTATTTTGTAGGTAGAATTTTATCCAAAATAAAAAAATTGTTACAATCTATTATTGAAGGTAAAATATTATATTTGGTAACAATATTATTTGGGAATCATATGTTATCTTGGTGACAATATCTTTTCTGAAAAATGTCAATTCCTTTCTACAAATTTTACATCTATCAATATTTTGCAAAAATAAATTTTAAAAATATCTAAGAAAAGAAATCGTTCGAAAAAAGATTTGCTTGCATTAATTTAATATTTTAAATAATATTCCATACTATAGGTAAATATTATATTTCCATTGATTAAATATATTTAGATTTATTATATTTTAGAGTAAGATACTTTTAAAATTATAATACTTAAATTTTTTGTAAAGAAACTTAATGTCCTTTTTTTTTTTCCTTTTTGGGCAACACTATAATTTTTTATCTATAAAAAACTTATTGCACATATTTAAAAATATATATACATTAATTATATTACATATAATTGCACTTATTTATTATTTACAAAAGTATTTTAATATTGGTATGTTATAATAATATAAAGAAGAATCGAAATCCTAGACTATCAAAATAAATATTTGTATTATAATCTATTCCCTCCCTTTTTTATTAGATGTCATTTTAGTTTTTACACTATTTTTTTAATACATGTCATTTTGATGATTTTTCATCAAACATTCCAGTTTTACCCTTATTAATCTTCTACTTACTTTCTATTTTCCACAAATATTTCCATTTATTTTTCCCATGATTTAAGGATTTCAAGGATAATATTGGTAAAATTTTACAACCTTAATTTGTTGTTTTATGCCAAAATGACATTTATTAAAAAAGAAAGGTAGCATTATTGCAGGTAAGATATTATATTTGGTGTCAAGAATTTTTTAATATTACATTATTTCGCTAACAATATCTTTTATAAAATATTTCAATTCCCTCCTACAATTTCACATCTATCAATATTTTGCAAAAATAACTTTAAAAAATATCTTAGAAGAGAAATTTGCTTGCATTAATATAATATTTAAAATAATATTCCATATTTTATGTAAATATTTTATTTTCATTAATTAAAATATACTCAGATTTATTTTATTTTAGAATAAGATACTTTTAAAAGTTATAGTACTTAAATTGTTAGTAAAAAAACTTAACGTCCTTTTTTTTGCCAACACTATAATTTTCAATCCATAAAAAATTTATTCCACATATTTTAAGAAAAAAATATAAATCAATTATATAAGATATAACAACCTTTTACTTATTTATAAATTACAATATATTTTTAATATATTTATGTTAAAAAATATAAAAGAAAAATCGATATCCTAGTATAGAAAAAATATATGTATTTTACAGTTTAATAGTCTATTTTGGCCACATAATTTTATCCAAAAATAAACTTTTGTATTACAATCTATTATTGAAGGCAGGATGTTATATTTGATGGCAGAATATTTTTGGTATTATACACTATTTCGGTGACAATATCTTTTCCAAAATATTTTATTTTCCTCCTACAAAAATTTCACATCTATCAATATTTTACAAAAATAACTTCAAAAAATATCTAAGAAGAGATATAGTTCGACCGTGAAAAAATATTTCTACATCACTTTTAGGTTACCTGCAATACAAAACGAAAAAACATAAAATTTAATCAGATTTCAACAATAACGCACACCTTATTCGAGAAAGAATAATAGTTGGATCAAAATCGTAGACATGCGATGAGAGAATTTTCTTATTGAAAGAGAAAAAAGTTGTTGATGGTGGACTCTAAAAAAATACGAATGTAAAGATATGAATATACTTTAGAAACTTACGAATAATTTCTGAATACGCTCGAATGATCTTCAAGATGCACATATCATTTTCTTTTAATGTGCGCCTAATTATCTTCATGTGCATAATAAATTTGTTTACCTGCAAAAAAAAAAGAGATATGATCTACACGAAAAATTACAGAAATAATCTAAACAAACGAACAAAAGATAAAATCATATTTCTTCACATAGTACACAACGAATGAGAAAATGAAGAGAAGAGGCGAGGATTAGGGTTGTGAATTAGAATGAAAGTAAAGAGATATTTGACATTTATAGAAAATACAAAATGAAATGTATGGTTGAGATTAAAAGTGTAAAATATATGGTGTAGATTAAGTCTTAGTAAATGTAAAATATGTCTAAAATAATTTTTAATGAGAGCGCAATATTTTGAAATTGAGAGATTTTAGACATGTCACATCACCCTAAGAATAAGGTGTTGCTGACACATTATCTTGAAGAGATTTGGAAATATAGAATAATAAGATTAGAAAAGGTAAAATTATTATTTCATCAAGTAGGCACCAAAATTTTGTTATATCAAAACTAATATTTAAAGTAATTTGGTGAATTAAATTCTAACTACTAACCACTAATATTTGCCAAAAAAAAAAATATATGTTGCCAAACGTATTTTCATGAACCACTAATATTTGCCAAAAAAAAAATATATGTTGCCAAACGTATTTTCATGAACCATTCATATGAGTAGAGCATTTAAAACAAGTGGAGATAAGAGATGAAACAAACTTAATATATTGTGTTGTTACTTGTTAGTTCTATTTTTAAACTTCTTTTTTTTTTTTTTCGGAGCAGATGCACAAAATGACGAACTAGGTTTGAGAAAAAAAAAAAAAAAAAGAGAAAGCTTTAAAGTAAAAAAAAATCCAATCTCAATTTAAATCATCTATTCATGTCAAGCAATTATACTTGTAAGTTGTAACAGCGTAATTATGTGAAACTAAAACCCAATCAAAGCTGACAAAGATGGCCTAATGTGGCACATCATTATTCCAAACAAACAAATACATGCAGGAGTAAAAAAAAACACACACACACATATATGAGACAAATCTTAAATCAACATTTGTACATCTTAATTCAATTAAATGTCGTTGGTGTTGAATTTTTTGATGATCTTTGGAATACAATCAAGGAAATCAACGGTTGCCAACTATGACAACGGTGCCGGTGTCAAGATCTTTTGATCTGTTTTTTAACTATTAATGCGCAAAACGTTTCAAAATATGGGTGCCCCACGATCTACTAAATACTCTCTCCATTCATAAAAAAAAAATATGTATATAGTGAAATTGGTTTATATATGAATTATCGAAGGGTGTTAATTGTTTTCACTGGAGTATTCGTTGTTTTTACTGAAGAGTATTACTGATTTACACGGAAGAGTCTTAGTTCATTTTCACCGAACAACTAAGACTCTTTAGTGTAAATCAGTAAAACTCTTCAGTAAAAACAACTAATACTCTTCAGTGAAAACAACTAATACCCTTCACGGATTTATGTATAAACTAGTTTCACTCTATACTTTGTCTAAAAAAAAATAGGTTTGTTATTATGGTCATTAAGAAAATAAATGTGATGTGTAAAAAATATGAATATTGTTTTAAATCAAATACAAAATAAATTATTTTAAAAATATTATGTGTATGTCGAATAATGTAGATAAAATTTATTATTTTCATTTTAAAAAACGTGACTAAATTTTCGGGACGGACAAATAAGACAATCAAGATCATTTTTTTTTTGGACTGGGAGAGTAATATCCTCAGTTGAAGGTTTAAGGAATTGCTAATGATGCGACGTTTTATTGCCATAACTTCCTACTACTTTTCAGGGCAAACACAAATAGTCTCGTTTAATCTAAAAGTCCAAATATATAGAGGAGTATGAAATTAATTTAATTTTATAGTTATCTGATACTATTAGAAGTAGTATGTATGCACGCCTCAAATTTTACAGGTTTAAAAGAAAAAGTAATATTATTAATAAATTATAGTCATTTTATTTTTAATTGTGAATATCTTATAAATTTTAATATATAAATTTAAATGGGTGGGTCAAAATAATTTGTTTAGACAGAGTCTAATATGCAATATTGCACAAAGTTTGACCCGTGCAATATGCCCAAACCCTACCCGGTTGGTGGCTGTTTTCTATATAAATTAAATCAAAATTTGCGGGTCAAAGGCGGATCAAACGGGTCGCCCATTTTTTATACTGCTGAAAATTGTGTTGCTGTATGAACAAACGAGTGTTACTGCATGAGCAAAAGTGTGTTACTAGGTCATATCGTAACACTGATTAGTTCTTGTAGTAACACTCATTTGTTCATGTAGTATAACACATGAACAAATGTGTTTTACTGTTTTAAATAGAAAATTTCAAAATTCGCAGGTCAAACGGTCGTCCATTTTTCATACTGCTGAAAATTGTGTTACTGTATGAACAAACGAGTGTTACCGCATGATCAAAAGTGTGTTACTAGCTCATATCGCAGCACTGATTAGTTCATGTAGTTACACTCATTTGTTCATGTAGTAACACATGAATTACTTAATCATATATTTTTTTATCGTTCAGATATTTTTAATTTCATATGGTAACACATGAATAAAAATTATGATGTTATGATTATCTAATAATTTTAAGATTTTTTTGGTGTTTATCAAATTTTTCTTCTTCATGATTTAAACCTCAGTTTTTTCGTCATTCCACACTGTTTCTGATGTAGTAACACATACGTACTCTTACAGTAACACTCACTTGCCCTTAAAGTAACACAGACCTGAGAACGAATTTTTATGTTTGCTTTTGCGCAATTTTTTTGGAAAGATCCGTTTGACCCATGAATTTTATTATGTTGACCCGAATCTCAATATTGACCCGCAAATTTTTAGAATCCTTCTTTATTTGTGTGATATTGCACAATAGACCTACTCATTTGTTTAAGGTGACTTAGTCTCATGGAAGAGTTCCTTGTACAAGTTTTTGCTAATAAACTCGCCTCTAGTTGTATAATATACACGTATAAACTAATATTAAAGTATAAATGTTTAGTATCAATGAATGTATGTAATAATTTTAGTAAATGCATGTAATGATATCAAATTACTATAAAAACAAGTTTCACCAAAAAGTGACACATACTACTTTCTTAACATGAAATTTCACAGAAAAGTGACATATACTATTATCTTAACATGAAATTCTAACTCATAAATATATTCGATAGGATCATTTTCAATTTAAAACATATGAAGAAACAATTGTAAATATTCAATCCATTAGCATGAAAAGTCTAAAATGAATGTTTATTTTTTCCATGTCTCAAGTCTCTATTATTACTAAAAATAACTCTTGAATCATACAAATATCTTATTAAAACAAATATACTAGCTTGATCAAATACAAGAGATCAATGACCATAATAGAACATGTAGGATTACCATCCTTACATGAAATGCAACATCCTAAAAACATGTTATATTCCAATCATAAATGTCATTAATCAAATCCCCAACTCACTTTGCACCTCCAGAATGGTCTTAGCAGAGTCCCTAAGCTTCTGAGCTTCTTCTTCATTAAGATGCACATTGGTTACTCCCAAAACACCATTGCTACCCAGCTGAGCCGGCAGGCTAAGGAACACGTCGCCGCCATCATTGATGCCGTAGAATCCCTTCGCAAGAACAGAGACGGGGTGAATCCTTCTCTGATCCCTTAGTAATGTCCGAGCCAAACTGGCTACGGAGTAGCCGATTGCCCAAGAAGTGTACCCTTTAAGACGTATAACTTCGTACGCGCCTTGTACCACTTCCTTATGTATGTTTTCGAGTGTTTCCTTTTCGTAAGCAATTTGTTGTCTATCTAAGAAGCTCAGAATCGGTACTCCGCCTACGCTTATGCTTGACCATAGTGCCACCGAACTATCCCCATGCTCTCCAACGATGTAAGCCTACATTTGATTAACAAAAATAACTGTTTCATTTTATCCAATTTTCTCACTCATTAGGATAATAAAAGACTTTTATACTCTTATTAAATTCACGTTAATTGAAGGACAATTTAGTCAATTTTAAATTAGCTACAAGTTACCATTACACAAGATAAGCCTAGTAAATCATTTGTCACACAAAAGAAAAATTATAATTTCAAATTTTATTTTAAGTCATTAATGATTGTAGAATTGTTTAATTTATAGAGACATGGGAACAACATCACAATTATACCTCAAGACATTTTAGTAAAGAACTTCCAACCTGTACATCAATTTTTCAACGGGAGTTTCAAGTCATTTAACATAAATTGACCAAGTGGACCACATCCTAAGATTTTATAAAGAGAAGAAGACGTTATATACAAGTTATATGTGCCTTATATTATTAACCTTTGAAATATTATCACGCCTAAGAATGAAATGATTCATGTATGAATCACTTTATAATATTTTTTAGTATAACAAATTGTTACCTTTAGCGTAGAGAAAACTCTCAAAAGTGCCTTAAATTTTGTACGACAAATCTATTTTGCCCACTTTTTTAAAACAACTTTTTTTTTTCCAAAAAATTTGGCAAACAATTGGAAATATTTTTTATAACCGATTATTTTATTTAGAAACAGATTTCACAATATTCATAATACTTTCACATCGCATTAAACCCCACACACATAAAAGTAAGAGATTTTTTTGTGGAGAGAGGAGAGATTTTTTTGAGGAGAGAGGGAGGAGTAACCATATCTTCCTCGCCAAAATAAATATTTATTGTCAACTTGACTTTATACAACAACTCACGCACAAGGATTTGTTTAAAAAGAGATTTATATAGTCTCTGACAAGAAGAGGGAGGGGTTTAGAGTATAGTAACTATTTTTAATTTGTTCTAACCAAAAGATATGCATTTTTTTTCACGTGAACCCATCACTGTACCTTCTCCAATGTGTTACATTTCTCTCCCTAAGACTTGTGATGATAGAAGCATGGGTTAGAATATTGATTCCTTGGAGGCTTGGACACGAATATTTGTGTACATTTGTTAAATGACACAATATAGAGTGAAATTAGTTCGTACATGAACCAATCCGAAGGATACTAGTTTTTACTAAAGAATATCAATTGATTTCATTGAAGAGTAATATTAATTGAAAGGTACGAAGAGCATTAGTTAGTTACTATACAGGGTGAAAAACTTATTTGCTCTAAAATTTTTAGGGAAAATATTTTTTACCCTCTTTTTTAAAATAACTTTTTTTTATCCGAAAAAGTTCGCAAAACAATTGGAATTTTTTCCATAAACGAATACTTTCATTCAAAAAAATGTCACAATATCCCTGTAATATTTCATTAAAATAGGCAAAAAAAAGTATGACCATTTTTCATGGACAACAACACCAAAAAAAAAATAATAATAAATAATAGATGGACGGATAGATGAAAAAATAACTAATATTTTTCATTTTCACGTAAATACCTCTAATATCTCAAAATATAAAAATCTGAGTCACTTAATCCCTAATAACTTTCATACTTTCCTTTTTGGGACGTCCCACAATAACTTTCACACCCCAATAAAGCAGTTTTTCTTAAAATTTGTGCCACCACCTCTATGAAAGTTATGAGGAGACGGAGGAGGAAAAAATTGCTACCGACCTGAAAACATCTCATATTTAAAAAAAAAAAAGAATAAAACACTTTTCTCAAAAGTCGAACCGTAAAAGCAACAATAATTAAAAATAAACAAATAGTAACCGTACCTGCACATCCTGCGCATTCACGTCAAGATGATCGGCGATCAAGAACCTGAATCTGGACGAATCCAGATTGGTACCCGACCCGATGACCCGATTCGAGGGAAATCCGGATAGCTTCCACGCCACATAAGTCAAGACATCAACCGGGTTGGAAACGACCAATATTTTGCAATCGGGGGAGTGGTGGGCCAGGGGAGGGACAATACGCTTGAACAGGGCGACGTTCCTGTGGAGCAGGTTGAGGCGGCTCTCGCCGGGGTTCTGGCGGGCGCCGGCGGTGACGATGCAGAGGTCGGAGCCGGCGGTGGCGGCGTAGTCGAGGGAGGCGGAGATCTTGGTCCGGGGGAGGAAGGCGGCGGCGTGCTGGAGGTCGAGCATCTCGCCGCGGAGCTTGTCCTCCTTGGCGTCGATGAGGGTGATCTCGTCGGCGAGGTCCTGGGTGAGGATGGTTTGGGCGATGGCCATGCCGACGTTGCCCACGCCCACGACGGAGATCTTGGTGCGGCGGGTGGTGGAGGAGGAGGCGGCGGCGCCGGCGATGGGGGTGAAGAAGGTTTTGGAGAAGTCGAGGCCGTCGGGGCCGAGGAAGGCGGAGGAGGATGTGCTCTTGTGCATTGTTGTGAAGTAAATTGAATGGTTTTGGGAATTTAGGATGGGTGTGAGTGAGGGGAGTAGTGGGGGGGTTATGGCCTTTTGGGGTTTAAATAATGGTGGGTAGTTCTCGTTGTTGACAATATATTTCTCATTATTATTTGCACACTTTTTTTATTTATTTGTTCCAAAATTATTTTCACACCTAAAAAAAAAAACATTGATTTATGTCCACACTTACAATAATATACACATATTTATCCACTAGTGCATGTTGATGGACGAACAGAATCGTCACATGGACGATCAGGATTAACTCCAAATACCCGCGGTTAAGTCGAAATTAAGTCAAGATTAACCAAGACATCTGGCGAGCAGAACCTGCACGCCACATAAAGACAAATGGGCGAACAAGGACCAATTAAAATGTATTGAATCCGGATCAAGGTCGAACGAGTCCACCTACTGCATGGCCGACCAGATCCAACCTCAGTCCCAAAGCCATTTTTCAACAAAGATCAAAGACCACCAAGAATCAAGCTAAAGTCTCCTAAAAGGACAAAGTCCAACAGAACGAACAACACTTGACTGCGAGCAAGTCCAACAAGATAAGGATAGAATTTAGTCTAGATAAGGTCAAATTAGTCAAAGACCAGGTGTCGAGCATGCAGGCCTGGTAGGCCAAAGGTCGTGCCACCTCCTGCTGGGCAAAAGTCTATAAATACTTAGATTTTTTCAGCAAATAAGACAAGCACAAATTATTATACACGTCCAAACTTCGATTACGTATCTAAAGCAGCTCGATTAACTTACAATCGAACTTTAACACGTAAGCTTTCATACGATTCTAATCCACCTAAACCCGAAAATCCGTATTCACTAATTATGTTAGTGATCAATCACACGTAATTGTTTGATGATCGATTAACAATCTAAAACAGCCATTAATCTTCAAGATTAAAACTGATCGTCAACAAATTGGTGCTAGAAGGAGGGTGCGAACCTTCGAATCGTTGAATACGGGTAGATTACCCCAAGATTAAAGAACAAGTTTGAACTTTTGAGGAAAAATTCAAAAACACCAAGAACAATACTTGAAATCTTCTGTGGACATGCCTCAATCACGAGAGACACAACGTTCACAACATATAACAAGGGATTCACACTCCCGGATGTCCCAGGCCGGTGGGCGAGCAAGGGCGAGCAGAAATGACCAAGAGATTCAAACCAATGTTGCTCGTCAGTTAATACCACCGGAGTTGGACGTTATTTCTCGTAATCCCGACGAATTGGCGCGCACAATTGCCATGCTCCAGGCTTTACAAAGACAACAAGTCCAACCTGGCCCTTCATATGTGCGAGCAAGGTGTAGCCCCACAAAGACTCGTGAACATGAAAAGGCTAGGGGGGATCATTTGAATGAGGCAGACAGTGCCCAAGCTCGTAAGGCCAAAGGCAAAGAAAAACAACACGTCGAGGCCGCCAGTCAGGGAGGTTCGACTCAGAATCCGGCCATGGCAGGGAGTCAGGGCACAAGCTAAAGTGCTCTTGAAAGATTGGGTCGTCGTTGCCGGGGAATCATGGAAATCCATCCCACTGCAGGAACAGCTCGCCCAGCTGTAGTACCTGCTCGCCAATCAGTCCATGACAGGCTGACTAGGTCAGCTTTTGGTCGCCTTGGCCCAAACGCAGAGCCCAATCCTAGGAGGCCAATCCAGGGGGTTCCCGCTCCCCATGAGGGACTGGAGCGAACAGACGGTTGTGCGCCTCTGCTCGCCGAACAGCCTTAGAGTCAGGGGGGATCCTTGGAAGAGCTCGCCTCCATGAGAAAGACCATAGAGAGCATGCAGGGCCAGCTAGATCAACAAAGAGGATACGGGAACACAACTCTTCCAGTCTCACCTCTATCTATGGTGATTCTGAAGGCCCCAATAGAACAAAAGATTCAGTTTCCGGCAAGTATCCAATATGAAGGCACGGCGGACCCCCGAGTGCATCTGATGAAGTATACCAATTATATGGTATCAATGGGGGCAAGTGACGCAACACAATGTCGCAACTTTCCTTTAACTCTGGGGGATCGTGTCCATAAATGGTTTTCAGCTTTGCCACCAGCTTCAATTCATTCGTTTGCCCAACTGGGCAAAGAGTTCTTGTCCCATTTTTCTACGGCCGGGTCTTATCTATCCCAAAGATATCGGTTATCCGACTTGAAACAAACTGACGACGAGTCGGACCGATCGTACCTGGAAAGATTCGACAAGGTCCTATTAGAAGGGGAGTCTGTCAGTGAAGACACCAAGATTGTGGCCGTCCTGGCTGGGCTCAAGAAGGGCACCGAACTCTGGAAAGATGTACACCTAAGATGCCCAAAGACGTATGCTGAATTTCGGGATCGGGCAGGCGTCTTTGTCTCCATGCATGAAGCCCTGCAAAAGGACATGGGAGACAAAGGAGAGCAGAAAGAGGGTGCGAAGAAGCCTGGAACTAGTTATCGAGCTCCCAAGAACATGAAAGCATTTACTGAAGGAACGGAGCTGAAGGACAAATTAAACCACATTCTTACCGTATCAATCGATACAGTTTACAATAGTGTCCGGGACAAAGAATTGCTTACACCTCCCCGTAAGATACGCCAAGATACGAGCAAGTTGAACCAGAATAAATATTGTACCTACCACCAGAGCGTGGGACACTTTACAAGCGAATGTCGTGACTTGCTGAAGCAGTTGTAGCGTTTTTACGAAGAAGGAAAGCTATCCGAGTTCGTTAAAAGACAGCCCGGCAAAAGAAACAGAGACGAAGATTCTGATGAAGAAGACCAGGAACAGGCACCTCATCGGATTCGAGCTGGGCGACCAGCTCAGGCGCCAGCCGGAGGACAAGTTCCAGACATCCAGATGATGGAACCTGTAGGGCCCATAGGTGGTTATTCTGATGGACGACCACCAATTTCTAATCGAAAAAGAAAGGCAGAATTACGAGCGATCGGGCATGTACAAGAAATGGGGGTTATTCCACCTACCATGCAAACATCGGAATTAACTTTTACCGACAGAGATTTGGAAGGAGTACTGACCCCTCACAACGATTCGCTTGTGATATGTGCCAAGATTATGGAAACAAGGGTGCATAGATTGCTGGTGGATACTGGAGCCTACACTAATGTCCTTTTCAAAAAGACGCTTGACCAAATGAGAGATTATGCAGGCTACATCAGAGACACAAATCACCGTATTCTGGGGTTCGGAAATGCTGTGACGGTCCCGTTGGGAATAGTAACTTTCGCTATGCAACTTGTGACGGTCAAAGAGCCTGAGAAAAATATCGCAAGAATGGTGGATTTCTTGGTCGTTGATCAAGAGTCAACATACAACGGATTCTTGGGCCGACCTTTCTTAAATGAATTCATGGCCGCCTGTTCTACTTACCATTATTGCATAAAGTTCCCAACAGCAAGTGGAGTTGGCACAGTAAAGGGAGACCAGAGAAAAGCTCGAGAATGCCTTCTGCAAATTCAGTCAAGACAGGGACAAGTATCTATGATGGAAGCGTCAACCAGCCAACTTGAAAATGAACCCTCAATTTTGGAGGACATTCTCGGAGCTCAAAATGATAAGATGGACGAAGACGATCAGCCCCCGCCCATGGGCGAGCAGATGCTGCAAGATGGCAAACAAACCTTGCCAGATGCAATATTACCACCTATGGTTAACAGAATATGTCCGAGTGACATTCATAAGGGCCCAGCTGTGGCAACCAAACCCTGCCCGGATCTTGCTGAAGATTTTGACCCCCGGTTGGGTGCCGAACCCATGAACATCGAGGATGAACTAAGTCTAGAAGGACCAATAGTTGACCCTCGATGGAAGGGGCAGAAACGACGGGCAACTCCAGTTGAAGAATTGGAGGCCATCAAGATTGACCCTGTACGTGATGGTCTTGAACTTTACATCGGGTCTGAACTCTACAGAACTCGCATGACGGACTTTTTGAAGGCTAACTTAGATGTCTTCGCGTGGTCCCATGCGGACATGGTGGGAATTGATCCAAAGGATGCCTGTCACAGATTGAATATCAACCCTGTCCGAAAACCTGTCCACCAGAAACGGCGAAAATATGGACCATACAAGTATCAAGCTTTAAACGAGGAGGTCAAAAAGTTACTGGACAACGACCTAATTAAACAAGCGTTATGTCCACAATGGGTTGCAAATCCTGTCTTGGTACGGAAGCCGAACGGAACCTGGAGGCTATGTATAGATTTTACAGATCTTAATGCAGCATGCCCGAAGGATAACTTTCCGCTCCCGCACATCGATCAACTGGTGGACAGCACTGCCGGTCACGAAATGTTCACATTCATGGATGCCTTCGCAGGATACCACCAGATTCCAATGCACCCAGATGACCAAGAAAATACGGCCTTTTATACTAATAAAAAATTACTGTGCTGGAAGAGGATGCCGTTTGGTTTGATCAATGCTGGAGCAACCTACTAGAGGCTGGTCAACAAAATATTCGACAAACACATTGGGGAGACGGTGGAAGTATACGTCGACAACATAGTCGTCAAAAGCACACAGAAAGAAGATCACCTCCATCATCTTTCCCAGGTGTTCGACATACTCCGAAGATACAATATGAAGTTGAATCCAAAGAAAAGTAGTTTTGGAGTATATTCCGGGAAGTTCTTGGGCTATCTGTTCAGCAAACGCGAAATCGAAGCTAATCCAGCAAAAGTGAAGGCGATCGTCGATATGGAGCCACCACGTTCTGACAAAGAAGTGCAAAGGTTAACCGGTTGCTTGGCCGCTTTAAACAGGTTCATATCACGATCAGGAGACAAGTGCCGTCCATTTTTTGAGGCCATCAAAAAAGGCAACTTTGCCTGGACGGAAAGCTGCCAGAAAGCCTTTGACCAACTGAAAGAATATCTTGGGGATGTAAAAATTCTGTCAAAACCAATTCCCGGCTAAAAGTTATATTTATAACTGGCAGCGTCTGATACGGTCATAAGTTCGGTGTTAGTTCGGGCAGAAGATAAGTTTCACCTGCCAATCTACTATGTCAGCCAAGCCTTACATGATGCTGAGGTGAAATACTCACCGACCGAAAAGCTGGCATATGCTCTTGTCGTGAGTGTCAGGAAGTTAAGACCATACTTTTTCGATCATCAAGTCGAAGTATTGACAACTTTCCCACTCAAATAAATACTACATCGGCCCGACACCGCTGGCCGTCTTTTAAAATGGTCCATAGAGATAAGCCAGTTTGGCGTGACATATGCACCTAGAACTGCGATTAAGGGACAAGCATTAGCCAACTTTATAGTCGAGTTAACCTTCCCACAAAATCCAACGAGAGAGCTGGATCACCCATGACATCTTTATGTGGATGGTTCGTCAACAAACCTGGCCTCGGGGGCAGGAATAGTGCTCATCAGTCCCGACCGGCAAGTATTCACTTCAGTAGTCAGATTCGAATTCATGGCCACCAACAATGAAGCTGAGTATGAGGCCCTCATTGCAGGTCTTCACTTATCATTAGCGGTTGGAGTAAGACGACTCCAGATTTTTGGAGACTCCCAACTCATTGTAAGCCAAGTACGAGGTGAATATGAGGCTAGAGACGAGCAAATGATCGAGTATCAACGAATAGTTGCTCACTTGGTATCTCTATTAGATCAAGTTTTTATCCAGCAGATACCACGAACGAGCAACACACAAGCTGACGCCCTAGCAAGATTAGCAACAAGCGATGGGCCAGCAGATCTGACGGACATTGTCATTACCAGAAAAGTCCAACCATCAACAATGGACTACGAAGTAAACCAAGTAGTCGAACGCAATAACGATGATGATTGGAGAACTCCTATAACCAAATACTTGAAAGACGGGGAGTTGCCAAGCAACTCATTTGAGGCTGAAAGAATCAAGAAACAAGCAACCAGATATACTCTGGTAGACGAACAACTTTACAAAAGAGACTTTTCACTCCCGCTACTCAAGTGTTTGACTAGGGGGCAAGGAAGGACAGTCCTGGAGGATATACATTCTGGAGTTTGTGGAAATCACGCTGGGGGGCAAGCTTTGGCCTACAAAACTGTAAGGCAAGGTTATTATTGACCAACCTTACGGAAAGATGCAATCCAGTTAGCCAAAGCTTGCCGCCAGTGTCAGATTTTTGCTCCAAATATTCATGCCCCGGCCTAGGAGCTTGTATCGGTTTATAGTCCATGGTCATTTGCAAGATGGAGAATAGACATTATTGGTCCTTTCCCAGCAGGAGTGGGAAATGTTCGATTTGCCGTCATAGAAGTCGATTATTATACAAAGTGGGCAGAAGCGAAGGCCATGGTAAAAATTACACAGCAGAACATGATCAACTTCATATGGCAGAACATTGTCTGTCGCTTTGGAATTCCATGAACAATTGTGACAGATAATGGTCCGCAGTTTGATGGAAAAGAGTTGAGAGACTTCTGTACAAAGTGGGGGATCAGGAAACACTATTCGACTCCCTATCATCCCCAGTCGAACGGGCAAGTTGAAGCTGTAAATAAGATCATCAAGCATACATTGAAAATACGTCTGGCAGAAAGCAAAAGTAGCTGGCCAGAGAAACTCCCGGAAGTCTTGTGGGCATATAGAGTTTCTCCCAGGTCAAGCACCGGAGAAACGCCTTTTGCAATGGCTTTCAGAACGGAGGCTGTGATACCAATTGAATTAAAAACCAGCACAGTTAGGACGACCAGCTTTGATGAACAAGCAAATCACTCCTCTCTGGCCACAGAAATAGATTTGCTCGAAGAAAAAAGATTACATGCTGAGCTAAAGAATGCCACGTACAAGCAAAGAGCAGAGCGTTACTACAATTCCCAAGTCAAGATAAGAAAGTTCGAAGTTGGTGACCTTGTTTTAAGGAAAAAGCTTGCCCCACCTCCAGGCATATTTGGCCCGACTTTCTGAGGGCCCATACAGGGTAACAGACAGGTTACCCAATGGAGCATATGACATAGAGGACTTAGATGGCAACTCGGCCCAATATTCCTGGAATGCCGCTAACCTAAGAAAATACTTTCAGTAGGCGACCAGTTTTGCCTCATGAAAGAGTAAAGTTGAGTTGGGCGAGCTACTAAGTCTGTTGGGCGAACTGGGATGGCAGAAATACAAGATGGATCCAAAAACTTGCCTAATTTTTTGAAATTTTCACCAAGTACAAGTGGTCGAACAAAGTTGAATTGGGTCAAGTCTGGTCGCGGGCTGGAAGGCCAGTTTCTTGTATGGTTTTATTTTCTTTTGAGAGTTTAAAGATGCCTTGACAAATTGTATAGTAGTCAAGAAACTTTGACTCCTGATGTAAATTATGTTTTTTAATGGTTGAAAGTTTGACATTGTTTTTGTCGAGCAGGTCCAACCTAATTAGTACAGGTTTACATTCTTGGTCGCGTTTGATACTTGTAATTTTTAATATTTGTTCAATGTTAAGTTGTTCGTTTAAGCAGAAATGCAAGCTCAAGGCGCAAGTTGATTATACAACCAAGCCCTTAAAAGGCTGTTCGTTTTTAAATGAACATAGCCTAATGCCAAAAGCCCATCAAATCCTAAGGCCAAAAAGTTCTTAAGGAACAAGGCCCAACTACATTAAGATTGTTGAAGCATAGATAAAGATGCAAAGAACGATTAATGTAAGATAAAAAGACGAGCAATTGAGCAAAATAGTTTCATTGAAGATAAGGCTTGATCGCCCAAGAAAATTACAATGAAGACGAACAAAAAAAAAAAAAGAGTACAAGTTCCTAGCTAATCCTGTCCGCTAAGATCCATGCCCGGCAGATGGGGAGATATTATCATCTTTAGGATCTTCCAGAGGAGAGCCTTCGAGAGCAGGGGTCAACTGGGACCACTTTGGTTAGTTCAGTAATAAGGCCCTCGGCGTCAGCTCGCTCTTGAAGGGCTCTCTCACTTAGGTCGGCGGGCTGGATCTGCTCGCCCTCGGCAACATCGCCCTCTTCTTCTTCCTCGTCCTCGGGAGGACTTGTGATAATTATTTCAGGGCCGATGACGTCGAGCTTGACTCCATAGTCAGGCAGGTCACCAATTTGGAGAGTTGTGCCCGGGGCTGGAGGGTTTGATTCGATGAAGTTACACAGCTCATTGCCGATCTCCTCAACGACTGCGGCAACTTTGAATTCGTGAGCAATTCGAATGCTCTCAGCGTAGCCTGTCACATAACCCAAAATTGAACTCACTTCCATCTTAGGAATAAGTTCCTCTTGGGTAATGGAGTTGGCGAGCTGAGTTTCAAGGTCTGCAATTTTGGCCGTCGCCTCGGTCGCGAATTTCTCTACGACCTCCTTCTGCTGCTGAGCGCGAGCAAGTTCTGCTCGCATTTGCTCGACTTCGGCCATCTTGACCTTCAGTTCCTTGGAGACTTTGACTTGCAGGTCCAGAGCACGTTGCTCGCTAAGTTGATGAGCTTTGGCTTTATTCTCGAGGTCGACGACAATCTTCTTCGCCTCCGCCTTAGCATCATCCCGCTCCTTGGCAATACGGCTGACAGTGGCCGCATGCTGACGAGAATCCTTCTCGAGATCCTCAACCTGGTCGACCAGACGCTGCATGACCGCCAGGGTGTTGCCCGCCTCAACGAGACACAGACGACCATTATCGTGAGGCGCATGTGTCTTAAAGGTCTCGTTTAGTTCCTTAGTCCAGCTGCGAGCAACGACCTCGGAAGCGCGGCGGACAAAAGAATCCGGGATCTCACGGAGGTTGGTCGGCACCTTTGAGCAGGCGAAACGGTGCACCAGGTTAGACCGCCCAGGGTACTGCTCGGGCGAGTAGCTGGAGGGAAATCTTCAGTTAATAAAAAAAGAAGAAGAAGAAAATGCTAAGTATCCTGGGCGGGGAGAGTTGTACCTATCAAGTCGACCCTTGTCCCATCCGAGGTAAGTGGGGTCGGTTGAAGGGCCGAATCCTTCGCGAGCAGTGGCGACCAGAGCTAGCTCACCGGGACGCTCCACAGAGGGAGTTTGCTCGCTGTCGCCTTCAGATGGCCGGACAGCCACGGTCACTTTTTCTTGAGCAGTCTTTGCTCGTTTGGCCGCTTTCTCAGTATCAGAGACGGGAGTACCGTCTCCATGAAGAAGCCTCTTCGTCCTTGGAACCAGAGTCTTGGGTGGACTCGCCACTGGGGCAGGTGGCTGTGCCGAGCTCGACCCTCCGGCTTGCCTCGAATCGCCTTTTCCACCCTTGGCCGCTAGGGCAATAATCTTCGAGATGGGGTCGGATTTCTTGCGACCATGTTTTGTCGGCATTTCCCAGATGTGATTATCGAGCACAGTGAAGGAGGAGTGAAGGGCAACTGTGACGAGCTGATCTGTATAGGAAATAAAAAACAAGTTAAAAAACAAGTTAATGTCGGACAGATCTGTTCGCCCAGCAAGCAAAGATACTTACCCTCCGGAATGGGTCCCAAAGCCTCAAGATGGTGAGGATAAGTTGTGAGGTGGGTGACACGTAGTGTGTCCTCGGAAAAGAGATAGCCAATTCTGCGGTCTTCTCGGCGACGAAGGGCGATCAGACACGCGACGAACAAAAATTGATCGCTGACGCAATTCTTGACAGTTCGCCACCCCAAGTTTTTGGGACCTGAAACAAAAGAAAAAGAGAATTAAAATTAGTTTAACCACTTCAAAGTTATAGAAGAGGTAAGACTCACGCTTTAATTCCCTAAACTCCGCCGGGGTCTCAATTCGCTCAGGACCCCCTAAAGGGCGAGCAGAAGCACGCCAGTCGCCTCCGACCCAGAACCAGACGTGCTTCCAATCTCGCACTTTCCCGGGGATGTCCTCCACCAGCTTCTGGCCTGGTCGCGCCTTCAGATAGTACCAACCTGCTTCCTCCCCAGTGCAGCCAGTGATCGTCATCAGGTAGCCAACCTCTTCGGCGGACAGCCTATTGGGGTATCCCTCTAGGGCGAACATAACCATCAGAGCCATCAAGTTTATCCACCCAACGGGAGTAAGTTGGGTGATAGCCAAGTTCACGTCTTGAAGGAATTGGCCGACCAAAGGGTGCAACGGTAGAGAAACTCCAGCGTTCAAGGTAGCAAGGTTGATCGCCGTCAATCCACATGGTGGGCGATCAGCTCTGTCGTCCACCAAGAGAGCATACATCGGGATGTCGAAAGGAATCTTGTAATCCATCCGAATCCCAGGCAAGTCCTCATCGGTAACGGCGGACACGATACAGCTCGCTGCGAACTCAGTCGCTTTAAGCTTCCGTACCCCGCGAGCAGGAATGACAAATCAGTTTGAGTGCTCCTTTTCGTACTCGTCCCAGTTTACACGGCGAGCAACCGCAACTGGAACTTGATGCTCGATCAGACTGGGCACAGGAAAATTGATATCTCTTAGATAGGCCCAGGTTAATTCGTCGAGGTTCACTGGCTGAAGTACCTCGACCTCTTCGTCCTCGTCTTCATGGAGATCCGAGCTCGTTTCCTCCAAGAGCTGGCGAGCAGGATTTGCTCGCTCCTCTCTTTCCCCGGAGGGGCGAGCTCCAGAATTAACGGAGCGTGCAACCGAAGCCGCCTCGGGATCGGACTCTAGGTTAACGATGGGAGGATTCTCTTCGACGGGCCGTTTTTTGGGGTTCCGAGGAGGGAAAGATCCGGTCTCGGAATGCGACGACATCCAGTAAGGGGAAGTATAAGTTTTAAGTGTTTTGCAGATTTCGGTGAGGGAGAACTCGACGGTTTAGGACTTTCCACGACGGAGTAGGGATGATTATGTAACAAGGACACACTCAATGCAAGAAAAGAAGAAAGAGAAGAAGAAAGCAAAGAAAAAACTACCTCGAAGTCGTTTGAAGGTCGCCGGAAACTGGAAACGTTCGCCGGAAATTTGAAAAGGGGAAGAAGGAGAGATTCGCGCTCAATAAACAGTGAAAATGACAAAAAATCGTGATTTTTTTCTTTTTATACACTCTGGAAAAACGGGGTTCCGGGCGAGCAAGTTGAGGAATCGAAAAACTAAAGTGCAATTTCTGGGCGCGTGCAGCACCTGCCCGACAAAGCGGGAAGACGCGTCACCTCGGGATCGTGTGCGCGTGGGCGGCAGCAATCATTCCGCCCACGTCACACCTCGAGCCGTACCCAGACCTTGGGATCCCAACCGTCACCGGCCCAAGTCTGCTCGACCAATGTTGTCCGCCCGTGAAAAGTTGCTCGCACCAGTGACACTTAAAAGTTGCCAACCCAAAAAGTGCTCATTCATCATCTTCACAATTTATTGATCGGCAAGGGGGCAATTGTTGATGGGCGAACAGAATCGTTACATGGGCGATCAGGATTAGCTCCAAATACCCGCAGTTAAGGCGAAATTAAGTCAAGATTAACCAAGGCATCTGGCGAGCAGAACCTGCACGCCACATAAAGACAAATGGGCGAACAAGGACCAATTAAAATGTATTGAATCCGGATCAAGGTCGAACGAGTCCACCTACTGCATGGCCGACCAGATCCAACCTCAGTCCCAAAGCCACTTTTCAACAAAGATCAAAGACCACTAAGAATCAAGCTAAAGTCTCCTAAAAGGACAAGTCCAACAGGACGAACAACACTTGACTGCGAGCAAGTCCAACAAGATAAGGATAGAATTTAGTCTAGATAAGGTCAAATTAGTCAAAGGCCAGGTGTCGAGCATGCAGGCCTGGTAGGCCAAAGGTCGTGCCACCTCCTGCTGGGCAAAAGTCTATAAATACTTAGATTTTTTCAGCAAATAAGACAAGCACAAATTATTATACACGTCCAAACTTCGATTACGTATCTAAAGCAGCTCGATTAACTTACAATCGAACTTTAACACGTAAGCTTTCATACGATTCTAATCCACCTAAACCCGAAAATCCGTATTCACTAATTACGTTAGTGATCAATCACACGTAATTGTTTGATGATCGATTAACAATCTAAAACAGCCATTAATCTTCAAGATTAGAACTGATCGTCAACAGTGCGTATCTCTGCGAATTTCGAGGATTGAAAAAAAATGTTATAAGTATAAATATTTTTTATTTTAAATATTTTATAATTTTGATATAATATTAAACGTCAATTCGAATTATTTGAAAAAATTCAATTCCCTCCTAAACATGTATACATGAATCTTGAAATAAAAATATTAAAAAAATAGAAAATTTAAAAAAAATTGCTAACTTTCAGTATCATAGTATTATACATGGTAAGATAATGTATATCATGGACAATTTTTTTTGAAAATAATGTGTTATTTCAGTGACAATATCTTTTGGGTAGTATAATTTTATCCAAAAAAAAATTAATGTTATAATCTATTATTCATGGTAAGATATGATATTGAATTACAAGATTATTTGGGAATCTTGCCATCTTTTACGTGACAATATCTTTTGCAAAATATTTCAATATCCTCTTAGAAAATTAGCACATATATCCTCTTACAAAATATTTATTCCAAAAATTCTATTATTGTATTATACATGATAAGATATTGCATTTCATGACAAGTTTTTTTGGGAATAATATGCTATTTCAGTGACAATATCTTTTGAATAGTAAAAATTTGTTCAAAAAGAATAATGTTACAATCTTTTATCTATGGTGAGATATGGTATTGGATAGCAAGATTCTTTAGGAATCTTGCCATCTTTTACGTGACAATATCTTTTGCAAAATATTTCAATATCCTCCAACAAAAATTAGCATATATAAATATTTTGCAAAACTAAATTCCAAAAATATCTAAGTAAGAAAGTCGTTGAACTGTGGAAAATATATCTGTTTTACATCTTAGAGGACATGGCTGTGGCGCCGAGACTGTTAAATGAAGGATGACAAAAACTAAAAAAGGAGGCGAGAAGAAAAAAATCTAAGACCAAGAAAAATGCTATAAAAAATCAGTATCATACCTTCGATTCAAGGCTGCGGTATCCGATGCGGTTTGAGGCGGCGGGAGTAAAGCAGCGAGGCAGCGCCTACATACCTTGCACGACGCTGGGCTAGGTGGAGGAACGACTTAGTACACAGAGAAAATTTAATACCGAAGATAATTTCGCAAAAAATTAGTGAATTAAAAAAAACTCTAACCTTTGAAAAATTCTAGGAATGAGGCGGCGTGTGCAGAGAATAAGACTGGGGCGGAGTCACGACAGGCAGCAGCAAGGAAGCCAGTGACGTAAGGGGGTTAGGAAATGAAAAATTTGAGAAAATGAACTGTGAGATGAGTAGAAATGAAAAGGAAAAAATAACAGAGAAAGTTATAACCTGACATCCACGGCTGGTCCGCGCTGATTGGAGAGGGGGCGGAAGCGGCGCTGTGAAGAAGATCGAAGAGGAGTGTGGCGGTGTGAGAGAGATCGAAGGGGAGAGAGAGACGTCTTATGAGCGAATGAAAATGATAAACAATTATATTAACCCTAGTTACAATTTAATGATTTAGATTGTAATGATATAAAATGAATGACTGAGATCAAAACTTAAACCAACTTTTAATGAGAGCGCAGCATTTCGAAATTGAGAGATTTGAGACATGCCACTTCATCCTTAGAATAAGGTGGTGTTGACACATCACCTTGGAGAGAGGTTTGGAAATATATTATAATAAGATAAGATATGCCACTACATTATTAAAAAATCACAATTTTCTTAATATGTGTGCCCTCTTTTGTATGCGAAAAATGATGGGACGGAGGGAGTAATGTTTTGTTGATAGTATTTGTATGGAAAATAATTAAATAAATTAATTTTACGTCACTTTATAAATTCGGACTTGGGACTTTTTTAATAGTTGTATTCACCGATATTATAGCAATTTATACTGTGATTTCAATTTACAATTCTTATGATATTAGTGAATATATATAATGGTATAAATGAATATACATAATGGTATTAAGGTGACACTTGGTTTGAGAAAATTTTCAAAGGTAATAGAAATGAGGATAAATATTGGTAATTATAATAGTTAAGGAGATTAAAAAATATCTATAACACTATTTTTCATTCTAAATAAGATAATCAATATCTCATTTAATTATATTTCTATTTTATTATAATCATCCTTCTCAACTAATCTCCGACCAACAATCTCTTCTTTTGTTCATTTTTTTTTTTAGAATTATAATACAATACTAATATTGTAATCACTATGGAGACATTTATTCATCCAATATATTGGAGGATGGAGAGGAAAAATAAATTTTCATTTTTATTGCCATTGAAAAATTCGAACAAACACCTCTTTATTTCATATTATTTATGTATTATAAATTCAGCATATTGAATATCGAATGGAATTAAAAAAAAAAAAATGGAACAGAGAAATTGCATCTGGAAAAAGGAGATAAACGGTCAATGTTGAAAATATCGAATGGAATAAAAAAAATGGAATAGAGAAATTGCATCTGGAAAAAGGAGATAAACGGTCAATGTTGAAAACTTGAGGTAAGAGTTGTAGATTGGGGAGAGAAGACTGTGGGCTTTAGGTGCGATAGGTGGTTTGTATTGATTTTATCATTTTAAGCATCCTATAATTTTTCAAACTAACGAAAATTATTAAATATTAGTACGTATCCCGCGAATTTTGCGGACAGAAAAAAAATATTATTTTTATTTTCAAATTATAAATATAAATATTTTTTATTTGAAAAAATTCAATTCTTTTTTAAACATTTCGTGTATATATGTATTTTGAAAAAAATAATATTAAAAATTAAAAAAAATTGCTAACTTTCCGTATCATAGTATTATACATAGTAAGATATTGTATATCATGACAATATTTTTTTGGAAATAATGTGTTATTTCAGTATCAATATCTTTTGGGAAGTAAAATTTTGTCCAAAAAAAAAAAAATTAATGTTATAATCTATTATCCATGGTAAGATATGGTATTGGATGACAAGATTATTTGGGAATCTTACCATCTTTTACGTGACAATATCTTTTGCAAAATATTTCAATATCCTCTTAGAAAATTAGCATATATAAATATTTTGCAAAAATATTTATTCCAAAAATATCTATTATTGTTACATGATAAGATATTGCATTTCATGACAAATTTTTTTTGGAATAATATGTTATTTCAGTGACAATGTCTTTTGGATAGTAAAATTTTGTCCAAAAAAAATAATGTTACAATCTATTATCCATGGTGAGATATGGCATTGGATGACAAGATTCTTTGGACATCTTGCCATCTTTTACGTGACAATATCTTTTGTAAAATATTTCAATATAAGTAAGAAAATCGTTGAACTGCGAAAAAAATATTTGTTTTACATCTTAGAGGAAATGGCGGCAGCGCCGAGACTGTTCAATGGAGCACGACAAAAACTAAAAAAGAAGGCGAGCAGAAAAAAAACCTAAGACCAAGAAAAATACAATAAAAATCAGTATCATACCTTCGGTTCAAGGCCGCGGTATCCGATGCGGTTTGAGGCGGCGGGAGTAGAGCAGCGAGGCGGCGCCGGTTTGTAAACAATCTGACAGGACAGCGATGACGGAGTGAGAAAAGAATAGAGGAGAGGCGGTGGCGGTTCGTGATCTACATACTTTGGATATATCCTTATTTTGCATATCCGCTTTCGATGCGCTCGCCGGAGTTCACGATAGATGCGCCACTTGAATCATTGGGGGCTAAGCGGAGAAGTCACCTGAGATGGGTTCGGAGTAGGCACAATGATCGATCAAGTCGGAGCAACGATGGCGTGTAAGCAATATTGGTGACGACAATGTCGGCTGTAATAGTGGAGACGACGCCGATGATGGCTGCAACGGGAGAGAGAAACAGACGACGTATTTGAGAGAAATGGACTGTGTGTGCGATACTCTTAATAAGAGATTAATAAAACCTAAATATAAAGTGAATGGTTTAGTTTTAATTTTGTGAGATAAATGGTCGAGATTAAAACTTAAACCATCTTTTAATGAGAGCGCAGCATTTCGAAATGAAGAGATTTGAGATATGCCACATCAGCCTAAGAATAAGGTGGTGTTGACACGTCATCTTGGAGATGTTTGAAAATATATTATAATAAGATACTCCATTTGATGGATACTTTATTGCCCATTGGCTTTTTCATGAATTCTGTAAAAAAAATTAACTTGATAAATAGTCATGTAAACTTTTATTTTATTAATTTTGGTTATTTTTTATAATTTTGATTTTTTGCCAATTGTTTTATTAAACTTTATTGCTATGAGAAATATTCTCTCCATAGACTTGTTTCCTTTTGTTTTAGATATTCTAAATATACAATTCAATTTCAATATTTGTACCTCCATTTATGTATATTATTGAGGGGCGTTTGATATATTATAAGGAATGAGAATAGAAATATAATAATAGTAGACCAGTAGTGAAAAATGATATGAATATGCTTCATAAAATTATGATGTTTGGTAAGTGATGAGAAATGAATAATTATATTAAAAAATGTAAAGATAAGGAAGTTATTTCTCCCGAATAGGGAGAAATGGTTCATTTCTTAATTTTAAGATATAGAGGCACTATCCAAAATTTGATACCTTCCTACAAAAAGAAAAGAATATATATATATATATATATATATATATATATATATATATATATATATATATATATATATATATATATATATTTCGTTCTCCACCTTCATACCTCACACTAAGCATATCTAAATCATTTGAACTTACATATCAAACACTAAAATGCTCAAACAAATCTATGCAAGTCTACATAGCACTATAAAATTCTTCTACACAATTTTCTAATTCCCTAAGTGTTGGTAGACGGACAGCTTATGTAGCAAGCATGATTAATGCAAACAAGTATTAATGCCTGAATGGAGGTTAAGAAGCAAAGCAATCCACTTACAGATAATTAGCCAAAGTAACCAAAAAGTGGTGTATGAACCAGAAAATGAGGTGTATCCGATGACTGACAACAAAATGGACGGCCAGCATTTTGACGAACAGGTGTTGAACCCCAAACATGCCCAAATTATATTTAAGGCATATATGACGAACAAGAGTAGTCAAGGGAGGTGTATACGCTAACCAGAGGAGTGTATATCATCCACTTGCTCACAGCTGACGGACAAGTTCCGGGCGAACAACATTAAACATAAAGATCCGTAGAACAATCTATGAAAAACTAATGGGCGAGCAACTCTACAACCACCAGTCCATCAAGCGAACAACTAACGAATAAGGATCAAGTATGAAGAAACCGTCTTACAACCAAAGGCTCTCAGCTTTAATGATGAGATAAGACCAAAAAACAAGACTTTGTAACTAAGATTCAGCTTAGATAAGGTCAAATGTAGTCAAAAGACACATGTCAGACATGCAAGCTTGTAAGTTCAAAGGTCATGTATACTATCTACTTGGTGATTAGTATAAATAAACTGGTCTCCATTAAAAACAAGTTCAAATACACAAAAATCTCCCTACACACACAAACACACCTTAGATTACACACATACGAGATAAATACTAATTCAATACTTGTATTTATAATTTTATATCCCGATCTTCCGTTTTTACTAATAATGGTAGTAATCAATCACATGATCTTGTTTGATGGTCCCAAAACCGTTAAAAATAACCATTAATCCACACGATTAGAATCGATCACCAACAATTTGACGCTAGAGGAAGGGGAGTGGCGAACCTTCGACTCGTGTTAGATTGTAAGAAGTTCAAGTCAAATACTTGAAGAACTAGAAGATTGGAATACATTCCTAAGTTTTCCTTCATAAATTCAAGAAGTGTGTTCTTGGTGTTTTGGGTGTTCTTCATTTACAAACTTGAAGATTAGAAGATTCAAAGTAAAATTTGAATAGGATGTCTCAATCCAAGGAAGTACAAGCTTCACATCCATCAAGGAGAGCTTCCCCAACTAGAGCTTCGTCCACTGGTCACCATGACCGAGAGCCACGACATGCGAACAAAACACGACTCTCAGCCGTGACTCACATAATGCCTCCAGAATTGGAGACATTGGCTAGCAACCTTGGCGAGCTAGCTAGGACCATTGCAGCCTTACAAGCTCTCCAGAAACAACAAGAACAGCCCGGGCCATCACAAGGGCTAGATCCAGGCTTGTTGGAACATCAAGGCCCAGGTCTGTTCGCGATAAGCAACGTGAGGTGGACAGTACCCAGGTCCAAAGAAATAAGGGCAAGGCCAAAATAACTGATCGCCTTGAAGGCCAGACAGAGTTTACCTCCGGGCGAACAACTGTTTCAAGTCATGGGATTTCCCGTCCCAGCGCACAAGATAGATTGGGCCAACCCCAACACCAATAAGAAGTTGCTCGCCCGAGAGCAGAGGAGGGGCGAGCAGATCCTGAACGAATTCGCCCATCTATACACGAGAGATTAACTAGATCTACCTTTGGGCGCCTGGGACCTAATGCGGCGAGCAACCCATGAAGACAGCCTCATGAGATTCCTCCTCCGAGTGAGGGACTGCGACGAGCAGAGGGTCAAGCATCCCTGCTCGCCGAACAGCCTCCTAGTCAGTGGACATCTCTTGATGAGTTAACTAGTCTGAGGAAGGTCGTGGAAAGTATGCAGGGGTAGCTAGATCTGCAAAGAAGGATTGGGGTGACCAGCATGCCAACATCCCCACTATCTTCAATAATACTGAAGGCCCCAATCCAGAAGAAGATCCAATTTCCAGCAAGCATCCAATATGAAGGTACAGCCGACCCCCGTGTCCATTTGACAAAGTATTCAGACTACATGATTTCCATGGGGGCCAGTGATGCCACTCAATGCCGAAATTTTCCCCTAACATTGGGGAACAGGGTGTATAAATGGTTCTCAGCCATGTCACCAGCATCCGTTCACTCATTCGCCCAACTGGGTCGTGAGTTCCTCTTCCATTTTTAACGGTTGGATCGTACCTTTCCCAGAAGCACCCATTATCAGACCTAAAGCAAAATGACGATGATCAGACCGGGCGTTCATGGAGAGGTTCGATAAAGTACTGCTTGAAGGGGAACCTGTGAGTAAAGATACAAAGGTTGTGGCTGTTATGGCCGGGTTGAAAAAGGGTTCGGAGTTGTGGAATGAGGTACGTCTGAAGTGCCCAAAAAGTTATGCCGAATTCCAAAACCATGCCGGCATCTTTGTCTCCATGCACGAAGCTCTACAGGAAAATTTGGGGGACAACAAGGCTGAAAGAGAACGCGAAAAAACCCGGTAGAACAGGCTACCAAGTCCCAAAAAATATGAAAGCATTCAATGAAGGGACAGAGCTGAAGGAAAAACTGAACCAGGTGCTGACTGTGTCAATTGACACGGTGTACAACAACGTAAAGGAAAATGAGTTGTTCTCCCCACCTCGGAAAATTCGCCAGGAAACAGGCAAACTTAATCCTAACAAGTATTGTGCCTACCATCAAAGTGTGGGGCACTTCACAAGTGAGTATCGAGATTTACTAAAACAACTTTGGTGATTTTACGAGGAGGGCAAACTCTCTGACTTCGTTAAAAGGCAACCCGGGAAGCAGGTCTGGGAAGACAACTCTGATGAGAAAGAAAATGAACAACCCCCCAGGAACAATAAAAGGGGGCGACCAAACCCAGCAGCTGCAGCTGGACCTCCTGCAGAGATTTTGATGATGGAACCTTCAGGGCCTGTTGGGGGCTGCTCAGATGGACGACCTCAAATTTCAAATAGAAAGAGGAAGGCTGAGCTACGTGTTGTGGCTCAGGTTCAAGAAATGGGGGTCAATCCATCCATTCTACATACATTATAGTTGATTTTCACTGAAAAAGACTTGGGCAAAATTGTTACTCCCCATAATAATTCCCTCGTAATATGTGCCAAGATAATGGGGACCAAGGTACATCGATTGTTGGTGGACACCGGAGCCTACAGCAACATACTATTCAAGAAAATGCTCGACCAACTGGAAGACTATGCGAGCTACATTGAAGACTCTAATCACTGAATCTTAGGCTTCGGTAATGCTGTAACAGTCCCAATAGGGATAATTAGGTTATCTGTACAACTTGTATCGACTAAGGATCCCGAGAAAAACATCACTAGAATGGTGGAATTTTTTGTTTTAGATCAAGAATCCACCTATAATGGGTTCCTTGGTCGACCGTTCTTAAATGAATTCAAAGCTGCAGTTTCAACTTATTACTATTGTGTTAAATTTCCCACTGCAAGTGGAGCTGGAACGTTGAAAGGAGACCAAAGAAAAGCTCGAGAATGTCTCCTCCAACTCCAATCAAATCAAACAAAAATCTCTATGATGGAAGCGTCCACCAGCTTTCCAGCAAGTGAACCGTCGGTGTTAGACGATATAATAGGGATCAGGGAGGACCATATGGAGTTGGACGAGCAACTGTTGGGCAAACAACTTTTACCCAACACCGAAGGATCAGCACCTGACGAACAACACATGAACATCGACGAGCAACCTGCTGTCAATGACTTAGAAGTCCAAGTTTCGGCAAACAACGTTGAGCCCAGACAAGCAGATGATCCAGAGCCCCGCCTGGGAGCAGAGCCAATGGACATAGAAAATAATTTAAACCTGGAGGGACCAATAATTGATCCTCGTTGGAAAGGACAAAAACGACGAGCAACTCCAGTCGAAGAGCTGGAAGCCCTCAAAGTTAATCCTAAAAACGAGGATCTAAAACTCTACATCGGGTCTGAGCTACCTGAGCCTTACAGGACCCACATGGCAGAATTCCTTAAGGCCAATCTAGATGTTTTTGCATGGTCTCATACAGACATGGTGGGAATAGAACTAAAGCATGTCTGTCATCGACTCAACATCAACTCAACAAAGAGGCCGGTCCATCAAAAAAGAAGAAAATATGGGCCAGATAAATATCAAGCTCTCAACGAAGAGGTGAAAAAGTTGCTAGATAACGATCTAATTCGGCAAGCTCTTTGCCCTCAATGGGTGGCAAACCCAGTACTCGTGCGAAAGCCAAATGGAACCTGAAGGTTATGCATAGACTTCACAGATCTGAATGCAGCCTGCCCGAAGGATAATTTTTCCCTTCCGCACATCGATCAGTTGGTGGACAGCACTGTGGGACACGAAATGTTAACATTCATGGACGCGTTTGCTGGCTACCATCAAATTTTGATGCATCCCGATGATCAAGAAGATACAACATTCTATATAACAAGAATCTCTTATGCTGGAAAAATATGTCATTCAGACTTATCAATGCGGGAGCAACATATCAAAGGCTGGTTAACAAGATGTCCGATGCACAAATTGGAGATACAGTGGAGGTCTATGTTGATGACATCGCGGTCAAGAGTCCCAAGAAGGAAGACCACCTACAGCATCTAGCCCAGGTGTTCGATATTCTCCGACAATACAACATGAAGTTGAATCCAAAGAAAAGCAGCTTTGGAGTTCACTCGGGGAAGTTTTTGGGCCATCTTGTTAGCCAACGTGGGATTGAGGCTAATCCCACAAAAGTAAAGGCCATCGTGGATATGCAACCCCCTCTCTCAGTGAAGGAAGTGCAAAGATTAACGGGTTGCCTAGCAGCTTTGAATAGGTTCATATCCCGATCGGATGATAAATGTTGTCCATTCTTTGAAGCCATCAAGAAAGGAAAGTTTACATGGACGAATAGCTGCCACAAAGCATTCGAACAGCTAAAGGACTACTTGGGAGATGTAAAAATTCTTTCAAAACCAGTTTCAGGCAAAAAGCTCTACTTATACCTGGCAACATCGGAAGTGGCGATCAACTCTATTTTAGTACGGGCTGATGGAAAGTTCCATCAACCAATATACTATGTTAGCCAAGCTTTGCATGAAGCGGAGATCAAATACTCCCCAAATGAAAAGCTGGCATATGCACCTGTCATGAGTGTCAGGAAGTTAAGACCATACTTTTTTGACCATCAAGTCGAGGTGCTATCAACTTTTCCACTCAGATAAATTTTGCATCGTCCAGAAATAGCTGGTCGCCTACTAAAATGGTCATTGGAGATTAGCCAGTTTGGGGTAACATATGCTCCTCGAATAGCGATCAAGGGGCAAGCATTAGCCGACTTCATTGTCGAACTAACTTTTCCCCAAGATCCGACGAGAGGGCTTGATCACCCTTGGCATCTCTATGTTGATAGGTCATCCACAAATATGGCATCGGGGCAGGTGTTGTTCTCATAAGTCCCGATAGATAAGTTTTCACCTCGGCAATCAGATTTAAATTCATGGCCACCAATAATGAGGCCGAATATGAGGCTCTTATTGCTGGTCTCCACCTATCTCTTGCAGACTTGCAGTAGGTGTCAAATATCTACAGATATTCGGTGACTCACAACTAATTGTGAATCAAGTCCGGGGTGAATATGAGGCTAAAGATGATCACATGATTGAGTATCAAAAAATAGTTGCTCACCTGATGTCCTTGCTAGACCAAGTTTTCATTGAACAAATACCAAGGGCGAGCAACACTCAAGCAGACACATTGGCTCGACTAGCAACAAGTAAAGGCCCTGCACAGTTGTCAGACATTGTTATCACAAAGATGAATAATCCATCAACGATCAACTACAATGTCAATCAGCTAGACGAGCAAACTGGAGATGAAGATTGGAGAACAAAAATAGTTAAATACTTGAAAAGTGGAGAAAAACCAAACAACTCTTTTGAAGCTGCCAAGCTAGTCAAGCGAGCCGTCAGGTATACCCTGGTTGGAGAGCAGCTTTACAAAAGAGGAATATCACTCCCACTTCTCAAATGTTTGTCTAGGGGGCATGGATGAGTTATAATCGAAGAAATACACGCTGGAGTATGTGGAAACCATACTGGGGGATAGACTCTGGCATACAAAACCATTCAGCAAGGTTATTACTGGCCAACTTTACGCCAAGATGCAATCAAAATGGCAAAGGCATGTCATCGGAGCCAGATTTTTGCCCCAAATTTTCACACTCCGACCCAAGAACTCGTTTCGGTTTATAGTCCATGGCCATTCGCAAAATAGGGGATGGACATAATTGGTCCTTTCCCGGCTGGGGTAAGAAATGTTCGATTTGCAGTTTTGGTGGTCGATTATTATACAAAGTGGGCAAAAGCAGAGGCCATGGTAAAGATTACGTAGCAGGAGATGATCAACTTCATCTGGAAGAACATTATCTGTCGGTTCAGAGTCCTACAAACAATTGTGACAGACAATGGTCCGCAGTTCGATGGGAAAGAATTAAGAGACTTCTGCACCAAGTGGGGGATCAGAAAATATTATTCTATCCCGTATCACCCCCAATCTAATGGTCAGGTTGAAGCCGTCAACTAGATTATCAAGCACGTATTAAAGATACGATTGACGGAGAGCAAGGTAATTGGTTTGTAGAGCTCCCAGAAGTTTTATGGGCATACAGAGTTTCTCCTAGGTCTAGCACCGGAGAAACACCATTGCAATGGCTTTCGGAACAGAATTTGTTATTCCAATTGAGCTAATGACCAATACAATTAAGACGACCAACTTTAATGAACAAGCGAACAACTCTACTCTGGCTGCTGAGATAGATATGCTCGAGGAAAAAAGATTGAATGTCGAGCTAAAAAATGCTACTTATAAGCAGCGAGCATAACGTTATTATAATTTCCAGGTCAAAGTTAGGGAATTCAAAGTGGGTGATTTGGTCATACGGAAGTTGCTCGCCCCACCTCCAGGAGTATTTGGACCGACTTGGGAGGGCCCGTTCCGGGTAACGGACAAGTTACCCAATTGAGTGTACGATATTGAAGACATGAAGGGCAACCCGGCCCAGTACTCTTGGAACGCAGTACATTTAAAGAAGTACTACCAGTAAGGCGGACAAGTCCCTTATCTGGGCGAGCAAATGTGCAAGAAGGCCAAAAAACTTGCCTAAATTTTTGAAATTTTGCAAAGAAATTTGGAAAAAGTTGTTCGGCACGATTGTATAGTTAGTGCCATGTTAATAGGGTTGATGTAAAGGTTGTTCGACAAAATTATTATAAGCGAACATCAATTTTGTACTTGTAAATATTTTAGATTGTATGAGAGTTGTTCGTCAGTATGTACATGTTAGTGATGAACAGTTCTTTTACACTTGTAAACTTTTCTTAGTAAATATATGGTTGTTCGTTCAAGAAAGAAGTCTAAGCTTGAGGTGTCAATCCGTTTGAGGATCTAAGCCCATTAAAGCTGGTCGTTCTTTAAGACGAGCAAAGCCTAAGGCTGAACCCGTATTCTTTTTATTAAAGGCAAAGTTCAAATCGAACAAAGCCTTAAACCATATGTTATAATTGCAAAAGCATTGAAAGAAATGTAAAGGCAATTAACATATGCAAGAAGACGAGCAAACAAAAGATAATTTCATTAAATACTAAGGCTTTAAGCCAAAAAAAGAGTACAATAGTTTAAGAGAAAAACGAGCAACTATTACAAAAGAAAGAAGTAAAAGATCCTAAGTCCTACTCCTGCCTTTGCTCGCCTTGAAGTGGGTCTTGGGGCTGGTCGCCAGGAGGATCCACTATCATGTTGGCGACCAGGTCCTCAGCCGCTTGTTGCTCCTTCTCAGCGGGAGCCTGCTCGCCTTCTGCATTTTCTCCATCAACCGCCGGGGGTGAGTAAGTACGATGTTGGGGTCAAGACAATCCAACTTGACCCCATAGTTCAGCATATCCCCGAGTTGAAGTAAAGATCCAGGAGCTGGGGGATAAGCCTCGAGGAATTCGGTTAAGTCTTTTTCGATGTCCTCGACGATGTGGGGAACATCGTACAGGCTCACTGCACGAATGCAATTGGCATAAGCACAGACGTATCCCAGATTCGAGCAAGGTCCAAGATTGGCCTGCAACTGGGTGTCAAATTCTTCCCGAGTAAGTATCCCCGCCATTCTCTCCGTAAGACGAGCAATTTCTGCCTCAGAGTCGGCGAGCTTCTTTTCAGCCTCTTCCCTTAGCCTTTTTTCCTCCCCAAGTTCAGCTTTGGCCACCTTGAGTTCGCCAGGCACCTGCTCGTAGGATTCGATCGGTTTATTCTGGGTGTCATCGGTAAGTTTCAGTTGATTGTTGAGACGAGCGATCTTTGAGTTGAACTTTTCTGTCAGCCCGTCTTTCTCCTTAGTCAACTGGTGAACAACAGCGGCTTGGCTAGTTGCGCCATTCCCCTTTGGGCAGAAACAAGAGAGTTGGCAACCTGCATCATGGACATGTGAAAGTTATCCGTTGCACTCTGCACGAGCACTGCCTTATCCAAAGGTCTGGTCCATGCGCGAGCAACAGTTTCGATTGCCCAACGAACATGCTCGCCTGGAATGTCCCGTATACTGACCGGGGTCTTGGAGCAAGCGAATTGATGCACCCAGTCAGCTCGCCCCGGGTGATCATTGGGCTGGTACTTGCGAACAAGGAAGATAATCAACACTTAGAAACTTTTTGCGGAAAAACCTTAAGTGAGAAGAGTAACAAGCACTTACTCGGCAAATTTCATGTCGTCCCAGCCCAAATAAGTTATATCCTCGGGGCCGTGGGCTGGGAGATGTTTGTCTTTCCCAGCTTTTCCTGCTCACTCTATCAATTCGGCAGAGGGTTGGTGAGCAACTTCGCCTTCGTGGGGGCGAGCAGAGGATCCTCCTACCTTACCTTTCCCCTTTTCAGCGAGGAGAGCATTCTGGGAGATCGGAGTCCCATCCCCCCCTTTTTAATCTTTTCCCACCATGAGGAGTTGGGAATGAGGTTGGATGAGGTGGGGGTGAGGCGGATGGAGGTGGAATGTTCTGCCGAGAAACTTGTGCCCCGACATACTACGCCATCAAGGCAAGGACCTTTGATAGGGGATCCCCTTTGACCTTCCTTCCCTTGGGAGGCAGCATTTCGCGCACCCTTTGCTCAAGAATTCCAAAGCAAGGAGAAACCGCGACTGTAACTTGCTCGGCTAAAAAAAAGTTAGTATAAAAGGCGAGCAAGTAATGAAAGTAAACTTGCAGCGAGCAAGTATTTGAATTAGTCTTGTACCTGGAGGTATTTCGGCACGAGCTTCAAGGTGGTGAGGGTAGGTGTACATGCGAGCAACTTTTTTACACTTATCTTCGTTCAAGTAGTCAACCGTTATATCAGCACGGTTGCAAAGAGCGACCAAACAGGAGGTAAAAAGAAACTCCGAACCAACTTCCTCCTCTTCAGTGTTCCACTTGAGCAGCCGAGGACCTACTGAAAAACAACAAAAGCTAAATTAGCTCTACATGTCTCAAATACAAAGAAGTATGCTTACGCTTAATGTTTCCATAAGCAGCAGGGGAATTGATCCGTGAACCACCACCACGTGGGTCAGCCGCTGCTCGCCAATCACCACTGATAAAGAAGAAGTGCTCCTTCCAGTCGTGAATCTTGTTCGGCACACCTTCGACTACTTTTAATCCAGGGCGAGCTTTCAAATAGTAGTAACCCTTCTCGGCCCGCGAGCATTTAGAGATTATCATCATATAGTTGACCTCATCTGGAGTAATGCGGTCAACATATCCTTAGAGAGCAAATAAGCTCATAATGTCGAGCAGGTTCATCCATCCGATTGGAGTGATCTGAGTGATGGCAAGGTTGCTCGCTTCAAGGAATCGACCAACTATGGGAGGAAGAGGCAACATTAAGCCCGCGATCAATATATCAATATTGATCGTCGTATACCCGGGAGAAGGGCAATCAACTCTTTCTCTCTTCTTGGGAGCCAACAAGTATATATCATATGGTATTTTGTACGTCTCTCGAATCGAGTCAAGATCATCCGGATGAACAACACTCTTGATTCTGCTCGCCTGGAACTCCATTCTTGGAGATTTCCATTTTCGTCTTTGGGGAGGTGGAAAGTTGTTCGCGTATTGCTTTACATATGCTTGCTATTCAAATGGGCGAGCAACTCCTTCAGGAATCTCATTCTCCATCAATTTAGGGCTTGGATTCTAAAAACTCCCAAGTCAGCTCGTCAAATTCAGGATCCGATTCTTCAGATTCGGAACTCGAAGACTCCCCCTCGTCCGTCTCCCTATTCGCAGCCTCTACAATCTCCTCGCCAGAAGGACGAGCTTCGGTATCCTCCACAGATCGTACCACGGAATTAACGTTTGGATCAGAATTGGAAGAAACTTCGAAGGGAGGTTGCCTCTCAAAGGGAGTAATCTCAAAGGGTGTTTTATCCACGATTTCTAAAGGATTTTCGTTGCTAGATTGAGAGGACATTGAGTGGAGCGAATCTAATGGATAATTTTTAGGAATTTTGAGATAAAATAGGGGAGAAATCGGTTATGAGGTAGGCAGCGGCAGCGGCGGTGCTTCCGCGGGACGATAGTGGTGATGGTATTCGGTTCCCAGAGTGAGAGAGGAAGAAAAATACGAAGAATGCAAATGAAAAAATGATTTAAATGTAATACCTTATGAAGATTAAACGTTTGAAAGGTGAAAAGTCGCTGGAAAAGCTCGAGCGTTGCCAGAAATGGAGGTTTCGCCGGAAAAATTTCGAAAGAAAGTATGAAGAGTGGGAAAATTTTCATTTCCCACTCAAATTTATACTTAGGGGAAAAACGGGGTACAACCCGTAATTTTATGGAAATCACGGGGCAAAATGATAAAAAAACGAGGTCATTTTTTGGAAAATCTTAAAATTGAAGGACCTTTTGGCAAATATTGAGGCGCGTGACCTCGATCTTGACTGTGCGTGGGGGGTGTTTAATCATGCCGCCCACGTCATCCTTGAAAGGATCCCCAAATCTCGGGAGGGAAAATGTTGCGGTCAAGTTGCTCGCCCTGAGAATAGCTGTTCGTCATGACAGCACGATAAGTTGATAACCGCTCGGCAGAAAGTAGTTCGCTCAGAATCAACATGAGGCTAGGCTAGGGGGCAATTGTTGGTAGTCGAACAACTTATGTAGCAAGCATGATTAATGCGAACAAGTATTAATGCCTGAATGGAGGTTAAGAAGCAAAGCAAGCCACTTACAGATAACTAGCCAAAGTAACCAAAAAGTGGTGTATGAACCAGAAAATGAGGTGTATCTGATGACTGACAACAAAATCGACGACCAGCATTTTGACGAACAGGTGTTGACATGCCTAAATTGTAGTTAAGGCATAGACGACGAACAGGAGTAGTCAAGGGAGGTGTATACGCTAACCAGGGGAGTGTATGTCATCCACCTGCTCACAGCTGATGGACAAGTTCCGGGCGAACAACATTAAACAAAAAGATCCGGAGACCAATCTATGAAGAACTGATGGGCGAGCAACTCTACAACCACCAGTCCATCAAGCGAACAACTAACGAATAAGGATCAGTATGAAGAAACCGCCTTACAACCAAAGGCGAGCAGCTTTAAAGACGAGATAAGACAAAAAAACAAGACTTTGTAACTAAGATTCAGCTTGAATAAGGTCAAATGTAGTCAAAGGACACATGTCAAACATGCAAGCTTGTAAGTCCAAAGGTCATGTACACCACCTACTTGGTGATTAGTATAAATAAGTTCTCCATTAATAAAAACAAGTTCAAATACACAAAAATTTCCCCTACACACAAACACACCTTAGATTACACAAATACGAGATAAATACGAATTCAATAATTGTATTTACAATTTTATATCTCAATCTTCCGTATTTACTAATAACGGTAGTAATCAATCATACGATCTTGTTTGGTGGTCCCAAAACCGGTTAAAAACAACCATTAATCTACACGATTAGAATCGATCACCAACACTAAGAAGTTTGAATTTCAATTTCAATCAATCAATAACATTATATTTTATATATGTGCAATATGTTTTTTCATTAATTTTTAATTAAAATAAATAAATTAAATTAAGAAAATAATTAATTATTGGTCAATCAAGTATTTTCGCCCATTCCCTATTTTTTTTTCCCTGAAAAGATTTAGGTTGTCTCCTCTAAATGTATTTTTATAAAAATTTCGAATTGTAATCAAACTGAATTGAATTATATTATGAAACAATAAATATGACGGTAACTGTATCATATTACTTCCGTCGTATCAATATAAACTTTGAATATTTCCGCTTTGCTCCGTTCAATACAAATTTTTCATTCTATTTTGGTAATTTATTCCTTACTATGTATGTCTACTTTTCATTTTTATTTACACTAAATGTCAATCACTTGCTATTATAATGGTGTCTTTTTTTTCTTGGTCCATCACATAAGCATGCATATATTTGCATCCAGTCGCCTATAAATACTAAACATAAAATGAACACTAATGAAAAATAGTTTTTAATATTGGGGTGAACTCAAACTTTGGTGTATCTAGCTAGTGTTGTTATTTGAATCAGGTTGAGTTGAGTATTTGATATTCAACTTCGACTCGAATGTTTGTCGAGTTTGTGATTGCCATATCGAGATGAATATAGATGTTGGTAGGCGAGCAGTTAAGCAAAAGGTTAACTCGGTAGGCGAGCAGCTAAGCAAAGGGTCAACAAAGGATAATTAAGACACTACACTTATTTGACGAACAGCTGAGAAAACGACTCACAACTGAGTAAGACGACCAGCTAGTCTCACAATTGCAATTGAGTAAGATGACCAGCTGGTCGAGAAGCCAAGGCTAGCAGCTGGGCGAGATGCCAAGGCTAGCAGTTGTGCAAGGAGCCAAGGCTAGCAGCTGGGCGAGGAGCCAAGGCTACCAACTGTGCGAGAGCCAAGGCTAGCAGCTGTGCAAGGAGCCAAGGCTAGCAACTGGGTGAGGAGCCAAGGCTAGCAGCTGGGCGAGGAGCCAAGGCTAGCAGCTGGGCGAGGAGCCAAGGCTAGCAGCTGGGCGAGGAGACAAGGCTACCAACTGGGCGAGAGCCAAGGCTAGCAGTTGGGCGAGGAGCCAAGGCTACCAACTCGGCGAGGAGCCAAGGCTAGCAGCTGGGCGAGGAGTCAAGGCTAGCAGCTGAGCAATAATTAAAAAATAGCCCAAGTTCTTGCAAATTCATTTCTTGAACATTACTTAGCTAAATTCCATGATCATTTGATCTTGTTTGATGATCTTAACTAGAGAAAACAGCCACTAATCACCATCGATTAGAAAAGATCATCAACAATTGGCGCTAGAAGAAGGGTTTCGAACCTCCGTTTCGTAACAATTCGAAGAAAGTTTGAAAATCTTCACCGGAATCTGCAAAATTTGGCCGGAATCTGGTAAGAAGCCACCGGAAATCAAGTGTGCACACTATTCGGAGCAAAGCTATCCATATATACATCACTTTAAGAGTTTGAATGCATGTGTATATGAACTAGGGTTTTCAAACCACCATATTCATACATACAAGGCTAGTAACTCTTAAGAAGGGTGTTTGTAGAAGCAAGATCACCTCAATCCTTTGCTTATCACTCATATTTTGGAAATCAAGATGATAAGATCGCAAGAAGATCGACCATCAAGTGCATCTCCGAGTCATAGGTCAAGGACTAGGGTTTTGTCCACCGAGGGACATGCAAGGACAGTTAGAATGACCTCCAAGAGAAATATTCAAGTTACTATCGACACGATTCCCCCGGAAGTGGAAGCTCTCGCCCGAAATCCCGAGGAGCTAGCAAAAATGATAGCCGTACTCCAATCGCTACAAAAACAACAAGAGCGAGTTGGGCCGTCAAAAGCCGAGCAGGCGACCAACCGAGCAGTCGAGCAGCAGAACCTAACAGGCGAGCAGCGAAGTAAAATGCATGAAGATGTGCGCCATGATGAGGCTGACAGTGCCGAAGTTCGTAGAAATAAAGGGAAAACTTCCATAAGCGAGCGTTTAGGGAGTCGAGGAGAATCATCACCAAGTCGAGCAGATGAGTCAAGCAAAAGTACTTCCCGAACAAGTGCTTTGGAAAGGCTAGGAATGAGGAACATGACTAGGAGGGAACCATCCAGGAGGAACGAGAAATAACCACGCCCAGCTGCTCGTCCATCAGTGCACGAATGGAGCTAGCAACGCTGCTAGGAGGACAACCCAAGAGAAACGTCCCGTTGGCGAGGGACTGCATCATAAGGAAGTCATAGAACTCGACCACGATGAACAACCTTCCAATGGGAGGACTCCCCCAAGTGAATTACAAGAGATGAAAAAAGCAATCGAGGAATTGTAAAAGTGGTTGGATCTCAGAGAGGTGTCGGATCAACTGTCCTCCCGTCCTCACCATTATCCCTGGCAGTACTCAATGCACCAATCCAAAAGAAGATACAATTTCCAGCAATCAACTTGTACGAAGGAACCTCGGACCCTCGGACCCTCGGACCCTCGAATTAATGTGACAAAGTACTCCGATTTCATGATCTCGAGGGGTGCAACCGACGCCACACAATGCCGGAATTTCCCACTCACCCTTGGAGATGGCCCGCACAGATGGTTTTTTGCACTAACTCTTGGCTCTATTAACTCCTATGCCCAACTGAGCAAAGAGTTCTTGTCTCACTTCTCAACCGCAGGGTCTTGCTTGACCCACAGACACCGGTTGGCAGACATCAGGCAAGGAGACAAGGAGTCAGATAAATAGTTTCTGGAAAGATTTGATAAAGTTCTACTGGAGGGCGAGATGGTGAGTGAGGATACGAAGATAGTAGCAGTGATGGCTGGATTGAAGAAAGGAACCGATCTGTGGAATGAGATGTATTTGACTTGTCCGAAAACGTACACGGAATTCAGACACAAGGCAGGAATCCACGTATCGGTGCAGGAAGCCCTACACAAAGAAATAAGAGATAAAGCTGTCCCAAAAAAGTTTGGCAAGAAGTCTGGAGGAAATGATTACAAGGCTCCAAAGAACATGAAGTCGTTCAACGAGGGAGCTGAGTTAAAAGAGAAGCTGAATCAAGTCCTTACCATGTATGTGGACGCTGTGTACAACAACGTTAAAGACAAGGAGATGTTATCGGAACCACGAAAGATAAGGCAGGAAAGAGAAAAATTGAACCCGAACAAATATTGTGCATATCATCAGAATATCGGCCACTTCACAAGTGAATGCCGAGATTTGTTAAAGTAGTTGTGGAGGTTCTATGAAAAAGGAAAGTTGTCTGAGTTCGTGAAGAGGGAACCGGGTAAGAGGCCGAGAACAGCAGTACCGTCCAATTCAGACGACGATGACAACGACGAACAACCGAGCAGGACGGGTAAGAAGGGAAGAAAGATCCCCGCAGCCCCAGCAAGACCAGTCCCGGAGATCCTGATGCTAGAACCAACTGGACCAGTAGGTGGTTATTCTGATGGGAGACCATCCATGTCAAAAAGAAAAAAGAAAGCGGAGTTGAGAGCAGTAGCACAAGTGATGGAGGTCGGTGTAAATCCATCAACCAAGCAAACAGGGAATTTGACTTTCCTGGAGAAAGATCTAGACGGGGTACTCACCCCTCACAATGACTCGCTAATCATTTGTGCTAACATTATGGGAACGAAAGTACACCGTCAACTTATCGACACTGGCTCTTACATAAACATCCTGTTCAAGAACACATTGGACCAGTTAAGAGAATATGCCGAATACATAAAAGATTGTGATTATAGAATTATGGGATTTAGAGATGCCGTGACCGTCCTTCTAGGAGTAATTACGCTAGCAGTCGAACTTGTATCGGTCGAGGATCCTGAGAGGAAGCTGAACAGGATGGTAGATTTTCTAGTTGTAGATCAACAGTCCACCTATAACGTGTTCCTCGGCCGTCTTTTTTTACATGAATTTAAGGTAGCCGTTTCGACGTACTATTACTGTGTAAAATTTCCCACGTCAAAAGGTGCATGCACAGTCAAAGGTGACCAGAAGAAAGCTCGCGAGTGCCTCTTGCAACTTCAGCCGAAAGATCACAGAGTCAACATAGTGGGCGAACAGCCGAGCAGCTATGATGAAGATAGACCATTCACTCCCAACAAAACTATGGACTCTATCGATACAGAGATGATGGAAGTAGATGAGCAGCTGTGCCGAGGCGAGCAGCTGTGAAAAGACGAACAACTGTGCAAAGATGAACATCTATGCAAAGACGAACAACTGTGCGGTGACGAACAGCTGTGCCGAGGCGACCAGCTGTGCAAAGACAAACAGCTGTGCAAAGACGAATAGCTGTGCAGTAACGAACAACTGTGCAAAGACGAACAACTGTGCAAAGACGAACAACTGTGCAGGGATGAGCAACCAAGCGAGGAGAGAAATGAAGTCACATCGGCTAGCAACAGAGTAGAGCATGTAGCACCGGCCAACAATGAGACAAAAGATATTGAACCACGGCTAGGTGCAGAACCAATGGAAGTTGAGGACGAAATAAACATAGAAGGGCCCATCATCGAACCTCGTTGGAAAGGACAGAAATGGAGGGCTACCCCGGTTGAAGAGTTAGAGGCAATAAAGGTCGACCCGAACCAAGAGAGCTTAGAACTCTTCATATGATCTGAGCTCCCGGAGCCATACAAATCCAAAATGACGGAGTTTCTTAAAGCAAATCTTGATGTGTTCGCATGGTCGCATGCAGATATGGTAGGTATTAGCCCTGAGCATGCCTGCAACAGACTCAACATCGACCCGAGGAAAAGGCCGATCCATCAAAAGAGGAGGAAGTTCAGGCACGACAAGTATGTAGCGCTTGATATGGAGGTCAAGAAGTTGTTGGACAATGATCTGATCAGACAGGCCTTGTGCCCACAATGGGTGGCAAACCCAGTATTAGTAAAAAAAGCAAGCGGAGCGTGGAGATTGTGCATTGATTTTACTGACCTAAATACCGCCTGCCCAAAGGACAATTTCCCGTTGCCACATATCGACCAACTGGTTGATAGCACAGCTGGACATGAACTCCTCACATTCATGGATGCATTTACTGGATATTACCAAATTGCGATGCATCCAGACGACCAGGAGCACACAACATTTTACACCAACAAAAATTTGTTATGCTGGAAGAGAATGCCATTTGGGTTGATTAATGCCGGAACCACGTATCAGAGACTGGTTAACAAGATGTTCGATGACCACATTGGGAAGATGATGGAAGTGTATGTAGATGATATTGTTGTTAAAAGCCCAAAGAAGGAAGACCACTTGCAGCACCTGGCCCAAACATTCGAAATACTTCGTGCTTACAACATGAAGTTAAACCCCAAGAAGAGTAGTTTTGGAGTCCATTCTGGGAAATTCTTGGGACATCTAGTCAGTCAGCGAGGAATCGAAGCAAATCCAGTGAAGGTGAAAGCGATCATGGAAATGCAGTCACCCAGATCAGTAAAAGAAGTCCAACGGCTAACCGGGTGCCTAGCAGCTTTGAACAGGTTCGTCTCAAGATCCGGAGATAAATGTAGGCCATTCTTCGAGGCAATCAAGAAGGGAAAGCTTCAATGGATAGATGCTTGTCAAAGAGCGTTCAAACAGCTGAAAGAATACCTCAGTGACACAAAAATTCTTGCCAGGCCGATTCCAGGAGAGAAGTTATACTTATACCTGGCAGCTTCAGAAGTTGCAATCAGCTCAGTACTCGTTCGAGCAGAAGGAAAGTTCCACCTGCCCATTTACTATGTAAGTCAGGCTTTACATGAAGCAGAGCTCAGATATTCGCCAACAGAAAAGCTGGCATACGCACTGGTGATGAGTGTCAGAAAGCTCAATCCATATTTTTTCGACCACCAGGTGGAGGTATTGACAACATTCCCGCTCAAATAGATACTGCATAGACCCGACACAACCGATCGCCTCCTGAAGTGGTCCTTGGAAATTAGCCAGTTCGGAATCTCATATGCTCCTCGAACAGCGATCAAGGGGCAAGCCTTAGCCGACTTCATAGTCGAGCTGACATTCCCCCAAGATCCGATGAGAGGACATGATCATCCCTGACACATGTATGTTGACGGATCATCTACCAACACAGCGTCGGGGGCAGGAATAGTTTTGATAAGTCCAGACAGGCAGGTCTTCACTTCGGCTGTTCATTTTAAGTTCATGGCGATGAACAATGAAGCAGAATATGAGGCATTAATCGCTGGATTGCGGCTAGCATTAGCAGTTGGAGTAAGAAAATTACAGATTTTCAGAGATTCACAGCTGATTGTCAACCAAGTTCGGGGAGAGTACAAGGCGAAGGACGAGAACATGGCTTTGTATCAGAAAACTGTTTCTCACTTGGTCTCCATGTTTGAATAAATATACATCGAACAGGTACCAAGAGACAACAATGTACAAGCAGACGCGCTCGCTCGGCTATCAACTAGCACCAGACCAGTGGAGTTATCCGAGGTTACATTGACGAGGATATCCAACCCATCAACCGAGGATTACAAAATTTATCAAGTTGACGAAGAGTTGGGGGAAGATGATTGGAGAAAGCCGATCATCAAATATCTACAGAATAATGAAAAACCGAATAACCCGTTGGAGGCTAGCAGGTTGGTCAGGCGAGCAGCAAGGTACACCATGATGGACAGACAATTGTATAAGAGAGGATTCTCACTCCCACTCCTGAAATGCTTGGCTAGGGGGCAAGGGCAAGCAGTATTGAAAGAAATCCATGAAGGTGTATGCGGAAATCACACTGGAGGGCGGGCATTGGCGTACAAAATCGTAAGACAAAGATATTATTGGCCGACCCTCCTCCAGGATGCAATCAAAATTGCCCAAACTTGTCACAAGTGTCAGTTGTTCGCCCCAAACATCCACAAGGCCCCACACGAACTGATTTCAATTAATAGTCCGTGGCCATTTGCGAAATAGGGAATTGACCTCATCGGGCCTTTTCCGCCGGGAAAAGGGAACGTTCGATCCGCAATGGTAGCAGTAGACTATTACACGAAGTGGGCTGAAGCAGAAGCACTTGTGCGAATTACGCAAGAAAAAATGATCAACTTCATATGGAGAAACATTGTTTGCCGCTTCGGGGTACCTCAAGCAATTGTGACAGATAATGGAAAACAGTTTGAAGGGAAAAAAATAAGAGATTTTTGTAAAAAATGGGGAATAAAAAAATACTTTTCAACACCGTACCACCCCCTAGTCGAACGGCCAAGTGGAAGCCGTAAACAAAATAATCAAACACATTTTGAAGATCCGCTTAGCCAACAAACAGGGAAAATGGTCCGAAGAATTGCCAGAAGTGTTGTGGGCATATCGAGTGTCTCACAGAACAAGCACGGGTGAAACACCATTCACAATGGCGTTCGGGACAGAAGCCATGATACCAGTTGAGCTGAAAATCCCAACAGAATGAACAGCCGCATTCGACGAAGAGACGAACAACTCTGCACTAGCAACAAAGTTGGACTTGCTTGAAGAAAAGAGAATAACAACAGTGATGAAAAATGCGATCTACAAGAAAAGAGCAGCAAAGTACTATAATTCTCAAGTAAAAGTAAAGGATTTCGAAATCGGAGATTTAGTACTTCGGAAAGTTTTGACACCACCACCAGGAGTATTCGGCCCGACTTGGGAGGTTCCATACAAGGTGACAAATAAGTGGCACAACGGTACATATGACCTTGAAGACATGGAAGGCAAGTCGTCCCAATACTCCTGGAATGCAACTTTACTTAAGAAGTACTATCAATAAAGTCATGTAAGTCTTAGAAGTTTTAAATGTAAATCTTTTGTAAGTCCCTTGTAAATTTCTGTAAATTTAAATTTTTTGCACAAGTTTATATATATAAGCGAGCAGCTGTGCATCGCTAGGCGAACAACTGTGCATCGTTAGGCGAGCAGTTGTGCATTTTAGAGTCTATTTTTGCTAGGCGAACAGTTGCGCATGTTTGAATTTGGAACATTGATGTGAACCTATGAGCTACTAGGCTAAGTCCTAAACTACTCAGTTGCTCGCCCAAGACTTTCAAAACACAAGTCTATCATAAGACGAACAACTGAGCTTAATAAATGCAAAAATAAGGCTGCGTCCATAATGGACCAATGGCCCACATTAATACAAGGCCAAGTCCACAAGCGACCAAAAAGGCCCAAACAATTAAAGGTCAAGTTCTATGAGAACCAAATGACCAACTTGAAAATTTCACTAAGTGTTTACCTTAAAAGAAATAATAAAAGGAACACTTAGAAATTAATGAAGTCATATGCAAAGCAATAGGCGAGCAACTGGGTAAAACAAAGAAATAAGTGCACAAGGTTGTAAGTTATCAAAGATATTCCATTTCATTACTCAAAAGAAGTTTACAATAGGTATGAGCAAATAAGTACAAAAAGAGACATCGATCCTATTGTCAACTAAGATAAAGCTTTTTAAGCGGGAAGAAGAGGAGCATCAGCAGTGTTGGTCGCCCCAGTGCTCGGCTGCTCGCCCGGGACAGCTGAAGTACCAGTCCCGTCTATTGGTGTTAGGGGAAGTGAAGACAAACCATCAAAAACCTCATCATTGGTCGTCGCCGGGACTTCCTCCGGTTGACCGCCATAAGTAGGGGACACGACATTGACATCCTCGCCGAAAATATCCAGAGGAAAACCCAAGGCAACCAGATCGGCAAGAAACAAGGTAGATCCGGGAGCAGGAGGATAGTTCTTGATGTACTCAATGAAGTCCGCCTTCACCGCACCGTGAATATCTTGATTGTGGTCATGGGCGAAGTGAACGGACCTCAAGCATTCAGCAAAGACACATATGTACCCGAAGTTGGTCTTATCCATCACCTCCTGCTCATGCACCTCATAGTCAACCATGTCTTTGCGTTCCTCTTCCAGCCTCTTGATTTGCTCCTCGGCGACCAGCAGGCGAGCAACTAAGTCTGCTCGCTCCTTCTCGGCTCTTTCAGCCCGTAAGTCGACAGACTTGACCTCCAACAACATCTTCTCAACCTTATCCAAGGTACTCTTCTCGCTCATCAGGGTAGCCTCCATCCTCCTCTCCATCAACGCCAACTCCTTGGCGTGCTCGCCTTGCATCCCTTCACGTCAGCGGCCTTCTCCTCATCCATCTTCTCGATGTGGCGCCCCAAGTGGCGATTTGTTCGCTCCAGCTCCGTCACTTGGTCAAGCAACATCCGGGACATCACCAGTTGATGGCCAGCATTGTAGTTCAACAAGCGAACATTATCGCTTGCACTTTAACCGGCGGACGAGCTCGTCGGCAGACCTGGTCCATGACCTAGGAACTTGCTCGGTTGCGGCACATGGGCATCGCGAATATCTCGGAGCAACTGAGGAGCGTCCTTCACACAACTGAGGTGGTGTAAGGTGGTTCCACGGCTGGGGAAATATGTTGGGTTGTACCTGAAAGACAAAAGTCGTGACTCAGAAAGGCACGCCCAACTGCTCGCCCGGTATTCCTGCCTTTGAGAAAAATCAAACCCCACCTGTTCGGTTGTTCGCCCTTCGCGAAAAAAAAGACATCAATCGTAGCTTGGTCTCAGTTAGTCAATCCATATCCTAACATGAGATCAAGCTAGGGGGCAATTGTTGGTAGGCGAGTAGCTAAGCAAAATGTTAACTCGGTAGGCGAGCAGCTAAGCAAAGGGTCAACAAAGGATAATTAAGACACTACGCTTATTGGCGAACAACTGAGCAAACGACTCACAACTGAGTAAGACGACCAGCTGGTCTCACAACTGAGTAAGACGACCAGCTGGCCGAGAAGCCAAGGCTAGCAGCTGGGCGAGAGGCCAAGGCTAGCAGCTGTGCAAGGAGCCAAGGCTACCAACTGCGCGAGGGGCAAGGCTAGCAGCTGTGCAAGGAGCCAAGGCTAGCAGCTGGGCGAGGAGCCAAGGCTACCAACTGGGCGAGAGCCAAGGCTACCAACTGGGCGAGAGCCAAGGCTAGCAGCTGGGCGAGGAGCCAGGGCTACCAACTGGGCGAGGAGCCAAGGCTAGCAGCTGGGCAAGGAGTCAAGGCTAGCAGCTGAGCAAGAGTCCAAGACGAGCAGCTAGCCAAAAGGCTAAGACGAGCAGCTGGTCAAAAGGCTAAGACGAGCAGCTGGTCAAGATGATAGTCATCCAGACGAGCAACTGTGCAAAGGTCACAAACATGGAGCGAACAACTGAGAGAGTAAAGGTTCAAATACCCAACAAAGACATACAGGCGAGCAACTGGTCACTACGGAAAGAAACTGAGTAACCCTAATGGTCCAGTACAACATAGGGAACTCCAACAGTCAATCACTTAGATGTAGTCCAAGTGTCCTAACACTTGGCACCCATCCAATGGGCAATAGCTTAGATGTAATACAAGTGTCCTAACACTTGGCAAAAATCTAATGGTAGACTGGCTAGGATGGTGACACATGACCCCTTTGTATGTCTATAAATACTCCCTCATTTGAATGAATAATAAGTTCAATAATTCAAAAATAGCCCAAGTTCTTGCAAATTCATTTCTTGAACATTACTTTAGCTAAATTTCATGATCATTTGATCTTGTTTGATGATCTTAACTAGAGAAAACAACCACTAATCACCATCGATTAGAAAAGATCATCAACAATAGAGTTTGACTTAATATGTTAACGAGTCTAATGATCTCTCATATATTACATTGAAACATGAGAAAATTCTTATATATCGAACTTGAATCAACTAGTAGTAAATCAAGTGTTTTACGAGCTTGAGCTCAACAAGTTCACCAAAATAAACAAACCATGTTTTGAGTTGTGCTCTAAAGCTACACGATTCGCTTAAGAGCTCTAGGTGCACCTAGGTAAGTTAATGTTATAGCTAGATTCAACTAATTTTAGATGATTAAAGTAATGTTTATTTTGTTTACGTGTTCATAATAATTCTATTGTTAAGCCAGACTTTCTCCTTCCTTTTTTTGAAGAAGAATAAATAATAAGTATGTAAGTATATGTTATCATAATGCAATTTTCATTTTCGAATTTTAAGTTATTGGAATTTATTTAATTAATGATTCCTCTATTCTACAATTATTTGCACATTTCCATTTATCGTCCGTTGTAAATAAGATTGTAGTTATATGTTGTGATTATCATTTTTTATATAGTAAAATATACTCCTTGCGATATTAAAAATTAACATTGCAAGTAGTATATTTCAATATATAAATACAACTCTATGTATAAAGGATAAAAAATAGAGGTATACAAGTAATTTTAAAAGGGGTTGGAACATTAATAACAAGTTTCGAGAAGGCTTAAAACTTTGTGGACACTCCAAGTCACATGGAACCTTCCATACCTTATTTTGAAAAGATGTACGTTTACTTGTTGATTTTTTATGATGTTTAAAGTCTTTATTATGACAACAAAAACACGGTTTCAAAAAACTGGGTGCGGATAGGCCACCGCTAGTTGCATTCCGTTTGATGTATTTTTTATTATTTTTTTAAAGGATGTTTGCCATCATTAATTATGCACTATTTGATATAGAGAAAATTTTAGGGTGCATTTAAGTGCATGATTTTAAGCTCAATTTTGATTTTTTTAAAATACATATAAACACATCGAACTGTGCATTTTTTTTTTTTTTTTTTTTGCAATTAAGGTATTATTGATGTCTTCTTGAGGTTTTACTAATTACTTCTTGGGGTATTCCTGAATTCTGTTTGAGGTATTTTTTTCAAAATCCAAGTGCATACAATGCACTCAAGTGCACACTAGAACTACTCTTCATTTAGGTAGTCCATCAATTCTATTATCACTTACTACCTCCGTCCATAAAAAATAGACTTGTTCTTTTGCACGTGGTTTAATGCGATATATCGGAGGGTATTACGCGGTTTTCCGAAGTCCGTTTTTTAATAAAATAATTGTTTATGGAAAGTATGCGAAACGAACTTTCCATTAACGATAATATTATTAAAAAACGAATCTCGGAAAATCCCGTAATACCCTCCGACATTTTGCATTAAACCACGTGCAAAAAAAAAACAGGACTATATTTCATGGACGGAGGGAGTATTTATTAAGATCTTCACAAAATTTATTTTTCATATTATTCATAGAAACAAAATAAACACTTTATTTATATTTTTTTCATCATCATTTAAATTATTATTGGACTTTACTCACAAATAATTAGGTTGTGTTTGAATAGAGCAATTTGGTGTTTGGAGTAATGGATTTATAAATTCATTGTCAAACATATCATGTTGTTTAGATTAAAAAAAATAAAAATAACGGATTTATAAATCATTTCCAAATTCATAAATTTTAAATCCATAAATTTTACAAATAATTGAGTGAATTTAAAATGTATTCTCTTTTTAGTGTCATTTGTGAATAACTCTCGATTTACCATTATCAATATTTTTGTTACGTTGCATTAATTTTACGTAATAGTCTTGAGAGTCTCTAATTTTTACTGTTTGGTATTGAAAGTCTGTAAATATCTTTAATTATAGTTGATAAATTATATTTAATAATTTAAGACCTTTTGTTTTTTTTTTTTTTTATAAATTAGTAATGAACTATTTTGACACTAACCAGTAGTGTAAAAATTAGATTTTCTTTCCAAATTAATTAATTAACTAAAACGACTCGATACTTGTGAGCCTGCATGAAAACCGAAAAAAGATTGAATTCTTTTAGAACAAAATTTTAATTATGGCAAAATTTCTTATGATAATTGTTTACTATGTGGAACTGAAATCGTTTAGTAATATTATCAAAGTCATCAAAAAGTACCATAATATTCATTCAGTAATACAAATTTTTTTATAAATTAATATCATGATATTTTACATATACTCTACCGGTGTGAATAAATATAATGGCATTATTTATGAATTTTATAGTATTACTGAATAAATATAATGATATCAATTTTTTACCGTTAATTTTTTTTACTGGAGGCTAACTCTTTTAGTTATTTGACACTAACTCTTTAGTTATTTGACAATAACTTTTATTTATATGTTTGTTATATAACAAATGCAATCAGATTGGAAAAAAAAAAAACATAAACTAAACATACATAATTATTTACGATAAGATATATATCTAAACTAGTGCGTACTCCCGCGAATTTCGCAGACTGGAAAATAAAATTTGTTATTATTATTTCAAATTATAATTTTTTTAAATATCTTAATATTATTGATATTTAATATTAAAATTGTAATTATATTTCAGCATAATAAAAAAAATACTAAACATGAATAAATAGAAAATTTGAAAAATATTAATTAATTCACACATTCAATCTCAAATTAGTATAACAATAATATTACTTAAAATTACAGTTGTTGTATACTTGCATGCCCAGTTTTCCCCCATGGTATGAAGATATAATAACAATCGAAAGCAAAAGTTTAACTCTAAAGATAGAATCACATATCTCAGGTCTAAAGGTAACATTTGACAAAAAAAGATGTCATAATTAGAATGAAATATTGTGTAGATGTTTGTGTGGTAACAATTGATTAATGTGCTGGTATTTATAATACACAATTCAACAATAAGAATTGACATTTAGGCGCCAATCTTAGTTTGTTTTTTTTAATTCAATTTCTCTCCTAAACATTTCACATATACAGATATTTTGCAAAAAAATAAAGGTTAAAAAAATTGAATTTGTTAAAAAAAAAATCGAAATCCTACTCTACAAAATAATATTTATACTTTATTCTATTTTGCCCGCATTAGCGTAGCTCAGTTGGTTCCTGGGTGACAGATTGCTACAAGGACGCAGGATCGAGCCCTGACAGCCGCAGTGTGGGAGTTTTACCCCTCCAATGTGGGGGATAGCTCCTTGTGGGCACCAGGCACTAGTCCTCCCACCTAATGGGCCGCTGAGTCACCGTGATTTACCTCCTCCACCCAATCCTGTCGGGCCAGGGGGTGGGGGCCCTGGGAACGAGGGCTTCGTCTTTTGCTACAAAGTTTCAAATTCTATTTTGCAGGTAGAATTTTATCCAAAAAATAAAAAATTGTGTTATGATTAGGCGTAAAATTGTTATGATTTATAGCTCGATTTGCCTGTATTTTGAGTGAATTCGATGAGTATTTAGAGTCAATTGAGTACTATTTTCATAAACTAATGAATTTGCCTCGTATAGATGGACAGAGGGCGAAAAATGGAGTTCGTAGGACTTTGAATCGACTCAAATGGACTCCCGGATGAGAAGATATTGAAGAAATATGAAAAGTATTAGTTCGAGCAAGCAAAAGTATCAATTGGAGGTGCTCAAGCAAGAGAACTCGAGCACCAGGTGCTCAAGCACTCGAGCGGGTGCTCGAGTGGATTTGGGTCGAGCGTCTAGCGCTCGAGTAATGGAGGTGAGCACCAGTGAAGTTCTGGAAGAAGATAGCACTCGAGTATGCCCCACTCGAGCACTCGAGCGGGCGCTCGAGTAGTCGCAGGTCGAGCGCTTAGCGCTCGAGTAAACTTGGTCGAGCGGTTTGTGGGCTCTGGACAAGTTGAGCTCTAGAGTTGCAATCACTCGAGCGCCTAGAGCTCGAGTAAGCGCTCAAGTCGAGCATTTTTGCGTACGATTTCAACCCATGACGTTTTTAATCGGCCCATGCCTATATATACCCCATCCCAAGCACGTTTTTGGACACCACTTCATACTTAGAGATAGATTTTGATAGAGAAGAGCTTGGGAAAGTTTGGGAAGAGTTTTGAACGTGTAATCGAGGTTTTTTATCTTACGAATCCATAGATTAGAGTTTTATTTCGTTATTTCTCTCTTCAACACTTGATACTTTTGAACCTAGTTTTCGTAATTTATTGAGATTCGTTTTGAGACTTCGATTCATTGTTAACCCTAGTTTATGTTCTTGAGTTCTTTCTTCAAATTCACCATGTTTATGTTTATTGTTAATTTAATTGCTTTCGTTATTGTAATCACCATGTTAGGCTAGAACCCTTGCATGCTTAGGGTAGGATGAACTCGTAGAAGTAGGATGTTGGTACGTAATTAGGATAATTAGTGATGTTTAGTGTTAGTTCTCTTAATTAATTGAATTCTTAAAATAAACCCTAGAATTATCTTGGAATTGAGTCCGAAAATTATTAGAGAGAAGACGATCGCATCACTCTTTAATAATAATTAGGCTTAACGAAAGGGTTTTAGAAGGGGTTTATCATCTACCGGTTTATCTAGGGAGGACGACCGCATCACCTTAGTTAAATTAGGGTCTCATTAATTAAGCACAATCCATATAACTTATTTAGTGGGTTCGTGAAGTCGGTTGATAGGACGAAATATTAGGGTTAATTCTTGAGCTTTTAGTATTTCAATCTAATACACTTAGGACTATTACTTGCACACCACGATTATTTTAGTTATCGTACCAACTCCGTTAGTATACGTAGAGATTCCTATCCTGAGCATCATCATCCATATTTGAATATTAAACCCAAGTTATTAGTTTAGTTTAATTATTTGCATTAATAGTGGTAGAATATAGAGTAGTTTAATACAATTTTTAAATCCCGAACATCCATTCATATTAACTATGACACGTAGATCTCCAGGGCTCTATTCGCATACATACCTTTCCTTGGGTACGATACTACTTGGTCCCTATACTTGCCAATACTACAGGGAACTCATACGTTTGTGGGGGTAACTACTAGTATAGCTAGTATTTTGTGTTCAAGTCAATGGCGTCGTTGCCGGGGAAGACGATGTATGTCCATTGAGTAGGACTTGGAGATAGTTTAGCAGTTAGTAGTGAGTGCTTTCATTTTTCTGTTTTATTAGTCTTCATTAGGCAGTTGCATTTTGATATTTCTTTTGGTGTTTCAGGTATATGAAAACACGCTCACAGGGATAATCGAGCGAAGACAGAGCAAAGTTAGACCCTTAGACAATCGCCAGAAGAAACAGAGCCTTCTATCGAAGGATGAACACTGTCGGAGGAGAAAATTCAAACATGGATTTAGGTAATGAGTTGGACGGAGATGCAGCTAATTACAATCAGGTAGTGGAATGGGTTGAGGGAGTTGAAGGAGACGGCAGTCAGAAGCAAGCTCCTTCAGGGGAAAGCCAGAGCCAAAACCCGGTCCCACAGCATCGAGACAACCCAGCTCAAAACCAAAACCCAAACCCTTTAAACAACCCTGTCTACCAACAGAACAACCCACCTTACCCATACCCATATCCACCATATCCTTATCCACCATACTACCCTCCACAACCTAACTATAACTCACCTCTTATTCCACAAATACCTCTACCACCAGTATATCCCCCGCATGTTCCTCAGAGCGTTGATCTTGGTATGGCAATCAGAGGAAGGTTTGAGGCGCAGCCTCAACGGTACTATGATGGTGTAGCTATGCGACCAGTGGAAGCAAACAACTTTTTTTTATCTCCCCAGGCATCCTGAAGATGCTAGTTGAGAATCAATTCAAGGGGGAGGCCGGAAAGGATAATCCTCACACTCACTTGAGGAATTTTCTGATGATAGCTTCAACTTTCAATCACAATGGGATGTCTGAGGATGCCAAGAAGCTTAGGTTGTTCCAGTTCTCTCTAACGGGAATAGTGAAGGAGTGGTATGACAACACGCTCCTACGGGAAGGTGTAACTTCATAGGCCGAGCTTGAGCGTCTGTTCCTCGAGCGATTCTACCCTCCTTCTAGAACGATCAAAGCAACGAAAGGGATCTCGTCTTTCAAGTAGAAGTCAGAAGAGGAATTAAGTCAGGCTTGGGAGAGGTTCTCTAATATATTCATTGAGTGTCCGCAACATGGGTACAATGAGGGTGACATCATAGCCCATTTCTACTGTGGAGCCAGCAAGGCAGCTCAAGACCACATCGATGCATGTGTTAGTGGAGCGTTCCTGAACCGTAGTGCAGCTTAGTGCAGAGAGATAGTTGAAAACATTGTCAAGAATGTGGGTCAATGGAATGAGGATCAAGAATTTCAGCGGGCTTATCAGATGGAAGAGAGTGAGGGAACTAGGAAACTGCTGATGACAATGATGGAGAAGATCAAAAATCTAGAGGTTGGGCAAAATCTGAGTGGAGGGAATACTGTAGTGAGTGAGAAAGTGGACCATCCAGCATGCCAGCAAGAGGAGCCAACTACATGGGAAGGCCTAATTATAATCAGAATGACTATCAAGGTGGAAATTATCAGGGGCGACCAACTTATGGGCAACCTTTAGTACCACCGGGTCCAAAGCCTCCTCAGAATCAATGGAGGAATAATCAGGGGTATCATGGAGGCCAGCAGCCTCCTCATAATCAATGGAGGAAGAATGAAAATTTCTCTTATAGCAATCCTAAGGCAGGAATAACTGTACCTCCCGGAGTAGACCCTGGCTCAAAACTCCCCGGAGGAGAAAGAGGAGCGACCACTGATGAGATGTTACGTGCCATTCTTCAGAAGGTGGAGGAAGGTAGTAAGAGGTTGTCCTCTTTGGAGTATGATGTTAAAGAGTTGAACAAGAAGAGTGATCAAAGAGATCAAGAACTCCAAAGGAGAGACATGGATCTCAATAGAGCTCAGCAAGAGAATAGTAGGCGGTTCACTTCTTATAGAGTACCATATTAACCAGATTGCAAAGTCACAAACTAGAGAGCCGGGTAAATATCCATCTATGCCTGAGCCAAACCCGAAAGAGCAATTGAAGGCTATCGAGTTGAGAAGTGGGACCAAATATGATGGTCCTCCACTACCTGCTTATGTGGAGGAGATACATAGAGAGATTGAGATAGAGGATGAGGAAAAGAAAGATGGAGATGAGAAGGTTGAGGAGGAGGTTGAGGTAGAAGATGCTCATAAAGGCAAAGACAATGAGGAAGAGATTGAGGAGATTGAGAGAGTTCCAAAGTGGAAAAAGGCAAGAGAAGCTAGGAAGAATGTAAAGGAGACCAAGCGAGACGAATGGAGGGTACCCAAATCTGTGATACCGGTCCCGTATCCACAATGATTCATGAAGAAGAAATTAGATGAAAATTTAACTAAGTTTCTTGATGTCTTTAAAAAGTTGCATATTAACATTCCTTTTTATGATGCTTTGGAACAGATGCCTAATTATATCAAGTTCCTGAAGGACTTGATAGCTAAAAGACGGAGAGTAGATGGGCCCGAGCTTGTGCACTTGAATCATGAGGTGAGTTCTATGGTGCACAAGGCGCTTCCTCCCAAGTTGAAGGATCCCGGTAGCTTTACTATCTTATGCGATATTGGGAACGGGATCAAGAAGGGGGCATTGTGTGATCTTGGGGATAACATTAATTTGATGCCTCTGTCGTTGTTCAAGAAGTTGGATGGGGGTGAACTTCAACCCACGATGATGACTCTCCAGCTTCCTGATAGGTCTATCACTAGACCTCAAGGAGTGGTGGAGGATGTTCTAGTGACGGTGGCAAATCACATTTTTCCTGCCGACTTCGTTGTACTCGACATGGAGGAAGATGAGCATGTACCCCTTATTTTGGGAAGACCATTCTTAGCTACTTCCGGGATGGTGCTAGATGTGGCCAATGAAAAGATCACAGTGAAAGTCGATGATCAAGAAGTAAAGATAGCGATCTACGAGGCGATGAAATATCCAATGGGAGATGAAAGTTGTCACTTCATTGATATCTTGGATACTTGTGTTGATGACACACTTCTAGACCCTTGCTCTTTCTATGTGCATAATTATAATTATCCTATTCTTGATGAACTAACATATGATCTTTATGACCTTGATTATTTTGACAGCCTAAAAGAGAACGAGGATGTAAAGTTCATGGATTTGAAGAAAGTTGAGGATGAGGAAGAGTTGGATGTGGAGGAGTCCACTTTTGAGAAGATGTTCGATAAGGCGCCACCATTGGAGGCGAATAAAGAGTTGAAACCACTCCCGGATCACCTCAAGTACGCTTACTTAGAGGATAATGAGAAGTACCCGGTAATTGTATCTTCCATTTTATCTGATGATCAATTAGAGAGACTACTAGTAGTGCTTCGAAAGCACAAATCTGCCATAGGTTGGTCAATTGCGGATATTAAGGGTATTAGTCCTTCTATTTGCATGCATAGGATTAGATTAGAGGAGGGTGCAAAGGTCATAGTACAAAATCAGCGTAGAGTGAATCCGGTGATACAAGAGGTAATACATAAGGAGGTGTTGAAGCTGTTAGATAGTAACATGATTTTTGCTATTTCTGATAGTCCTTGGGTGAGTCCGTTACACATAGTTGCTAAGAAGGGGGGTACCACGGTAATTAAAACTTAATCTAATGAATTGGTAGCCACTAGATTACTGACGGGATGACGCGTTTGTGTTGATTATAGAGAGTTGATCAAGGCAACGTGCAATGATCACTTTCATTTACTGTTCCTTGATCAAATGATTGATAGATTAGGTGGTTTTGAGTATTATTATTTTCTAGACGGGTATTCGGGATATAATCAGATTATGATAGCGCCTGAGGATCAGGAGAAAACCACATTCACCTGCTATTATGATACTTTTGCCTTTAGGAGAATGTCGTTTGGGTTGTGTAATGCACCCACCACCTTTCAAAGGTGTATGATGGCTATTTTCCATGTGTTGATTGAGAAGATTATGTAGGTTTTCATGGATGACTTCTCCGTCTACGGGGAGTCGTTTGATAAGTGTATAATCAATCTTGAAGTTGTGTTGAGCAGGTGTGAAGAGGCGGATTTAATGCTTAATTGGGAGAAATGTCACTTCATGGTGAAGGAGGGTATTTTTCTTGGACATCATGTGTCCTCGAAAGGTATCCAGGTTGATAAAGCAAAAGTGATAGCTATTGAGAAGCTTCCCCCACCTTCGACCGAGAAGGGGATTCGGTCATTTTTAGGCCATGTAGGGTTTTACAGATGCTTTATAAAAGCCTTTTCACAAATTGCTAAACCACTTTTGCGGCTTCTTGAAAAAGAAGCCGCCTTTGAGTTTACTAATAAGTGTTTAGTGGCTTTCAACAGGTTAGAAGAAGCGTTGGTGAATACCCCCATTCTTGTTACTCTGGATTGGTCAAGTCCTTTTGTGCTCATGTGTGATGCTAGCGACTATGCTATGGGGGTAGCTTTGGGGCAAATACGAGACAAGCGGTTTCACACTATTTATTATGCCTCAAAGATGTTGAATTCGGCCCAAGTGAATTATACTACTACCGAAAAGGAGCTGTTAGCGGTCGTGTATACCTTTGATAAATTTTGACCCTACCTAGTAGGCATGAAAACAATCGTATATACGGACCACTCAGTGATTCAGTATCTCATGAGTAAGAAAGATGCAAAGCCCTGTCTCATTCGTTGGATACTATTACTCCAGGAGTTTGATGTTGAGATTCGAGACAAGAAGGGGAATGAGAATGTGATAGCCGATCACCTCTCGATGATGAAGCTTACCAAGGAGAACACGGTAGAAGAGCGAGGGGTGAATGATGAGTTTCCGGACGAGAAGCTGTTTGGTTTGGGAAATGTCCTGGTGTGTCGAGTTGAAGGTAAGACCCCGTGGTTCGCTGATTATGCTAACTATTTAGCAAGTGGAGAGTTGTCGGCGGATATGGATGCATTGCACCGAAAGGCATTCTTGAAGAAGGTCTGGGAATTCATATGGGATGACCCATACTTGTTCAAGAGAGGGATTGATCTAGTGCTTAGATGGTATGTACCCGAGGAGGAGTGAAGTGATATCATAAGGCATTGTCACGCCTTACCATGTGGAGGACATTTGGGTGGAGAGATAACCGGTAGGAAGGTGCTTCAAGCCGGTTTCTATTGGCCTACTATTTTGAAGGATTGCATGGAATGGGTGAAGAGATGTGACAAGTGCCAACGTTTCAGCTCTATTACTAAGAGGGACAAGATGCCGCTACACGTGTTTATGGAGGTAGAGGTATTTGACGTATGGAGGATTGATTTCATGGGTCCTTTTCCTCCAAGTAATGGATTCTTGTACATCCTTGTACGCGTCGATTACGTCTCGAAGTGGATTGAAGCTATCCCTACTCGAGTGAACGACTCCCGTGTTGTGATTGACTTCATGAGAAAGAATATTTTCTCTAGATATGGAGTCCCGAGAGCTTTGATTAGTGATGGGGGGAGTCACTTTGTGAACAAGTTGATGGAGAAGCTGTTGTCAAAGTATGAGGTTAGTCATCGGGTCTCTACGACCTATCACCCTCAATCGAATGGTCTCGCTGAGGTGTCTAATTGTCAAATTAAGGAGATTCTTGAGAAGACGGTGAGTGTTAGTAGGAAGGATTGGGCTTTGAAGCTTGATGATGCACTTTGGGCGTATAGGACAGCTTTTAAAACTCCTTTAGGTATGTCTCCTTACCAACTAGTTTTTGGGAAGGCATGTCACCTACCGTTTGAGCTTGAGCACAAGGCGTATTGGGCAATCAAGAAGCTGAATTTCGATAGTGCTATGGTGGGTGAAAAGAGACTACTTCAATTACATGAGTTGGAGGAGTTTTGAGATAGTGCATATGAGAGTGCCCAAATTTTCAAGGAGAAGACTAAGAGATGGCATGATGCACGATTGAGGAAGAAGGAGTTCCAAGTTGGTGATCAAGTCCTAGTGTTCAACTCTAGGATGAAGTTATTTGGTGGAAAGCTCAAATCCAAGTGGAATGGTCCTTATGTGGTGAGAAAGGTCTACAAGAGTGGATTTCTTGAAGTTGAGAAAGAGGATGGAAACGTGTTCGTGGTGAACGGGCATCGAGTGAAGAAATTCTACAACTTCTCTTATGAGAGTAAGGGAGGTAACTTAGAGTCTCATGACCCGTGAGCTCCTTCGAGCTCGGTCCGGCATTAGGACCTTAAAAATAGTGCTGCGTAGGAGGCAACCCACTTTTACTTTCTTTTGAGTGTTTTATTTTTCGTGTTTATTTTTGTGTAAATCGTAAGTTTTAACCTCATTTTTTAGTGCGTTTGTATATGCTTGTCTTATGGTGCAAGAGTTTTCGAAGTAGAGGCTTGAAGGGAGCAACTCATGGAGGGAAGGTGTACCGAGTAAAAGAGCAATCAAAATTTGGAGTTGAGGTAACCCCGAACCCCAAACGTAGACCGCTTTAAAAAGTCGAAGTTTGGGGGTGGAGTTTTTATATGCTTTACATGGTGTGCATTGGTAGTGATTTAAGTTCATTATGAATTGAGTGCACGTACTCATTCGTACTTATCGTTTCAAACTTTTTATTGTATTCGTACTTCACGTATTGTGCACGAAATTCGTATGAAAAAATGGTCAAATTTTTTGAAAATATTGATGCATGAAGTGGGTTTGTATGGAATTGAGTGTGAGAATATCATTGTGTGGTGATTTGGAACGGTGAAAAGCATGTAGGAAGAGACCCCGATTCCTCGATCGAATGAGCGATCTGGCTTAAATCGAGGGGTTTTCCAGGTTAGTACTCGTGTTGGTCGTTAATTTTTGAAATCAGGTGAAAAAATTGAAAAATCGAGTTTTGTTTGAGCACTCGAGCTCAAGAGGTCGAGCACTAGGCGCTCAAGGCCTCTTGGCTCGAGCACTATGGTTATGCAGAGAGTTAGAGGCGCTCGAGGGGCCTTACTCGAGCACTAGGTGCTCGACCATTCGAGCGGGCGCTCAAGTGGAATCGGGTCGAGCGCTAGGCGCTCAAGCGCTTGTGAGGTTCTGGAAGTACGGTCACTCGACTGGCACCCGCTCGAGCGCTAGGTGCTCGAGTTCGGGTCCAGCTCGAGTGGTCCAGTTCGAAATGCCCTAGGCCGGTTTTCTTCCCCCTATAAATACTTTCCCCCACACTTTACACACACTTAACACACACTTTTAGGTGCGAATTAGCTGCAAATTTTCAGCCCTCTCTCCCTCTCACTCAATTCTTCCATTCTTCACTAAATTTCATCACAAGGTTCTCAAATTCTTCATCAAAGGTATGTATTTCCTCACTCTCTTCTATCTTTTCTTAGTCTTAACTTCGATTAGGCATGAATTGAGTATATACGAATTAGGGTTCTTACTTGTTCTTGAGAAGAAATTGGGAATTTTTGCATTACTCATTGATTCTTGCTTTGTTGTTGATAAAACATGTCTATATGCTATGGGTTCAAGAATTTGAGTTTCAATTTGAAGATTGCATGAGTAGAATTAGTGAATTTCTAGAGTGAGAAAGTATGAAAGTTAGGAATTGATATGGGTAATGCTTGTTGAGTAAATATTTGTGTGATTTGGAATGAATTGAGTGATTAGATGATTATGAATTAAGTCTTGAGCATGTAAATTGCAATTGTTTGTGATGTTACTTCATGATAGACTTACATTTGGAGCTTTATTGATAAATTATGAGAATGATTGAGTTGGGTGAATGTGCTTTGAGATAGGAATAACACCTCTATGTGAACTCTTGTGCACAATTGGATGAGTATGAGATTGATTGGCTATTTGAGTTGACTATATGATTCTCGAGTAGTAATTTTTTCTTATTGCTTTGATCAAAGGCTCATGGCTCCTCCAAAGAAGTTTAAAGATCGGTTGGTCCTTGGTGATAACTTGGTTGCTTTAACCAACGAGTTGACGGCAAAAGGATTGATGCCCTCTCGTTAGGACAATCTTACTTATGGAGATAGGTGGGATGCTCATGCCTATATGTGGAGCCTTGTAGCTGGTAAGGTTGAGAAGACTCGACGACCAAGTGTCGATTTTATGAAGAAATTGGGGATTGAAGAAGAAGTGAGGAGAATTTTTAGGCGTAACAAGATGGAAGAGTTCTATGAACTTTTGCTCACTATGGAGACCCATGCGGACTTAGTCGAGCAATTCCTAGCCTCTGTGGAGATGAACAATTCCATTTCTTTTCGATTTATGATTCGGAACAAGTGGTATTGTTACGATGTGGCAGCAGTGAACGAGGCCCTGCAGCTCCCTCACATCAATGGTCCCAATCGCTAATCAAGTTCATACGACGCTGAAAATTTCTGGCAGCTTACCACCGAAGGGTTAGCCAGAAAGTATAGATCCCAGAATGCACGTGCCTCAGCCATCCAAAATCCTATGATCCGGTATTTAGAGAGAATCCTGGGAAACACACTCTATGCTCGTTCGGAGACGGGTACAGTGACGTCTAAGGAGCTTTATGCATTGTGGAGCTTGCTTCACGATAAGAAGCATGATTATGATAGAGATTTCCTTGACCTTCAGATTGAGACACCGTACAAGTGTAGAGCAAAGACGTCTAGGATCCAAAGTGGGGGTCTCATCTGTAGCATATTGGCGAGTATGGAGATTGAGCCAATTGCGAGCCCAGCTATTGGGAAGGACCTCGACTTTGATCAGATGTACCACACTTGGATGTGGGAGCATTGGCTTGATAAGTATTGTATCCGGTTCTGAGAGGACGAGCTCTTTCCCCTACCGAATGAGAAGCTGGTGACTTTGAGGGGCATGAAGAAGGAGAATATCAGAATGGATGGGCCGAATCACTTGAAAACAATGGAGAAGTTTAAGCAGAGGTTGGAAAGCAAGGGGCTATGGGACCAAAGGCCGAGGAAGAAGCAAAAGAGTGAAGTTGGTACAAGTAGAGCTAGAGATTCCGATGAGGAGGAAGAAAAAGCCTACGAAGGAGGAGCTGATACCGAAAATGAAGAGGATGAGAACGCTGCCGAAGGAGGCCAAGTGCCTCAAGACATGGAGTTTGAGGTGCCTAAAGCACCGACTCAAGGGGGTTGGGCTCCAACCCAACTTCAGTGGTATGCCATGGAGACCGACATCCACGGGTTGCGTACCGATATCACAAATTTTCAAGCTACGCAGAACCAGTGGAACAATAGGGTGGACGGTCAACTCTCGGACATGCATAGGTGGATGGAGGCACTCTTTATCTCCCACCTTGGAGCAGATCACCCGAGCTATCGTCCACCACCGCCTCCTGATGCCTGATGATCATGGGGATTCCCCCCAACTTCTTTTTTTTTTTTTCTTTTCTTTTGATTTTAAGACTTGATGTTTGATTATCTTGTTGTTTGAGATTGGTCTGCACTAAATTATGATTGCTTGAGCTGATATTGCTTTGATGTGCTATTTCATATATTTCATGCTTATTGACTCATCCTGCTTATCGAGTTTTATCTTTGAGTGTGGAATTATGAGTTAGTGAGTTGTGAAGTTGAGTTAGAGTCTGAATTGTGTGAGTGTAGGAGTTAGAGTTGATTTAAGAGGGAACTCGTATACTTACGAATTTTCTTTTTGAATATTTGTGTGATAAAAAGTGAGAATTCACTAGGACTAGCATGGATGTGAAAGCCGTGAGATTTGAGCCTTTTAGAGATTAAAATTCATGATATTGATCTCTTCGTTTGTGAGTGGATCATCACCTTAGAAGATGCTAGAACTTGTGTGTGCTCTCGCTTCTTGATTGTGTCTAGATTGAAATGCCGAAAATGATTTTAGGTCATCTTTGATTTGTTGAGTCACTTAGCCAAATTTTCCCTTGTTAGCCTGTTTGAGCCTGAGCCTATTTTATTTGCTAGCACATTTGAACTTAACCAAATTCTTAAACTCTTTTTGTCCCAATTTGAGTGGAGAATAGGAAAAGCTGTGAATGAGAAAATGGGTCGAGTTGAGTTGAGGAAGGTGAATTATTAATGCTTGAGTGAATCTGAGAAGAAGGTGTAATGAGATTTTGAGTTGTGGGAAAGAACAATAATTTGAGAATGAGCAAAAGAAAATATGAGCTCATACATGGTGTGAAAAGAAAGGAAAAAGTGAAGTGATTGAAAAAAGTGAGAGAGTTAGAAGAAAAATTGAAGTGTTGAGAGGATTGGAATTGAAAGTGTATTGCATGAAGATGATTGAAGTATTCTGTTCCTTGTCTCGAAGTACTGCAATTTGATTTCCTATTCTCCATTCACTTGAGTCACTTATCCCATATAGTTACCCCACCTGTCCAAAGAGCCTTACATTACAACCTTGAGAAAGTCCTTTTTGATTCGGCATGGATTCTAGAGTATGGTCGAAGTTGAGAGTGCTTACAAGCCTATGGCTGCTGATATGTGCGATTGATTGATTGAGTGAGTCCCTTAATATTGCTAAACACTTGTGAGGGTGTGAAACACATCATAGAGAGCACATCCATGTTTGATTTTGGTGGTTCTTATTGTTTGTGCATGAGTATGATGAAGGGGGTGAGTTAGTGTGTGAGTGATTGATCTTTGAAGCTTGAAGCTCTATTACTTGCATGATTTGGTTCTATGATTCATTCTTAACAATTTTACTTGACTTATTATTTTATTGCTGGAGGAGAAGAAATATGGTAAGTTTGGAGGGCTGATTAGGCGTGAAATTGTTATGATTTATAGCTCGATTTGCCTGTATTTTGAGTGAATTCGATGAGTATTTAGAGTCAATTGAGTACTATTTTCATAAACTAATGAATTTGTCTCTTTGATGCTCATAGATGGATAGAGGGTGAAAAATGGAGTTCGTAGGACTTTGAATTGACTCAAACGGACTCCCAGATGAGAAGATATTGAAGAAATATGAAAAGTAGTTGTTCGAGCAAGCAAAAGTATCAATTGGAGGTGCTCAAGCAAGAGAACTCGATTAATCTAGGGAGGACGACCGCATCACCTTAGTTAAATTAGGGTCTCATTAATTAAGCACAATCCATATAACTTTTTTAGTGGGTTCGTGAAGTCGGTTGATAGGACGAAGTATTAGGGTTAATTTTTGAGCTTTTAGTCTTTCAATCTAATACACTTAGGATTATTACTTGCACGTTATGATTATTTTAGTTATCGTACCAACTCCGTTAGTATACGTAGGGATTCCTATCCTGAGCATCATCATCCATATTTGAATCTTAAAACTAAGTTATTAGTTTAGTTTAATTATTTGCATTAATAGTGGTAGAATATAGAGTAGTTTAATACAATTTTTAAATCCAGAACATCCATTCATATTAACTACGACACGTAGATCTCCAGGGCTCTATTCACATATATACCTTCCCTTGGGTACGATACTACTTGGTTCCTATACTTGCCAATACTACAGGGAACCCATATGCTTGTGGGGGTAACTACTAGTATAACTAGTATTTTGCGTTCAAGTCATGTTACAATCTATTATTGATGGTAAGATATTATATTTGGTGGCAATATAATTTGGGAATCATATGTTATTCTAGTGGCAATATCTTTTAAAAAACATTTCAATTCCTTGCTACAAATTTCACATCTATCAATATAGCAAAAATAAATTCCAAAAATATCAAAGAAAATAAATCGTTCAACCATGAAAAAATTCTGATTGCATTAATTTAATATTTAAAATCTTGCATCAATTGAATGTTTAAAATAATATTTCATATTATACGTAAATATTATGTTTCTATTGATTAAAATATATTCATATTTATTGTATTTTAGAGTAATATACTTTTTAACGTTATAATACTTAAGTTGTTAGTAAAAAAACTTAATGTCCTTTTTTTTTCTTTTTGGCCAACACTATAATTTTTTATCCATAAAAAACTTATTCCACATATTAATATATATATATATATATATATATATTTATTTATTATATAATATATAACATCCTTTTACTTATTTATCATTTGCAATATTATTTTAAAAGTTGTATGTTAAAATACTGTAAAAGAAAAATCGAAATCCTAGTCTATAAAAGAATATATGTACTTACAGTTTAATAGTCTTTTTTGGCGGCATAATTTTATCCAAAAATAAACTTTTATATTATAATCTATTATTGAAGGCAAAATATTATATTTGGTGGCAAGATTTTTTTTGTATCATATACTATTTCGATGAAAATATATTTTCTTAAATATTTCAATTTCCTCTATCAATATTTTTCAAAAATAACTTCCGAAAATATTTTAGAAGAGAAATCTTCCAACTGTGAAAAAAGATCTACTTGCATTAATATAATATTTAAAATAATATTCCATATTTTACATAAATATTTTGTTTCCCCATTGATTAAAATATATTCAGAGTTAATGTGCTTTAGAGTAAGATATTTTTTAAAGTTATAATCAGGAAAGGTTTCGCCCCTCCTGACGTCAGTAGACCAATAAACATTTGACACATCGTGTAACTTCGCCTAGAGTGATACATTTTCGCCTTGAATAAATTAATTAATTTTTTAAAAGAATATATAACAAATTACTGTACTACCCTTACTAATAAATTTTCTTTACAATTAATCTATATATTAATATATAAAATTGGCTTGGTATTAATCTTTTTGGATCATTTTGCCCATCCTCTTTTTTTGCCGTTTCAACGTCTTCCCCTTCTCCCCATCCCTTCTGGTTTTCGTTCTCTCTCGTTCTTCTTCTTTTTCTCTACCGTCTCCACCACACGACTTCCTGATACGTGATTGTGCGTATTTGTGGAAGGATTGCCTCCATTGATCGGGTTCTGATTATTAACAAGTACTTCAAGAATCGGCGTCATAGGCTTCATCCGTTCCAAATTTGAGGTATTGGATTTCTGTTTCGCCCAGAGATTGGCTTCGAAGATTACGTTTTATGGTTATTCTGTCTTTTGTGTTCATATGTTCCCTAACTCTCTAGATATGGTTTTTTAATTTCTGATTCATTTTCAAAATTTGAAGTAGAAGTCAAGAAATAATCCACAAGGATTTTCTTATCATTAAAATTAAAACATTTGAGAAGGAGAAATCAAGTAATCTTGATTTTATCTTCTTGAATTTGACGCCATACTTTTGATGTTTTATTTATTTTTTTCAATCGTAGAACATCTAATATTGTGAAATGCACATATTTTCAATTATGGTTATATTTTGTAATAGTTCATTATCATGATATTCGATTTTACATTTAGTGATTAGTAATGCTTCTGGTTATTATTTTATATCCTGGTGTTGCTCTATCTGTCATTTTCATTTACCAACTTATTGTTAGTATCATGTTGGCACAGTATACTCTTAGGCTTAGAGTGCATCATCAAATAAGGATGAATTCATTTTTGTCCCACAAACTTTTACTTTTTTTAGAAAATGTCATATAATTACATTACAAATTTGTTTCGTTGATTTATGCAAAGTTTGAATGACTTCACTGGTTTTCTTTGATTGCTGAATATATTCAAGGAATAAGACTGGATTTTTTATTTCCGAGTTTTATTTCTCTATGTATAACTAGTGATTGTAATACCCGTGCTTCGCACGGCTAGAATTTGTTACATTTTTTAAACTATAATAATTAACACATTTTAATTATAAAATTGGAAACCTACAATCTTTTAAAAAAATATAACTAAAATCTTTCTTGGACACAAATTAACAATACTTTTCATTAAAAAATTATATTCTATTTATAATAATCAATACTTTAAAACAGTTTCACGATAAATTTATCACTAATCATTTTAATATAAAATTTACTCTTGGGATAAGATATAAATTGGACCTGCCGCATTAATATTTCAACATATATGTATTTAAATTTATATTGTCTACTACCATGAGACAGTATCACACAAGTTTAACTTATAATAAAAATACTTTAAACAATAATTTACAATATTAAAATTAAAAAATATACCTTTCCTTATAAAAAGAAAAAAAAATGCCAAGATCAATTACATAATAGTAATTTATAACTTATTAAATATTTGGAACAATTGATTTTATGGTTAAAATAATGAGATGACACTTTTACAAATACTTAAAAAACAGTAATTCAATCAAATCAATTATACCAATATTTTTGTAAGGATTACTATCATTAGAATGTATGAAAAAATTTATGTCTCAATAAGAATATAAACTAACATATTTGTAACATGAGCCTTTTTTTGATCTAATAATATGAATCAATTATTAGAATCTAATTTAATATGAATAACATTGAAAATAACAGTTTACTGTGAATTAAATTAATTAATCATAAATGTAATAAATAACTTAATAGATGTGTAAATTAATTGTTGCTATATAGAAGAAATAAATCTATTGTACACATGATATATGGTGCACTCACTAATTAGTTGAAATAATTTACACTAAAAATTATGATTTGATTATACTAAAAATAATGTTAGATTGCATTGAAAAAGTTTACGTTGGTTAAATTTTTTCAATACAAATATTTTTAATATAAGCTAACCATATTTTTCACTATAATCAATACAAACTTTTCAGGGTAAACAATAATAATTGTTGATTAAATGCGTCGTACACCTGGTGCATATGAGTCCAGCTACAATAAATTGTGTTTATATTTTTTTTTTTATGTTTTATGTTTTATGTGTTACAATAGTCTATTACTTCAAACATTAAATAATTTGAAATTTATTTTAAATATAGACTTATTTAAATTACTTCATCCTCAAAACATAACCATTCCGAAATGTTTCAAACTTTAAATCTCCAAATATAATAATCTGACTTTTATTAATTACTACTAATTTTTACTCCTTCCAATTCAGCTTTATTTTTACATAATGATTATTCATTGAGTTTATACTTTTTTTTATATAAAATATACCACTTGCCACATACAATTATATATATATATATATATATATATATATATATATATATATATATATATATAAAATTCTACTTGCAGCAGACAAATAATGAAGATATAAAAATAAAACTGGGACAAAGAAAGTATGTAATACCTTGAGGATTGATTGATAGACATGAACTCTTCGAGGTGTTATTTAGTTGGAGAAAGGGGCAAAATGAGGACAAAAACTCTTCGGGGTGAAAAAATGAGGATCGTAACTCTCCGAGCTAACAATTTAAGGAAATTAACTTTTAAAAGTAATGATTTTTTTGGTTAATTTAGGGTTAATTGTGCCTAAATTCACAACCCTTAGAAATAATAGCCCTTAAATTGTCAACCTCAAATTAATTGTCCTTAAAAAAATATTTTCAAAAAAATATTATCTTTCACCTTGAGGATTGAGTGATAGACATTAACTCTTCGAGGTGTTATTTAATTGGGGGAAAGGGAAAAATGAGGACAAAAACTCTTCGAGCTGGAAAAATAAGGATCGTAACTCTTTGAGTTGACAATTTAAGGACATTAACTTTTAATAGGAGTGAATTTTTTTGTTTAGTAGGGTTAATTGTGCCTAAATTCGCAACTCTTAGAAATTATAGTCCTTAAATTATTAACCCGACCTTAAAAAATTCGAAATATTAACTTTCACCCTAAAGATTGAGTGATAGACATTAACTCTCGGAGATGTTATTTAGTTGGGGGAAGGGGTAAAATGAGGACAAAAACTCTCTAGGTTGGAAACATGAGGATTGTAACTCTCCGAGCTGACAATTTAAGGACATTAATTAACTTTTAGAAGTAGTGTATTTTTGTCATATCAACCCAAATTAGTGTGTTTTTAAACAGTTACATAATAATAAAATCATTTTTATTATCAAACTTTTAAAAAAAAAATCAACTTTATATTAGTAAAGGAATAAACACACATACAAAATTAAAAATCAAATTACTTAAGTAAGTTATAACAAAAATAAGTATCACAAATCATAATAAAAATCACTAAAAATTCAAACATCTGTAACTTAAAAGTCAATTGTTTCTAAACCTTAAAATCCACATAAAATAATAGCTTTTGATACTTCGAAGAAAAATATTTATATTGTTGTTAAAATATTACAATACAAATAAAATAACCAACAAATGAACTCAATTAAAAAATAAATATAAAGTATTCAACATTGCTTCTCAAATAATGAAAATCAATCTTGCTCCAACATCAATACCATTATATATCCTCAAAACAGTTTTATCATCTTTACACAATCCAACATTTCTAATAAATTTATATCAAACTTTAGTTAGACAAAGAATTTGATAATTCGTGTTACTAATGAATCTGGATTCATAATAAATTGGGAACAAATCTCCAGTTTATAATAATCCGAATTCATTTAACTTTTCACCAGACACTTGTATGTGTTATAAAAAATATAAAAAAACATTAAACTTACAATTACAGTAAGAAATTAAAAAAAATCCAACGAAAGAAATTTAAATTTTACCAGACAACGTTTAAATACAACATTATTGCATTTACAGAAAATTCAATTACTTCACCAATCTTCACTGGTTCTAAGTTTCCTTAGAAAAATCTAAAAATGATCAATTTAACTTTAAACTGGTACATTTGGAGAAAAACCTAAGTTGCCTATAAATGACTCAATAACATTTTTCTCTGATCAAACAAAAAATAATTAAAAAAATAAAAAAAGAACAATTTCATTAACTTTGAAAAGAAAAGCATAATACATTTGAGTAAATTACTTTTCTTTTTTAGTTTAATTTACATCCAATTTTAAGTCTTTCTGATTTATAAGCATTCTTGTACACTATCACTAATAATGTTTATTGTTGCTGATTTGAAGAGGTGGAGAAATCAATATGTTTGATGAAATTGAAAATGAATGAGATTGATTTTACCAAAAATATTTAGAGAAAAACTTATATTGTCTATACATGATCCAATATAATTTTTCATCATTGTTCAAACATAAAGCAATAAAAAAGCCATGAATTGAGGTCAAACCAGTTCAAGTTAACACAAATTGGGATATGCTACATGGCCCTATCTGGGCTGAATTGGATCGGTATTTTTTTTATGACTCGATTTGCCCCGAATGTTGACTAAATTCGAACCCTATTTGGGTTTATTACGACTGATTGTGCCTAAATTTGTGTCTCTTAAAAAATATAGTCCTTAAATTGTCAACACGAAAAGTAATGGTCCTAATTTTGACCGCCCAAAAAACTATGCTCCTCTCTTTGCCACCCCCAAAGTTATGATGCTTAAAAATGATTTTATAAAATATTTTATATTAATAAAGGAACAAACAGACAAATAAATTTAAAAATAAATTTTTTAAGTAAACTATAAAAAAACTTCAAACCATGATAAAAATCACTAAATTCGAATCTCTATAACTCGACAATCAGATATTTTTAAACATTAACATTCACATAATTTTTTTTTAAATTTTTGTCATACCAGCCTAAGTTAGTTAGAATTTGGTACAAATTCAATCCGAATTCAAGTCAAATCATGCCAATAACCGTGAATTCCAAGTCAAGTCAAGCCAATTAGCCTGACTTGCTTTGATTCATGCTGATTTGGCCTCAAATCTCGACTTTTAAAAGTTAATGTCTTTAAATTGTTCAGCGAAAAATTTAAAGTCCTAGTTTTCCTATCACCCCTAGTTATTGTCCTTATGAAAATCATTCTTGCTCCGACATTAAATATCATTATACTTCTTTAAAAAAATTAAATATTTTATGCAATACAACAATTATTACAACTTTAAATGAAGTTTTAGTAAGATGAATTATGCAACGATCAGTGTCATCAATAAACTTGTATTCATACTAAATAGGGAAAATTCTTTTGTTTTGAAATACTTCAAACATGGCTCTTCTCCAAAAATTTGACACCCAACTATTATGCGCTAAAAACCAAAAAAAAAAAAAAAAAAGGAAAAACAACCATAATATTGTTTAGGGTGTAAATAACTATATGACTTTCATCATAAGTACAATCAAATTTAAGAAATAAATTGTTTATTCATAGTTGATTAACATGTATCGAGAAAAACTTAAATTGTTCATATATGGTCAATTATAATTTTTTTTGTTATCACTCTTGAAAAATTAAATTAAAAATATATATTATAAGAATATGTATAGCATGAAATATTTTCATACATAAACCACTTTACAATACTTTTTAGTATAACCAACTAATACTCTTTAGTATAATCAACTAATACTTCAGCGGAAACAACCAACATTCTCCAGAACATGTAAAATAAAATAATTATTATAGTAGTATACAAAAATATTTTAACTCATAATAAATTAGTAAACATGCACACCACTGAGTTATATTACAAACAAATTAAAACAACAAAATGTGGTCTAAAAAAAGAAACAACATAAAATAATGTAATTACAAAACTCTAAATATTTCAAAAACTTCTTGATATACAATTTTTTTTGTAGTTTTACATTTAAGATTATCATTATGAAACAATATTCTTTTCACGCTCAATCGACTTGTAATCCTCAAAACTGCAACATATACTGTTGACCATGGGTAAATACATACTCTTTTAAAAATACTCAAACATGATAAAATAATTGACCTTGATTTTTGTTTGTTGATATATGACATTTGAAACAATTAGTGGAAATTTTCTACATGTAATTTTTAATGGTAACCTAGGATCAGAAGGATTAAGTGAAAATCTAGGTATCAATGTTAATTCACTGGTGTTGTTACCCGTAAGAACCTTGACATTGATTACGTTATCACTCAAAATAGTTATGTATCCAAAGAAATACTCCATCCGTCCCACAAGTATTTGCACCATGGAATGGACACAACTTTTAAGAAAAAAGTGTAATGAGCAGTGTTTTGTGGCGTATAAAGTGAAGAAATTGGTTGAATAGAGGATTTTGTGGGCCCAAAGGGTAAAAAGTAATGACAATTGCTGTAAAATATTGTGAGAGTGAAGTTTATAAAAGTGTTTCCTTTTTTTAGTGTGCAAACAATTGTCGGACGGACGAATAAGGAAAGTGTGCAAATAATTATGGGACAGAGGTGTTGATAGGCGAACATCAATCATTGTTGGGCGAACAAGGATTAAAGCCTAAAAAAGGATTATGAAGAATCAACCCCAAATCAAAGATGATTAGCAAAGGAAATCAAGTTGGGGTGCATAAAACAATCCAGAGAGTGTATGAACTGAAGAACAACACTACCGACGAACAACATACTGGCGAACAGGTTCTAAGACCCGAGACCAGATATGAACATTCTGCCAAGTCATTGATGACGAACAACATTGTTAAAAGGAGGTGCATCTATCAGCCTAAGAGGTGTATATCAACGAACAAAGGACCAAGATCCCAAAGCCAATTTGTGTAAAACACAAAGGCGAACAACTTCTGAGCCATGCACCCAAAAGACGAACAACTTTTAAGAAAAAACCATTCTGGATATACTAAGCCGACCTGGACGAACAACAATGAAGTTCGAGATGAGACCAAAGAAGACTTTGTAACTAAGATTCAACTTAGATAAGGTCAAACTAAGGTCAAAGGACACTTGTCAATCATGCAGGCTAGGGAGACCAAGAGTCATAGACACCTCATGCTTGCTAATCTCTATAAATAGTTGTTCTCCAGCTTAAGAAATACAAGTTCAATTTGACAAATACTCCCAAAACACACACTAACACACCAAAATGTGCACACATACGAAATTAATACAATTTTGACTTTCGTATTTTCGATTTCATATCCCGAATCTTCGATTTACTATTTACGGTGGTAATCAATCACACGAAATTGATTGGTGATCCTAAACCGAACTAAAACAGTCACTAATTCTATCAATTAAATTTGATCACCAACAGAAGGGAGTATAAAATAGTAGAAAGAAAAAATTACTATTACATTAAGATTCAATAAAAAAACATAAATGATATATGCAAATTACTTTGTTTTGTTAGTTTCTTTCACACCTAATTATAAGTTTCTACGCCTAATAGACGCTCTTGCCGTAGGATTAGAGAAGTGGGGAAGTGGGTATGTGTGTTGGTTATATTGAAATTGAATGAGATTGGTGAGAAAGTGGATCTAGAAATATGAGTGTAAGTATTATATGTTGGATAAATTAGATTATAACATTAAAGTGGGCATGTTTAGTGAAAATTATAAACGAAGTAGGTATACCTAGTATAATAGTGGGTATAAATAGATGCAACTTATGATTTTTTTTATAACTCGTCATCCTTTCAAAGAAACAACTAATTCGGTGGACCAAAGATGTGCACTATAATAAATGTTTATCCATAAATAATTTCATACTACCTCCGTCCCCAAACACACTTCACAGTTGGCTTTTTCTCGTATTTTTGTGAGTGAATTTTTTTATTAGTATTTAGAATGATAAAGTAATTTTGAAGTTATTTTATATTAGAGGAGAGATCAATCTATCATACCCTACCTAAAAAATCACTTTATCATTTCAAATACTAATAAACAACTTGCTCGCTAAAATATAACAAAAGGTCAACTGTGAAAAGTGTTTGGGGACGGAGGGAGTATTTAATTTGATTTTAAGAATTAATAATTTCATTATTTGATTTTTAATTAAAGAAACATAATCGTTTATTTTAAATCAGTTAAGAATTGATAACAATAAATAATCGTAAACCACAATTTTAGGGATATTGTTTGATTATTTGTTAATGAGTAAGTCTCTTGTGCATTTAGTGCACAATGCACTCACTCAACAGCTGAAGTTGTTTACACTAAAATGTATAGACTGACTACATTGAAAAGTGTGGGTTGATTATACTGAAAAGTTTTCAATGTTATCGGTTTTAAGTGAAATCAACCTACACTTTTCAATATAATCAGCCCACACATTTCAGTGTAAACAACCTTAACTGTTGAGTGAGTGCATCGTGCACCAGGTGCATATGAGACCTTGACTTTGTTAATTGGGACAAAAAAATTATGTAAAGTTAAGAGATGCAATATTCATTGGTTAATTATGTAACGGTAATAAAAGCTAAAGTGGTGAGTATTTTTAAATAAGTTGATTTTAGAAGTAGAAAGTGTTTGTAAATAAATCACTTAAGTAATAAAAAGGAAGAAAATTATTCATGGGTCTCACCCGCATAATCAATTACTGCAATTCAAAAATAGCTTTTGCTAACTTTCTTCAAAATGAATTCTATACTCTTAAATTAGTGACTGCAAGCATTTTTAAATTGATTTTTTAAAAAAGAAAATATATTCTCTCGTTACAATTTAGATTATCCCAAGCTAGAAAAAAATAGTTTATCTTTAAAATTAATCACTTCTAAACACCACTTATTTATATCTTATTGCACTACATTTTTTTTTATCATTTATTTATATTTTGTTGCACTACATTTTTTCAATATACCTTTTATTGTTTGAACTAAACTCCCTTCAATAATAAAAAAAAAAAGAACTAATAAATCCTCAACTTTACACCTTTTAACACTAATGAACAACTGTTTCATTAAAACTTGCACTATTTGACCGGATTATCTAAATCGTAACCGATGGAATATTATTCTACTTACAAAGTAGAATTTACAAACAATCACTTAATATGATTGTTTAGTAAATTGTATTTAAAATAATATGAATTTTAATAAATTAACACCAAAAACACAAATTAAATGTGATTAACTAATTAAATTTGGCAACAATAGTTAATGAAATTAATTACCTAAACTAAATCAACGCAAGAACTAAATGAAGAAAACTGTCCTACATTACCAACAAATTGAATTTTTTAACAGCACATCCCACGACTTTATAATAATTCCTTCTCAAGGATAGTAATTATATCTTTGACTTACCTATTTAATTAATTCTTAATTTGATTGTAATCTAATTTTTCCTAGATTACGATGAGTTGTTAGAATGTGTAAAAACTTATGTATGGTGAATACTGAATAGAACAAAATTAAAGGAAAAACTAATATTAATTAAAAATTAAATATTGCCAAAATTCATAATAATTCATAAGGTTGTCATCACATCATAGAAACACATTTCAAAAACATTCATCGCAAAATCACGTCTACAGACCATTAACACCACCGACTCCAAATGAACTCCTCGCCTTCAAAATTATATATTCAATGCTAAATCACACACTACTACTAAGATTAGAATAAAATTTTATAATCTAAAAATAATACTACCAAAAATAGAATACCCAATTTTAATCTGAAAAAGGTATTCACCAAAGGGATTAGTTTAGATGTTAGTACTTGTTAACAAAACAATGGCTAACAAAATTGCAAATACATCGAACTAAACAACACTGATAAACCGCATATTGGAACCCACCAACCAATCGAATTCATGAACACCTTCAAAAACAACTTTTACAAAAAGAAAATTACATTACCAGTGTAGCAAAATATAATATACAACGATCTTCAATCTCGACAGTGGTAAGAGGGATAACAACCATAACTGACGCCAGGTATTGTAGCAATAAATATATCATCATACCAATTGAAAACGTCTGCAACTTGTTGCTCTGCTATAAAATACATATGACATACAACATAGGACGTGGAAAAAAATACAATTGTACTACGATTGGAATTACTACTGATGAGAAACACGGCCATATATATAGGAAAAAAAATAGAAACGGTCCCTAGTTTTTTGACTTAATCCGATGGCCAAAAATGAATCAACACATATCAATGGACAAAATAGAACTGCAATATAAAACCTGCCATATCAAACAAAGATACAAATCGAATGGTTGTAAAACGTAACTGAAATCTTGATCAATGGACGAAAACAATTGGCGCCCAAACTATTTTTGGAAGTTATTTTGCTATTATATATTTATGATTAACAACTTTGGGAGCTTTGTTGTGTTGCTCATTACATATGCCATGTACAGAATATTATTCTATTGGGGAGCTTTGTTGCGTTGCTCATTACATATGCCATGTATTGTTCATTAATTGTAAGAATTAGCTGCTTGTCTCTCTTATAATTCTTATTCTCCTTTAATTGCTCTAGACCGTTTCGTTCCATCTCAATGCACTTTTTTTAATAGAATATTATAAGTCGGCTGTCCTTATAGTTAAACCTAGTGATATGAATAAAACAGTACATAGCCAAAACATCATTAACTAAAAATAAATTGACCTGGGATCCTGTTTTTTTCAGGGACAAGGAGAGATGGATGAAGATGTCAATACTCAGCACTGCTATAAGTGGAAAGTTTAGCAACAATCATACTATTGCACAGTACGCGAATGGAATTTGGAAAATAAACGAGTGTCTTGTGCCTTGAGCATAGAAGTGTTTGCAAGAAGACAGTTACACAGTCATATAACGTTGCCTCTCTGTTCAATTTGATGTCAAACATCTTATTATAAACGGATTCCTTTAATGTCATGTAATAATAATAGCAAAACTCGTACATTTTCTGTTGCTCTTTCAGTAAGAAATAAATGCGCAGCCCAGGGCAAACAAATATATTCTTGTGTCTGACTTGAGTTTAATTTTCTAAAAAAATCAAATGTCTATCTCCAATCGATTACTTATGTATATATATATGTATATCACGCAAATTAGAGACAAAATAATATAATACTTCCAACTCACTCGTAAATAAAGCTATCATTTTAGTAAAGCAGAATACTTGAAATTCGGGCTCAACTCGAACACTTATTAAATCATTGGCTCTCAAACTGCTCGTTTCATTTTATATTTTTAACAACTCTATTTAAAAATATGTTTTATTATCTCATGCCCTAGTTTGATTCACTCATGTCCTAGGACTAAGAGAGAAAAACGTGTTCTTGAGAGGATATAAATTTTAACTTCAACCTCGCGTGTTACGTGTGTTCTAGCACTACGTGATGAATTATTTTATGCAACTATTCTATATTCATTATCATAATTGTCAAAAGACTAAAAACTGCTCTAGTAGAAAATGTTAATTGAAAGGCAGAAAAGTAAATCATGGAACATTCGTAATCTCTGCTTGGAAATAAATTGATCAATTGCCTGCCATTTGACAAAAATTAACAATGAGAAACCAACATATAATCAGAGGGCACCGTGATTAAAATCTAAAATGAAGCATTACATTCTAACTCGTCTTTAATAAAATTTAATAAGCGGAAGACATTAAAGCAATGAACTCCCCACGCTTCACACTTTGAGGAGACTCCTCAATCAACCAATTTTTACACACATATTCATTTACTTAAAAGTCAAGTAGCAACGATTATAAGACTTATTCATAAAGAACAAAGCAAAATATAATAAATTCCGAATATTTCAAAGAAAAAGACCTAGTTGATATGAAATAGTCTAAGTAGATTGACAGATACACCATGAAACAAAGGTTGAGAAATGTTTTCAATCATCTAAGTTCGTGTATGCATTGTCTTTATGATTCTAAGCCACATTGAATTGTATGCCTTCTAAACTGTATTGCATGTATTTTTCAATAAAATTTCTTAAATTTTCATCATCTTTTAGTTCAACAGTATCGCCAGTAGATTCTTCTCCAGTACTATGTTCTTTTAGTATTCTGCTCAGGGTCATCTCATCAAATTCTAAATTTTATAGGCAAACGGCCTATTTTTTTAGTACAATGGGTACTCCAACCCTAACAACAATAGAACACCAAAAATACTCCGCCTAAACTGAGTGCACATTAACATTTTGAGGAGTATAATACAATTACAAGATATCCTACATCACATAGAAAACCTTCTAACGCATAACCAATGACAAATACCAAAAGAAATGAGAAACAGAGAATAACTACACCATGAACTCAAAGACAAGATTAATCAACCACATTGGTATTAGAAAAAAACAGCAGGAATATTATCAGGATTCTGCTAAATAAGAACATTTATCCTTCGCTCAATTGTTTGCTTGAAGAGTTATAATAGCATCAACAGATTCAGGACCATAAAACTGAAGCTTCTGAAGACTATGACAAATAGGGACAAGTGATGTTGCTGCTGTAGCATCGTATTTATGAGAACACTTTACCAAATGTCCACCATTTCTAGCAGGATGAGGACAAACTAGCTTGATCACGATAGTTCAGACATGAGAAAAGCCAAATTACTGTATCATCAGGTAATATAGTCCACTCAAGCACCATCCAACGCCAATTTCTCATCAATCTCAAGGAAATCCGACTTTTCTTTTCCACCCCCACGACCCTCCTCCTCACTCTTCTAACCATACTTGATTCAAACTTGGCACATCGTACTCATTCGAAATGACTCACAAATGGCAAACGATACACACTGGATCAACGCTACAGCAAAAGGGACTATAACAGCCTGAGAAACAGAACAAAGAGCAAATATTTTTAGCTTAATCAGTATGAGATGTTATACCACTAGTTCTACTCAATCACCTTCTGTAAGGAAGTCTAACAATTTCCCAAAGAAGACTAAATTATTTCAACACACTTAGATACCAGAATTGAAAAAAATACTTCAATTTCAAAATAAAAAATCAAGAAACAAGTAAAGTTACCTAAAATTAGCCAAATAAGAGTGGCCTAATTCTTGAAACCCAGAAATATTATTTAATAAGACCCTTTATTCATTTGTAATAAAGACAGATGAGACTGATAGAAAAAATCCAACAAAAGCATCATTATCAACAAACGATCAACATTTAATTTTTTCCCTTCAAATCTGTGTTGCAGCGTTCTTGACCTTCTAGTAAAACCCTAAATTTCCAGTCTAACACTAAATCTACTGCCTCCAAAAGATAACCGCATTAACGAGACTTACTGGGCATATATAAGATAAGTGATGCCCTATCAACTCCTCAAGAAATAGATTATAGCATAAAAGTTTTGAGAGAGAGAGAGAGAGAGAGAGTTACAAAATGAAGAAGGGTGGGCAAGAATTCATGCCGTCCACAATCATCGAGCAACGCAGCCCCAAACCCAAACCGAGGGCTCGAAATTGCTCCGCCAATTGGTAGGCCAGCCCTCGTAAGTCAATCTTCATAATTTTTTTTATTTGATGGCGGCGCCACCGGCCGACAAGGAGACCAATTTTCTCCCTTCCACTCTGCGCCCTTCACTACGAGCTTTCTCCGATTTGTTTTCTGAAAATTAGGATTGACATTGTTGATTTGATTAGGATATTATTAATTATTAATATTTTATACATAATTTTAATTTTAATTTTAATAGGGTATTATTTAAATTTTAATTAATATTTAAAATTATTTTAAAATTAAAAAGGGTATCTTTGTAATTTTATATTTATTCATTTAATTTATTAAAATAGCGATACAATGCGATTGCAATATGCAAAGTGCAAACGCTCTAATGCAAAGTGCAATCATTTGAAAAATTATTATACGTTGGATTGAAGATCCAACGGTATTCAAATGGTTTACTGTCGTCAGGAAGGACGAAACCCTTCCTGACCGTAGAAAAGCCCTACTTACATTGTTAGTAAAGAAACTTAAAGTCCTTTTTTTTCCAATACTATAATTTTCTATCCATAAAAAATGTATTCCACATATTTTAAGAAAAAATATATACATTAATTATATAAGATATAACAACTTTTTACTTATTTATAAATTACAATACTCTTTTAATATTTGTATGTTAAAAATAATATAAAAGAAAAATCGAAATTCTAGTTTAGAAAATAATATCTATATTTTTCAATTTAATAGTCTATTTTGGCCGCATAATTTTATCCAAAAAACAAACTTTTGTATTACAATCCATTATTAAAAGTAATATATTATATTTGGTGGCAAAAATTTGTTGGTATCATACACTATTTTGGAAATAATATCTTTTTCAAAATATTTTAATTCCCTCCTACAAAAATTTCACATATATCAATATTTTACCAAAATAACTTCTAAAATATCTAATAAGATAAATAGTTCAACCATGAAAAAAAAAGGTTTCTACATCTTGCAATACAAAATGAAAAAATATAAAATCTAATTAGATTTCACCAATAACGCACACCTTACTTTAAAAATAATAATAGTTGGATCAAAATCGTAGGTGTACGGTGGGAGAATCTTCTTATTAAAAGAGAAAAAAGTTATTAATGGTGGATTCTAAAAAAATATGAATATAAATCTATGATTATGAATATACTTTATAAACTTACAAATAAGTTTAGGATATGCTTGAATGATCTTCAACTCAGATTGATACACATATAATTTTCTCTCAATGTGCGCTTAATCATTTCCATGTGCATAATAAATTAGCTTGCCTGCAAAAAAGGGAGGGATATGATTAATACAAAAAATTATAGAAATAATCCAAACAAATGAACTAAAAATAAAATCATATTTTTTCACATAGTATATAACAAATGAGAAAATAAAGAGAGGAGATGAGTATTAGGGTTGAGAATCAGAATGAAAACTAAAGAGAGATTTGACATTTATAGAAAATACAAAATGAAATGTATGGTTGAGATTAAAAGTGTAAAATATATAGTATAGATTAAGTCTTAATATGATTTAAAACATGCCTAAAATAATTTTTAAGGAAAATGCAGGATTTTGAAATGAAATAATTTGAGAGGTGTCAAATCAGCCTAAAAATAAGGTGGTGCTGACAAAATATTTTGGAGAGGTTTGGAAATATAATATAATAAGATTATATTTAATTGCAAACTATACTCCCTCTTCCCAATATTTACTTGCATATTTCTAGCCAACTAAAAAAGGTAAAATAAAAATAAAATAAAAGTAATGTTCCTTAATTTAATACAAAATATAAAAAATGGAGGAAGTATACTTTAAGAGGGGTGTATTCAATTTAGATTCTGTTGGATTTTTTTGAACTTTAAAATGTCCATGGATTTAGAAAATTTGTAGAGTTTATGTAGAGTTTGGCTGACTTTTTTTTATTGATTTACATGGATTTTCATAGACTTGACAATATTGTGGAATACATTTTTTTTATTTATTTACATGAATTTCCATAGACTCCGGCACTGGAACCATTGATGCAAATGTATATGGAACACACTTGTATATAAAAAAATGTTATCCAAATTATTTAGAATAAATACCAAAAATACATTAGTTTAAAAAATACATTATTATTCATTATTAGTATTCTCATCTTCATTTCCATCATCATTATACATCGATCTCATTAGAAGTCTCTGGTTGTTAGAAGAGATTTTGGAGAGTAAAATCTATTTATATTTTTTAAAGAGTAGACTTGGCAATGGAGCGGAAAAACCCCGATCCTCGTGGGGATCCGCCCCAAATGGGGCGGGGAATCCCCAAAGCAAACGGGGATGGGAAATTCTTTTGCCCCGTAGGTCTGGACATGGATAGTATTTCTCGCCCCGCGGGGATCCCTGCCTCATTCCCCGCGGGAACCTGCATTATTCTTTATGTAATTAATATATAATTTAAATTTAAAAGTAAATTATAAATAAATATTGCATAATTTCCTACTCAATTAACTATTTATTCAAAATTGCATCTATATTTTATGTAATATTATGTTATTAGTTCCAAATTATATAATTTTCACTTTAGTATATATGTTAACTAAAAATATTAAAAATAGAGGTTCTTCAAATTGTTTAAGTTAGTTTTTTTTACACCAATTTAAAGTAATTGTTGTGTATGATTATTTTTTAAATTTAGATACTATTTTATATATTTTTTTATATGAGATGAAAAAAATAATTAGGCGGGTAACGGGGATCCCCGGTGGGACGGAGATGGGTGGGAAATTTTTCCCGTTTATTTCGCGGGGACGGAGACGGAGAATCCCCGATTTTGCGAGGACGGGGATGGGGAATGACCCTCCATCCCCGCCCCGCTGACATCCCTATGGAAGAGAATCAAAGAAAATCTATAGACCGTTGAATACTTAAGATTTTTAAAGACTTTTTAAAATCCATAGAAATTGTTGATTATTAGAAGAGATTTTGGAGAGTGAAATCTATTTATATTTTGAAAGAAAATCAAAGAAAATGCATAGAGTATTAAAATCCATAGATTGTTGAATATCTAAAGATTTTTTAAGACTTTTTAAAATCCGTATTGAATACCTCATGATTTTTAAAGACTTTTGAAAATTCAAATTGAATACCCCCAGACTTTAAAATTTTTAAAAAATCCTATAGATTCCATAACCAATACACCTCTCTAAGTTGGTAAGTCAGATATATGTACACACATATACACACACACAACAATCTGTAAAAATTTCAATTTTGTGACACAGACCATGTTGGACTGCAACTCCACCTCTGACAATATTTTTTGTACTCCCTCCGTCTCTATATAAGTTTCTTATTTCTTTTTGTTATTTTGGTTAGAAAAATGTATATTTATTAATATATAGTGGACCACATGTTGATTTTTTAGTAAAGTAATGGGAAATTGTGAAAAAAATAAATGGTAATTGTTTAAAAAAAGTATTTGTTTATTAATATGTACAGTGTTGTTTTTGCTTTATATGGAATGAAAAACTTGTAGTGGGACATCCAAAATAAGAAAATAGGAAATTATAGTGGGATGGAGGGAGTACAATACAACTTAATAATCCCTCCTTTTATCAATAACAATAGTCCTAAATTCATATTTAACAAAAATTCTAGTATGCACTTAAGTGCATGACATGCACTTGGATTTTAAATTTAATTATGACTTTAATTTTTTATTTTAAAAAAACACATTAACACGACGAACTTTGTGCTTTTTTGCAATTTATGTATTATTGATTACTTCTTGGAGTATTACTGATCACTATTAATGGTATTACTGATTTCTAATTTGAATAGTTTTTACAAAAATTAAATACATATCATGCACTCAAGTGCACATTTAAACTACTTCATAATTAAAGCCTCGGTAAGCATTCCTCCTCAAATATCACCAACCATACCCACAAGCTATGTTTTAAAAAGCGGAAACGGAAGTCGGGCCGGACTCCCTAGCGCTTTTGGTCGGACCGGGTTCAATCGATCGAACCGTACTTTAAAGCGGTTGAGCCGGTATGACGTCATAATTATATAATATACAATTAAATATATAAATTATAGATATCATACATATTTTTTCCCTTCATAATATATATCTTATGAACAAATTACGATAAAAATTAAATAAACATATTTCTAGATCAAATGTTAACAATATTAAAACAAGTCCCCCAAATTTCATACATTGAGAAATTGAAATAATACACTCAACAATTCAATACTCAAAACTGAAATAATACACTCAAGAAATAATATTGTTAATACACAACACATACCTGAAGGCTTGTGCGGACTGCTACTGCTGCTGCGCCAGAGAAGGTGCTGGCGCTGGGCTGCATCGGAGGAACGTCTGAGATGGGCTGAGAGTGCCGGAGTAGTGGAGGGAGGTCGCGCAATCGCAGAGTTTTTTTTTTTTTTTTTTTGGAAAATTTTGATTTTTGATTCAATTAGAATTAGGGTTTCAAAATAAATGTTAAAATTACAAAGGAGTCCTAAATTTCTTTTCTTACAAAAAGTCTCAGACCGCCGCTTTAAAGGTCGAACCAGTCCCCGGTCCAACCCGACTCTTCCCGCTTTTGGCCATTTCGTGGGCGGTTCGCTAAACAGTCGGCCCAACGAATTTGGCCCGTACAGTGCCCTTCCCGTACAAGACATTGTGGATATAAAATATAGCCCACAAGACATTGTGGATATAAAACACATATACACACAATAAATCCTACGGTTAAAATCCCCCAAAAACTTATGTTATATTTGACTTCTATGAATTAAAACATGTTACTCAGAAACCCACTTCAAATTAATGAGCAATATACACTACATGGATTGTGCTTCTTGCCTTTGTTCCAAGCCCGAAATGTACATGTATTGTTGATGTGTATCAATTATAATTAAAAAAAAAAACTTTAAATATATGGGTTAGAATTGATGTGGATTCTGGCATCCACTACAAATGGGTCTTGTCTAAAAATGTGATCAGAAATATTTTTAAGTGGTATTTAAAAATATAGGCTAATATTGATGAGAAAAAAGTATGGACTAAAAAATGATTATTTGACCTATTTTAAAAGATGAAGGAGAGTGTAACTTGGTCATAATTGATATTGAGTTAGGGTGGAAGCAAACTAATCACAAAGTAAACTGTGGAACAAGTTCCATAATATGAAACTAATACCATTAGATGTATTTATTGATACCATTAGATTTGTAAACTGAAATTAAATGTAAATTGTTATAATATCAGTGAATATATATAATGGTATCAATTTTATACTATAAACAAGTTTTATAAAAGACTTACACCAAACTAATAGTTAAAGTGACATCAATTAATAAATTTTGTAAGTTATTTATAAAGAAATAGTATTAGAATTTAAAAAACCAAACTAAAACTAATTTTACATTTCAAAACTCAAATTTAAGTTTTTAAAATCCAAAAATAAAATTACCTTCGGGTTTAGGATTGGAGATCTTAGGGTATGTTTGGTTCGGGCTTAGGTAGGGTTGAAAAAAATTTGCTTGAATTTTTCTGAAAATAGTAAAAAGTATGTTTGTTTTGAGATTTTATAGTGTAGGATTGTGAAAAAAGTACTTCCTTTGTCCATTAAAAATATATTTATTGGTTTTTGACAGGTTTTAAGAAAGTGTAGATAAAGTATGTAAAATATGGTTATTTTAGTATATTGTGTGATTCATTTATGAGTTAAGTGGTTGTTTGTAAATGTAAAATCAGCGATATGTGAAATAATATAATGATGATTGAATGGTAAAGAAAAAAGGATTGTTGTAAAAACCAGTTTGAGCATACTTTTAGTGGACGGAAGGAGTGTATGATAATAATATTATTATATTGTACTACATCCGTCCAACTCCTCCTTTGAGTCGGATGAGTCGTCCAATTCAGGCCCAAATTTTTTTGTCATTTTGTAGGGATCCACATTTTCTACACACACACATATAGTATGTATGGAGTGAAATTGGTTCATACATAAATCATTGAACGATATTAATTATTTTCACTAAAGAGTATTAGTTATTTTTCACTAAAGGGTATTAATTGTTTTCACTGAAGAGTCTTAGTTTGTTTTCAATGAACAACTAAAATTCTTCAGTGTAAATAAGTAATACTCTTCAGTGAAAACAACTAATCTTTTTTACTTTTTTAGTGAAAACAACTAATATCCTTCAATGGTTTTTATATGAACCAGTTTTACTCTATACTTTGTCTCACATATATATATATATATATGCTATTTCGTCAATCTTCTATTGTCAATTGAATTGACCGAACGGTAAGAGGATGACTTTGTGTACGTTGTTGTGATCCAGGTTAGAGACTTGACTGTGGTCATTCTTTTATATCCTTAATTAATCATAGCCGTCAACAAATTTTATTTAACTCTATTAATATTGCAATAACCCCACAAATAAATATGATAATGACATAGGCATAAAATTTGCGCCACAAATCCTTAATATATTTTGACAAAGTATAGAGTGAAAATGGTTCATGGTGGTTTTCACTAAAAAAAATATTAATTGTTTTCGCTGAAGGGTATTAGTTGTTTTCACTGAAAAACATTAGTTTTTTTATTGAAAATAAACCAAGACTCTTCAGTAATAACAACTAATACTATTCAGTGGAAATAACTAATACTCTTTAATAAAAATAAGTAATACCCTTTAATAATTTATATATAAACCAATTTCACTCTATACATACTCATATATTTTTTATCCCATCAAATTTTATTGAAACTCCATCAATATTGCACTACACTAGTAAAATATAAGAAGAGAATAAAATAGTTTCAATTTTAACTTGCAAAGTTCAGAAAATTTTTACTTATGATTTTTTATACAAGTAAACTATATTCAAAATTCTTATATGACGCTCCTCCTGTTTATTTTAAGGAAGGTCTACTTTTTTTTTTTTTTTAAGTCTGTCCAATATAAATAGATCACTCTCATAAAAAGAATTGTATTAACATAACAATTCATTTTACATTTACACTATATATATATATATATAATTAATACAGAACAAAAAAAAAAAAAAAAAAGATGATATACCTCAAAGGACCACCAGGGCCAAATGTTTATTGAATAAAGCAAGGAAGCAGAAACAAAAGATTACAGGGGGTAAAGAGAGAGAAAGAGAGAGCGAGAAAACTCAAGCGTGCCTCTCAAAAGGAAATAAAAGACATATATATAGGGAAGGAAGAGCCGGACATAAGACCCCGGATTCCAAAATAAAAAATGAATAGTAAATACTATTCATGAACAGAACTTGGTCTGTTGGTGACGCATGCGGTGACCTATGTGATGACGAAATTTATTTCGTCTTTTCTTCAAGAAAATCCTTCCTGTTTTAGATCGCCAAAAGGGAAGCTTGCCGACGTAGAAGAATTAGAGTCTTCTTGAACCTCTCCAATTGTTGGGGATTAAAGTTAGAGTTTTTAAGAATCGGGATAAAACTTTCAAGAACTTTGATTTTTTTTCGGGAGCCCTTTAAGATAATTCCTCTCACTGATTTTATTATTATCTTCATTGAAGTTAATATAAACAGGGATCTGCCAAATTTCATGATGCAGTCCAATTCTGGAGAATCTCCAGTCTCCGGGAAATCTTTCCTCCATAGGGACAATTATTCTTCGTTTTTCCCTTTAAAGGACTCTTTAAGAAGATTGAAACTCTCTTGGAGAGAGAAACTTTGATAATCTTCATTTGGATCTTGGGAATCCTGAATGTCTGACCCAGAAGCCATAGAGGAATCAGATTTTAAATCTGCAAAATCAATATCTTTAAAAAGATTTTTCTTAAGGTGATCCATATAAAGATCAACAATTTTTCCCTTATTGATGATTCCTTGATATCTCTTGGTATATTCAGAAAGAGAAGGGAGAGTCTCAGAGATTATCTCTTTTTTGAATTCTTCAATCTTAGATTGAATTCTTTCAATATTCTCCTGAAGGGGTGGTTCCTGAGATCCTTCCTGGACAACAAATAGGTTGCCCCAAAACCTTGTGGAACTTACTCTCCAAAGGCAGGGTAAATCAGATTCAGTATAACCGAATTCTGGCCTCCACTTCCAGACCCATGGAATACCAGAGTCAACAAAGAACATAAAAGTGGCTTTACCACTTGTATTGTGTGTTTTCCTTGAAGAGGAAGCAATAGAGTATTCTTCAAGGAGACCCTTAATATGGTCAGGTAGAATATCTACCGAAGCTCCGTAAGTGTACCACCAAGAGGCGAACCAATTTGGAATTTGCCTTTTCCCAATGTTCTCACAAATTTTAATTAAACAAGTGTGAGTATGCTTAGCATTCTGATGAAGAAGAGTTTTATAAAAACTTTCAACATAATCCCAGTAATTATACTGGAAAGTGGCCTGACTGTTCTTATTTGTCACTTTTCTCTCAGCAAGAGGTGAAATTCCCCATTCTTGGATGGAGAAGATTTTTTTAATGATAAATTTTGAATAATTAATATTATTCTTGATTTGAAAATGTTGAATATCAACACTGCCAAGTTCGATAAGAATGTTTTCATAAAAACCTCTAGACTTATATGTCTGATTCGCCCAACCAATATTTGGGACGTATTTCTCCATGAGAGTCCATGGGGACTCTTTGAACTTCTCGTCATCATCTTCAATGAGAAGAATCAATTCTTTTTTAGAAGAATCAGAGTACTTAGTCTCCGTCTGTACAGTGGAAGCATATGACACTTCCTCATTGTCAAGAGAATTATTCTCTGTTGGAGTGGAGGTGCTAGCCCTCTGTTTGAGGAATTCTTGGAATTCCCTCTGTTCTTTTGAAGAACTTGCACCAGAAATATTCTGATGATAAAGGGATCTCTGCCCCATTTGGATGATAGGAGGTCTTCCTCCTCTGCCTCCTCTTCCTCTATATGAGGAATAGGAACTTCTGCCAGAATGGCTCATTTCTGTTATTCAAGAAATAAATTCGCGGGTTAGAAAATCAGGAACATGATTATCATTTCATTTAAGATGGATAATATTAAAATCAAAGTAGGCAAGATGTGATTGCCACCTAGCAAACATTTGCTTGGACACATTGTGTTCAACATCCTTAGTAAACATAAAAGTGGCTGCTTTACAATCAGTTTTTATAGTGAACTTTTGATTGTATAAATCGTCTTGGAATTTAAGAACAATTTTAACAATAGCTAATATTTCTTTAGCAACGGTAGAGTAATTTTTCTGGGAATTATTCCATTTTCCAGAGTAGAATCTAACAATGTACTCATGTTTATTGTTGGGGTTAATTTGTTTTAAAATACCAACATAGCCTAACTCAGAGGCATCTGTTTCAACAGATTTCTCCCATAAGGGATTAGCAATAGACAGGCAAGGAATGTTTTTCACCTTTTCTTTAATTTTTAAAACAACCTTAGTATGATTATCATCCCAAGGTGGAGGATTCTTTTTAAGCCTATCATAAAGGATGGCAGAGTCTTTCGCAAGATTCTTAATAAAAGAGGAAACATAATTAAGACTTCCAAGAAATCTTTGTAACTGAGTTTTATCAGTAATGATGTCTGGAAATTTATTTCCAAATTCAATACTTCTCTGAATAGGGATAATATTCCCCTTTTCAATGTAGTGACCCAAAAATTTTATTTTAGTTTGAAAAAGAACCATTTTTGGTTTTGAAATAACTAAACCATTTTTAATGATAATTTCTTTAAAGATGTCAAGATGTTTAAAATGTATGTCAATGTCCTTGGAGAAAACAAGGATGTCGTCAATATAGACAATAATAAAATCACTATAAGGATTAAAAATATCATTCATAATTTGCTGAAATTCAGAGGGAGCATTCTTCAAACCAAAAGGCATGACCGTCCACTCATAATGCCCAGAGGGAACATTGAAGGCAGTTTTATACCTGTCAGAGGGATTAATCTGTATTTGCCAAAATCCAGATTTTAAATCGAATTTGGAAAAGACAAGTGCATTAACAAGTCTGTCTAAGAGATCCTTTTTATTAGGAATAGGATGTCTAACCCATTTTAAAGCTTTATTAAGAGGTTTATAATTAATGACTAACCTTGGAACACCGCGTTCCTGCTCAGAATGTTTATTAACATAAAAGGCAGTACAAGACCAAGGGGATTTAGAAGGTGTGATAAGTTTCTTTTGTAAAAGAGAATCAATTTCTTTTTTACAAAGATCTAAGTAATCAGATTTCATCTGACAAGGTCTAGATTTAGTAGGAATATCAGTATCTTTAAAATTTTCTTCATAAGGAAGAGAAACAATATGTTTCTTTCTGTTCCAAAAAGCATTTGGGAAATCATTGCAAATATCAATGGAAAGTTTATTATATAAAAGCCGGATTTTATCCTGGAGCTTAGGGTTTTTTATTCTATCTTCAATAGTGAAAGAATTAATCTCATCTTTGAGAAAATTTATTTGACAATTTTCATAATTGATCTGCTTCTGTATAATATCAAGAATATTAAGAGTAGGTTTAGTTATGAAGCAGAAAGAAATAGGTGTTCCTTTATAAATACCAGAAATTCCTTCTTCACTTACCCTTATAGGATAAATTTTTTGAATAAAAGGAAGGCCAACAATCATTTGGCTAGTAAGGTTTTTGACAATTAAAAAGTCATTAGGGATACAACAATTATTAATGCAAACAGAGGCATTTCTAAGTTTATACTCAATTTTTAAAGGACCTCCTCCAGCATGTGAAAGAGATTGAGTAGTTTTTTCAAAAAACTTAGTGGGAATAATGCCTTCCTGGATAACATTTTGGTCGGCTCCACTATCTATCATAGCAATAAAATCCTTTTTAAAAGAATTATTAATAAGGAGAGAAATTTTAGTATACCATTTTCGAGACATAACTATATTAATGGCTGAAAGATGGCTTTTATCAAAAACAAGATTATCTTCTGAAAGAGAAGTAGTACAATCATCGATTTTTTCTTTTCCCTTTTCCATAAGAGAAAGTCTAAGGGAAAGATCAATATTTTGTTTTTGAAGGATTTTAACATTAGTTTTAATCCTATCAATTTCTTGCGTTAAATCATTTATAGTAACAGAGTTTTGTTTAATATTTTTATTTTTTAGAATTTTTTCTAATTCTCCCATATTATAATAATTATTATTATTGACCTTATTAAAAAGGCTAGTATGATTTTTATTAGAGGAATCTTCAAATTGTTCAATAATTTTATCCCTTAAACTGGAATCTTTGATTTGTTTAGGAAAATCAATAATATTATTATTATTTTCATTATTTAGGACATTTATGTTCATGTCTTGAAATTGACTTATAAGTCTATAAAAATCATCATCATTCGTTTGATTGATACAATTAAGACAAGGTTTTCCATTTAAGCAATTTTCACACTCTCTTTCATCATTAGAGTTTGACTCTTTAGAGAAATCAGTGTCAGAATTTTCAGAAATATTTTCTTCTTCAAACATATTATTATCAGAATTCATAACAATTTTGAAGAGAGTTTCTTTCAATTTGTTATCAATGTCAAGTTCATTAATTTTTTCTTTAGCATAACATTGGTTAGCATAGTGGCCATTCCTGCCACATTTTCTACAAATAATTTTGTCAAGATAATTTCTTTTTTTAAAAGAATTTCTTTTATCCTTTCCATGCTTATAAGCATGTTTTCTTTCTCGATTATCATCATGTTTATTATCATTAACAGGATATCTTTTATGTTTTTTATAATTTTTTCTCTTAAAATTGAAATCTTTCCTATTTCTTTTATTCATACTATTTTTTGGTTTGGAATTATCTAAACCGAATTGGTCACAGAAATGACCTAACTGTTTTCTTTCTAAGAGATTATCTCTTTTCATCTGATTTCTTAATTTAAGCTCATTGCAAAGATTTAAACCCTCTTGAACACAAATACTGATAATTTTTCCAAAAGAGTGTAACTCATAGTGGATAGAGTCAGAGTCTTTTCTCAAAATTTTCTTGACTCTTTCAGCAAAAAGATAAGGAAGACCATCAATAAATTTATTCTTCCAAATATCCTGGTTACAGTCAGGAATATCATAAATTCTAGATAAAAAGGTATCTTTGTACCATCTGAAATCAGTAAGAGTTTTACACTTCATATTTAAAAGTAGAGTTTTAGTATTTTCAGATTTATTAGTAAATCTGCCAGTAAAGTGTTCTAATATAGTACACACAAGAGAATAAACAGCATCAGTTTTAACTTCATTATTCTCAGTTTTAACAGAGGAAAGAGTTTCATTTCTATTATTGGGACTTAAATAATTATCCCACCAACCTTTGAGTTGGCCAGTAAAACCAACAGTTATAGCCTGAGCAGTTTGAAGATCATTATTACCACAAATTCTGCAAGCAGAACTATACATAAGCATTCTATGACACTGAGTGAAAATATGTTTATCACTAGCCCCATCAATATTCCATTCATAAATTCTTTTACCAGAATAAGAAGTATTAAAAAAGTTTTCATGTTCTTCATGGAGAACATCCAAAGGAGTAGGCCTTTGATAATAGTGTTTATTTAAAGTGGGTTTGTCAGCCCATTTAATCTTATTAATACTAGGATTGTCCAGCTCATAAGAACAAGAAGAATTATCTTCAAGATCATTTTCTAAAACTGAAATATTCATTTTTTCAAAATTTTCATTAATGATTTTTTCAAATTCAGAAACAAAAGCTTCAGTTTTGAAATCTTTAATTTCAATTGGAGATTGGATAGAAGAGGCCGTTTTAATAACAGTATCAATCTTATCTTCCTTTTCAGACTTAGTCTGAGAAATAATTTTATAGATCTCATCAATTTTACCATGAAGGGAAATAATCCTATCGATTTTTTCATGTAAAGAAACTATTTCTTCTCCTAGAATAGAGAGATAAATATTGCAGAAATTATTCTGCTCAATCATATGATTGATATGTTTAGTGGTGATTTGAAGAGTATCATTTTCAATGATTTTAGAGAACGGGAGAAAGTTAAAAATTCTGCCATTCTTTTCCATTTGGAAAGAGATATGGGGAGGAAAAACAGATCTTTGAATCCCTCCAGTAACGATCTTATAATCACGTTCAATAACAGAAATACAATCAATATAAAAGGTTTTTATAAACCAAGGAACATAGTAAGTGATCTCACTATGTTTTTCACAAAATTTATAAAAGCTATTGACAAAGTAGTCAAAATCATCTTTAGAAAAAGTTTTGAAATACCAAGACCTAAAATTATCCCACTTGGGATCATAAAACTCATTATTAATATAGGCTCTTGTAGAAGAACCTTTTGAAAAATCAAGGATAGGTTTTAAATCCATAAATCATAATTTAAAATTGCATTCCGAAATTGTTTCGGGTTCTTTTTCAGCATTGTGAATAATATTATTCTTATTAATAATAATATCATTATCATCAAAATCACTATTTTTAGAAAACATGTTTTCCCTGTAATGAGAAGTAGACGCTCTAGACGTAGAGGGAAAGTTAACCTCATAATCTAAGGGGGAAATATAAGAGTGTCCTGAGAGGGACCTTGAAAGAGAAGTTTGCCTCCTTTGGCTATTAAAACCAATATTGATAATTCCATTATTATCATGTCTTATGTGACTTAAATCACTGTTGATAAAAGGAATTTTTGGCACAGATTGTTCTAAAACCCAATTATCAGGAAAATTAATTTCTTCCCATTTTATATGTTTTCTTTTAGTAATACTAGACTTACCAAAATTAGTTTCAATAAGAATAGTTTCATTATTATCATTCTCACTAATTTTACATCTAGGATTAAGAGTAAAAAGGGGTTTATAGTAAATTCGATAACAAATACATATAACTTGTGTTCCTGGCATATAATTATAGCCATGTGTTTTAACATTTAATGTCAAAGCATTAAGAATATTTTCATCTGATAAGGAAATGGATAAGTTAGGATAGACATTGAAATAAACCGGTCCTAACGCAAGACTGGACTCAATAACTCCCATAAGAGATTGTTTCCAGTTACAGTTTCTGCCATCTCTAAGAGCAGCAAGAAAGCTTTCAGGGAGACCTTTAAGAGTAAGAGGTCTGAAAGCAATTTGAACACATCCAATATGAATAAACTTATGAGTATTTTTAAAAGGTAAGATATCACTTTTACTAAGTAATTTAATAACCATTTCCTCTTCATTTAAAGAAATTGAGGATTCAGTGGTTTTAACAACTTGTTTAAGACATATTCTTTCAAAAGTTCCTATCTTATAAACCGTTTTAGGTTCAATTTTAGGGATAGTCCATCTGTTTAATAGATCAAGATTTTCAGGAATATCATACTCCTGAACCATAGAGTTCTGGACATTATTGTCCTTTAAACTGAAAAGATTCATAAAGAAAAGATTGTATTGAATCCTAAACCATAAACAATAACTATACATATACTCACAAATGGCTCTGATACCATATAACTAGGATCGTATATCTTATTATATCAATAGTACTCTGTGGATCTTTTCCAAACCTGATAGGACTGACTGAGAAATTCCATAGTCTATGAGTTAACCTGAAAAAAGCATTACGCCCACAAACGCCTGCGCCTATCCATTGGCAAAACGGCAAAAGGGCACGCCCACATAGTTAACTCATAGATATCACTAGAAAACTCAAACCTACCGGTTAAACCAACGCTACTCTTGATATAGTAACATACAGATTAATAGAAATAAGTTAACAAATGCATCTGTAAGTAGAAAATAAAAAGGCTTGCTTAAAATGGGTGGAAGGAGTAATATTTATTGATTAATAATGAGATAACATTTAAATGTCTAATTTGAATTTAACATATTTATTTATGTGTAATTTTCTTTATTTTGTTGATCACAAGTTATTTATGATTTGCTTATTGGTTAAAAGAATGTATAACATAAAATTTTTATTTTAATATGGTATATTATTTGAAACGTTCTGTTAATGGGTGAGCAAGATCGCGATCTGGGCGAGCAACTTTAGGATACCTAATCTCAAGTCAAAACCTAATCCAAGTGAACAGCTGCATCAGGATGACCTACTTCACCAGACGAACAAATCCAGAAAATACAACACCAGAAGGCCAATAAGGCCCTGGCGAGCTACATTAACAAAAAAGCCAAGCCTGAAGACTAACCAACAAAGAGTCAAGTTAAAACTCCTCAAGGAAGAGCCTAAAAGTGACAAACAACTCATAAACACGAGCTAAACCAATTTAGAGGATATAATTTAGCTAGACAAGGTCAAATAGTCAACCCTCCCATGTATCAAACATGCACGCATGGGAGAGCAAAGATCATTCCAGCTCTTGCTTGGAGGAATGTATAAAAATCATAAATTTTAATGAATAAAAGTAAGTAAAAATTCACAAATACACATATACTCTTCCTACACACGCTTATACACCACTTTCACACACATATACGAAATAAATACGTAATCAATACACGCATTTACCCAGTTTTAATCCCGAAGACTCGAATTTACCATTTACGGTGGTAATCATTCACACATTATTATTTGATGATTGCATGAATTAACCTAAAACGGCCACTAGTATTTTTATTAGATTCGATCATCAACAAATTGGCGCTAGAAGGAGGGTTCGAATCTTCAATTCGTAAGAGATTTTCAAGAACTTCAAGTTGAAAACTTGAAGATTCAAAGGTGTTTTTGAGCTGTTCTTCATAAACTCAAGAAAGGTGTTTTTGGTGTTCTTAGAGTTCTTCATGTGAAGATTTGAACACTTGAAGATTCAAATAAACTTTCATCCAAGATAGAGTCTCGCCTGAATAGAGTCTTCACATCACCCGAATAGAGTCTCGCCAACCAGGGCGTCATCAGCTGGTCGCCGAGCACGTGACCCCCAGCCAAAGACTAGGAACGGGCCAACAAATAACCAGAATATGCCACCAGAGCTAGAAGCCTTGACCCGTAACCCGGATGACCTTGCTCACACAGTTGCAATACTGCAAGTGTTGCAGAAGCAACAGGGGCGACCTGGTCCCTCTCAAGTGAGAGTTTGGCCTAACCCTACAGATACTCAAAGACAAGAGAAGGCCAGGGACGAACAACTTAATGAAGTTGATAGTGCGCAACCCCAGAAAGCCAAGGGAAAGACAAAGATGGTCGACAAGCTAGGGAAACATTAGGAATCTACCCAAGTCGGGCAACGGAGTCTAGCCATGGGACTACGCGCCAAAGTGTGCTAGATAGAATTGGCTAGCCATGGGTGAACAGAGATAAACCTCACCCGAGGGAAACTAAGGGTCGAGCAGCTCCTGCTCCAGCTCGCCCATCAGTACATCAGCGACTATCCGGGTCGGCCTTTGGGCGCCTAGGTCCTGATGGGGTGAGCAACCCTAGAAAGATAGTTCACGAGATGCCTGATTAGGCGTGAAATTGTCATGATTCGTCGCTCGAAATGCCTTTGTTTTGATGGATTCATATAAGTATTTAGAGTCATTTGAGTATTATTTTCTCAAACTAACAAATTTGTGTCTTTGATGCTTATAGATGGATAGAGGGCAAAAAGAGGAGTTCGTAGGACTTCGAATCGACTCAAACGGATACCCGGATGAGAAGATATGGAAGAAATACGAGAAGTATTAGTTCGAGCGAGCAAAAGTGTCATTGAAGTACTCAAGATGAAGGTGCTCGAGTAAACACTACTCAAGCACTCGAGTAGACTACTCAAGCCAGCTTTGGTCGAGTAGCCAATACTCAGGCACTCGAGTGGTGCACTCGAGCAGAAGCCGGTCGAGTAGGCAGTACGCGGGCACTCGAGTAGACTACTCGAGCAGGGTCCGGTCGAGTAGCACTACTCGAGCTAAGGGGCTCGAGTACTTTTCATGTTCTGTACAATTTTAACACTCGAGCTTGCATTGCTCGAGTATTTTTACTCGAGCTCTACTCGAGCTCGACGAGAATTTTGGCCCATGAGATCCCGTTTCGACCCGTTGCCTATATATACCTCCTCCAAACACGTTTTGAAGGATCCCCAAATTCACCACATCACTTTTATACAGAATTTTGAGAGAGAGAAGGACGAGAAGAGACGAGCAAGTTTAGTTTTACGTTTTTGAGGTTTTTGCTTACGAATTCACATTACGATTTCACGTTTTAGTTTCGTTGCTTAATATCTTTTGGTTTTGAGTACGTTGAGACCTCGTTTTGCTAATTAATTTCAGTTTATTCTTTTATATCTTAAAACCCTAGTTTATGTACGATCTTTTCGTTGATTTAATTCCCATGTTCATGTTCGTCACTTGTCTAATTGTTATTGTTTACGTTAAATCTATGTCTAGCTAAAACCCTTGCATACTTAGGGTAGGATGAACTCGTAGAAGTAGGTTGTGGGTATGTAATTAGAGTAACTTGTGACGTTAGGTTTTAATTCTCTTGGTTAATGAATTCTTAAAATTAATCTAGACTTCGCTCTTGAATTTCGTTCGAAAGGTGTTAGAGAGAGGACGACCGTATCACTCTTTAACAACGAGTAGACTTAACGAGAGAGTTTAGGAAAGGTTGATTCATCTACCGGTTTAGCGAGGGAGGACGACCGCATCACCTTAGTTAAATTAGGGTCTCATTAATTAAGCACAATCTAGTAACTCGTTAGTAGATTCGTGAAGTCGAGTGTTAGGGTAAAGTATTAGGGTTTAGAATCTTGAGCTTTCACCTTGCATTCTTAGACTTAGGTTAATTCTTGTGTGTCACAGTTATTTTGATTATGTACCTGCTCCGTTAGTATACGTAGGGATTCCTATCTTAAGCATCACCATCTCTCATTAGAACACAACCCTTAGTTAATTTGATTTCTTTAGTATTTTAGTTTTAATTAATCTTTCCAAAAATCCAAAAACAATACACTCATATTAGCTACGATGCGTAGATCTTCAGGGATCTATTCGCATACATACCTTCCCTTGGGTTCGATAATACTTGGTCCCTATACTTGCCCATACTACAGTGAACCCGTACTCTTGCGGGGAAGCTACTAGTAAAAGCTAGTGTAATTCGCTTCAAGTCAATGGCGCCGTTGCCGGGGATGGCGTTATATGCTCTTTGAATAGGACTTGTCGATAGCTTAGTAGTTAGTAGTGAGTGCTTATTTTCTGTTTTTATTCATTAGGCAGTTGCGTTTTGATCCTTCTGCTAGTGTGTCAGGTTTATGAAAACACGCTCACAAGGCAATACGAGCGAAGAGAGGTTACCTGCAGATCCTGAGACGATAGCAAGGAGAAACCGAGCCTTCTTGAGAAGGATGAACGCGGCCGACTTAGGGAAAGAACCAATGGACATCAATAATGAGTTGGAAGATGCCGAGAATGAGTTTAACCAAGGGTTGAACCGGGTTGACGGCACTGAGGGCAACACCAGTAAGAACCAAGATCCGTTAGGGGATAGTCAGAGTTAAAACCCGGGTGCACAAAACGTCATCAATCCAGCTCAGAATGTTGTCCATAATCCTCTGAACAACCCTGCTTACCCACAAAACCCAAATAACCCTTTCAACAACCCAGTATACCAACATTACCCATACCCACCATACCCTTATCCACCATACCCATATCATCTACCACCTATGTACCAACCACCTCCAGTTCATCAAGTACCAGCACCACCTGTTGCTCCTCAGCCTGTGCCCCAGAACACAGATAACAATATGGCTATTCGGGGCAGGTTTGCGGCACAACCGCAGAGGTACTATGATGGAGTGGCATTGCCTCCTGCGGAGGCGAACAACTTCTCGATTTCCCCGGGAATTCTAAAGTTGCTTACCGAGAATCAGTTCAAGGGGGTGATCGGGAAGGAGAATCCTCATACACATCTGAGGAGCTTTCTCATGATAGCCTCCACATTCAATTACAATGGCATGTCTGAAGATGCCAAGAGACTTAGGCTGTTCCCATTTTCATTGACGAGAATAGCCAAGGAGTGGTACGATAATACGCTCCCGCGGGGAGGTATTACCACTTGGGCCGAGCTCGAGCGTCTGTTCCTTGAGCGATTCTACCCTCCATCTAGGACGATCAAGGCTAGAATTGAGATCTCATCCTTCCGCCAGAAGCAAGGAGAGGACCTACGTCAAGCGTGGGAAAAATACTCTAACATGCTGATAGAGTGCCCGCAGCATGGGTACAATGAGGGGGATATTATGACATTCTTCTACAGTGGTGCCAACAAGGCGGGACAAGACCATTTAGACGCCTGTGCGGGTGGAGCATTCCTGAATCAAGGCATAGAGAGGTGTAGAGAGATCGTGGACAACATTGTCACGAATGCCGGGGCTTGGAATGGAGATCCAGATTTTTAGAGAGTTCATCAGGTGGAAGAAGGTGAAGGAACGAGAAGGCTGTTGATGGCTATGATGGAGAAGATCAACAACCTTGAGATGGGGCAGAACGTGGTTGGAGGGAATGTAGCAGCGAGCGAGAAAGTGGAACCACCCACGAGTCAGCAAGAAGAAGCCAATTACATGGGAGGTCCATATTACAATCAGAATGGGTATCCACAAGGTGGGAACCAGTTTGGAAGGCCTTCTTATGGCCAACCATTTGTACCTCCAGGCCCACAGCCACCTCAAAATCAATGGAGGAACACACAAGGGTATCAAGGAGGCCAGCAGCCTCCTCCAAACACATGGAGGAAAAATGAGAACTTTTCTTATGCTAACCCAAAAGCTGGTATTACTGTTCCTGCAGGTGTTGATCCGGGGTCAAAACCTCCTGGTGGAGAAGGCGGTGCATCAACCGAGGAGATGTTGAGGGCTATTCTTCAGAAGGTGGAAGAAGGTAGCAAGAGGTTGTCATCCTTGGAGTACGATGTGAAGGAGTTGCATAAGAAGGGTGATCAACGTGATCAAGAGCTCCAGAAGATGAATGTTGAGTGGACTAGAACTCAACAAGAGAACAATCGAAGGTTCACTTCTTTAGAGTTCCAGATGAGCCAGATTGTAAAGTCAGTGAATAGAATGCCGGAGGGGAACCCGAAAGAGCATTACAAGGCGATCCAGCTGAGAAGTGGAACCAATTATGAAGGTCCTCAGATGCCTGCTGATTCTTAGACGCCCCAAGTTCAGAAGGGGATTGAAAGTGAAGGGATTGAGAAGCATAAAGATGTGGATGAGTCCCATCAGAGCAAAGAGCTTGAAGAGGAAGGCCTTGAGAAGGGTGAGAGAGTTCCTAAGTGGAAAAAGGCAAATGAAGCAAGGGAGAAAGTGAAAGAAACAGAAAGAGATGAATGGGGGGTACCCAAATCTGTGATACCCGTCCCGTATCCACAGCGCTTCATGAAAAAGAAGCTTGATGAAAAATTTGTAAAATTTCTTGATGTTTTTAAACAACTTCATATTAACATTCCTTTTTATGATGCTTTGGAACATATGCCGCATTATGCAAAGTTTCTGAAAGACTTGATCGCAAAAAGACGGCGAGTGGATGAGCCGAAGTTGGTGCAGTTGAACCACGAGGTGGGTGCATTAGTGCACAAGGCGCTTCCACCAAAGCTGAAGGATCCCGGGAGCTTCACGATCCTATGTGACATTGGGAACGGGATCAAGAAAGGAGCGCTATGTGATTTAGGGGCGAGCATCAATCTCATGCCTTTGTCGCTTTTCAAGAAGTTGGAAGGTGTTGAACTTCAACCTACAATGATGACGCTTCAACTAGCCGACCGGTCTATTACTCGACCTCAAGGTGTGGTTGAAGACGTCCTAGTGAGAGTTGGAGACCACATTTTTCCAGCAGATTTCGTGGTCCTAGAGATGGAGGAAGATGAGCACGTGCCCCTGATATTGGGAAGACCGTTTTTAGCTACGGCGGGGATGGTGCTAGACGTGGCAAATGGGAAGATTACATTGAAGGTTGATGATCAAGAAGTGAAGATTTCCCTATATGAAGCCATGAAGCACCCGAAGGAGGAGGAGAGTTTGTATTGCATGGATGCAATTGATCCTCGTGTTGAAGACACACCTCCTATCCCTAATCCTTCTGATATACATGATTTTGTTAGTCCTTCACTTGATTATTTAACCCATGAGCATTATGATCTTGATTATTTTGATAGGGATAAAGTGAAGAAGTTGAAGGATGAAGAGGTGAAGAAAGTGGACGTGGTCCAGTTAGAGGGAAAAGGAGGAGTTAAGAAGAAAAAGTCCAAATTCAAGAAACTGTTTGGTAAGACTCCTCCAGATAAAGGTGAGAAGGAGTTGAGACCTATACCACTTGAGGTGGGGAAGGAAGCAAAAGGGCTCATGATGGTGGGGCATCAAGGAAAGGAGTTCAAACACCACTCTTATGAGAATGAGGGAGGGAAATTTGAGTATGATGTCCCATAAGCTCCTTTGAGCTTGGTCCGGCATGAGGACCTTAAAAATAGCGCTGAATGGGAGGCAACCCATTATTTTTTATTTGCTTTGAGTTTTTTTTGTTATTAGTGAGTTATTTTGAGTCGTATGTTTAACCTCGTATTTGAGTGAGTTGCTTGTAGGCTTGTCTCTAAAGGAGTAAAGGTATCATGGAGTTATTCAGATTGAAGGGACCAACTCAGACAAGGGAGTGTGCAAAGCTATTGAGAGAAATTGAATTATTTGGTTGAGGTAACCCACAACCCCAAACTTAGACCTCTAGCAAGGTCGAAGTTTGGGGGGTGGAGTTTTTCATTTGTTTTCTGATTACATTGCACATGCATGCACCTCTTATCTTTGAGTTGAGTTTGATTGCTTAGTGGTTTGTTGAGATACTCCTTGGGGTAATTTTGATTTAACTCGCTATTGCATATTTCATGCCTATCAATCATCTTATGCTTGTTGATTGCTATCTTTGAGTATGATTTGATGAGTAGAGTGAGTTGTAAGGGTGAGTTAGAAATTCTTTTGTTTGAGTGTTTGAGTGTTTGAGTTTGAGCTGATTTGAGAAAGAACTTGTATGCTTGAGAACTTTTCTTTTGAACACTTGTGTGATGAGAGTGAGAATTCACTAGAACTAGCATGGATGTGAAAGCCGTGAGATTTGAGCCTTATGAGATTTCGATATATGAATGAATCTCTTCGTTTGTGAGTGAATCATCACCTGAGAGGATGCTAGAACTTGTGTGTGCTCTTGCTACTTGATTGTGTCTAGTTTGATATGCCGAATGTGATCTTAGGCCATCTTTGATTTAATTGAGTCACTTAGCCAAAATTTTCCTTACCAATGACATTGATCCCTTGTTAGCCCCTTTGAGCCTAAAGCCTATTTTATTTGCTAGCACATATGAACACTATTCCAATTCCTAAGCCTTTTTGTCCCAATTTGAGTGGAGAATAGGAAAATGTGAATGTGAAGGGAGTGAATTGAGTTGAAAAAGGGAAAGGTTGTTTGTTGAGTGAATATGAGAAGAAGGTGTAATGAAGTTTGAGTTGTGGGAAAAAGAAAAAATTTGAGAATGAGCAAAAGAAAAAAAAAGCTCATGTGTTTGTGCGAAAAAAGAGAAAAAAAAAATGAAGTGATTGAAAAAAAAAATGAAAAGAGTGAGAAAGAAAAAAAAATTGAAGTATTGAGAGTATGGAATTGAAAGTGTGTTGATTGAACATGTTTGAAGTATTCTGTTCCTAATCTCGAAGTGCCAAAGTTTGATTTTCTATTCTCCATTCACGTTAGTCACTTTACCCTATATTGTTATCCCACTTGTCCAAAAAGCCTACATTACAACCTTGAGAAAAGTCCTGTTTGATTCGGCATTGATTTCTAGAGTATGGTCGAAGTTAAGAGCACTTACAAGCCTATGGCTGCCAATTTGTGTGATTGATTGATTGAGTGAGTCCCTTGATCATTGTTATACACTTGAAAGGGAGTGAAACACATCGTTGAGTGCACATCCATGTCTGATTTTGGTGTTTCTTGCAGTTTTTGCATTAATATGATAAAGGAAGGTGAGTGAGTATACTTGTGATGCATCTTTGAAGCTCGAATTTATGTACTTGCATGATTGGATTCCTTGACTTATTCCTAACAATTTCACTTGACTTATTATTTCGTTGCTTGAGGACAAGCAACATGGTAAGTTTTGGGGGGTTGATTAGGCATGAAATTGTCATGATTCGTCGCTCGAAATGCCTTTGTTTTGATGGATTCATATAAGTATTTAGAGTCATTTGAGTATTATTTTCTCAAACTAACAAATTTGTGTCTTTGATGCTTATAGATGGATAGATGGCAAAAAGAGGAGTTCGTAGGACTTCGAATCGACTCAAACGGATACCCGGATGAGAAGATATGGAAGAAATACGAGAAGTATTAGTTCGAGCGAGCAAAAGTGCCATTGAAGTACTCAAGATGAAGGTGCTCGAGTAAACACTACTCAAGCACTCGAGTAGACTACTCGAGCCAGCTTTGGTCGAGTAGCCAATACTCAGGCACTCGAGTGGTGCACTCGAGCAGAAGCCGGTCGAGTAGGCAGTACGCGGGCACTCGATTAGACTACTCGAGCAGTATCGAGTAGCACTACTCGAGCTAAGGGGCTCGAGTACTTTTCATGTTCTGTACAATTTTAACACTCGAGCTTGCATTGCTCGAGTATTTTTACTCGAGCTCTACTCGAGCTCGACGAGAATTTTGGCCCATGAGATCCCGTTTCGACCCGTTACCTATATATACCTCCTCCAAACACGTTTTGAAGGATCCCCGAACTCACCACATCACTTTTATACAGAATTTTGAGAGAGAGAAGGACGAGAAGAGACGAGCAAGTTTAGTTTTACGTTTTTGAGGTTTTTGCTTACGAATTCACATTACGATTTCATGTTTTAGTTTCGTTGCTTAATATCTTTTGGTTTTGAGTACGTTGAGACCTCGTTTTGCTAATTAATTTCAGTTTATTCTTTTATATCTTAAAACCCTAGTTTATGTACGATCTTTTCGTTGATTTAATTCCCATGTTCATGTTCGTCACTTGTCTAATTGTTATTGTTTACGTTAAATCTATGTCTAGCTAAAACCCTTGCATGCTTAGGGTAGGATGAACTCGTAGAAGTAGGTTGTGGGTATGTAATTAGAGTAACTTGTGACGTTAGGTTTTAATTCTCTTGGTTAATGAATTCTTAAAATTAATCTAGACTTCGCTCTTGAATTTCGTTCGAAAGGTGTTAGAGAGAGGACGACCGTATCACTCTTTAACAACGAGTAGACTTAACGAGAGAGTTTAGGAAAGGTTGATTCATCTACCGGTTTAGCGAAGGAGGACGACCGCATCACCTTAGTTAAATTAGGGTCTCATTAATTAAGCACAATCTAGTAACTCGTTAGTAGATTCGTGAAGTCGAGTGTTAGGGTAAAGTATTAGGGTTTAGAATCTTGAGCTTTCACCTTGCATTCTTAGACTTAGGTTAATTCTTGTGTGTCACAGTTATTTTGATTATGTACCTGCTCCGTTAGTATACGTAGGGATTCCTATCTTAAGCATCACCATCTCTCATTAGAACACAACCCTTAGTTAATTTGATTTCTTTAGTATTTTAGTTTACTTAGTTTATTTTAGTTTTAATTAATCTTTCCAAAAATCCAAAAACAATACACTCATATTAGCTACAACGCGTAGATCTTCAGGGATCTATTCGCATACATACCTTCCCTTGGGTTCGATAATACTTGGTCCCTATACTTGCCCATACTACAGTGAACCCGTACTCTTGCGGGGAAGCTACTAGTAAAAGCTAGTGTAATTCACTTCAAGTAAATGCCCCTACTAAGTGAGGGACTGTAGAGAACAGATGGTCATGTACCACTGCTCGCCAAATAGCCTCCAAGTAAGGGGGCATCCCTGGATGAACTGGTGGCCATGAGGAAGACCATTGAAAGCATGCGGAGTCAACTGGGCTCGCAACGGGGTGTTGGGACGACCACCCTTCCTTCCTCTCCATTATCTCCAATTATTCTGAAGGCCCCGATTCAGAAAAAGATTCAAATTCCCGCCAGTATCCAATATGAAGGAACAGCGAATCCACGAGTCCATCTTACCAAGTACTCTAATTATATGATCTCGATGGGAGCTAGTGATGCAACCCAATGTCGAAATTTTCCCCTAACATTAGGCGACCGGGTGCACAAATAGTTTTCCGCTATGCAGCCGGCTTCGTTTCATTCTTTTGCCCAACTGGGCAAGAGTTTCTATTTTATTTCTCAATAGTTGGGTCTTACCTGTCCCAAAGACATCGGTTATCCGACTTAAAATAAATTGATGATGAGTCGGACCAATCCTTTTTAGAAAGGTTTGATAAGGTTCTGTTAGAAGGGGAGTCAGTGAGCGAAGACACGAAGATTGTGGCCGTTCTGGCCGGGTTAAAGAAGGGCACAGAGTTGTGGAAGGAAATGCATCCGGCCTACCCAAAGAACTATGCTGAATTTCGCAATCAGACGGGGATATTTGTCTCTATGCACAAAGCCTTACAAAAGGATATGAGAGACAAGGCTGATCCGAAAGAGAATACGAAGAAACCCGGTGGAAGTGGCCATCGAGTTCCAAAAAATATGAAATCATTCAATGAAGGGACAAAATTGAAAGATAAGTTTAACCAGGTGCTCACCGTATCCATTGATACGACATATAATAATATGAAAGAGAAGAACTTGCTCACTACTCCCAGAAAAATCCATCAAGAGGCTAGCAAGCTCAACCCAAACAAGTATTGTGTCTACTACCAGAATATAGAGCATTTTACTAGTGAGTGTAGGGATTTGCTCAAGCAACTTTGACAATTTTACAAGGACGGCAAGTTATCAGACTTCGTGCGACGAGCACCTGGCAAGAGGCCCCGGGTAAACAACACCCAAAGCTCAGATGAGGACTAAGATGAAAAACCCCTCAAGAGTAATAAGCCCGGTGACCAGCTCCAACTGCAGCTGCAGGGCCAGTGATTTGTGTGAATATTGCTTGAAATTCGTGCATTTAATTCGTCTAATTTTATAGAGTTGCTTATGCTTATTTAGGGCATATCTCTCCCCTTGCACTTCGTCTCGAAGTTAGTTAGATTTTCTTTATTGCTTGTTAGTTTGCTTGTTTAATTTCCTTGTTTAGTAGCGTAGTTAATCAATCAGAGCTTGTCTTTTCATTTTCATTGCATTCCAACGTGAATCGACTTAGCTAACCACTTGCTTCCCTAGGGTTCGATAATTTTTATTACTTGGTCATTTGCCTTACTATAACAACGATCTCGTACACTTGCGAGTGAGTTCAAATTTGTGCTTTAACGAATTTGGCAATCAGCCAGCTAGAGAAATCCTAATGATGGAGCCATCGGGACCAGTTGGAGGCTGCTCAGATGGGCGAGCTCCAATTTCTAAGAGAAAGAGGAAAGTCGAGTTACGAGCAGTAGCTCAAGTTCAGGAAATAGGGGTCAACCCATCAGTTCAACATATCCCAGAGGTGACCTTCACATAAAAAAATCTTGACGGAATCCTTACTCCCCATAACGATTCCCTCGTAATATGTGCCAATATCAAGGGGACCAAAGTACACCGCCTGCTGATTGACACTGGAGCATACATCAACATCATCTTCAAGAGTACGCTCGACCAACTTGGAGATTATACGAGCTACATTGAAGATTCAAATTATAGAATCTTAGGGCTTGGTGGTGTTGTAACTGTTCCACTTTGGATAATTAGGTTGTATGTCGAGCTTGTATCAACCGAGGACCCCGAAAGGAGATTGACTAGAATGGTAGAGTTTTTTTTATTTTAAATCAACAATCTACCTATAATGGGTTCCTCGACCGTCCTTTTCTTAATGAATTCAAAGAGGTAGTCTCAACCTACTACTATTGCATAAAGTTCCCCACATCTAAAGAAGTCGACTCGTTGAAGGGAGACCAGAAAAAAGCTAGGGAATGCCTACTTCAACTTCAAGCAAGTGAAAAGAGGATTTCAATGATGGAAGCATCCACCAGTTACCCAGCAAATGAACCATCTGTTCTGGATGACATCCTGGAGCCCCAGGAGGATCAGATGAAATTGATGAGCAACTCCTACCCTTGGGCGAACAACTTTTACAAATGGGAGAACCAGCAAATCCTATCTAGCAACTAATGAATATTGACAAGCAAACTCAACATGTTGGCCTAGAGGGCCTAATCCTGGCGAACAACATTGAACCAAGGCCAATAGATAATTTGGAACCCCACCTGGGAGTTGACCCAATGGACATTGAGAATGAGCTAAACCTTGAGGGACCAATCATTGCTCCACGGTGGAAAGGATAAAAATAGCGAGCAACCCCAGTCGAAGAACTGGAAGCTCTCAAAGTTAATCCTGATCGTGACGATCTCAAACTCTATATCGGATCTAAGCTCTCTAAGCCTTACAGGACCCGAATGAGTGAGTTCCTCAAAGCGAATCTTGATGTTTTCGCATGGTCACATGCAGACATGGTGGAGATAGACCCAAAAGATGCTTGTCATCGGCTTAACATCAATTCGGACAGAAAACCCGTTTATTAGAAAAGAAGGAAGTACGGACCTGATAAATATCAAGCCCTCAATGAAGAAGTAAGAAAGCTGCTCGACAATGACCTCATCCAGCAAGATTTTTGCCCTTAATGGGTTGCAAACCCAGTGCGGAAACCTAACGTGCCATGGAGGCTATGCATAGATTTTACTGATTTAAATGCAGCCTGTCCAAAAGATAATCTTCCCCTTCCACACATTTACCAATTGGTGAATAGCACGGTCGGACATGAAATGTTGACATTTATGGATGCATTCGCCGGCTACCATCAGATGCCAATGCATCCTGATGATTAAGAAAATACGGCTTTCTACATAAATAAAAACATGTTATGTTGGAAAAGAATATCATTCGGCTTGATCAATGCAGGAGCCACTTACCATAGACTGGTGAACAAAATGTTCGATGAATATATCGGGGAGACGGCGGAGGTGTACATAGATGATATAGTGGTGAAAAGCCCCAAAAAGGAAGATCACCTCCAACATTTGGCCCAAGTGTTCGACATTCTCCGAAGATACAATATGAAGCTTAACCCGAAGAAAAACAGCTTTGGAGTACACTCAGGAAAGTTCTTAGGTCATCTGGTGAGTCAGTGGGGAATTGAAGCTAATCCCGTAAAAGTAAAAGCCATCGTGGATAAGTAACCACCACGTTCAGTCAAAGAAGTACAAAGGTTGGCAGGCTGCCTAGTAGCTTTAAACTGGTTCATATCCCGATCGAGTGACAAATGCCGTCCATTCTTCGAAGCCATCAAGAAAGGAAAGTTCCAATGGACGGGTAGTTGCCAGCATGCATTCGAACAACTTAAAGATTACCTGGGAGATGTGAAAATCTTATCAAAACCCGTTCCAGGTGAAAAACTATATTTGTATCTAGTAGCCTCGAAAGTGGCGATCAACTCTGTCCTAGTACGAGAAGATGGAAAATTCCATTAACCAATTTACTATGTCAGTCATGTTAGTGTTAGTGTCCTAGAGACAGTCCTTTGTGAGGACATAATACTAAGATGATATTTGATTGATTTAATATTAAATATATTGCATTACACTATCTGAATATTATGTTTGATTGTTTGCATTTATTCTTATCTGTGTTCCCATGAATCAGTATTGTCATTGAGTGAGTGAGAACTCAGATGACTTAAGTATGATTCTCAAATAGCCCCAATCAAGGATCATCAAGAATGAAATATTGATGATGCAATTGAGATTGATGTGCGATCTGTATTATACTCTATGGGAGAGTGTAGTAATGTAACATCCCAATAAATTATAAGAATTATTAATATTTATATATTATTAATTTTATAATTTATGTGTTAAATTTTAATACTAAGATGGGTTAATCTCCTAAAATAATTATAGTATAATTATCTTATAATAATAAAAGGTGTGGTTATAATTTATTTTTACTTAAAAGAAAAAAAAATCAATAGTAGTCATTTGAGTTATTCAAATAACTATGTATTAATAATATTAAAAATAAAAGAATATAGTAATATTCAAAGAGGATAACTATGTATACTAAATATAATTAAAAAAAATTGAAAATGTGGCAGATATATACGGTAATAAGGAGTTATAGATTAACTCACCCAGAAAAACTTCACTCCGAAGGAAAAAAAAAGGTAATATATTTCTTCTTTATTTTTATCTTTTTCGTTACTTTTCTTATTCGCCGCCGTCACCGATCTCCGGCGTTTACCGGAATTAATCGTACTATATATCAAAATGATTGTAGTGACTCGTAGATTCTAGAAATAAAGTCGTTTTGTTGATTCAGTGCTTGTAGCGTCGTGAATTTGCTGTTGAAGGTCCGGAAATTCAGAATATTTCCATATTTTCCTCTGGCCGCCGCCGCCGTTCCGGTGAACAATAGTTGACGAGCTTTATACCGTTTTGAAGCCTGTAGTGCATAGACTATAGTTATGTCTTCAATTTGTAAAATTGCTGTAGGAATCGTTTGTAATTTGAGTTGGAAATTGACGTTTTAAACTTATTTTCACTATAAATTTTGGAATTTTGTTTTCGAATAAAATCGCACGGTTTGTTGTTGGAATTGAGTGTAGTGATAGCTATAGGCTCGATTTATGGTTGTAAACGGTGAGAAATAGGCGAAACAACCATGAATCTACACGTTGAAGCTTTTGGGAGTTGCAGAAATTACCGTGGCCAATCGATGATGGTCTCGGGTGTCCGATTGTTTCGTATTTTTAGTGGGAAAGGTAGCCGAGGTCGTATGGATTCCAACGGTGTTTTTGGTTTTGCGATCGGAGGTGTAAAACTCCGAATAGAACCTGTTTGAATAAAAGGTTATAAATTTAGGGGATGCCAAAGAGAATTAGATTAAACCCAGAGACTATTTTGCAAATATTGAATTTTGATCACAGTTCATTGGTCAACTGGTCAAAAGGTCAACTTTATTAAAATTACAATTTTGCCACTCATTTTCAAACGCTCGTAAAATCTTCATTTTTTATCTGATTCGAACCAAACAAGTGTCAAAATGTTCTAAATTCAAAACCCTAAAATTTAGTACTGAAGTTGGGTGAAACAAAGCCTGATAAAATAACTATTTTACCCCTGGACGGTTACAAGTCCAAAATTCTTGTTTTAATTCCAAATTCTTCGTTTTTAAGTACTTTTTAGCTCTAATGAGTTTCACTGTACTTTCAATTAGTCTCTTAACCAATAAGAGCCCTCGAATATACCTTTTGACTAATAGACAAATCAAACAATTTTAGAAAAATGACTATTATACCCTTCATTGTAAAATGAAGCCTAATAACCCTGAAACTCTAGAGAACACTTGTTATCGTTATAATTAATTAATTATCATATAAAAATAACTCTACTGAGAATTCTAAGCATCCAATGTAATATTCTTTGTAGGGCCAGAGGAAGACTGCGAACCATAGTAAAGTGATGTGCTCCAACACAAGATACTCCACACTGAGGTGGGATGATTTCCACTCTTAACTGAGTTTAACATTCTATGTTATGATTGTTATATTAAAATGTGATATGTGAGTGATATATGTCATGACTGTGCAATAAATGTAAAATTTGTATTCAATCCGGGTAATGGCCCATACTATGTGCAATCCGGGTAATGGCCCGTACTATATGCAATCCGGGTAATGGCCCGTACTATGTGAGCATGAGTTACATTTTCATGTTATGTGTTATTTGCATATGCCTTTTAACAGTGCAATCATTGAGATTGTTCCACTGAGTGTATATGAGACACTCACCCTACTCCCCCTATACATTGTTTCAGATGTCGAGTTGGTGTGGAAGGATGATGAAGATGCAGTACTGTCTTCTGTTAAAACATTGTGAAATAAATAAATGTTCTTAGTTTTTGCTACTCGAATAAAGGTCAGTCGTGTTTATGTATAATTAGAAGTATACTGGTTGAATATGTTGTAACAAAACATCGTATTTTTCTCTACCACTTCCTATGTATAATTATCGCCTGTGAGCGAAGTTTCTGAGTTCGTTTTTCTTACATATGCATTCTTGGTTTCTGGTTGCTTTAGGGTATTGTTTTCAAACTATTTATAGCTTTCGCTTACAAAATATGGATTTAGTTTCGTTAACTCTTGAAATGGGTTTATTGATGGGATTTAGTAGCGCCTCACCTCTAAAGCATCATCATTCGAAATTATAAATATCGGGGCGTTACAGTTGGTATCAGAGCAACGATCTGCATTTGGTAGATTTGTTCTGAGTGTTATTCTTCAACGATATTTTATTGAGTCATAGTAGTTAATTTATAAAAGAATTTCATCAGTGTCTGCATCTTTAAGCTTTCAACTTCATTAGACTCTCGTAAGTGCTTAACGTGTACTATGTGGCCTATGTGATTTTGTGTGACATAATTTGATTATGTGATGCATATACCTTGATGTCATATGATTAATGTGAGATATTCCATTTTGTGTTGGAGCAACTACATGACCTAATATGAGATTTTCGGTTCATACCAATATTTATGTATTAGATCCAAGACTTAGATTTTAAATTATTTACTGGGACAGCTCATGGCGCGTGGTAGACCACGTAGGCAACTACTAGCAGAAGCTCCACCAATACCTGAAGCTCCCCTAGCACCTGAAGCTCAACCAGCACCTGAAGATGTTAATGCTAACACTGACGATGATTTCATAACTATTCTTCGAGGATTAATACACCACTTTAGGGGCAACCCTACACAACATGTGCCACTGCCACAACCTGCACCTAGAGTGGAAACAATATCAGTCATCGAACAATTTAGACGCTTCAAACCACCTGTCTTTAATGGGAAGGAAGATCCTGCTGAAACGGAAGTATGGTTGAGATCGTTGGAGAAGATCTTCGCTCATTTTGAGTGCAACGATGTTCAGAAGATTTCATGCGCGATAGTTTAAATTTACTGAAGAGACTGATTATTGGTGGGAAGCTTATTGTCGTACACAAACCCCTGAACAGAGAGCCGCTATGACTTGGCTCAACTTTAAGGAAATTGTTATCCAAAACTACATGCCGCAATCGTATCAAGACCGTAAGGAAAACGAATTCCTTTTTCTGAAGCAATGATCGATGACAGTATTGGAGTATGAACATCAGTTCAACCAACTTTCTAGGTACGCCACCCATCTTGTGAATACTGAGGCGAAAAAGGCAAGGCGATTTGAGAAGGTCCTACGTCATGAAATTAGTACAATCCTAGCGGGACAAGGCTTTATGACATTTGCCAAAGCTTTTACTAGAGCTCAAGAAATTGAGTCTCGTATGATGAATGAGAATGCCAACAAAAGGATAGTGGAAATTCCGATAAAAAGAAAATGGGAAGACTCAAATATAGGAGAAGATAATAATAATTTTCATAGTAAGCAAGACAAAGGATGGGAGAACTCTGCATCATTGATAAGAAAGACTATTCCACCCTGCCCCAATTGTGGAAAAAATCACCTTGGAGAGTGTCTGTTTAGGGCAGGTGTATATTATAATTGTAGGAGGCCGGGACATACTATAATGAACTGTCCGCTATGTAAGAACAAAGGAAAGCCAAATGCAAGACATGCTCGCATTTTTGTCATGACAAAATGAAAAGCTACAAATGAGTCAAAGATGATCAAAGGTATACACTTATACCCATACAGTTAGAAGTTAGAGCTACCAATTCATATATTTCTACTCGTACTTTTGAGAAAATAGACCGTAAATTTGATATAGTTACATTAGACGTTATATATGTCGGGATGAAGCAACCTGAATTTTGAGGACGAAATTTTTAAAAGGTGGGTAGTTTGTAACACCCCAAGATATTATAAGAATTATTAATATTTATATGTTATTAATTTTATAATTTATGTGTTAAATTTTAATACTAAAATGGGTTAATCTTCTAAAATAATTACGATATAATGTATATCTTATAATTATAAAAGGTGTGGTGATAATTTATTTTTACTTAAAAGAAAAAAAACATTTCAATAGTAATCATTTGAGTTATTCAAATAACTATGTATTAATAATATTAAAAATAAAATAACAATAGTAATATTCAAAGAGGATAACTATGTATACTAAATATAATTAATGTTGGTCCCGGTACAAGACTGAGGAATACGTGTATGGGGGAGGGAATACACGTATACCAATTTTTCTGACTTAAACCTTACTGAGTCTCCTTTACTTAGAGTGATAAAGAACTACTGACTGATAACACACCTACTGACTACACTGAGTGCGGGTCAGTTGGCTAACTATCAATACAAGTTCAGTGCGGAAATGCGCGAGCCCTGAAAATTTATAGTCTTGTTTAGTTTGCTTTCTGAAAAACTTGTTTACTCAATTCTGAAATAGTGATTAGTAGGGCAGTGCTCTGTTTGATGATCAGGCTGATTGATTCAGGCCTGATGAAACCAAATGCTATGAATGAACAAATAATATAACAAGTAAGCACAATATCAAAGTAGTAAGAACACAGAGAGTTTAACGTGGTTCGGAGACTCAAGCTCCTACGTCCACAGCCTGATTTAACAGGAAATCCACTAAGGGGATTCTTGCTTTTTACGTGCCAAGGTGCACCAAGATCAGCTATCCCCACTGACCTATACAAACTCATTACTAACTCACTAAACACAACTTACTACCAACAAACCTAACTTAGGGTTTTGGCTTCAGTTTGATTCCAACTAGGTTGTGATTATCCTTACAAGACTAAGCTTTTCTAAGGATGGATAATCACTCTAAGCTTATGATAACACTTTAAAGCTCATTGGAATACAGAATAACTCTCACTAGTTTAAGAAACACTTGGGAAATTTAACTGGTTTCGAGTGCTTCTTCTAAACACTGAATGTTTTGAAAGTTTGAGAGTTTGAGTAATTTCTGGCTTGGAAATTTCCCGTAACCTTGAATGGGTTCAAGGCCTTCTGTATTTATAGGTGATTTGAAAACTATCGGTTGGAAGAGATAGCCTTCTAGTCATCTACGTAGAGTGGTTCAAACGGACATATTTCCCATGCAGCAGTCGTCCTTGCATGGATTAGGTAATTGCATATAATGCACCATTTAATGCTTGCCCGTTGAAAGTGCAGTCTGAAGTCAGTCTTCATGTCAGGATCCGTACGTGCGTGTCCTTCCTGGATTAGTCCACGTCATCAGGTTGGTGAGAATGTCAGAACTTATTCCTAGGCTTCAGGCTTGTCTTATTAAGTTCTTTTTATCTCGAGTACAACGGTCTTGTCCTGACGCTGACATTCCTTTTGCATTGCTTGACTCTACTCCAAGTCTTTCCCATTAATTCAGTATCATCCTGTTCCCTTCAGGACTGAGTTAGTAATGACCTCAGGGTCATACTCTTCATCACTGACACTTACTCAGCCAGCTTAGAAGACTGTCATAAGTTCAGGATGATGCTCTGCATCTTCAGGCTCTTAGTCTTGATTGTCATCAGTGAGTTCTCCTCTCACTGAGTACCTGTGAAGTGTAAAATAACTAAGTACAAGAACCTAACCAAGACTAGCCTGACTATGAGTGCATAACATCTTTTCAGGGGCTTTGGGATCTAATTAAAACTGACATTGTCCCAACAATTTCCCCCTTTTTAATGATGCCAAAACACTGAAAAGATCCTCAAAACACTTAGAGGAAACATAAAATCCTATCTATAAGATAAGTCAGTGTTAGAGCAGTTCTTGATAAAGTATAGAATTTAAATAACAACCAAAAAGACAATGAGTTTTTGTCTGTGGGTAAAGTAATAGATTTCATTGAATGATATAGAAATGGTTACAATGAATCTAATCTATTACAAGAGAAGATGTGAATCACTAAACTAATCTCATTTTAGGCTTGAGTCCATAACCAACATAGACTCTCACCTTCAGCTCGTCAACTCTTTTAGCTTGATTCACATAACCTTCAGCCTTAGCAATCTTCAATACTTCAGTCATGATGGCCTTTGTATCGTGCTTTCCAGTTCCAGGTACAAGAGGTGGTGGTCGTGTAACAAATTCAGGAGCTTTGACTTGGACTTGGGCTGCTTCAGCTTCTTCCAAGATCTTCTGAATAAGTTCAGGGTGATTGTCCATCATATAGTCAGTGAAGTGGGCATTGATGTCTTCAGTGTCGCCCCACTTCTTCACCACATACCATAGCCTGACAAATTCATCCCTAGCATCAACCCAGAACTCTTTCAACGTCTCTGAGATGAACTCATCGACAAGAGCTTCCCTCTGAACTACCTCAGGCCTCCTGACTTGTAGCAAAGTTGATTTCCTAGCTGTTGGCTTCTTTCTGTACTTGCGCGGCTCAGGTTTCACCTTCTTCCTCCTAAGTAGACTGACTACAACATCATCCAATTCACGCTTTTGCATATCAGTGAGATCAGTCAGCTTCTCAACCTTCTTCTCCAGTATGTGCATTTTCTCCTTCTGAGCAATGTCAGCCCTGCACTCAGCTTCAGACTTCTCCGTAGAGGCTCCCCATGTCTCAGCGCATAGTTCCGCCACTGTCTCTGCAGAGTACGTGATGGGATTCTTTCTTGTGTTCACCGGGGGGGATTTCTGAATTACTGAAGAAACTGGTTTGGAAGGGAGTTCCTTAGAAGGGTCATTAGCCTTCTCCACTGCGGCTTCAGCTAGCCTGGCCGACTTCCACACAAAAAGGACATTCCCGTCAAGGTTTGCCTCAGGGTCCGCCACTACAATTTCTCCTTGAGTTATAGCCTCAGATGCCTCAGGGCGGGATCTTTTCCTCTTCTTTTCCCCCTTTTTGGCATCATCCTTGGCAGGGGATGGGAACATCTCATGTCCGCTGTTGATAACAAAGACAGCAAGTGATTGAACCTCTTGAACGCCCTCCTTTAGCATATCAACTCTCGTGGCTATCCCTGTTCCTGCATATGAAACTGAGCTGATGGCAGCTTTGAGCTTCTTTTCAAAGACCTCCATATTGTGTTGGAGACTTTGTTCAGCCTTGGTGATCCTTTCCTCCACCTTCAAGGACTCACCGCTGATCCTGCCTGCCTCAGTCAGTATCTTCGCCGACTCTTCAGAAGCCTTAGCCAAAACCTCAGCAGCAGACTCAGAGGACTGAGCAATCTTCCATGACTCCAACGCCAACTTGGCCGCTGAGTCATTCAGTGCCTGAGTGAAGAGTGCTCCAGCCTGAGCTGCAAGTCTCTCCACTGCAAGGTTCAACTTTACTTTCCTTTGCTCATCCTTTTCCTCAAGCTACTGCAAAGTTTGCCTCAGCATTTTCTTTGTTCTCCTTCTCTCACTCCTCACTGACTTGGCCGTATCCACCATCGTGCGCTTCAGCAATATCAACTCCTTGTTGGCAAGTGTGTTGTACGCTGATTTGGTTTAACGGATGTGCTTAGCCAGGGCCTTGGAATCCTCTTCTTTTTCAGCCCTGAGCCTCATCACCTCCTCCTGAAGCTCAGCTAGGTTCTTAGTCATCTTTTCCTTCTTCACCTCGACGATACTGGTGAACTCAGCTCTCCCTACTCCAGTGATGATCACATCATCTTCTTCGCCGGTGGCTTTATCAGTGAGTGGCTGTTTTCCCTTGTCAGCCCCTGCATCCTCAGTCCTCTCTTCAGGGTGCACTGAAGGCAGTTGTGGAGTGGTCATAGCCGTCTGCTCAGGCTCAGCTAAGCCAGCTCAAACTTCGGGTATGAATTCCTCAGAACTAGGAGTCTCCTTGGATGCCTCTACATCATCCTCCTTTGTCACAGGGCAGGGAATCCCGTCATTGTCTGATGTATCATTGGCAGCTGAGATGTTCTCAACATCCTCAGCAGTTGGTCCACCCTTAGCACCAACTTCCTTTGCACCTTCCTCCTGAGTTTGAGACTCAGGGATCATCTCATCAACTTCTCCAACCGTCTCCTCCACCATCTTCTCACACGCTCCACCCTGAGCTTCATCCTCACTTCTTCTCAGATTCAGTATTGAGATCAACCCTCAACCCAGCCATCATCTCATTCACTAACTGCTTCAGATTCTCGAAGTTCAAAAGTTGCAGCCAGCTCGTGAGACGGAAGTAAGTACAGAGTCGAGCCTCCTCCTGCTCCCAATGCTCCCATTCTCTAGCATCAACAAGAATATGCTGCTCCTGCATATTGGACTGCTTGAAGTCTAGCCAGACCTTGAGCTCTATGACATTAGCGCACAGTTCTCTGTACATATACAGGCTAGGCCAGCACTTAGCTGCCCATTCAGTCGCGTTCCCCCTGAGGTTGTTCTCCAGAATACCTCCTACCATCCCCGCGTCTAACTCTTCCTCCTCCTCCATCTCCAGAAAGTTATCAGAATCTCCGGCTTGAGAGGATTTGGGGCAATCCTTTGGGTTTGGGTAGTTGGGGAAATCTTCAGGGTTTGGAAGGTTAAGTGTAAGCTCAGAATCTTCAGGGTAGTTTATGGTGGTATTAGTGATCTGGTCAGGCTCAGTGTTTGGTGAGGTTGATGGCACTAACTCAGATGGGGTGGTTTTAGGGTCGGGGTTTTCAGGAGGGTTGGTTGTGGGTTCAAAAATTGTTTGTGGGGTTTGGGTCAGTGGGGGTTGGGATTGGGTTAAGCACAATCTCAGGCTGCAAAAGCTCAGCCGTCTCGATTGTTCCTCTCACTACCTCCAAGTCAGAGGCTCGTGGAGAGCTTGACTTCTCACTCTCAGAACTTATCACCTTCAGGCACTTGGCTGGGGATTTCTTAGGTCCCTTCCTTAGCCTCTTCAAGGGTCTATAACCTTCCTCCTCTCCCCCCGACCTGACTTCATCGTCAGTCCCTGCAGCCTCTGAAACAGCCTTCTTGGGTGCTGACTCAGTCCCAGACTTGGTGGCCTTTCCTGACAGCTCCACCTTCAGCTTCGTCCTCTTCTCCTCCAGGACCTTCTCCTCAGCTCCACCTTCACTCCAGCTCGCTCCACAGCCACTCCGGCCTCAATCTCCTTGCTCTTCTCAAAGAGCTCGTCCACCCTTTCCATCAGGCTTGTGACCACCTTCTTAGCCTTGCCCGCAGGCTTCCTCCTCTGACCCTTATTAGGCGCGTTGGGGTCAGTAAGACCAAGAACAGCGTAGGTGCCACTTGTTGAGGTGATCATGATCTTCTTTGAGGATAGGTTATCCTCCAAGTCAAATGTACAGCCCTGACAAGCGTGGGCTATGAGGATAGATAACCTAGTCCCAAAGGGAAGGATGGCACCAACTGAAATTTGCTTCTTCTCAGCATCCTTCTTCAGTTTGTCTACAACAACCTGATTGATCTGATCCAAGAAGAATTGCTCCCAATTGGCCTCCACACCATCAACTAGAGCACCCATAATTCTCAGTTTGGGCAGACTGAGTTGCTTATGCAAGCCAGTTGAGCCCATGACGATCTTGGACACCAGGTCAATCAATGCCCTGTACTCTGGTTTCAGGGTATCCTTTTGTTGACGTGCCCTGAACTCAGACGAGTCAGTCTTTGTCCACTCCCCAAGAAGCTCACCCTCAGCGTTCTTCTTGTAGGTCTTGGGGTTTATGCCGGAGCATGGAAGTGCGTAGACTTCCTTGATGGCCTTCCTCAGGTTTACATCCCTTGTTTCCACGTTGTAGAAGGGCTCTCCATCAACATCTTTCTCACCAGTGGGTATCAGCACGGTCACCCTGGTGAATAATTCACCCTTACGCAGAAATAGGTTATAGTAAGCCTCCACTACCGTCTTCGGAAGCACGGAAGTGGGTCGCAGGGTAAAATATTTCTCCATCCCTGCTTTAGAGATCCAGTCAAAACTGGACGGATCTCTGCCACATTCAAACAGGTACCCTTCATGGAGATTACGTGCTCCATGTGTACTAGTTTGTTCTTGAGAACATCCTCAAGCTTATCAGTTGACCAGGTGGAGTCTAGGAATGTCATTATTTTTGAAATCGAAGGAAGATTTTTATGAAAAGTTTGTGTTTGAGCGAGAGAATACTCAGTGTGCAGTGGCAGCCTAGATTGATATGACTTGTTCAGTTACTCAGACGTGAGGTTGAGATTAAATCCTGAATTTGAAAAGTTTTGAAATGAAGGGCCAGGATTAATCTCCGTGTCAATCATTTCCCTATGTCAGTCATATTTCGTATAAAACGGACACGTATATGAAAAAGTAATTGAGGCATTAAATGCTCCGCTGCGCTTGGGTTTAAATATGAAAATGCGCACTTTAAATGAAAATGGAATGCATTTAATAAAGATTTTCAGGATGAAGGACTCAGGGAGACGCTTTAAATTCACAAAAGTCAGGATATAACTCATACCTGTCAGGGAGACATTGTAGCACCCTGATACCTCGCCGAGTCGAGTCTGGCCTGAGTTCCCCCTAAATCCTATACTGACTGCTCTCCCGGATCTAAGAGACCTAACTCCACTGACAGTTCCATAAACCTTGCTTCAGCCAAAGGCTTAGTCAAGATGTCAGCTCTCTGCCTGTCAGTGTGAATTTTCTCCATCGTAATGTCCTTTTTCTCCACATGATCTTGAATAAAGTGATGCCTAATATCGACATGCTTGCACCTTGTGAAGCACTGGGTTCTGAGTAATTGCTATAGCACTATTGTTGTCACAATAGATTGGAACCTCATTAGCAAACACTTGGTAGTCTCTCAATTGTTGTCTTAACCATAGAATCTGAGCACAACAACTACCTGCAGCCATATACTCAGCCTCAGTTGTGGATGTAGCCACTGAATTCTGCTTCTTGCTAAACCACGAGATCAACTTACTTCCCAAAAACTGACATGTCCCTGAGGTTGATTTCCTATCAATCCTACAACCTCCATAATCTGCATCTAAATAACCAGTCAGTTCTAAGTTGTCATCTGAAGGATACCATAGTCCCATATTGACTGTCCTTTTCAAATACTTAAGTATCCTCTTAGCAGCCTCCAAATGACTTTTATTGGGATCAGACTGATACCTAGCACACACACCAACTGCAAAAGTAATATCAGGCCTGCTTGCAGTCAGGTACAACAAAGATCCTATCAACCCTCGGTACTCAGTCTGATTCACTGAAGTCCCTTCAATGTCAGGATCCATCTTCCAATTTGTGTTCATTGGGATCCTTGCAGGATTGATGTTCTAAACTCCAAACTTATGAATCAAGTCTCTTGTATACTTGGCCTGATTGATGAAGATCCCTTGATCAGTCTGTTTGACCTGCAATCCTAAAAAGAAGTTCATCTCTCCCATCATTGACATCTCAAATTTACCAGTCATCAACTTAGAGAATTTCTCACAGAGCTGATGATTTGGTGATCCAAATATTATGTCATCCACATAAATTTGGACCAAGAGAATGTCGTCACCTTCAGTGATCCTGAACAAAGTCCTATCCACGGTTCCCTTCTTGAACCCATGGTCAGTCAGGAATTGAGAGAGGGTATCATACCAAGCTCTTGGTGCTTGCTTAAGTCCATAGAGTGCTTTCTTAAAATGGTATACTCTATCTCCAACCTCAAACCCGGGAGGTTGTTCAACATATACCTCTTCATTGAGTACACCATGCAGGAAGGCACTCTTGACGTCCATTTGATACACCTTAAACTTCTTATATGTTGCATAAGCAAGGAACAACCTGATAGCTTCCAACCTAGCTACTGGAGTAAAGGTCTCATCATAGTCTATTCCTTCAGACTGATAATACCCCTTTGCAACCAGTCTTGCCTTATTCCTTACTACAACACCATTCTCATCCTTCTTGTTCTTGAAGACCCACTTGGTACCAATAACTCCTTGATGCCTAGGTCTATCTACCAGTTCCCAAACCTGATTCCTTGTGAACTGATTCAACTCCTCTTGCATGGCAATGATCCAGTTCGAGTTAGTGAGAGCTTCTTCAATGTTCTGAGGCTCTTGCTCAGAGAGAAAGCAACAGAACAATGAGCTCTCACCATGGAACCGTCTGGTCCTGACTCCCTCAGTTGGATCACCAATGACTTGGTCAATGGGATGACTTTCTGTCCAAGTCCTCTTGCCCGGAGTAGTTCCTAATGTACCTGCAATGTTAGTGTCCATAGGCTCATAAAATTCAGGAAATTGAACAGAAGGGGATGAACATGAGTCTATACCAAAGGGATTTACAAGCTCAATATCAGGGACATTGATTCCCCCTTGATGAGGTGACTCAGGGACCGTCTCAGCTGTGACCGCATCTTCATAGATGGTGCTTACCTCAGGTTGAGCCTGTTCCTCAGTCTGAGGCTCAACAATCCCTGATGTGCTGGGCTTAGGAGTGGCACTTGGGTCATCTTCCTGATCGTCGTCATCATCCCATCTTGGAATTGGCACAGTTTTGACCTTTGGATCGGGTTGATTCTTTAAGCTCAGCCTTGTCACTCTCCTTGTGACCTCCTCAGTGTCAGGATTTAACACTCTTACCCTAGACTCATTAGCAGATTCATCAAACACAACATGTGGTGATTCTTCCACAACAAGGGTCTTACAATTATAAACCCTGAAAGCTTTACTGATTTTAGAATATCCTAAGAATATCCCTTCATCAGATTTGCTATCAAAGACTTTCAATTGGGTCTTCCCATTGTTGAGGATGAAGCACTTACAACCGAATATATGGAAATAAGAAATTTGAGGCTTCCTCTTATTCCATGTCTGATATGGGGTTTGTGCATGTTATTTGTTTAGCATGGATCTGTTCTGAGTGTAGCATGCAGTGTTGATTGCCTCAGCCCAGAACTTCTTGGGCAATCCTGACTCAGCCAGCATGGTCCTGGCAGCTTCCTTCAGTGTCCTGTTCCTCCTCTCAGCGACACCATTCTATTGTGGGGTTCTAGTTGCAGAAGTCTCATGAGCAATACCAAGTTCATTATAGAAATCAGAAATATATGAGTTTATAAATTCAGTGCCCTTGTCAGATCTGATCTTAGTAATAGACTGATTCTTCTCATTGCTGAGTGTTCTGAGCAACTCAGGAAGCTTCACCTGTGTTTCCTTCTTATTCAACAAGAAAATAACCCAAGTATATCTAGAATAATCATCAATAACCACAAGAGTGTATTTCCTACCATTCATACTCACAGGTGTTACAAGGCCAAATAGGTCCATGTGCAAGAGCTGTAGAATCCTATCAGTGGAATAGGAAGCTTTCTCCTTGAATGAAGCTCTGACCTACTTCCCTTCCTGACAAGCTTTGCACACATGATCTTTGCTAAAAACTTCATTAGGTAGACCATCAACAAGTGATTGTCTAGAAATTTTGTTAAGAATCTTGAAGTTCAGGTGGCTTAATCGTTTATGCCATAACCAACTGAGCTCTAGAGAGCTTTTAGCAACAAAATAAGTATTGGGAATAGTGTTGCTCCAATCAGCAAGATAAACGTTACCTTTCCTAATACCTGATAGAAGCACTTGTGTTGATTTGTCCCTGACTGAACATATATTCGATGAGAACTCAACACTGAAACCTTTGTCACAGAATTAGCTTACTGACAACAAGTTGTGCTTCAGTCCTTCCACAAAGAACACATTCTCCACTCTGATTTTACCTATTATCAAGACACTAAAACCTTTAGTAACACCTTTTGAGTTATCACCAAAGGTTACCCGTGGACCATCTTTAGCTTGAAATTCTTGGAGAAGACTCTTCATTCCAGTCATGTGCCTTGAGCAACCACTGTCTAGGTACCAAACAGTCTTGTTTAAGTCTCCTCTCCTCTTGTTGTGATCCACAGCCGCCTGCAAATAATTAAGGCTTTAGGCACCCATTGGGTGTTGGGTCCTATTGTGTCAGATGTACCCTTCGGGATTCAGACTTGCTTAACAACCCTGATTGCCCCAGAGTGGTAAATCTGTCTCCCTGAAACATCAACATACACGACTTTCTTCTTCTTAGCCTGAGAGGAAGATGGTGTATGAGTGCTAGACTTAGGCTTCACAGGAGCCTGAGTAGGTGTCTTTTGGGCTGGCCTCCTGTTCTTCCTAGGTCTGGGTGCAGCAGGTCTTGGGCCTTGTTCTTGATAAGGACCCTGTGTTCTATTCCCCCTAGGCAAGTGAGGGAAAGGAAAACAGTTAAAGGCCTCAGGATGCCAAAACCATGGGGGTGTCATCATGTTTGGCCTTCCCTGCTGGTATTGCCACGCATGATGGTACCCTCGCTGACCAGTCTGAGAACTCTTGGCCTGAGTCTTCCTCTGCTTTCGCTGAGGCTTCCTCTGGTCTGAGCTCTCAGGGACCTCCTTCGGTTGCTTTGCCTTTCCCTTGGATTTTGGCTTAGCAACCTTAGGGGCAACCCTGACTGTGTCAACAGTTTCCTTGCTCTTATCAGTATGGCAGGCCTGAAGTACAACCTTAGGTGCATTCTGGCCTGCCTGAATGAAAACCCTCTCAGTGTTGCTCCCTGAAGCAACATGAGACTGACCTTGTGAGGATTTCTTAGGAACATATCCAAGTCTTTTTTTCTCATTCCCAAGTAACTGACTGCTATTTATTTCCTCTCTAGCCACTGAGGATTTATTCATTGCTACAACCTTTTACTTGAGTGAGTCCTCACTCTTTTTCAGGATTTCATGTCTGACAAAGAGGTCATCAAACTTACTCTTGAGTACCTTCAACTCCTCCTTCCTGACCAGCTCTTGTTGGTCCCGGTACAAGACTGAGGAATACGTGTATGGGGGGGGGGGGAATACACGTATACCAATTTTTAAACCTTAAAACTGACTGAGTCCCCTTTACTCAGAGTGGTAAAGAACTAGGAGCTGATAATATACCTACTGACTACACTTGGTGCGGGTCAGTTGGCTAACTATCAGTTCAAGTTCAGTGCGGAAATGTTTGAGCCCTGAAAGTTTAAAGTCTTGTTTAGTTTGCTTTCTGAAAAACTTGTTTTACTCAAATCTGAAAAGTGTTTAGTAGGGCAGTGCTCTTTTGAAGATCAGCCTGATTGATTCAGACCTGATAAACTTGAATGCAATGAATGAACAAGTAATATAGCAAGTATGCACAATATCAAAGCAGTAAGAACACAAGGAGTTTAACGTGGTTCAGAGACTCAAGCTCCTACATCCACGGCCTGACTTAACAGGAAATCCACTCAAGGGATTCTTGTTTTTAATCGTGCCAAGGTGCACCAAGACCAGCTATCCTCACTGATCTATACAACTCCACTTACTAACACTCTAACTGACTTACTCCCAACAAGCCTAACTTAGGGTTTTGGTTACAGTTTGGATTCCAACTAAGTTGAGATTATCCTTACAAGGCAAAGCTATGCTAAGGATTGGATAATCTCTCTAAGCTTAAGATAATTCTAATTAGCTCTTGGAATACAGAATAACTCTCAATTGCTGAGAAACACTTGGGAAATTTAGAAGGTTTCGAGTGCTTCTCTTAATGGTTGAATGCTTTTGAATGCTTGAGAGTTTGAGTAATTTCTGGCTTGGAAATTTCCCGTAACCTTGATTGGGTTCAAGGTCTTCTGTATTTATAGGTAATTTGAAAAACTATCCGTTGGAGAGATAGCCTTCGAGTCATCTATGTAGAGTGGCTTCAAACGGACATATCTTCATGCAGCAGCCGTCCTTGCATGGATTTGGTATTTGCATTAAATGCACATTGAATGCTTGCCCGTTGAATATGCAGTCTGAATTCAGTCTTCATGTCAGGTTCCGTACGTGCGTGTCCTTCTCGGATTGGTCCACGTCATCAGGTTGGTGAGAATGTCAGAACTTATTCCTGAGCTTTAGGCTTGTCTTATTAAGTTCATTTTGTCTTGAGCCCACCAGTCTTGTCCTGACGCTGAAATTCCTTTTGCATTACTTGGCTCTACTCCAAGTCTTCCCATTAACACAGTGACATCCCGTTCCCTTCAGGACTGAGTTAGTAATGACCTCAGGGTCATACTCTTCATCACTGACACTTACTCAGCCAGCTTAGAAGACTGCCATAAGTTCAGGATGGTGCTCTTCGTCTTCAGGCTCTGAGTCTTGATTGTCTCCAGTGAGTTCTCCTCTCACTGAGTACCTGTGAAGTGTAAAATGACTAAGTACTAATCCTAACCAAGACTAGCCTGACAAAGACAGATTAAGGCAATCATCTTTTCAGGGGCTTTGGGATCTTAATCAAAACTGACAATGTCCCAACAGCTCTTCCTCAGCCAAATCCTTCAGAATCTTCTCTCTTGGGAGACGCTCAGCGTTGATCATATCAATCTATTGAGTTAGTCTCACAATCTGAGTTGACTCTTTCAGGTCGGACTGAGTGAGTTGATCATTCGGGTTTTGAACCTCAGTACTCAATTTCTTGTTCTCCTCTACCAAGAAGACATTATTTTCCTGCAGCCTGGAGAAATCAACCATCAATTGATCTAGGCAGATCTGAAGATTAATTTCTCTAGCTGACTCTGAGCTAAGCTCAGGATTTTGACCAGTGTAAGAACCACAAACAGAATTAGATGTTACCTCAGGCTCTTCCCTAGCCATCAAGCACACATCATCGTACTCGTCATTAGAAAAGAGTTCAGGCGATCTCTCCTCAGGACCATCCGAGTCTGTTGCATCCTCAGCGAGCATGGCTCTCCGGTCAGCAAACGTTTGGTCTCTCTTGGACCTCCTATCCTCTCTCTCCCTTGCACTCAGCTCTGGGCAGTCATACTGATAGTGCCCACTCTTGTTACAGTTGTAACATGTAGCTTGCTCATCACCTCTTTCTTTTCTCGGCTCAGGGTTCCTTCTTGAGTCAGGTTCCCTTTATCTTGATGAGCTTTCAGTCTTCCCTGAGTGCCTGTCATTACGAGTACGTCTCTGTTCATCTCTTCGATCGGGCTTTGGGTCTGAATATCTCCTATCATCGCCACGATCTCTCCTCTGGTCAGTGTTTCTCCTTTCCTCATATCTCCTCGAGCTCTGGTGGGTTCCTTCAGGTTTCCTGTCACGTGAGTCCGGATAAAATTTCTTATAACGACCAAACCTGGAATTAAGCTTATCAAAGTGTCTGGCCATCAGGCTGTATTCCTCAGCAAGTTCTTCCTTGCTCATCTCCATCGGTGACTTTGATGAAGACTCAACAGGTTCAGACTTGGCCTTGAACGCTAAAATTTTATTTAGGAGTTTTCTCTTTCTCTCCCTCTTCCTGCTGAACTTTCTCCTTTCTCTTGTTGAGATCATATTCCAGTGCTTTAAGTTCTGAAAAAAGTAAAGCAGAAGTTATGTTACTCATATCCTGAGTGTTCTTAAGCATAATTACACTGTCATCTCTCAGGAAGGGCATTCAGGATCTTAGAAGAAACATCTCTCTTTGGAACATCTTTGTCCAACATCACCAACTCATTCATCAACTTGATGAATCTTGACTCCATCTGATCTATAGTCTCATCAGGTAGCATCTCGAACGCTTCAAACTTCTAAATGGAAATATTCCTCTTGTTCTCCTTAATCTCTTCTGACCCCTCACACATCCTGGTCAGCTCATCCCAAACCTCCTTAGCCGTCTTTAAGTTCATCAGTCTCGCTGACTCCTCGAAAGGCACCGTATGCAAGATGATATTTCTGGCCACATTGTCCAGTCCCACCATCTTGATCTCGTCAGTGGTTATATCCTTCCTTTCCTTAGGAATAGGTACGCCAATATCAAGATCATCATATCCCCTTCCTCTGATATTAGGAATAGTGATCTTGATAGGTCCTTCCTTGATGACACGCGGCATCTGGTCATGGATGGCATCTAGATGTGCCTCAAGTCTGAACTTCCAGTAAACAAAGTTAGAGATAGAGAATTCAGGTAATGAAGCTTCAAGTATCCTCGAAGTCATGATGATGCAAGTTTTATGAAAAGCAAACTCAGACATGTTCAGTGACCACCAACAGTTTCTCCACTGAAACTATTAGTATTCAAAGTCAGTGGTCTTTTGAACCACTGCTCTGATACCACTTGTTGGTCCCGGTACAAGACTGAGGAATACGTGTATGGGGGGTACACGTATACCAATTTTTTTTACTTAAACCTTACTGAGTCCCCTTTACTCAGAGTGATAAAGAACCACAGACTGATAACACACCTACTGACTACACTGAGTGCGGGTCAGTTGGCTAACTATCAATACAAGTTCAGTGCGGAAATGCGTGAGCCCTGAAAATTTATAGTCTTGTTTAGTTTGCTTTCTGAAAAACTTGTTTACTCAATTCTGAAATAGTGATTAGTAGAGCAGTGCTCTGTTTGATGATCAGGCTGATTGATTCAGGCCTGATGAAACCAAATGCTATGAATGAACAAATAATATGACAAGTAAGCACAATATCAAAGCAGTAAGAACACATAGAGTTTAATGTGGTTCGGAGACTCAAGCTCCTACGTCCACGACCTGATTTAACAGGAAATCCACTAAGGGGATTCTTGCTTTTTACGTGCCAAGGTGCACCAAGATCAGCTATCCTCACTGACCTATACAAACTCCTTACTAACTCACTAAACACAACTTACTACCAACAAACCTAACTTAGGGTTTTGGTTTCAGTTTGATTCCAACTAGGTTGTGATTATCCTTACAAGACTAGGCTTTGCTAAGGATGGATAATCACTCTAAGCTTATGATAACACTTTAAAGCTCTTTGGAATACAAAATAACTCTCACTAGTCTAAGAAACACTTGGGAAATTTAACTGGTTTCAAGTGCTTCTTCTAAACGCTGAATGCTTTGAAAGTTTGACAGTTTGAGTAATTTCTTGCTTGGAAATTTCCTATAACCTTGAATGGGTTCAAGGCCTTCTGTATTTATAGGTGATTTGAAAACTATCGGTTGGAAGAGATAGCCTTCTAGTCATCTACGTAGAGTGGTTCAAACAGACATATTTTCCATGCAGCAGCCGTCCTTGCATGGATTAGGTAATTGCATTTAATGCACCATTTAATGTTTGCCCGTTGAAAGTGCAGTCTGAAGTCAGTCTTCATGCCAGGATCCGTACGTGCGTGTCCTTCGTGGATTAGTCCACGTTATCAGGTTGGTGAGAATGTCAGAACTTATTCCTAGGCTGCAGACTTGTCTTATTAAGTTCTTTTTGTCTCGAGTACAATGGTCTTGTCCTGAAGCTGACATTCCTTTTGCATTGCTTGGCTCTACTCCAAGTCTTTCTCATTAACTCAGTATCATCCTGTTCCCTTTAGGACTGAGTTAGTAATGACCTCAGGGTCATACTCTTCATCACTGACACTTACTCAGCTAGCTTAGAAGAGTTCCATAAGTTCAGGATGGTGCTCTGCGTCTTCAGGCTCTTAGTCTTGATTGTCATCAGTGAGTTCTCCTCTCACAGAGTACCTGTGAAGTATAAAATAACTAAGTACAAGAACCTAACCAAGACTAGCCTGACTATGAATGCATAACATCTTTTCAGGGGCTTTGGGATCTAATCAAAACTGACATTGTCCCAACAATTAAAAATAAATGAAAATGTGGCAGATATATACGATAATAAGGAGTTATAGATTAACTCACCCAGAAAAACTTCACTCCGAAGGAAAAAAAAAAGGTAATATCTTTCTTCTTTCTTTTTATCTTTTTCTTTACTTTTCTTATTCGCCGCCGTCATCGATCTCCGGCGTTTACCGGAATTAACCGTACTATATATCAAAATGATCGTAGTGACTTGTAGATTCTAGAAATGAAGTCATTTTGTTGATTTGGTGCTTGTAGCATCGTAAATTTGCTGTTGAAGGTCCAAAATTCGGAATATTTCCATATTTTCCTCCGGCCGCCGCCGGTGAACGATAGTTGACGAGCCTTATACCCTTTTGAAGCCTGTAGTGCATAGATTATAGTTATGTCTTCAATTTGTAAAATCATTGTAAGAATCGTTTGGAATTTGAGTTGGAAATTGACGTTGTAAACTTATTTTCACTGTAAATTTTGGAATTTTGTTTTCGAATGAAATCGCACGGTTTGTTGTTGGAATTTGGTGTAGTGATAGTTATAGGCTCGATTTATGGTTGTAAACGGTGAGAGTAGGCAAAACGGCCATGAATTTACACGTTGAAGCTTTCGGGAGTTCCAGGAATTACCGTGGCCGATCGATGATTGTCTCTGGTGTTCGGTTATTTCATATTTTTATTGGGAAAGGTAGCCGAGGTCGTAATTCCAAAGGGGTTTTCGGTTTTGCGATTGGAGGTGTAAAACTCCGAATAGAACCTGTTTGAATAAAATGTTATAAGTTTAGGGGATACCAAAAAGAATTAGATTAAACCCAGGGAATATTTTGCAAATATTGAATTCTGGTCAGAGTTGATTGGTCAACTGGTCAAAAGGTCAACTTTATTAAATTACAATTTTGCCACTCATTTTCAAACGCTCGTAAAATCTTCGTTTTTCATCCGATTCGATCCAAACAAGTGTCAAAATGTTCTAAATTCAAAACCCTAAAATTTAGTACTGAAGTTGGGTGAAACAAAGCCTGATAAAATGACTATTTTACCCCTATACGGTTTCAAGTCCTAACTTGTTTTAATTCCAAATTCTTCGTTTTAAGTCTGTTTTAGCTCTAACGAGTTTCATTGTACTTGCAATTAGTCTCTTACCCAATAAGAGCCCTCGAATATACCTTTTAACTAACAGACGAATCAAACAATTTTAGAAAAATGACTATTATACCCTTCATTCTAAAATGAAGCCTAATAACCCTGAAACTCTAGAGAACACTTGTTATCGTTATAATTAATTAATTATTATATAAAAATAGCTCTACTGAGAATTCTAAGCATCCAATGTAATATTCTTTGTAGGGCCAGAGGAAAGCTGTGAACCATAGTAAAGCGCTGTGCTCCAACACAAGATACTCCACACTGAGGTGTGATGATTTCCACTCTTAACTGAGTTTAACATTCTATGTTATGATTGTTATATTAAAATGTGATATGTGAGTGATATATGTCATGACTGTGCAATAAATGTGAAATTTGTATTCAAGCCGGGTAATGGCCCGTGATGTATTCAATCCGGATAATGGCTTGTACTATGTGCAATCCGGGTAATGGCCCGTACTATATGCGATCCGGGTAATGGCCCGTACTATGTAAGCATGAGTTACATTTTCATGTTATGTGTTATTTGCATATTTCTTTTAACAGTGCAATCATTGTGATTGTTCCACTGAGTGTATATGAGACATCACCCCCCCTTCCCCTATACATTATTTCAGATGTCGAGTCTGGTGTGGAAGAATGATGAAGATACAGTACTGTCTTCTGTTGAAATATTGTGAAATAAATAAATGTTCTTAGTTTTTGCTACTCGAATAAAGGCCAGTCGTGTTTATGTATAATTAGAAGTATACTAGTTGAATATGTTGTAACAAAACATCGTATTTTGCTCTACCATTTCCTATGTATAATTATCACATGTGAGCGAAGTTTCTTAGTTCATTTTTCTTACATATGTATCCTTGGTTTCTGGTTGCTTTAGGGTATTGTTTTCAAACTACTTATAGCTTCCGCTTACAAAATATGGATTTAGTTTTACTAACTCTGGAAATTGGTTTATTGACGGGATTTAGTAGCACCTCACCCCTAAAGCGTCATTATTTGAAATTCTAAATGTCGGTGCGTTACAAGTAAGATCTCACTTACTACGAGATACTAGGTATCTCATAATGGATGCACAAATACCTTAGAGGGTATTGGTATACCCATCAGAGAAACCGTTTGATGTAATTCCACATAATGTGTCTACATGTGTCTTGGTTAGTGGGAGTGATGTTATACTCTTCTAACTTGAGGTCAATACGCACGACATGTGCGGAGTGATGGACTTTGACCATGACCGATGCTTGCACCTCCAACGGTAGATATAATATAGATTGGGTTCATCACGAAGTGCGTGTGCATGGTAGTTGAGAAAATAATAGGATTCATTCTTCAATGTAGATTTAAGAGAGAATAATCATCTTCTCATCATAATTGGATCTAAGACATCGGCCGATGCATGTCAACTTGGACTTTGTGGCCAAGTGTGACACGAGTGATCAATTAGTGATTCGAGATAATATGATTAAGTTATTTAAATAGACACTTCATCATGTTCAAGGCTTAATCAGGGTATTCACGAATGAAATGAAGATATCACAATAGCCTACAATATTATAGGTAGTTGCAGATTTGCTCGCAACGTTTCTCGTATATTGAGAATGCCTGATTTATTGTCTAGGGTTCAATTAAGACTGTTAGTTTGTTTGACTAATCACTCGATATACTAGGGCCTATGGGTCACACAACAAGCAATGACAGTTCACCAATTATAGTTGGGTGGTTAAATATTATATTAGATATAATATTTAATTTATGGAGAATATAATAATAATTATATTTGAAATTAATTATTATTAATATTTAATTAAATATGAAATCCCAATAATAATATTTGGAATATTATTATACAAGAATAATATATGGTCAGATATTATTCGTAGAAAAATATCTGTAAGGAAATATAATCCGTAGAGATTATATTTGTGCGCTAGGCCTATTATCTTGCTTAAGAATTAAGCCAAGATAATCCTATAAATATGAGTCCTATGGGAATTCTGAAAGACACACAAGATATATGATTTCTCCATAAAATCTCTAGCTCAAATTTTCCTAGCAAGTTTGTCTCGAGATTCAACGTTGGCAAGTCGGTGCGTGTTGGTGAATAGTTGTTGCGTGGATACCATAGTAGTGAATTCTGCGTACGAAGCACTGTAAGAATCTCATTTAATATTCTTGCAAATTATTATGCGATTAATTGCTCGTTGTTGGTGAACTTTATTATTCCACTGCGCATGCATTATGTGTATACGTGCCTCTAAAACCCAACAGTGGTATAAGAGTTCAGACTCTTGATTTAATTGCATAATTATGTGTTATTAAATAAGAAAAATTATTTTTTATTTAATTACTAGGGACGACCGTGGTCAAATCGGTCCCCCCTTGTTTATTGTTTTGGGGTTCTTGTTTTCCCCTCTTTAGGGACTCTCTCCCTCTCTCTCGTCCGCTCGAAGCCCTAATTTGGGCAATTTTAAATCGTCGCCGCTCGATTGCTCTGCCCGTTTGATGGTGTGGTCGTGCTTCGTGGCCGCTGCTTGTAGCCCTAAGCGCTGCTTGTGGTGACGATTCCACCGTGCCACGTGGTCGTCGCTAGGGCTCGCAATGCCGCTTGAGGTGACAGCCTCGCCATGCTATGCGAGTGTCGCTCGTAGCTACCACCGTAAGAGCTCGCGTCGCTGCCGCTTGATGCAACCGCTTTGTCGCGCTTCGCGACTGCCGCTTCGCTTAGCATCGTCGCCCAAGGCAACGCGCTTTTCGGGCTTCGCCGTGGATGTTAAGGTTTTCTCACAGTGCCGCTTGATGGCGGCGACCTCCACCGCACCATTTCGTCCGCCACTTGACCGCCTTACGAGGCAGTGACCTCTACCGTTCCTTGCTTTCGCCACTTGGAGCCGATGTTTCTTTTGGACAATGGCTCGTGGTCTGGCTCATTTCAGATTACGAACATTCGGCACCACTCGTAGCAATGGCTTGCACCAAAGCTTGCGGCCACCGCATTGTCATCTTGCTCGTTTGTTCTTTTTCGATTGTTGACTTTGGACCTGGAACGAGTTTCCACAGTGTCGCTCGAGACAGCGGTGGGGAACCGCAACTCACGATGTACGCGAGAAAACATCTCGGGCTATTGTCGTCGGACTCTATTGGTCCGTGTTGTTATTCGACACAGCGGTGCGTCACCATTTGTGTACGTGATGCATCGATATGATTGGCATAGTATTTTGGACCCAAAATCCGTTCGTGATAGTTGGACTATTCGAACGTATGATTAAAATTGTTAATGGTTTGCGTGATTAATTAGATTAATTAAGAAGAACCATAATGAATTGTCAATTTGTTGTCCCGATCGGAAAGAAATTCTGGGCGATGATGAGGAAAGGGTTATTCGTAAATTTTATTTCAAATAGACTTTTAGTGCAAATTTTAGAAATTGCACATGAGCCCCCTATATTTTTTTAATTAAATTAAATTGGATTTAATTTTGAATTAATAAAATAACGTATTAGTTGGACTAAGTACGGACACGATTAATTGGATTAATCAAAGTTAATAATAAATTTAAAGAGTTTTAAAATTTGATTTTAAAATTTTGTTTAATGAATTATTAATTCCCACTTGATATATACAATACTTTTACTCAAACCTGTAATTTTATTTTGGTCCGCATCATAATTGTTTGGGTAGTCGACGCCGACCATTATAAATATTTGGGCAGACGACACCCATATAAATGTTAGTCCGTGTAATATCATGTTTTGGGCAGGCGGCGTCCAATAATTGCTCAAATGTGATGTAGATTAACATGTTGGATCTCGATTAAGTAATTAATACCCCGCCATTTAAAATGTTCCTCGATAAAATATGGTTTTTCATTAAATTGAAATATGTCTTCCCTTAAAATTAAAAGTAAAACGGAGATTTCGTTCCAATGAATATTTAAGGCCCCAATCTTTTGCTCGGATCTACATCTATTAGGACTTTTATAGAGACACGTAGTATCACCGCTTAATGGTTGTAAACCAACTTAATTCTGTTTCACCAGCCCCAACAGGGAAATGAGAATTAGGTGACATCCGATTGAACTAGATTCAATCAACTAGGAATTGTGGTGAGACAATTGGTTTAGAGACCTACCAGTTCTGTTGTTACAATAATCAGCCCCAGTAGATATTGTAATAGTTGGAATGTGGATCCTAGTCCATTACGAGTTATATTAAATATAAATTTGTACTCTTCAGATGAGGTCGTTGAGTATGTGAAAATAATGGAGATGAAATAAATTAAAAGGTCATGTTTATTTTGATTGCTAAATATTGATCATATGAATTATGTGTGTAATTCTCATTTTATTTTATTTCCTCGGATTGTTGAAGTGAATTACTTGTTGAGAAGTATTTTGGAAATAAATAAATTGGTTGGACCAAATTTTCTAGACTGGCACCGAAACATGTTTTGGTGCTAAGGCAAGAAAAGATTGAGTATGTGTTGGACACGCCAATCCCTATTACCCCTGAGGCTGGTTTTAAGGAAGCTGAAGCGTTTGATGCCGAAGCTCAAAAGAAGCATCAAGATGATGCTTCCCAGGCTCAGTGTGTTATGTTTCTCGGCATGACTCCCGAGATGCTTCCCTACGAGATGCTTAGACATCTGAAGGATCTCTTTAATTCTGAGTCTCGTTTCGAGATTTATGAAGTGATGAGAAATCTGTTTAGATGTCGGCTATTTGAAGGAGGGAAGGTCTCACGTCTTGAAGATGATAGGGCTAATCGAGAAACTTGGTCGTTTGGGCATCGAGCTACAGACCAATGTTGTTGTTTATGTCATTCTTCAGTCGTTACCCGATTCATACTCAAGTTTCATAGTAAACTTTAATATGAATAAGATGGTATCAATCATGTCTGAGCTTCATAATATGCTCAAGACTTTTGAGTCTTCCACTGCTAAGGAAAAGCCCGTACTCATGGTGGGTGCTTCTACTTCTTCTGTCTCTAAAGGCAAGAAGAAGCGGAGAAGTAAGGCTAAGAAGGGCTCTAAGCCCAACTCCCTTAAGCCCAAAGGTGGGATTCGAAAGAAAGAGCGGGTTGATAAGGATGTATGCCTCCACTGTAAGCAGAAGGGGCATTGGAAGAAGAACTGTAAGGTTCTAGCAGCTGAAAAGAAGGCACAAGATGCTTCAACCACTGGTATAGGTATGTTTGTTATTGAGATAAACATGTCCACAAATGATTCTAACTGTTGGGTATTAGATACCGCCATACCGGTTGTGGTTCACACATTTGTACAAATGTGCAGGGGCTCAAGGACAGCAGAGCAGTTAGGCCGGGTGAAGTCACCCTTCACGTTGGGAATGGAGCAAGAGTTGATGTTGAACGTATCGGTACTTATGTTTTAGACTTATCCTCTGGTTTTAGACTTGAATTGAATAATTGTTATTTCGTTCCGTCTACTACTCGTTACATTATTTCCGTTCCTATGTTAGACATTGAGGGATTTCCCTTCCATTTTGCAAATGATACTTATTATTTTTCGCTTAATGGTGATGTTTATGGAAATACTCATCTTCTGAATGGTTTATACTTGTTACATTGTGGATATAGTGTTCTTAATATACAAAATAAAAGACCCAAGCTTAGTAATCATGAAAACCCGACTTACTTGTGGCATTGTAGTCTTGACCATGCAAACGAGAAAAGAATTGCAAGGTTAAGAAAGTTAGACTACTTAACTACATTTGACTTAGAGTCTTATGGTGATTGTGAATCTTGTCTCATGGGCAAGAAGATCAACAAACCCTTTTCCGGGAAAGGGGTACGTGCCAAAGAGGTTCTAGAGTTGGTTCACAACGATGTTTGTGGACCATTGCCCACTCTAACTAGGGGCCATTTCGGCTACTTCATCACCTTCACCGACGATTACTCTAGATTTGGATACGTGTATCTTATGAAACATAAGTCCGAATCCTTCGAGAAATTCAAGGAGTACAAGGCTGTTAGGATATTTTTGTCCTAAGGATTTTTCTCACTTTGATTTTGATAATGTCAAAACATATATGTGTATTGTGGAAACTAACATTGCAGGTACTAAGAGATATGAAGAGTTTAAAAGATAAAGTCTACATCTGCAAAGATGGATTCAGACCCTACAGTTAGCTCAAGACAAGTCTGCATCTGAAGAGTTGAAGACAAGTCTACAACCGAAGAGTCTACATCTGCAGAGTTAAGGACTATTAGCTGTAAACTTGAGATTAGTAGGATTAATTAAGTGTAGTACATTCTGTACACTCACTCATTTAGTTTGAAATATCTCAGTGTTTACCAGAGCTAATTACTAGCCAGTAGAAACAAGTATCTCAGTGATTAATAGCTCTTTGAGCAGTCATCACTACAAGACAACTTGTACTACTCGAAGGACAATGCTATATGACAAGAAGCTTTAATTAAGCTGAAGTCAAAGCTGGAGGAGAAATTATTTTGAGATTTCAATCCCTCCAATGGCTAGAGGACCCCTTAAGACTCCTATAAATAGGAGAGGAGACCTCAGAGTAAAATAACAACAACCCCAAGCTCTCAAGCGCATCTGCACAATATCTATAGCTTTCAAAGTCTACAGCTCTTCAAAGATTAGAAGTTTAGGACTTAGAAGATAGGATTATTGTAATTTCTTTGTTGTTGTTCCCTCACTATACACACCCCTGTATTCTACCTAGAGTAGATATTATTCTTAGTGAGTGTTTAGCTCTGTGTGAGATTGAGAGAGAGTATCCGTGTGAACTTGTATTTCTGCCTAGATTAGAGTGATCTGAGTGAGAATTCTAAGTCTGGGGGGGAACAACTTTGTGACTGTGTGGAGATTCCTAGTGAATTTGGCACCTTTGTGGTGTAACAGTGGACGTAGGAGGATTACAACACCACTGAACCACTATAACTCTCCTTGCTCTTTTACATTGTGTTCATTTCTACTGCTTTAAGTTATTTATGTATCTACTATCCTTATTTATTTCATTTCATTTCATCTCATTCATATTCTCTGTGTGCTTAAGATTTTACAAAGCCTACAGCTATAGATTCTTTGAATCATTTAGCTAAAGCTTTGTTCATTTGATTTTTCACTTCACACACTTTACTTATTTCTGCTGCACAAGGTGTTAAAATACTCTAAAGTATTACAACATCAACTTTGATAAGTGTTTGAATCATTTTATACAGACTCTGCATTTTAAAAGTCTGCAGCTGCAAACCTTTCGTTTTAAACTCTACAGCTGCAGAGTTTGATCTGTATACCTTTAAAAGTTAAAAAGTTTTTAAAGTTTTTTAAAAAACTCAAGGTCTATTCACCCCCCCCCCCATCTAGACCTTGATATACCTTTTGGGACCAACAAAGGCTAAAGTAGAGAAGCATCTTGGTAAGAGTATCAAGAATCTTCGATCGGATCAAGGAGATGAGTACCTTAGCCATGGGTTCATGGATTACTTGAAGCTTCATGGGATCCAATCTCAATGAACTCCTCTTGGAACACCTCAGATGAATGGTGTGTTCGAAAGGAGAAACCGAACCCTGTTTGGACATGGTACGATCCATGATGAGCTTTTCCTCTCTTCCAACATTCTTGTGGGGATACGCGTTACAAACCTCAATCTACATTCTGAATAGGATTCCATCTAAATCAGTTGAGCAAACTCCATACGAGTTATGACATGGCAAGAAGCCATCCTTTCTACACATTAGAACGTGGGGTTGCTCTGCAGTTGTGAAGAAAATGTTAATTGACAAGTTGGAATCCAAAGGTGAAAATGGGATACTAGAAGATATTATTTATGTCTACTTGAGAAACAAACGGTGATTGTTTCTAGGCAAGCTAAGTTCCTAGAAGATGAGTACGTCTTTAAGGAACAAAGTCGTATGAAGATAGAACTTAAAGAGATTCAAGAACCACAAGTAAACATAGAGACTGATGATTTGTCAAAGCAATATGACAAAGAATCAGTGGGAGCGTTCGACCACTCTCATGGTGGAAGTTTATCACTAAGTGATCCTCTTTCAGCCAGTGGGAGCGTAATTGGAGTTGCATTGCCTTCGCAACAACCTCTAAGTAGGCTGAATGAGAATAGCATAGTTCAAACTCCCGCCCAAGAGACATCTGAACGTGTCGCTCTTGAGGACTCTCCGGTCAACGATGAAGTCGCTGCACCACAAAATTTTCACGATCAGAATGTACAGCCTGCACAACCACAACTCTGTAAGTTAACTAAGATTCATAATTCAATCGATAGGTATTATGGTTTCCTTGTGGAGAAACACGATGACGTGGAAATACCGGATAAGAACGAACCTAAGACTTACACTGAGGTGACATTAGATGTTGACTCAGAGAAGTGGCATGAAGCCATGAAATCCGAGATGGACTCGATGTACATCAATCAAGTTTGGGACTTAGTTGAATTGTCAAAGAGGGTAAAACCCATAGGTTGCAAATGGGTCTTCAAGCGTAAGACCGATGCAAATGGCAAAGTACAAACCTACAAGGCTAGGTTGATGGCGAAAGGGTATAGTCAACGCGAAGGCATTGACTATGATGAGACTTTCTCACCAGTTGCTAAGATCAAGTCCATTCGTATTTTACTTGCGATATCTGCACAATATGATTATGAAATTTGGCAGATGGACGTCAAAATAGCCTTCCTCAATGGGAACATTGATAAGGACGTGTTTATGACTCAACCAGAGGGTTTTATATCTAAGTCAAAGTCTAATCTTGTATGTTAGCTTAAACGGTCCATCTATGGATTGAAGCAAGCTTCTAGGAGTTGGAATATCCAATTTAATGAAGCTGTCAAATATTTCAACTTCATCAGAAACTCGGAAGATCCTTGCATTTATTGTAAACGCTGCGGAAAGAGTATTGTCTTTATAGTCGTATATGTTGATAACATATTGATTATAGGAAATAGTATCCGGCTAATGTAGTCCGTGAAAGATTGGTTATCAAAGACCTTTATGATGAAGGATCTTGGTGAAGCATGCTACATCTTAGGGATCAAGATCTATAGGGATAGATCCAAGAAGATGTTAGGACCGTCACAATCCACCTACGTAGATAAGGTGTTGAAGTATTTTGTGATGGAGAACTCTAAGAGAGGGTCTCTACTGGCAAATCATAGGATAAAGCTGTCGAAGAAGGATTGTCCTTCTAGCGAAGCTGATATCGAGCACATGAATGACGTACCATATACATCTACAATTGGGTCCATCATGTACGATGTTGGTGATCGGTTCTAATTGCGTGGATTAGTGGCTATTTTTTAACCGGATTGGGGACCACCAAACAAGATCGTGTGATTGATTACTATCGATTATAGTAAATATGAAAAATCGGATAATGAAATTGTAAATACGTGTATTGAATTCGTATTTATTTCGTGTGTGTGTGCGATTTTAGGTTTATGAGTGTGTGTATTGGAGAGTTTGTGAATTTGAACTTGTTTTTATTTGAAGGAGAGCAACTTATTTATACTAACCACAAAGTAGGTGGTGTACATGACCTTTGAACTACCAAGCTTACATGTTTGACATGTGTCCTTTGACTAGTTTTGACCCTATCTAAGTTGAAACTTCATTATAAAATCTTGTTTTTGGTCTTATCACATCTCTAAAGCTGTTCGCCATCATGTACGTGGTGATTCTACTCTTTGCTTATCCCTTGTGCTTCTTGTTCGTCTCCCGGTTGTAGGTGTTAAAAGTTGCTCGCCACTTTGTTTTTCGTTAATTTGCTTCTGGGTCTTTACACTTGGAGTTGCTCATCAGGATCCAGTTCGTCATCAGTCCATATTAAGCTAGGGGCTCAGGATATGTTAGTCAACAAGCTGTTCGTCAAGTTTGTTGTTCGTCGGGTTATACACCACTTCTATTGGTTTGTACACCCACTATTGACCACTCTTGATGGTTATCTTTAATTTGGCTAATCTGCTATATAATCTTTGTTTAGGCCTTTTGATTAGGCGTGAAATTGTTATGTTTTGGTGCCCGATTTACTCATGTTTTGAGTGTTTTCGATGAGTGCTTGGAGTCAAATGAGTATCATTTTTATAAAATTATTAATTTGTCTCTTTGGTTTTCATAGATGGATAGAGGGCGAAAAGAGGAGTTCGTAGGACTTTGAATCGGCCAAAACGGACTCCCGGTTGAGGAGATATGAAGATTTTACGAACGAGTGCACAGCAGCCAGCGCTCGAGCGATTTGCTCGAGCGCCGGCGCTCGAGCGAATCACTCGAGCGGCCAAAAACTTACAGAACAGTTTTGGCGCTCGAGCGAATCACTCGAGCGCCACCGCTCGAGCGTTTTGCTCGAGCGCGCACGTATTTTCGCCTCCGGATGCGTATTTTCGGCCCATTAACTCCCGTTTCGACCCGGTGCCTATATATACCTCTTCCAAACACGTTTTGAAGGATCCCCAACTTTTAGAAATACTTTTAGACTTAGTTTTTGAAGAGGAGAAGAACGAGCAAGCTTTATTTTACGTTTTGTTGAGGTTTTTCATACGAATTCTAGTTTCTTTTCAATTCTTAGTTTCTTTTCATTAGTTCGTTACTTTGAACACGTTTAAATTTCGTTTTTATCAATTCAATTTCAGTTCTTCGTATTTATTTTCTTTTAAAACCCTAGTTCATGTTTCTTATTTTCTTCGTTCAATTCAATATGTTTATGTTCGTTGTTTCTTTAATTGCTTTTAGTTTTGTTAAAACCATGTCCGGCTAAAACCCTTGCATGCTTGGGTTAGGATGAACTCGTAGAAGTAGGATGTGGGTACATAATTAGGGTAGTTTGTGACGTTAGTTTTAATTCTCTTAGTTAATGAATTCTTATAATTAATCTGAACTTTACCTTTAAATTTAGTACGAAAGTGTTAGAGAGAGGACGACCGCATCACTCAATAACAATTAGTAGTCTTAACGAGAGGGTTTAGGAAAGGTTAATTCATCTACCGGTTTAGCGAAGGAGGACGACCGCATCACCTTAGTTAAATTAGGGTCTCATTAATTAAGCACAGTTCATTAACTTGTTAGTGGATTAGTGAAGTCGATTGCTAGGATAAAGTATTAGGGTGAGAAATCTTGAGCTTTCATTCTACGATCTTTTACTTAGGTTAATTCTTATTTGTCACGATTACTTTGATTATGTACCTGCTCCGTTAGTATACGTAGGGATTCCTATCCTGAGCATCACCATCTCATATTTGAAAACACACCTTTTGTTACTTCGTTTAATTTTCCTTTTGCATTCATAGGATAATTTAGTTTAGTTTAATTTTCTCTTTTCAAAAAACCAAAAAAACATTTCACTCATATTAACTACGACGCGTAGATCTTCAGGGATCTATTCGCATATACACCATCCCTTGGGTTCGATAATACTTGGTCCCTATACTTGCCCATACTACAGTGAACCCGTACTCTTGCGGGGTAGCTACTAGTAGAAAGCTAGTGTAGTTCGCTTCAAGTCAATGGCGCCGTTGCCGGGGATGGCGTTTTATGCTTTTTGAATAGGACTTGTCGATAGCTTAGTAGTTAGTAGTGGGTGCTTATTTTCTGTTTTTATTTTTTATTTTTATTTTTATTTATTCGGCAGTTGCGTTTTGATCCATCTGCTAGTGTGTCAGGTTTATGAGAACACGCTCACAAGGCAATACGAGCGAAGAGAGAATACCTGCAGATCCTGAGACAATAGCCAGAAGGAACCGAGCTTACTTGAGAAGAATGAACGCAGCCGACTTAGGGAAGGAACCGATGGATCTCAGTAATGAGTTGGACGATGCTGCCAACGATTTCAATCAGGCAGTAAACCGGGTTGATGGCTCTGGAGGGAGTGGTGGTCAGAATCAAGACCAGTTCGTGGATAGTCAAAGCCAGAACCCGGGTGCACAAAATGTAAACAATCCAGCTCAGAACCTAGTCCCAAATCCTCTGAACAATCCTGCTTACCCACAAAACCCACATAACCCTTTCCACAACCCAGCATATCAACATTACCCATACCCACCATACCCTTATCCACCATACCCGTATCCTCCACCTCCTGTCTATAACCAACCACCTGTGTACCAACAACCTCCAGTTCAAAACATACCAGCACCACATGTCGCTCCTCAGCCTGCGCCCCAGAACGCAGATCAGAATATGGCAATTCGGGGCAGGTTCGCGGCACAACCGCAGAGGTATTACGATGGAGTGGCCTTACCACCTGTGGAGGCCAATAACTTTTCAATCTCCCCAGGAATTCTCAAGCTGCTTACTGAGAATCAATTCAAGGGGGAGGTTGGGAAGGAGAACCCTCACACTCACTTGAGGAGTTTCCTCATGATTGCATCTACTTTCAATTACAATGGCATGTCTGAAGATGCCAAGAGGCTCAGGTTGTTCCCATTCTCTCTTACGGGAATAGCCAAGGAATGGTATGATAACACGCTCCCACGGGGAGGTGTTAACACATGGGCCGAGCTCGAGCGTCTGTTCCTCGAGCGATTCTACCCTCCATCAAGAACGATTAAAGCGAGAATTGAGATCTCTTCCTTTCGCCAGAAATCTGGAGAGGATTTACGCCAGGCGTGGGAGAGATACTCGAATATGTTGATCGAGTGCCCGCAGCACGGGTACAACGAGGGAGATATAATGGCGTTCTTCTACAGTGGAGCCAGCAAGGCTGGCCAAGCCCACCTAGATGCATGTGCAAGTGGAGCTTTTCTGAACCAGGGAGTAACGAGGTGTAGAGAGATCGTGGACAATATTGTCACGAATGCTGGTGCATGGAACGAGGATCCAGAATTTCAGAGGGTATGCAAGTTGGAGGAGAATGAGGGTACGAGGAAGCTATTGATGGCTATGATGGAGAAGATCAGCAACCTCGAGATGGGGCAGAACTTAGTTGGAGGGAATGGAGCAGCAAGCGAGAAAGTGGAACCACCCACGAGTCAGCTAGAAGAGGCCAACTATATGGGAAGACCTAATTACCCACAAGGGGGGTATCCACAAGGTGGTAATCAGTATGGAAGGCCTTCTTATGGCCAACCATTTGTACTTCCAGAGCCTCAGCCACTTCAAAATCAATGGAGGAACACACAAGGAGTTCAAGGAGGCCAGCAGCCTCCTCAAAACACATGGAGGAAGAATGATAATTTTTCTTATGCTAACCCAAAAGCTGGTGTTACTGTTCCTGCAGGTGTTGATCCGGGGTCTAAACCTCCTGGTGGAGAAGGCGGTGCATCAACCGAGGAGATGTTGAGAGCGATCCTTCAGAAGGTGGAGGAAGGGAGCAAGCGGTTGTCATCCTTGGAGTACGATGTGAAGGAGTTGCACAAGAAGGGTGATCAACGTGATCAAGAGCTCCAGAAGATGAACGTTGAGTGGACTAGAACTCAACAAGAGAACAATCGAAGGTTCACCTCTTTAGAGCTCCAGATGAGCCAAATTGCAAAATCAGTGAATAGAATGCCGGAAGGGAATCCGAAAGAGCAGTGCAAGGCGATCCAGCTTAGAAGTGGAACCAATTATGAAGGTCCTCAGATGCCTGCTGATTCTGAGACGCCCCAAGTTGAGAAGGGGATTGAAAGTAAAGGGATTGAGAAGCATGAAGATATGGATGAGTCCCAGAAGGGCAAGGAAAGTGAGGAGGTTGAGAGAGTTCCTAAGTGGAAAAAGGCAAAGGAAGCAAGGGAGAAAGTGAAAGTGACCGAGCGAGATGAATGGGGGGTACCCAAATCTGTGATACCCGTCCCGTATCCACAACGCTTTATGAAGAAAACGCTTGATGAAAAATTCGCTAAGTTCCTTGAAGTTTTTAAACAATTGCATATTAATATTCCTTTTTATGATGCTTTGGAACAGATGCCGCATTATGCAAAGTTTCTGAAGGACTTGATTGCAAAAAGACGGCGAGTGGATGAGCCGAAGTTGGTGCAGCTGAACCACGAGGTGAGTGCATTAGTGCACAAGGCGCTTCCACCCAAGCTGAAGGATCCCGGGAGCTTCACGATCCTATGTGATATTGGGAACGGGATCAAGAAGGGAGCGTTGTGCGACCTCGGGGCGAGCATTAATTTGATGCCCTTGTCGCTTTTCAAGAAGTTGGAAGGTGGTGAACTTCAACCCACAATGATGACGCTTCAACTAGCCGACCGGTCTATTACTAGACCTCAAGGTGTTGTTGAAGACATTCTAGTGAGAGTTGGAGATCACATTTTTCCAGCCGACTTTGTAGTGCTAGAGATGGAGGAAGATGAGCACGTGCCCCTGATCTTGGGAAGACCGTTCTTAGCTACGGCGGGGATGGTGCTAGATGTGGCAAATGGGAAGATCACGTTGAAGGTTGATGATCAAGAAGTGAAGATCTCCCTATATGAAGCCATGAAGCAACCGAGGGAGGATGAGAGCTTGTATAGCATGGATGCAATTGATCCTCGTGTTGAAGACACACCTCCTATCCCTAATCCTTCTCATATTCATGATTTTGCTAGTCCTTCAATTGATAATTTAACCCATGAGCGTTATGATCTTGATTATTTTGATAGGGATGAAGTGAAGAAGTTGAAGGATGAAGAGGTGAAGAAAGTGGACGTGGTCCAGTTAGAAGGGAAAGGAGGAGTTAAGAAGAAAAAGTCCAAACTCAAGAAATTGTTTAGTAAGACTCCTCCAGATAAAGGTGAGAAGGAGTTGAGACCCATAACACTTGGGGATGATAAGAGAGCAAAAGAGCTCATGATGGAGGGGCATCAAGGAAAAGAATGCAAACACCACTCTTATGAGAGTGAGGGAGGTAAATTTGAGTTTGATGTCCCATAAGCTCCTTTGAACTTGGTCCGGCATGAGGACCTTAAAAATAGCGCTGAATGGGAGGCAACCCATTTTTATTTGCTTTCATTTATTTTTAGTGTCTTTTTATATTATTAGGGAGTTATTTTGAGTCGTATGTTTAACCTCGTATTTGAGTAAGTTGTTTGTAGGCTTGTCTCTAAAGGAGTAAAGGTATCATGGAGTTATTCAGATTGAAGGAACCAACTTGAGACAAGGAAGTGTGCAAAGCTATTGAGAGAAATTGAATTATTTGGTTGAGGTAACCCACAACCCCAAACTTAGACCTCTAGCAAGGTCGAAGTTTGGGGGGGTGGAGATTTTTATGTTTCTTGTTACATTGCACATGCATGCACGCCCTTATCTTTAAGTTGAGTTTGATTGATTATTGGTTTGTTGAGATACTCCTTGGGCTATTATTAATTTGTTTTGTTACTCAATATTTTATGCCTATCAATTACCTTATGCTTGTTGATTGCGATCTTTGAGTATGATTTGATGAGTAGGGTGAATTGTGAAGGGTGAGTTAGAATTCTTTTGTGTGAGTGTTTGAGTTTGAGCTGATTAGGGAGAGAACCCGTATGCTTATAAGTTTTCTTTTGAGTGCTTGTGTGATGAGAGTGAGAATTCACTAGGACTAGCATGGATGTGAAAGCCGTGAGCTTTTGAGCCTTATGAGATTTTGATGCATGATTTAATCTCTTCGTTTGTGAGTGAATCATCACCTTAGAGGATGCTAGAACTTGCATGTGCTCTTGCTTCTAGATTGTGTCTAGTTTGATATGCCGAAAAGGATCTTAGGCCATCTTTGATTTTATGGAGTCACTTAGCCAAAATTTTCCTTACCAATGACATTTGTCCCTTGTTAGCCCCTTTGAGCCTAAAGCCTATTTTATTTGCTAACACATATGAACACTATTCCTAAGCCTTTTTGTCCAAATTTGAGTGGAGAATAGGAAAGTGTGAATGTGAAGGGATTGATTTGAGTTGAAAAAGGAGAGTTATTGATGGTTGAGTGGTGATAAAATAAGGGTGTGAATGAAATTTGAGTTGTGGGAAAGAAAAAAATTGAGAATGAGCAAAAGAAAAAAATGAGCTCATGTGTTTGTGCGAAAAAGAAAAAAAAGTGAAGTGATTGAAAAAAAAAAGTGAAAAAAGAAAAAAAGAATTTTGAAGTGTTGAGAGAAGTGGAATTGAAAGAGTGTTGATTGAATATATTTGAAGTAGTCTGTTCCTAATCTCGAAGTGCCAAAGTTTGATTTTCTATTCTCCATTCACTTGAGTCACTTTACCATATTGTTATCCCACCTGTCCAAAGAGCCTACATTACAACCTTGAGAAAAGTCCTTTTTGATTCGGCATTGATTTCTAGAGTATGGTCGGAGTTGAGAGTGCTTACAAGCCTATGGCTGCCGATATGTGTGATTGATTGTTGAGTGAGTCCTTTATCATTGATATACACTTGTGAGGGAGTGAAACACATCGTTGAGTGCACATCCATGCTTGATTTTGGTGTTTCTTGTTATTGTTGCATGAGTACGATAAAGGAAAGTGAGTGAGTATACTTGTAATTGATCTTTGAAGCTCGAGTTCATTTGCTTGCATGATTTGATTCTTGATTCATTCCTAACAACTTCACTTGACTTATTATTTCGTTGCTTGAGGACAAGCAACATGGTAAGTTTGGGGGGGTTGATTAGGCGTGAAATTGTTATGTTTTGGTGCCCGATTTACTCATGTTTTGAGTGTTTTCGATGAGTGCTTGGAGTCAAATGAGTATCATTTTTATAAAATTATTAATTTGTCTCTTTGGTTTTCATAGATGGATAGAGGGCGAAAAGAGGAGTTCGTAGGACTTTGAATCGGCCAAAACGGACTCCCGGTTGAGGAGATATGAAGATTTTACGAACGAGTGCACAGCAGCCAGCGCTCGAGCGATTTGCTCGAGCGCCGGCGCTCGAGCGAATCACTCGAGCGGCCAAAAACTTACAGAACAGTTTTGGCGCTCGAGCGAATCACTCGAGCGCCACCGCTCGAGCGTTTTGCTCGAGCGCGCACGTATTTTCGCCTCCGGATGCGTATTTTCGGCCCATTAACTCCCGTTTCGACCCGGTGCCTATATATACCTCTTCCAAACACGTTTTGAAGGATCCCCAACTTTTAGAAATACTTTTAGACTTAGTTTTTGAAGAGGAGAAGAACGAGCAAGCTTTATTTTACGTTTTGTTGAGGTTTTTCATACGAATTCTAGTTTCTTTTCAATTCTTAGTTTCTTTTCATTAGTTCGTTACTTTGAACACGTTTAAATTTCGTTTTTATCAATTCAATTTCAGTTCTTCGTATTTATTTTCTTTTAAAACCCTAGTTCATGTTTCTTATTTTCTTCGTTCAATTCAATATGTTTATGTTCGTTGTTTCTTTAATTGCTTTTAGTTTTGTTAAAACCATGTCCGGCTAAAACCCTTGCATGCTTGGGTTAGGATGAACTCGTAGAAGTAGGATGTGGGTACATAATTAGGGTAGTTTGTGACGTTAGTTTTAATTCTCTTAGTTAATGAATTCTTATAATTAATCTGAACTTTACCTTTAAATTTAGTACTAAAGTGTTAGAGAGAGGACGACCGCATCACTCAATAACAATTAGTAGTCTTAACGAGAGGGTTTAGGAAAGGTTAATTCATCTACCGGTTTAGCGAAGGAGGACGACCGCATCACCTTAGTTAAATTAGGGTCTCATTAATTAAGCACAGTTCATTAACTTGTTAGTGGATTAGTGAAGTCGATTGCTAGGATAAAGTATTAGGGTGAGAAATCTTGAGCTTTCATTCTACGATCTTTTACTTAGGTTAATTCTTGTTTGTCACGATTACTTTGATTATGTACCTGCTCCGTTAGTATACGTAGGGATTCCTATCCTGAGCATCACCATCTCATATTTGAAAACACACCTTTTGTTACTTCGTTTAATTTTCCTTTTGCATTCATAGGATAATTTAGTTTAGTTTAATTTTCTCTTTTCAAAAAACCAAAAAAACATTTCACTCATATTAACTACGACGCGTAGATCTTCAGGGATCTATTCGCATATACACCATCCCTTGGGTTCGATAATACTTGGTCCCTATACTTGCCCATACTACAGTGAACCCGTACTCTTGCGGGGTAGCTACTAGTAGAAAGCTAGTGTAGTTCGCTTCAAGTCACCTTTACCCCTGTTCGCCTAACCTTTCGCCTATCAACAATTGCCCCATAGCCTGACCTCATGTTGATTTCGAGCGAGCTACTTCTGTCGAACAATTGTGGTCTGGGTATCGTTTTACTCTGCTGTTAACGACGAACATATGCTCATTGAGCGAGCAACTTACTAGCGACGTTTCTCCTTCTGAGATTTGGGGGCCCATTCAATAATGACGTGGGCGGCATTACTAGGCGCCGCCCACGCGCGGGCAAAATCGAGGCCACACGCCCCTAAAATTGCATATAGGTCCCTCAATTTTTACCCTTGTTGGAATGGGACCCCTTTTTCTCATGCTTTGGCCCAAAAACTTTTAGGAAAATACGGGTTTTACCCCGTCTTCTTCTTGAGTATAAATAGGAGTGGGAAATGAGATTTTTCCCACTCTTTACTCCCGTCAACAGAAATTTCCGGCCAAAATTCAATTTTCCGGCGACCTTTAAGTTTTTCGGCGTGTTCTTTCAGTTTCCAAGGTATTTAATCTCATTTTGCATTCTTATTCTTGTTGTTTTTTTTCTTCATTTTTCGCACATTTTCTTTCAATACTTCACTCCGCCACTACGGTGATAAATTGTCGCCGCCGTCCATCGGAAATTATCCATCTTACTAAAAAACCTCCATGTCCTCACATTCGAGCAACCACAACTCTTTGGAGGATTTGGATCCGCTCTTCCCGATCATTACATACGAAAATCAACCGCCTTTTAAAATCTCATCGGAGACAAATCCCAATGTTGATTCAGTAGTTCGATCCGTGGAGGAAGCAGGTACTCGCCCATCTAGTGAAGAAATCGTGGTGGTTGCGAACAGATCCTGAGTTTGACGAATTGATGTGGGAATTCTTAGAAGGGATTGAATTCCCAAACCCTAACCTGATGGAGAACAACATTCATGTTGGTATTGTTCGCCCTTTTAACTGGAGAGCTTATTCGGAAGAGTATGCGAACAAATTTCAAACCCCCGAACGATAAGTTTTAAAATTATTGAGGAACGAATTCCAGGCGACCAGGATTTGCAGTGTTGTTCTCCAGGATGAGCTTGAGTTAATACGGGAAACATACCAAATCCCTTATGACATTCATATGTGAGCTCCGAAGAAGAATGAGAGAGTTGATCGCCCCCCACCTGGATGTACGGCGATCAACATTGATACATTGATCGCTGGCTTAAAGCTACCCCTACCCTCGATCGTTGGTCAATTTTTAATGGCGACCAACCTTGCAATAACCCAGATTACTCCAATTGGGTGGATGAACATGCTCGACATAATGAGCTTGTTCGCCTTGGAGGGATATGTTGACCGCATTACAACCGACGAGGTCAACTATTTAATGACGATCACCAAGTGTCCTGCGGGCAAGGAAGGGTATTATTATCTGAAAGCCCGTACTGGACTTAAAGTCGTTGAAGGGGTGCCGAACAAGATTAGGAATTAGAAGGAGCACTTTTTCTTCATTGGTGTGATTGGCGAGCATCTGTCGATCCACATGGTTGTGGTGGACGTATCCCCTCCCCCACATCTTATGGAAAACTTAAACGTAAGCTCGTTTTTTTTTCTTACATTTGTGCTAAATTGGTCTAATTTAACTCTTCTTGTTTGTTCACAGGTCCCCGATTATTGAAGTGGAACTCTAAGGAGAAGATTAGCTTATAATTTCTCTTTACCTCCTGTTTGGTCGCTCTCCAGAATAAGGCGGATAGGACCATCGATCATCTGAACGAGGAAAGGTGCAAGAAAGTTGCTCGTCTTCTCACCTTGAGGCTCGAGCTGAGGTGCCCCCAGGTATATAGAAAAAATCTCTAACTCTTGATACACAACTTGTTCATCAAGATCTTTAATCAAAACTTGCTCGTCCTGCTAAACTTTTTTTTAGCCGAGTAGGTCACTGTCGCTGTTCCCCCTTGTTTCGGCCTTCTCGAACAAAGAGTCCACGAGATGGTGCCCCAAAGGGAAGGAAAGTCAAAGGGGATCCTCCCTCCAAGGTTCTTGCCTTGACGAACAAATCCGCGGCTGCCCCTCTTGCTCGGCAGACTGCTCCCCCTCCGAGCATTTCTCCAACATCTCCCCCTGCTAAATCTCCTCATGGAGAAAAAAGATTAAAATGGGGAGATGGGTCCCATGTTATACAGGCTGCTCCCACCGGTGACAAGGGAAAAAAGTAAAGTGGGAGGGACCTATGCTCGAACCCGCAACGATGAGGCTGCTCGCCAAACTCCCACTAATCTGGTGGAGCATGCGAGTAAGGCGAGCAAAGACAGACAGACTCCCCCAAAGGGCCAGAAGATATAACCTATCTTGGCTGGGACACCCTCAAATTTGCTGAGTAAGTCAACTTCTCAATAATATCCTTATTTCCATGATTTAGATTTTCAAAAAATATCTAAATCTAAAAAGCACTTTGTTCGCAGATACCAGACGGAAGACCATCCAGGCCGATCCAATGCTATTCACTAGCTCGCCTGTTCTAAAACCCCAGTTAACATACGGGATATCCTGGGCGAGCATGTTCACTGGGCAACTGAGTTGGTCACCCGGGCATGGACAAGGCCCTTAGATAAGGCCACACTCGTGCAGGGTGCAGTGGACAACTTCCACTTTTCCATGATGCAGGCCACTAACTCCCTGGTTTCGGCTCAAAGAGGGATGACCCAACTGGCCGAGCTAGAAGATGCTGCTCGCTGTTATGCAGCAACTGCTCGCCAGCTCACAGAAGAGAAAGATGGCCTAGTCAGCCAGTGTGAGGCCAAAGTTGCTCGTTTAAATAATCAACTGAAGCTCGCCGATAACATTGAGAAAAAACATGACGAGGATTATCAAGTGTTATCCGCTGAGCTCAAGGATAAAAAGGTCGAGCTCCTTTCCTCGCAGGCTGAATTGGAGGAGGAGAAGAAGAGAAGGGAAGATGTTGAGGCTGAAAATGCTCGCCTCAAGGAGACCATGAAGGGGATGCTCACCCCAGAAGAGTTCGAGGCTCAACTACAGGCCTGTATTGGTCCTTTCTCGAATTTAGGGTACATTTGTGCTTATGCTGACTGCATCCGTGCAGTTAGCCTGTACAATGTTCCAGACATCGTCGAGGATATCGAGAAGGACCTATCGGAGTTTGTTGAAAACTATCCCCCTCCTCTTGGAATTACACTCCAACTCGGGGATATGCCGGACTATGGGGTCAAGCTGGATTCTCTTGACCCCAGCATTACTCTTGTTCACCCTCCAGCAGCCGAAGAAAATGTTGAGGGCAAGCAAAATGAAGATGGCGAGCAAGCTGCCATCGAAAAAGAAAATCAAGCGGTCGAGGACCTGGTTGCCGACATGATAGTTGATCCTCCCGCTGACCAAACTCAAATCCTGTCTCAAGACGAGCAGAGGCAGGAATAGGACTTAGATTTTTCTTCATCTTTGTAATATATGCGCGTCTTTTTACTGTACTTTTTGTAATAGTTGTTCGTCTTTCCATTAAACTTTTAGTACTATTTTTTAGGCTCAAGGCCTTAGTATTAATAGAACTATCTCATATTTGCTCGTTTTCTTTCATATGTTAACTGCCTTTACATTTCTTTCAATGCTTTTGCAATTATAACATATGGTATTGGGCTTTGTTGGATTTGAACTTTGCCTTTAAATAGAATAAGGGTTTAGCCTTAGGTTCTGCTCGTCTTAAAAGACGAACAACCTTTTAATAGTCATCCTTAAAACTGGATTTGTACCTCGAGCTTAGACTTCTTCTTTGAACGAACAACTATATTTGCATCAAGAAAACTTACAAGTGCTAAAAAGCTGTTCATCATTAACATATACAAACTGACGAACAACCCTGAACGTTTTATCAAACTAATACCAAACAGTTGCTCGCTTATAACTGTTTCGCCGAGCAACTTTACATGAAATCAAAAATGTAAAACGACACCAACTATACAATGTGCCGAACAACCTTCTATCCATTACTTAGCAAAAAAATTTAAAAAATTATGCAAGTTTTTTGGTTCACTTGCCCATGTAGATTCTTGCTCGCCCATAGATCGAACTTGTTCGCCTTATTGATAGTACTTCTTCAGATGTACGACATTCTAGGAGTATTGGGCCGGGTTGCCTTCCATGTCTTCGATATCGTATACACCATTAAGGAACTTATCTGTTATATGATATGGGCCCTCCCAAGTTGGTCCAAATACTCCTAGAGGTGGAGCGAGCAACTTTCTTAGGACCAAATCTCCAACCTTGAATTCCCTAATTTTAACATGAGAATTATAATAACGTTCTGCTCACTGCTTATATGTAGCATTCTTTAGCTCGTCATTCAATCTTCTTTCTTCAAGTAAATCCATTTCAGTAGCTAGAGCAGAGTTGTTCACTTGTTCATCAAAGTTGGTCGTCCTGATTGTATTGGTCTTGAGCTCAATTGGAATAACAGCTTCTGTTCCGAAAGCCATAGCAAAAGGTATTTCTCCAGTGCTAGACCTGGGAGAAACTCTGTATGCCCACAGAACTTTCGGGAGCTCTTCAGATCAATTGTCTTTGCTCTCCGTCAACCGTATTTTTTAGTACATATTTAATAATCTTGTTAACGGCTTCAACTTGACCATTTGACTGGGGATGATAGGGAGTAGAATAATGTTTTCTAATTCCCCACTTTGTGCAGAAGTCTCTCAACTTTTTCCCATCAAACTGTGGACTATTTTCTGTCACAATCGTTTATGGAACTCCGAAACGACAGATAATGTTCTTCCAAATGAAGTTGATCATCTTTTGTTGCGTAATTTTCACCATAGCTTCTGCTTCTGCCCACTTTGTATAATAATCGACTGCCACAACAGCAAATCGAATATTTCCAACTTCTATCGAGCAAGGACCAATTATGTCCATCCCCCATCTCGCAAATGGCCATGGGCTATAAACTAAAACAAGTTCTTTTGCCGGAGTGTGAATGTTTGGAGTAAAAATCTGACACCGGTGACAGGTTTTTGCCATTTTGATTGTATCTTGGCACAAAGTTGGCCAGTAATAGCCTTGCCTGATAGTTCTGTACGCCAAAGCTTGCCCCAGTATGATTTCCACATACTCCAGCATGTATTTCTTCAAGTATTGCTCGTCCTTGCCCCCTAGGCAAACATTTGAGGAGTGGGATTGATATTCCCCTTTTGTAAAGCTGCTCGCCCACCAGAGTGTATCTGGCAGCTCGCTTAACTAGCTTGGCAGCTTCAAAAGAGTTGTTTGATTTTTCCCCACTCTTCAAGTATTTGACTATCTCTGTTCTCCAATCTTCATCTTTAGATTGCTCATCTAGTTGGTTAACATTGTAGCTTGTCGTTGATGGATTATTCATCTTGGTTATAACGATGTCCGCCAACTCTGCTGGACCTTCGCTTGTTGCTAGTCGAGCTAGTGCATCCACTTGAGTGTTGCTCGTCCTCGAAATTTGCTCAATGAAAACTTGACCTAACAAGGACATCAGGTGAGCAACTATTCGTTGGTATTCGCTCGTATGGTCATCCTTTGCTTCATATTCACCTCGGACTTGATTTATAATTAATTACGAGTCACCGAATATTTGCAAACATCTGACACCTACTGCAAGGGATAGGTGGAGACCAGCAATAAGAGCCTCATATTCAGCTTCGTTGTTGGTAGCCATGAATTCAAATCTGATGGCCGAAGTGAAAACTTGTCTGTCGGGGCTAATGAGAACCATGCCTGACCCCTCAATGTAGAGATGCCACGGGTGATCAAGTCCTCTCACCAGATCTTGGAGGAAAGTTAATCCGACGATAAAATCGGCTAATGCTAGCCCCTTGATCGCTGTTCGAAGAGCATAAGTCACTCCAAATTGGCTGATCTCCAGTGACCATCTTAATAAGTGTCCAACTGTGTCTGGGCGATGAAGAATTTGTCTAAGTGGGAAAGTTTTTAGTACTTCGACTTGATGATCGAAGAAGTACGGTCTTAACTTTCTTACACTCATGACAAGAGCGTACGCCAACTTTTCGGTTGGTGAATACTTTATTTCCACTTCATGCAAAGCTTGGCTGACGTAATAGATTAGTTGATGGAATTTGCCATCTGCTCGTACCAATACAGAGCTGATCGCCACTTTAGAGACTGCCAGATATAAATAGAGCTTTTCTCCTGAGACAGGCTTTGATAGAATTTTTACATCTTCCAGGTAGTCTTTTAGTTGTTCGAAGACACTCTGGCAGCTGTTCGTCCATGTGAACTTTCCCTTTTTGATGGCTTCAAAGAATGGATGACATTTATCTCCTGATCGTGATATGAACCTGTTGGGATATAGATTAGATGTTTTGAAGATGTTAAAATAAGAACTTGTATCTAGTCTAGGACTAGAATAGGTCTTAGGCTAAGGGGGAAGGAAATTAGATAAGACAAGAGGAGTCCCGGACAAGAGGAGTCTTGGATAAGATTAGTCTTGGACAAGAGGAGTCTTGCACAAGAGGAGTCTTGGACAAGATGAGTCTTGGACAAAAGGAGTCTTGCAAAAGAGGAGTCTTGGACAAGAGGAGTCTTGGACAAGATGAGTCTTGGACAAGAGGAGTCTTGGACAAGATGAGGTCGAGACAAGATGTGCTTTGGACAAGATGAGGTCGGGACAAGATGAGGTAGAGGACCAGATGTGGTAGACAAGAAGAGGTGTACCAGACTACTCCACCAGATGAGCTCTACAAGACTACTCTACTAGATGAGCTCTACTAGATGAGCTCTACCAGATGAGCTATACCAAATGAGCTCTACCAGACTACTCTACCAGATGAGCTCTACCAGACTACTCTACCAAGAAGATCCTGTGATCCAAAGATAAGAAGAATCAAGAAAAGGAAGTCAACTGATATCAAGGAAGATTGGTTGTAGATCATAGAAGAATCAATCAAAGAAGGAGTCAACCAATCAATCATATAATCAATCAAAGATGATTGATTATATTCCTTAATTTATAGATGTTTGAATTTCTAGCTTCCAACGGCTAGTTATTTAACACCTATAAATAGGAGTGCCTGGTGATAAGTTCAATACAAGAAAGACGGGCAAGAGAGCACAAAAGATAGAGAAATACACACACCATACACTCATCTTGTTCATACAAGTATTATATATACTCTTGTAGGAGTTTTAGTTGAAATATTACTCAACCTATTCACCACATTGAAAGGTTGTTGTAAGTTGTACGAAGGAGCTGGTACTTCCCAATTCCAGTGAGTAAGTAAGTGGATTAGTGAGTGAAACCCCTTTGGTGAAAGGGAGAGTGGACGTAGGATCGTTATATCCGAACCACTATAAAATTCTCGTGTCTCTTTTATTGCTTTATTTATTTTAATTTCTGCATAATTAATTTTAGCACTTTAAAAGAGGTTTTCTTAAAATTAAGTATAAAACGCTTTCCGCAAATAATATTTTTGGGACCAACAGAACCTGTTTAAAGCTGCTAGGCAATCGGTTAGCCTTTGAACTTCTTTTACAGAGCGAGGAGGTTGCATATCCACGATAGCTTTTACTTTTGTTGGGTTGGCTTCAATGCCACGTTGGCTAACAAGATGGCTCAGGAACTTCCCCGAATGTACTCCAAAGCTGCTTTTCTTTGGATTCATCTTCATGTTATAATGTCGGAGAATGTCAAACACCTGGGCTAAGTGTTGAAGATGGTCTTCTTTCCTGGGGATTTTAACCACGATATCATCAACGTAGACCTCCACCGTGTCTCCAATTTATTCGTCGAACATCTCGTTCACCAGCCTTTGGTAAGTTACTCCCGCATTAATAAGGCCGAATGACATCCTTTTCCAGCATAACAGATTTTTATTTGTATAAAAAGTTGTATTTTCTTGGTCATCGGGATGCATCAGAATCTGATGGTAACCTGCAAATGCGTCCATGAATATTAGCATTTCGTGGCCTGCAGTGTTGTCCACCAGTTGATCGATGTTTGGAAGAGGAAAATTGTCCTTCGGGCATGCTGCATTCAGATCTGTAAAGTCTATGCATAGCCTCCAGATTCCATTCGACTTCCGCACAAGAACTGGGTTTGCTACCCATTGATGGCAAAGTGCTTGCCTAATCAAATCATTGTCTAGCAACTTCTCCACCTCTTCATTAAGAGCTTGATACTTTTCTAGGCCGTATTTTTGTCTCTTTAGATAGACCGACTTTTTTATCTGATTGATATAGAGTCGGTGGCATGCATGTTTCAGATCTATTCCCACCATGTCTGCATGAGACCATGCAAAAACATCTAGATTTGCCTTGAGGAATTCTTTCATTCGGGATTTGTAAGGCTCATGGAGCTTAGATCCTATGTACAGTTCTAGATCCTCATTTTCGGGATTAACTTTAAAGGTTTCCAGTTCTTCGACTGGAGTTGCTCGTCATTTTTGTCCCTTCCAATGAGGATCAATCACAAGTCCCTCAAGGTCAAAATTATTTTTGATATTCATTAGGTCTGCTTCCAGGCGGGGTTCAAGATCATCTGCTTGCCTAGGCTCATTGTTGCTCGCCGGGTTGCGGCCTTCCAAGTTATTGACAACAAGTTGCTCGTCAATATTCGAATATCGTTCGTCAGGTGAATGTCCTGCTGTGGTGATGGGCTGTTCGCCCAATGTTTGTTCGTCAGTAGAGATAGGCTGCTCGTCCTACTCCATATTATCCTTCCTAGTCTCCATAATGTCTTTCAACACCGAGGGCTCATCAATGGGAAAGTTGGTGGACACTTCCATCATGGAGACTCGTCCTTCATTTGATTGTAACTGAAGGAGGCACTCGTGAGCTTTCCTTTAGTCTCCTTTTACAGAACCAACCCCACTTGCTATCGGGAATTTTACACAATAGTGGTAGGTTGAACATGCAGTTTTGAATTCATTTAAAAAGGGTCGACCAAGGAACCCATTATAGGTTGATTCCTGATCTACAACCAAGAACTCCACCATTCTTACTATACTTTTCTCGGGTTCCCCAGTCGATACAAGTTGTACTAACAACCTAATTATTCCCAAAGGAACTGTTACAGTATTTCCGAAGCCCAAAATTCGATGATTTGAATCTTTGATGTAGCTCGAATAGTCTCCCAGTTGGTCGAGCGTCTTTTTGAAGAGGATGTTGGTATAGGCCCCGGTGTCTACCAACAATCGATGTACTCTGGTCTCCATTATCTTGGTATAAATAATAAGGGAATCGTTATGGGGAGTCAAGATTCCGTCCAAGTCCTTTTCAGTAAAGGTCAATTTCGATGTTTGTAGGACGGACGGGTTGATCCCCATCTCCTGTACTTGAGCTATTGCACGTAATTCCATCTTTCTCTTTCGATTAGACATTGGGGGTCGTCCATCAGAACATCCTCCAGCAGGTCCTGATTGCTCCATCATATACACATCTTCTACTGGACGAGCAGCTACGGTCGGGGCTGGTCGCCCGGGTTTGTTATTTCTTGGAGGTTGATCATCTATCTCCTCTTCTGAGCTGTTCTCCGGGCCCCTTTTCCCAGGTTGTCTCTTGACAAAGTCAGAGAGTTTACCCTCCTCGTAGAAACGCCAAAGTTGTTTTAGCAAATCTCTACACTCACCTGTAAAGTGCCCCATACTTTGATGGTAGGCACAATATTTGTTGGAGTTGAGTTTGCATGTTTCTTGCCGGATCTTTCGGAGAGGGGCGAGCAACTCCTTTTCCTTCACATTATTGTACACAATATCAATCGATACTGTTAGTACCTGGTTTAATTTCTCCTTCAGTTCCGTCCCTTCATTGAATGCCTTCATGTTTTTTGGGACTCGATAGTCGGTTGTGTCGGGTTTCTTGTTGTTCTCCTTTTGATCAGTGTTGGTAGCCTTGTTGTCCCCCAAGTTTTCTTGCAAAGCTTCGTGCATGGAGACGAAAATGCCGGCATGATTTCAGAATTTGGCATAGCTCTTTGGGAACTTCAGGCGTACCTCCTTCCACAGGTCTGAGCCTTTCTTCAACCCGGCCATGACGGATACAATCTTGGTATCCTCACTGACCGGTTCCCCCCCAAGCAATACTTTATCGAATCTTTCCATGAAAGCCCGGTCCGATTCATCATCATTCTATTTTAGATCTGACAGCCGATGTTTCTGGGAAAGATACGATCCAACGGTTGAGAAATGTGAGAGGAACTCCCGGCTCAACTGAGCAAATGAATGGATGGAAGCTGGTGGCATAGCGGAGAACCATTTATGCACCCTGTCCCCCAGCGTCAGGGAAAAGTTTCAGCATTGAGTGGCATCACTAGCCCCCCACAGAGATCATGTAATCGGAATACTTGGTTAGATGAACACGAAGGTCGGCAATGCCTTTGTATTGTATGCTTGCCGGAAATTGTATTTTCTTCTGGATCGGGGCCTTCAAATTGATTGAAGATAATGGAGAAGTTGGCATGCTGGTCGGCCCCATTCCTCTTTGCAGGTTCAGTTGCCCTTGCATACTCTCTACGGACTTCCTCAAGCTTGATAGCTCATCAAGAGATGCCCACTGACTTGGAGGCTGTTCGGCGAGCAAGGATGCATGACCCTCTGCTCGTCGCAGTCCCTCACTTGGAGGGAGAATCTCCTGTGGTTGTCTCCTTGGGTTGCTCGCCGCATTTAGCCCTAGGCGCCCGAAGGCAGACCTAGTTAATCTCTTATGCACTGACGGGTAAGCTTGTTCACAAGTTGCTCGCCCATCCTCTGCTCCTGGGCGAGCAACTTCTTGTCTTGTACACTAGGACGAGATGTCCCATGGCTAGAAATAATTGTTTGCCCGGGGGTAGATTCAGCTTGGCCCTCCGTTTGGTCCACCATTTTAGCTTTGCTCTTGTCTCTTCAATTTTGAGCATTATTCACCTCATGTTGCTCGCCCCGTGCCGATCTGGATCGTACTATTTCAACTGGCCTAGCCCTTGCTTGTGAAGGCTTGGGCTGTTCTTGTTGTCTTTGGAGGGCTTGGAGAGCAGCAATGGTTTTGGCTAGCTCATTAGGGTTGCTAGCCAGTGCCTCGAATTCTGGAGGCATTATATGGGTCATCACCGAGGGCCGAGTCCTATTTGCATGTCGTGGCTCATGGTCGCGGTGACCAGCAGACGAGGCTCAAGTCGGTAAAGCCCTCATTGATGGATGAGAGGCTTGAGTTTCTTTAGATTGAGGCATCCTGATTTGAATTATCTTCTCAATCTTCGAATCTTCAAATTTGAAATTGAAGAACACCAAGAACGCCAAGAATATTTTTGCTTGAATCTTTAAGGGTATTTCAAGGATTTTTTCCAATCTTCAAGTCTTAAACTTGATGTTCTTGTTTAATCACACTAATCGAAAGTTCGAACCCTCCTTCTAGCGCCAAATTATTGGTGATCGATTCTAATTGCATGGATTAGTGGTTATTTTTAACCGGATTGGGGACCACCAAACAAGATCTTGTGATTGATTACTATCGATTATAGTAAATACGAAAAATCGGATAATGAAATTGCAAATACGTGTGTTGAATTCATATTTATTTCGTGTGTGTGTGTGATTTTAGGTTTATGAGTGCGTGTATTGGAGTGTTTGTGAATTTGAACTTATTTTTATTTGAAGGAGAGCAGCTTATTTATACTAACCACCAAGTAGGTGGTGTACATAACCTTTGAACTACCAAGCTTGCATGTTTGACATGTGTCCTTTGACTAGTTTTGACCCTATCTAAGTTGAAACTTAATTACAAAGTCTTGTTTTTGGTCTTATCACGTCTCCAAAGTTGTTCGCCATCATGTATGTGGTGATTCTACTCTTTGCTTATCCCTTGTGTTTCTTGTTCGCCTCCCAGTTGTAGGTGTTAAAAGTTGTTCGCCAATTTATTTTTCGTTAATTGGCTTATGGGTCTTTACACTTGGAGTTGCTCATCAGAATCCAATTCGTCATCAGTCCATATTAAGCTAGGGGCTCAGGATATGTTAGTCAACAAATTGTTCGTCAGGTTTGTTGTTCGTCAGGTTATACACCACTTCTATTAGTTTGTACACCCTTTGTTGATCACTCTTGATGGTTATCTTTAATTTGGCTAATCTGCTTTATAATCTTTGTTTAGGCCTTTACTCCTGTTCGCCTAACCTTAATAGTTGTTCGCCTATCAACATACGCCATGACTTGCACAAGGCCAGATGTGGCCTACGCTGTGAGCATCACTGGTAGATACCAGCAGAATCTGGGTAAACCTCACTGGATTTCTGTCAAGAACATTCTGAAGTACCTCAAATGTACTAAAGAACACTTTCTTGTCTACAGTGGATAGCCAGAGCTAGTCGCTACGGGCTATGCTGATGCGAGTTTCCAATTCGACTGTGATGATTACAAATCGCAGTCAGGGTATGTCTTCACTCTCAATGGTGGGGCAGTTAGTTGGAATAGTTCCAAGCAAGAGACAACTGCGGATTCAACAACCGAAACTGAGTACATTGCTGCAGCAGATGCTGCGAAAGAGGTTGTCTGGATAAAACAGTTCTTAAACGAACTAGGGGTAGTTCCAAGTGCCAGTACTCCAATAAATTTGTATTGTGACAATACTGGTGCAGTTGCGCTAGCAAAGGAATTAAGCTAAGATCCAACAATACGGGTAAGATCCAACAATACCGAGATCCAACAATACGGGTTAGGCCTGTTATCTTGCTTAAGAATTAAGCTAAGATAATCCCTATAAATATGAGGCCTATGGGAATTCCGAAAGACACACAAGAAATATAATTTCTCCATAAAATTTTTAGCTCGAATTTTCTTAGCAAGTTCATCTCGAGATTCAATGCTGGCAAGTTGGTGCAAGTTGGTGAATAGTTGTTGTGTGGATACCATAGTAGAGAATTCCACGTACGAAGCACTATAAGAATCCCATTTAATATTCTTGCAAATTATTATGCGATTAATTATTCGTTGTTGGTGAACTTTATTATTCCGCTGCCTATTTATTAAGTATTTACGTGCCTCTAAAACCCAACAAGTCAAGCTCTGCATGAAGCCAAAGTAAAATATTCTCCCACTGAAAAGCTGGAATATGCACTTGTCATGAGTGTGAGAAAGTTACGACACTACTTCTTTGATCATCAGGTCGAAGTACTGACAACTTTCCCGCTCCGGTAAATTCTGCATTGCCCAGACACAGCTGGTCGCCTACTCAAATGGTCACTAGAGATCAGCCAATTCGGGGTAAGTTATGCTCCTCGAACAACGATCAAGGGACAAGCATTAGCCGACTTCATAGTCGAACTAACTTTTCCCCAAGATCCGACAAGAGGACTTGACCACCCATGGCATCCCTATGTAGATGGTTCATCCAAAAACATGGCCTTAGGGGCAGGCGTAGTTCTCATAAGCCCTAACAGACAAGTCTTCACTTCAGCCATCAAATTCAAATTTATGGCCACGAACAATGAGGCTAAGTATGAAACCCTAATTGCATGTCTCCATCTATCACTAGCTATAGGAGTTCGACGCCTCCAAATATTTGGAGATTCTCAGCTCATTATAAATCAAGTCAGGGGTGAGTATGAAGCCAAGGATGAACATATTATCAGATATCAGAAGATAGTTTCTCACCTGGTGTCCATATTGGACCACGTCTATATTGAACAAGTACCCCGAGCGAGCAACACACAAGCAGACGTGCTGGCAAGACTAGCAACCAGCAAGGGTCCGACAGAGTTATCCGACATCATCATCACTAAAATGATAACTCCATCAACTGTGGACTACCAAGTCAATCAAGTGGACGAACAACAAGAAGATGATGACTGGCAAATACTTTAGTCAAATACTTGAGAGATGGTGAGCAACCGAACAACCCTTTTGAAGCTGCCAAGTTAACAAAACGAGCAACCAGGTATACCCTGTGTGCGAGCAACTTTACAAAAGAGATTTTCAATCTCACTTCTCAAGTGTTTGCCTAGGGGGTGGGGGCAAGCAATATTAGAAGAAATACATTCAGGAGTTTGTGGAACCATGCTGGGGGACAGGCCTTATGGCTGACCTTACGCCAAGATGTTATTCAAGTAGCAAGAATTTATCACCGATGTTAGATATTTGCCCCAAGTATCCACACTCCGGCTCAAGAGCTCGTTTATGTCTACAGTTCTTGGTCATTTACAAGATGGGGAATGAATATGATTGGATCTTTTCCACCCAGGAAAGGAAATGTATGATGTGTCGTTGTGGCGGTTGATTATTACACTAAGTGGGCAGAAGCAGAAGCCTTAGTCAAAGTTACCCAAGAAAAAATGATCAGTTTCATCTTGAAGAACTTGTCAATCACAACTTTACATTTCCCAAAACACTAAGAATATACAAGTACTAACATGTTGTTTTGGTTAAGACATTTCACCAAGCAGATCCTACTCGACCTCTAGTACTTAGAAAAATTTCAAAAAATTAGGCAAGTTTTTGGTCCTTACTTGCTCATACGCAGGTCTTGCTCGTCCTTTGACCATAATTGTTCGCCTCTATTGATAATACTTCTTTAGAAGGACTGCATTCCAGGAGTATTGGGCCGAGTTGCCATTCATATCTTCAATGCCATATACACAATTGGGTAACCTGTTTATTTCCCTGTATAGACCCTCCCAAGTCGGTCCAAATATACCTGGAGGTGTAAGGAGCAACTTACGTAAAACGAGATCACCAACTTTGAATTCCCTCAGCTTGACCTGGAAAGTATAATAGCATTCTGCTCGCTGCTTATATGTTGTATTTTTTTAGCTCGGCTATTATTCTATTTTCTTCGAGCAAATCCAGTTCGGCAACTAAAGCAGAGTTGTTCGCCTCTTCATTAAAGTTGGTGGTTCAATTTGTTTTGGTCTTTAACTCAATTGGGATAACTATTTCTGTCCCGAATGCTAATGCGAATGGTGTTTCTCCTGTACTAGATCTAGGAGAGACTCGGTATGCCCACAAAACATTCGGGAGTTCTACAGACTAATTTTCTTTGCTTTCCGTCAATTGTATTTTTAGAACATATTTAATTATTTTATTGACGGCTTCAACTTGACCATTTGACTGGGGATGATAAGGGGTTGAGTAATATTTCCTGATTTTCCACTTAGTGCAGAAATTCCTCAATCATTTTCCATCGAATTGTGGACCATTATCTGTGACAATCGTTTGTGGGGCTCATACCGAATGTCACCGAAGGAATTGGAAGAACTTAAGGTGCAACTACAAGAACTTTTGGACAAGAAGCTTATTCGGCCAAGTGTTTCACCATGGGGTGCACCTGTTTTGTTTGTGAAGAAGGACATAACTATGAGGATGTGCATCGATTATAGGGAGTTGAACCGACTCACTATCAAGAATAAATACCCATTGCCAAGGATAGAGGATTTGTTCGACCAGTTGAAAGGGACCAGTGTCTTCTCCAAGATTGATTTGAGGTCCGGTTATCACCAGCTAAAGATCAAGGATAACGACATTCCAAAGACAACATTTAGAACTCGGTATGGACACTATGAGTTTGTAGTGATGCCCTTTGGACTAAGAAACACTCCTACCGTATTCATGGACTTGATGAACCAGGTTTTTCATCCGTACTTGGATCAGTTCATCATCGTCTTCATCGATGATAAATTGATCTACTCAAAGGATAAAGAACAACATAAGGAATATCTAAGTACAACATTGAAGGTACTTTGCAAGGAAAAATTATACGCGAAGTTCAAGAAATGCAAATTTTGGTTAGATCAAGTTTTGTTTCTTGGACATGTAATCACCGCCCATGGGATAGAAGTTGATCCAGCAAAAGTGGAAGCGGTTAGCAAGTGGAAGGCACCTACGCATGTAAACGAGTCGAGGTTCGAAGTTTTTTGGGCTTGGCAGGGTATTATTGAAGATTCATCGAAGGGTTCTATAAAATTTTAGCACCTATGACTCGATTAACGAGAAAGGAGGAAAAGTTTGAGTGGACCAAGGAATGTGAGGATAGCTTCCGGGAGTTGAAAATGAGATTAGTATTTACACCAATATTAACGATTCTGATGTTTCTAATGAATTCGTTATCAACAGCAATGCATCAAAACAAGGTTTGGGTTGTGTTTTAATGCAGCATGGTAAAGTAGTTGCTTATGCTTCGAGGCAATTAAAGATCCATGAGTTGAACTACTCCACTTATGACTTCGAATTTGTTGTTGTTGTTCATGCTTTAAAGATTTGGAGCCATATACAGCCCATCCGGGAGGAACGAAGATGTATCGGGATTTGAAAATACTATTTTGGTGGAAGCCGGCCAGGAAAAACTAGGACTTTTGCTTCACTCAATCAATCAGCTTCCCCATTGTTCATTCATCTTTTTTGGTATGACGCCCATGCTTAGATTCAAGATTAGCGGGAAAGGGTCCTTGAGAAAAGGTATGCCATCCGCGGCTTCCTTTTCTATCCGAGAGGAACTGCTCTTACGGAGCGGACGTGAACCCAATATCTCAAACAGATTGAGAGAAATGGGACACATGTCGGCGTTCCGTATCGGATAATAGGCTGTGGAACGATGTTTGACATGCCAACAAGTGAAAGCCGAACATCAACGACCATCAGGACTACTAAAGTCACTTGATATTCCACAGTGGAAGTGGGAACACACCGCGATGAACTTCGTAGTGAGTCTACCACCATCAGTTAGGGGAAATTGTGCAATTTGGGTCATCGTGGATAGATTGAAAAATTCGGTACACTTCATACCCACCAAGGTGACGTTTGGTATGGATAAGTTCGCACAGTTGTACGTTCAAGAAATTGTAAAACTACATGGGGTTCCTACCTCGATTGTATCTGACCGAGACACTAGATTCAATTCCGAATTCTGGAGGAGTTTACAAGAAGCTATGTGGACCAAGTTGAAATTCAGTACGGCCTTTCATCCGCAAACCTATGGATAGTTCGAAAGAACTATCCAAATTTTGGAGGATATGTTAAGAGCGTGCGTATTGGATCTTGGTGGCAATTGGGAGTCCTATCTACCGCTAGTGGAGTTCGCCTATAACAACAATTATCAAGCAACGATTGGAATGGCTCCTTACGAAGCACTGTACGGAAGGAAATGTAGATCTCCAACATATTGGAATGAAGTCAGAGAGAAGAAAATTCTGGGACCAGAGATTATCGAGCAAATGGTTGGCGTGATACAAAAATCCGAGAAAGAATTAAGGTAGCCCAAGATAAACAAAAGTCGTGTGCCGACAAACGATGGAAAGACTTGCAGTTCGCCCAAGGCGAGAAGGTGTTTTTGAAGATCTCTCCTATGAAGGGAGTTACCAAATTTTGTGTCAAGGGAAAGCTTAGGCCAAGGTATATTGACCCTTTTGAGATTTTAGAACGAGTTGGTGATCTAGCTTACCGACTTGCCTTACCGCTAGCACTTGCGTTGACACACAACATCTTCCACATGTCAATGTTGAGGAAGTATGTACATGATCCGAGTCATGTCGTCAACCGTGCAACTTTGGAAATCAACAAAGATATGACGTATGGGGAGGTCCCCGACCTCATTCTAGAAAGGAAGATCCACAAGTTTCGTAACAAAGACATGGTTCTAGTCAAAGTAAAGTGGAGTCGCCATGGGGTAGACGAAGCCACGTGGGAACGAGAAGAAGAGTTGCAAGCAAAATACCCCGAATTTTTTCCACGTGGTAAGTTTTCTAAATTTCAAGGATGAAATAATTTTTTAGTGGGGTAGACTGTAAACACCCGTTTCAAATACCATAGGAATATATGAAATAAATTTTAAAAAAAATTGCCAAAGACTTTTCAAAATTTAAAAAAATTGTAACAGCCCTCTAATTAGTTAGGTAGCAATTTTCTTTTGGGCATAAATGCCCACTACCTGGGGAAAACACGCCTAATATGAACACAATTCAGCCCCACTACATTAGGAACACATAAAAGTCAATTCAAACAAAGAAATTAACCCAAAACATCAAATATATCAATAGTAGATAAATATAGTAAAAGTAAGAATTTCACACCACACGTCCCCAAAATAAAAAAAAATAAAAAAAGATAAAGTTCTAACCTTAAGATAATTAACTTAAACAACGACAGAAAATTCAATAACAAAAGGAAGGGATTGAATAATAATCTAACTAATAGAAGACCCAACACAAAGCCCCAGATCCTCAGACAATTTCCTAAAACCAGCGGATCTCATAAAACGGCTACACTCTTCCTTAAATGAGACAATCCACGACTTTTTATTATTTCTGACTTCAAATCGAGATAAAGTTTGTAAAACTTCTTGATGTATTTATCCCAAAAATCAGACGGGATAGGCTATCAAAAAGATTTTAAAAAATCAAAACAATATTACCACATGAATTGATAAGATAAAGAAAAAAGAAAAGAAAAAGCCAACGCAATGGATAACTAACCAATCCCCCATTCTTAATGTTAGACGAATTAAGAACTCTAGTGAATTTAGGTCTCATTATTGGAGTTATACGATTTCCCCAACACTCATATCATCTGATAATTCTGAAACACCCTATAATAATTGATGGTCCCGTTTTTTAAAGACTTTTTCAGGACAAATGGGAATTCAGGAGATAATAATTTTTTTTTTAAACTTTGCATTGCGCCCTGACCGAGTTCAGTGAAAGACACTCAAGTCACTGAATTGCTAAGAGTCAGAGCACTCAAGTCAGTGCAAATTGACTTGTGAGCTCAGGCTCTTAACAAGGCAGTGACTCGAGACACTGAACTCTCGAGTGCTTGTTTTAGCTTGTCAGTGAGATGGATTTTCCCTGACTGAAATACTTAACCAAAGTTTTCTTAACAATGCTCTCTGTGAGCAGATTTTCACAACACTTTAGTAAATGCTTAAAATAATAAAATGCTCAGTTTAACGTGGTTCAGAGACTCAAGCTCTTACATCCACGGCCTGATTTAACAGGAAAACCACTTACTTGGGATTCTTGTTTTTAACGTGCCAAGGTGCACCCAGATCTACAACTCCAGATCTTGCTAACTTCCTTACTTCCTCACAAAACAACTTACTACCAACAACCTGACAATGGTTATAGTTTCAGTTGGGTTTTCTCCAACTAGGTGAGGTTTTCCCTTACAATGTGTTAGCCTAAAGCTAAGATTGGGAAAACCTCTCTAAGCTAAGAGTTACAAGCTGAACACTCATATGTGTATAAATATGAACCCTAATGGTCAGTGTACAAGATGTGAATCGTGCCTCCTTATAACTCCCATACAATGCACTTAAACACTCACACCTTCACAGCTCGTAGGTGTTTATTTTTCTTACTTCACACACCCTTAAACCGAAGCTATGAGCTTGTATTTATAGTGTGGATTCGAGATTACATTTGAATCCATACAATTAATAGGTTTTACCTACTTTTCTTGGAACTCGGTCTTGTCAGTGTCAGATACGCTGTCTTGTCGTGATTGGTCCACGTGGACTGAATCCAACGGATCTTTGACTCAGTGTGCTTGATCAGGGCGCACTGACTTCAGATGGCATATCCTCTACTGACTGATGATCTTCAGTAGACATACTTGTCTTCAGTGATGTTGTCCTTCAGGGACTCTTGAAGATCTCTCTAAGAAGTTTGTCATAAGGCTGAATGACAAACTTCCCTGACCACAGTAGCCTGACTCCTTCAGGGCCTACTTGGTGCAGCACTGATCCTCCTGATCATGCTCTTCACTGAGTGGTCCACCTGACTTAGCTTAGATCAGCCAGGTTTACACTCAGTGGGACATCCTTCAGGCTTCTCTTCTGGTTCAGGTTACTAGCATGGCTTCAGTCAGTTCTTCTTGGTGTTATCTTGATATCCTCAGGCTGTATTGCTGAGTTCCCCCTCGCTGAGTTCCCCCTCAACTGAGTGTTTCCTCAACTGAGTTCTTCTCAACTGACAGTCTATCCTATTTAGAACTAACCTATCCTGACCTAAAACAAAAGATACAATCCTGACTGCTTTCAAACCTATTACATGTGGTTTTGGAAAATCATCAAAACTAAAACATATCCCAACAATAAAGCACAAAAACATTCAGCAACACGAACACTAAACAATTCAGTAATAAATAGCAAAAAAAAAAAAAAAACAGGAATAAACACGTTACAAATATACCTTAAACATTCTCAAAGTTGTTCCACACTGCAAAGAACGTTCGATAGATGCAAAAGGGACTTCCAAATGAGAAGACGATGAAAGCAAGCCTCGCACATGCGACTGCTACTTACAAAAAGAAATTACTAAAGTTCAGAGATAAAATAAATTCACAGCTACAAAATAATAGGCTAGAAAAAAATAATAAAAATTATTTCAAGCACAAACACAATATCAAGATATCACTAAAACAAAATGATCAAACACAAAAAACAATGCAATGGTTAACTAACCAGTCCCCCCTCTTAACATCCGACGAACCACCAACAACAATATTTTTGGACTTAGTATCACCTGATAAATCTTAGACAGACTACAAAATATAAAACACAAATAAAAATCAGCAACATAAACACTACACACTTCAATAATAAATAAACTAAAAAATAGGCTAACAAATTACATACATACCTTATACATTTTGGATGTCGTACCATGCAGCAAAGAATGACCAGTAGATGCAGAAGAGACATCCAAATGAGAAGAAGAAAAAGGTCAATGTCGCATCTGTGACCGTTGCATAGATAAAAAAAATAACATAACGTAAGGAACAATAACTCAGATATCCAACTCAAAACAACTAAAATACTATACAAAATGAAATTCAACCATAAAAAAACACAGAATGAAAAAGATAATACCACAGGACAAACACCAGGAGACCGCTTAACACGTGGACTACCATTTGGACTAATGGTTATCAAAGGAATGTCATCATCAATAATTTTCTTGAGAGATTCACAAAATTTGACATTAGTCATTCTAGGACTTTTAGTCCAACCAACAATAGTCCTCCGATCATCATCAGAAAACTGATAGAGACTGGACAAATCCAAAGTATACAAAAATTGACCTACACCATCACACTCAGATTATGAGCTGGAAGACCTATAACCACCGACAGGAACATATGTAGGACCTTGATAGTTAGCCAACAAACTACATCCAACCCCTATAACAAAAGAAATTAACCAACACCAATAACAGACAAAATAAACTAAATTACAATAAAAATGAAAATTACATAGAATCATATAGATGAAATATAATATAAAAAAAAGTAGTTATCATCACTTTGCGCACCAACAGTCAAACCAAACTCACACTTATTGTCCAAATACACACTGACATAAAAAATATCCACACCATAAAAAAACAAAATTAAATATTTAACTCTATCACGGTACGACACAACCAAGATTTATCAACATCCGATTGCAGCCCACTCTCCAAAGTTGAATATTGACAAACACACTTCTTGCCATCCCTGCATATCAAGTAGAAACGTGCCGGAAGAGTGCATCCAAATAATCTAACTATAAGATTTGGAATTATCTAGAAAAAAAAAGACACAGTGATTATATACTGCAATCTAAAAAAACAGAACGATCTATTTAATACAACCTATTAGAAACAAGTCAAGAATGTACTTAACAAAATTCTCTATCATAAACAATTTACTTTTAAAAATAAATAACTTACTATGGACTCAAAAAAATCAAGAACAAATTCGGAGACAATCCTGTAGAACCGGTCCACACCTTACACAACAAAATTGAAAAGTATATAAGTAATAAATATATAGTTAATAAAATAAATCGGTAGATATATATTAGCTTAGCAAAGTACATAACATCATTTACCTAAAATATTGACTGGACAATCGAGCAAAGGTTCATCGAAACTCTCCTTAACATAACCACCAAAAGGACTAAGTACTACAAAACAAAAAGATCCAGTGCAATCCTCCAAAAAAAATAAGGCCCCAACGTACACATCATCATAATACTTTAAAAAAAAACATCAAAGTGAAAGAACCATTCAGTGTCAGAAATTACTACTCTGACCCAATACTTATGAATCCATACATCGCATAGGGACCTTGGATCAATATGAAAAACTGACCATCAACTGTAGCGCTAAAACCAGTCTGGAACTCCAAAGGCAGTTCCAAAAAGAAAGATAAATAAATAAATAATAAACTAACAAATATGAGAATTTTGACATTCAAGCTATTATTATAACATAAAACAAAAATAAAACATAATAATAAAAAAATACTTACTATTTACTCAGATTCTTTGTCTTTCTTAAACTGCAAATAGGACCTGAATCTCCCCTCGCTTAAAACACTGGAAATATACTTTTGAATACCACCAGCCAACATAAGAACATCATCACCTAAGACAAAATAAAATAAAATTATATCACGGGACCACACACACAAAAAAATAATTATGATAAAATTAAGAAAACTTTACAAAAAATACATACGTCTCCCCCCTGGTGGATGAAGATTAAAAACCATGATGGCAAAGAAAAAAACACACACTTGCCATCGGAAATAAGACCGATTAAAAAATGAGTGATCATCTATGAAGAAACGAAAACCCGATATCATAATTAAAAAATGCAACCCAAAAAAAAAATTAAGGATATAAATTTTAAAATCGAACTGAGAAAGTGTTCTAAAATTGAAACAAAAAAACACTAAAGAAACCCTTAAAATCAACAAACAAAAAGCAGAGAAAACAACACACAAACACAACTACATCAGTGTTACAAAAGTACCAAAAGGAAACAAATAGATCCGCAAAACTAAAAAAAAAATAGAGAAAAAAAGAAGAACGCTCACCAAGCTACTCAGAACAGTGAACAAAAAGGAGAGAAGAAAAGATGGCGTAACCAGAAAACTCTAGACCAAAAAGGTGTGTTAGGTAGAGAAATAAAGCCACTATCAGAAATTACTTACGAATGTAATATTTTAAATAAGGAAAAAAACAATAATTATCAAAACAGTCGAATAATACCTATACTAAGTTTTGACCAAACCAACTGTGATAATAATTAAAATCACAATTTTTTATACTATTCCAAAAGCCTGAAATACGCTAATTAAATACTTGAAAAAAAGTTCAATATAATTGGTACTTTATATAATTAATAACGATAATTTTTTTACATAATAAAATATCAATACCATGATTTAGACCTATTATTCTGTGACACTGACAATTTTTCTTAGTAAACTTAACACTATTATGTTGGGAAAATAGGGGTGCCCAGAATCTATTCGGGATGAAATTTAAATACGAATTTAAATACAATTATTATTAGCATGAATTAATCATAATTAATTCAAATAATAATTCCAACAACCAATTTAACATCATGCATATTGAATTAATTCACATATAATCTATGGCGGAATAAACAAGATAATATGTGATTAACGTACCTCTCGTAGAACTTGGCCTTTGAATAAAACGGGACTAACACGTACGTGCTTTATCAACCCAAAAGCCTTCTCAAGTATTCCCTTTCACCTTATTCGATCACCGGTGGGAGATGCTTTCGAACAATTTAAATAACTAAGGAAAAAGAAAAATATCTATGCTCTTGATTTTTCCAACACATGGAATTATGTACTTGGGGATGAAATAATCATCCCCTATTTATAGAGTAGTGGCCGAAAATTTGAAGATTTTATGGGCCTGGAGAAAATCTTTTCTTAGACTCTAAGAAATTTTGAATATATCTCATATATTCTTTTCTCCATAATAAAATATTCCACAAAAATCCCACTCTCCTAAATATAGGGTAGTTTTCGAAAATAATAGGAGAAAATCACAAGATTTGGATAATCTTGAATATATGAGATAATCTTGTATTCCAAGAATACTTATCCTCCATAATATCTTTCCAAGAAAATCAACAAAATCTTTTCTCTCCTAACAAACACAATTTTCGAAAAATATAGGAAAAAATCAGCATAATATTATCTTTTAATTTTAATCACCTTATCATTATTGGGCTACTTAATGGGCTACTTGAGGGGCCTTTAAGGAGAATTAAGATTGGACCTCCTAATGGACTTCTGAATTTCAATATTGAGCCCCAATATAATTCAATCCATTAATATTAATTATTACCACTAATAAATTAATATTGCACTATCCATCTTAATCCATATTACGATAATATGGGCTCCGGATTATTATTTCCCGCGTTTAAGATTATCAAGTCCATTAATTAATTAAGCTTCTGAATAGCTCTAAGTTAATTAATATATTTCACCTTGGAGTAAAGACAGCTAAACATTATTATCCGTACCGAAGAAACTGATTCTTCACTTGCAAGATTTGGTACGATAAAACTTCTGAGCCCACCAAAGGGACTAATCACACGAGCCGTACTCGCACGCGTTTCTCCGTATTAAATCTTAGCAACCGTAGTATGATTAATATTACTGCCCAAAGCACAAGGTTCGAAGTCACAATGATTCTCACCCAACATGAATCAAAGCAGTAACCATTAAGCACACACGGTCCTATTTAAGTGACGGAGATTAAGAAATCAACAACCACTGAGGTCTAATTCTTCACATTTCAGAACAGAAGAATTTATCCTTGTGGTAGGTCCTCTTCAATACATACTAAATGTGCTAGTGCAATCTCTTAGTCAAGACAGACCAATCTGAGCCTTACACATCGACCTTTCACGGCGGATTGTTCAATTCCACCTAGGTCGTGAAAATGTACGTTTAGTTACAAGGAAACAGTTAATGTTGTCTTCCGTGATCGGGTATCACCACATTAACTACAATGTAACTAGTACCATATATTGAACGGTTTGCAATAAATATTCAACATTCAATCATATCTAAAGTAAATGCGATAAATGAATTATTCTCATAAAACGAGTGTTTGATACACGAGTTATACAAAGTAAAAGCATACTTTCACGTATAACTCCAACAATCTCCCACTTATACTTAAAGTCTGCTTTTAGTATACATCACACATGTCTTAGTGTAGTAGCTCTACGTGACATCTCATGTCAACCTACACTAACCTAATAATTCCTCCCACTTATACTTAAAGCAGGTTGGCAATAGTCTTGACTCTCATTCCATCCACATGTCTCTCGAATGTACTCTGAGGCAGACCCTTTGTGAATGGATCAGCTAGGTTGTCACCCGACGCTATCGTTGCCACCTCTATATCTCCTCTCTTAACGATTTCTCGTATAAGATGGTATTTTCTTTCTATGTGTTTGCTGGCCTTGTGGGCTCTCGGTTCCTTTGAATTTGCAACTGCTCCGGCATTGTCACAAAAGACAGTTATCTTATCGGGCAAATTCAGAACAACGTCCAAGTCCACTAAGAAGTTCTTGAGCCAAACTACCTCTTTCGCTGCTTCACAAGCAGCTACATACTCGGCTTCCATGGTCGAATCGGCGATGCATTTCTGCTTAACGCTTCTCCATGAAATGACTCCTCCTCCCATGCAAAACACACTACCCGAGGTTGACTTTCTTGAGTCTATGTCTGATTGGAAATCCGAGTCCGTGTATCCTACGGGAACAAGACTATCTGACTGGTAAATCAGCATCCGCTCACGAGTTCTTTTCAGATACCTCAAGATGCACTTTACGGCAGTCCAATGGTCTTTCCCGGGATTACTTTGATATCTTGCCACCATGCCCACGACAAAGCAGATATCCGGTCTCGTACACAGCATTGCATACATAAGGCTTCCTACGGCTGAAGCGTACGGAACATCTTTCATGTCATCTATCTCCGCTTGCGTCTTAGGGCTCATTTCTTTCGATAGATGGATTCCGTGCCTAAAAGGTACAAAACCCTTCTTGGAATCTTGCATGCTGAAACGCTTCAAAACAGTGTCAATGTATGAAGCTTGCGATAAGCCCAACATCCTCTTCTTGCGATCGCGAGTGATCTTGATCCCAAGGATGTGGTCGGCTTCCCCTAAGTCCTTCATATCAAATTGTTTTGACAGCCATACCTTTACGTCTGACAATACCTTTACATTATTTCCAATGAGTAGAATATCGTCTACGTATAATACTAAGAATACCACCGCAGTTCCGTCACGCTTCTTATACACACAACTTTCGAACTCGTTTTGATCAAACCCATAAGACTTAATCACTTGATCAAAATACTGGTTCCAAGTACGCGATGCTTGCTTAAGTCCATAAATGGATCTCTTAAGCTTGCATACGAGATTCTCTTGGCCTTTTTCAATGAAACCTTTGGGCTGTTGCATATAGATATCTATCCTGTCAAGACTTCCGTTAAGGAAAGCCGTCTTGACATCCATTTGCCAGATCTCGTAATCTAGGTGCGCAGCGATCGACAAGAGAATGCGGATGGACTTAAGCATAGCTACAGGCGAAAAGGTCTCCTCATAATCGATCCCTTCTTTCTGAGTATATCATTTGGCCACAAGCCTCGCTTTGAAGGTTTCTACCCTTCCGTCCGGTCCTCTTTTCCTCTTGTACACCCACTTGCATCCAATGGGTTCTACCCCATTGGGTGGCTCGACCAACTTCCACACTTGATTATGATCCATTGAACCCATCTCGACTTCCATTGTCGTTTGCCACGACTCCACGTCTTTGTCTTGGATTGCCCCGTCGTACGTCCATGGGTCCGATTCAACACCGGGAACCAAATCCGAAGATTCTTCTATCCCCATGAATCTCTCGGGTTGCCTAGCAATCCTCCAACTACGACGGGGTTCCGGTTGTGAAGATGTGACGTGTGGTACATCATCTTGTATACTTGGTATCGAGGTTTGACCTCTCAATTCTTCTAAGGTAATTTCACTTTTAGGCTTCCAATTGTTCATATAGTCTTCCTCCCAGAATTTAAAGTGTGTACTAATCACGGTCTTTTGATCCTTGGGACTATAGAACATACACCATTTCGTTCCTGCAGGGTATCCTATAAACAGCCTTAATTCCAAACGTGGATCCAACTTACCGGCTTCCTTGTCTAGCACGTATTCCGGACAACCCCAAATCCGCAAATGTCTTAGACTAGGCTTGCGCCCGGTCCACAATTCCATTGGGGTTTTAGAAACCGATTTGGATGGCACCAAGTTTAGAATGTAAGCCGCCGTTTCCAAGGCATTACCCCAAAACGACTTGGGTAAATCCGAATAACTCATCATGGATCTGACCATCTCTAAAAGAGTCTGGTTTCTTTGTTCCGCCACACCGTTCTGTTGAGGGGTTCCCGGTACGGTTAACTGGGATACGATCTCTTCGTCCGATAAGTAGTTCAAGAATTCATCGCTGAGGTATTCGCCTCCACGATCTGATCGTAGAAACTTGATACTCTTTTCCCTATGTTTCTCGGCTTCGGCCTTAAACTCCTTGAACTTATCAAAAGTTTCAGACTTATGCCTCATAAGGTAAATGTACCCATATCTTGAGTAATTGTCAATGAAGGTGACGAAATACTCATACCCCATTCTCGCTTTGATCGTCATTGGACCACACACATCGGTATGAACGAGTTCTAACACTTCCGTGGCTCTATTCCCCTTGGCTCCAAATGCCCTCTTGGTCATCTTACCCTCTAAACAGGATTCACAAGTTGGAAACGGCTCGACTTGGAATGATTCCAAGGATCCGTCTTTCACCAATCTCTCTATCCGCTTTAGATTAATATGACCTAGTCTAAGATGCCATAGACGTGTTTCGTTCATCTCCGAAGAAAGCTTTCTTTTATTTCTCGAAATGATCGACGTGTTATTAGATTCATTATTTGAGTGGTGTGCACACTTAATCGTATAGAGATTGTTTACCAACGTTCCATGACAGATAACATCATTCTTAAAAGAAACAGTAACAACTTTATTAAAAGTAACTGAATATCCATCAAAAAACAACTTAGAAACTGAAATTAAATTCTTCCTAAAGTTCGGAACGTATAAAACATCTCTTAAAATTAAAACTCTATCTTCAAAAGATAGGTGCACGACTCCCACTGCTTCGGCTGCCACCCTCGTAGCATCACCCAAAGTGATTGTGATCCCATTCTTGCTAAGTCGCCGGGTTAGCTAGAACCCCTGAAGAGTGAAACAAATATGATCAGTTGCCCCGGTATCCACTACCCAAACGTGGGCAGCATACGCCGCAACATATGTTTCAACGACTAAAGCATGAGACTTACCTTTCTTTCCCGCCTTCTTAGGCTTAGAACATGTCGCCCTCTAATGTCCCTTCTCACCACAATTGAAGCACTTACCCTTAGCAGCTTTCTTTCCACCTCCTTCTCCCTTTGCCTTGGGTTTCGCAACGGTTGGATTTGCTTGGGTCTGGCCTTTCGTCCTCTTCCTCTTCTTCCCTTCCTTGGGACCCGAAGAGGAAGACGGACCGTTTGCCACCATAGCAACGGTTTGGTGATCCATTAGAGTCTCCGCCGATACCAAAACTTGCAAGAGCTCGGGCAAACTATTTGCCCGGCCATTCATTTGATAGTTCAACTGAAACTGCTCAAAGCTCTTCGGCAGAGAATGGAGAACGAAATCGACCTTAGTAGGGAGGTCAAATTCCGCACCAAGTACTCCCAACTTATTGAGATAACCCATCATCTCGATAACGTGATCCCTTACTGGCGTACCTTCCACCATCTTCAACTAAAGCATCTTTCGCATGGTGATTTGCCTAGTTGTACGGTTCTGATGTTTAAACATCGCTTCAAGATTGAGCATTATCTCAGAGGCGGTCTCCATGTGTTGGTGTTGGTGTTGCAACACATCTGATATTGAAGCCAGAATAGTACACCTAGCCATCTCATAGGAGTCTAACCAAGTCTTATGCTCTTTCTTGACCGACTTGCTCGCATCTTCGGCAGGCTCTTGGGGCTTAGGAGTAGTAAGTACCCATTTATGGTGTTGAGCGGTTAGGACAATATCAAGGTTACGTTTCCAATCAACATAGTTCTCACCAACAAGTTTGTTATCTTTAAGTATACTAAACAGTGGATTAAAAGGTTGCGACATGATGAACTGAGAATAAAACATACATTCATATCCATATCTAGAAAAATACAAAATTATCACATAATTCGATCACATCAATTATATTGAAACCTTAAAACAATATAATCGTGCATCAGCCAATATCTCGAAACAACTTAAATGCGCCACGAGGGGTGGTCTGTACATTTAAATACATTCAAGCAGATCACAAACTTTAAAAGTTACAAATCCTTAATTCAAAATTAATAGTTGGCTCCCACTTTGACCACATAGAAATTGACAGGGACTCCGAGGGGAGTAAGTTAATATCAATTTCCTATGTCTAAGTAATAACCATAATTAAATACATGATTATTATTTCGCTTTGAGCAAGCCACTCGGGGTGAGGGTCAATACCGCCACTAGTAATAATCCACAATCATCCTTTTGGAATTTATTCATGTGAAATCCGTTCTTTTGGCCGATCCGAGGGGGAAATGTATTCCAAAAGAACTTCACAAATAAATAAATTATGGAGGCCAAATTAATCCAATTTTAATATCAGGAATAAAATTGCGATTAAATAAACATACTTAGTAATTTTCGAAAGTAAGGTTTTTCTTGGACAATTAAATTCATGCAAACACATATTAACAAATAATAATAAGTGCACGAAATAAAACATCCATCAAAATAAAATTAAACACATTGGAGCACTCAAATCCAATTGTCACGGTTTAATTTCTTCACGTCTTGATGTGAAAAATCGTCCTTGTTGCTTTCCGTCGTTCGTCTCGACACGCTCCCACTCGAACAGCAACACTTCATCAAAAACAGCATCGTTTGGGGTTCAGGACGACGTTTAAAATCACAAGAAAAAAAACAGAACCGAAAAAAAATTCCACGGCCCGAGATACGGCGCGCGTCGGCCTACGGAGTGGGCCCGCGCGCCTCTCGGCCATGCAGCCGAGGCGCTGCATGCCGAGCGCCGAAGCGCCGCACGCAGAGCGCCGAGGTGCTGCACTCCGAGGCCGAGGCGCTGCAGGCCGAGCGCCGAGGCGCTGCAGGCCAAGCGCCGAGGCGCGCGCGCACGCTTGCGCGGCGCCGGCCACCCGTCGCGCGCGGGTCGTGCGCCTTGCGCACCCCGTGCGCTGGGTTTCGACGTTCGTTCTCGTTTTCTTCACCCCATGCACGATTTTACGTCCATGCATGCGTCGTCCGGGTACGCCATCTTTAATTTCTCGTTCTTCGTCACGATCCGGTTACAGTTTATTTAAAAAAAAATACTAGATCTAGACTAGTCTATTACAATGATCGAATCAAAATAAAAATAACTAATCTACTCGTGGATTTTCTCACGAGAAAAACGAATTCGAACGAATCGAATTAAAACAATTAATTCACACGCATGAAAAATAACAACATTAAAACCATGACAATTGGATACCTGCAAAAAAGATCTAGCAATTCTACTATCCAATTTCAATTTAATGTTTAACAATTTAAATTCCAATTTAAAGATCAGAGCCCGAAACCGTGGCTCTGATACCAGTTGTTGGAAAAATAGGGGTGCCCGGAATCTATTCGGGATGAAATTTAAATACGAATTTAAATACAATTATTACTAGCATGAATTAATCCTAATTAATTCAAATAATAATTCCAACAACCAATTTAACATCATGCATGTTGAATTAATTCACATATAATCTATGGCGGAATAAACAAGATAATATGTGATTAACGTACCTCTCGTAGAACTTGGCCTTTGAATAAAATGAGACTAACACGTACGCGCTTTATCAACCCAAAAGCCTTCTCAAGTATTCCCTTTCACCTTATTCGATCACCGGTGGAAGATGCTTTCGAACAATTTAAATAACTAAAGAAAAAGAAAAATATCTATGCTCTTGATTTTTCCAACACATGGAATTATGTACTTGGGGATGAAATAATCATCCCCTATTTATAGAGTAGTGGCCGAAAATTTGAAGATTTTATGGCCTGGAGAAAATCTTTTCTTAGACTCTAAGAAATCTTGAATATATCTCATATATTCTTTTCTCCATAATAAAATATTCCACAAAAATCCCACTCTCCTAAATATAGGGTAGTTTTCGAAAATAATAGGAGAAAATCACAAGATTTGGATCTTCTTGAATATATGAGATAATCTTGTATTCCAAGAATACTTATCCTCCATAATATCTTTCCAAGAAAATCAACAAAATCTTTTCTCTCCTAACAAACACAATTTTCGAAAAATATAGGAAAAAATCAGCATAATATTATCTTTTAATTTTAATCACCTTATCATTATTGGGCTACTTAATGGGCTACTTGAGGGGCCTTTAAGGAGAATTAAGATTGGACCTCCTAATGGACTTCTGAATTTCAATATTGAGCCCCAATATAATTCAATCCATTAATATTAATTATTACCACTAATAAATTAATATTGCACTATCCATCTTAATCCATATTACGATAATATGGGCTCCGGATTATTATTTCCCGCGTTTAAGATTATCAAGTCCATTAATTAATTAAGCTTCTGAATAGCTCTAAGTTAATTAATATATTTCACCTTGGAGTAAAGACAGCTAAACATTATTATCCGTACCGAAGAAACTGATTCTTCACTTGCAAGATTTGGTACGATAAAACTTCTGAGCCCACCAAAGGGACTAATCACACGAGCCGTACTCGCACGCGTTTCTCCGTATTAAATCTTAGCAACCGTAGTATGATTAATATTACTGCCCAAAGCACAAGGTTCGAAGTCACAATGATTCTCACCCAACATGAATCAAAGCAGTAACCATTAAGCACACACGGTCCTATTTAAGTGACGGAGATTAAGAAATCAACAACCACTGAGGTCTAATTCTTCACATTTCAGAACAGAAGAATTTATCCTTGTGGTAGGTCCTCTTCAACACATACTAAATGTGCTAGTGCAATCTCTTAGTCAAGACAGACCAATCTGAGCCTTACACATCGACCTTTCACGACGGATTGTTCAATTCCACCTAGGTCGTGAAAATGTACGTTTAGTTACAAGGAAACAGTTAATGTTGTCTTCCGTGATCGGGTATCACCACATTAACTACAATGTAACTAGTACCATATATTGAACGGTTTGCAATAAATATTCAACATTCAATCATATCTAAAGCAAATGCGATAAAAGAATTATTCTCATAAAACGAGTGTTTGATACACGAGTTATACAAAGTAAAAGCATACTTTCACGTATAACTCCAAGATATTATTCCTTAACACTAACAATTTTCCACATACAAAAAAATAAATCAATCCCGTCGTTTGCAATATCTCTAAAAATTATATATCCGTAATATATATATATATATATATATATTTTCTCAAATGAGTGATATATTAAATAAAACTAAATTAGATTATATCCCCATCATAATCTACTGAACTAATATTTCAACGAACCATACTATAAAATCATCAAATTATTAAAAGTTATTGCAATATTTAAATAAAAATCAGTACATGAGGTGGAAACTTAAATTAATTCCACAATTATAGGAGACCTGATAAACCAATTAATATAGGCTCCACCTATTACGCAGAAGTGGAAAATAAAAATCAAGAGCACCCAAAATAATTTAATATACTTTCTTAATGTCTAATTTCATATTGGTAGTATAAAAAATAACACAACTCCTTTGAATTCATTTAAGAAAAGTCGAAAAATACCTATACAAAGTTTTGACCAAACCATTTGTGATAAAAAAAATGAGTACCACTATTCAAACCCCAAAATCCTCTAAATCTACCCCACCTACTAAACATACCGCATTAAAATTTAAAAAATCAACATATATTACTAAACATACCCCACTTCATTCCTATAAATATCCTTCCTCCATTAACATTCCCACAATTCCATTAAATCCACATTATTTACTAAACATTCTCACCATTCCATATTCTCAATGAAATCATTCATTTTTTACTTTTTATTTTTTTTCATATTCTTTGGTTTTAATAAAAAAAATTATAATAAAAATTAAATATATATTGAAAAAAAATAATTAACCAAATCTTATAAATAAGTATTTATCAAAATAAATGTCTTAAAGAATATCAAAAAATAAAATAAATATAAATACAATTTAATAATCGATTAAATTGTATAATATATTTAAATAAAAAAAATTAAAAGTAAATTTGAAAATTATTTTAAAATAATTCAGAAAATAAAATAATTTTAAATAAAAAAATTAGTTAATTTTTTTAAATCATTTAAACCTAAATAAAATTTGAAAAAAATAAAAAAATAAAAAATTCTAAAAAATCAATTAAAATGAAAATATGAAAAATAAAATAACTACATAAATATAAGAAAATATCTAAATCTAAACAAATTAAATTTAAAAAATAATAAAAAAATATTCAAAAAGGAAAAGGCTGAAGATAAATAAAATCAGAAAAATATTTTATAAATGTTAATTAAATTATCGTAAATAATTAATTAAAATTTTATTTTTATTTAGCTATTTTATAAATGTTGAATTTTTAAGATTTTTTAAAATAATTTTCTTAATTTATTTATTTTATAAGATTTAGTTGATCTTTTTAACTATTTTTTAGTTTATTTTTTTATAAAAAAATTGGATTTGTTTTAATTAAATTATTTTGAAGATTTAGTTGATTTATTTTCTTTTGTTTTCCAAATTATTAAGGTTTTTTTAAATTTTATTTAATTTAATTATTAAAATATTTAATACATTTTTAAACATATTTTTAGATTATTTTTAGGGTTTAAAAAAATTTAAGAAAAAAAAAAGATCAATTAAAATTTAAAATACTAATTTTGAAATTAAATGGCTTGAAGGACTAAAGTCAAAATCAACATAAATTTAGAGTATAATTCATTCCATATATATATAAGGATAACTTAGTCATTTTATTTATGTCTATTTTTGTCTTTAAAATTATAGGGTTTATTTAGAGAATTTTGGGGTTTGGATAGTGGGACTCAAAAAAAAAAAAAAATCACAATTTTTTATACTATTCCAAAAGCCTGAATACGCTAATTAAATACTTGAAAGAAGTTCAATATATTTGGTTCTTTATATCATTAAAAGCGATAATCTTTCACATAATAAAATTTAATACCACGATTTAGCCCTAATATTCCGTAACACTAACAATTTTCCTTAATACACTTAGCATTATTATTCCAATTTTCCACAGACAAAAAAAAAAAAAAAAAAAAAAAATCAATCCCATCGTTCGCAATATCTTTAAAAATTATATAATTTATTTTTCTTTAAATGAGTGTTATATTAAAAATAAAAACTAAATTAGATTATATCCTAATCATAATCTATTGAACTAATACTTCAATGAATCATACCATAGTATCATCAAATTATTAAAAGTTATTGCAATATACATGAGGTGGAAACTTAAATCAATTCCACAATTATTGGAAACCTGGTAAACCAATTAATATGGACTCCACCTACTACGCAATAGTTGAAAATAGAAATCAAGAGCACCCAAAATGATTTAATATACTTCCTTAATGTCTAATTTCATATTGGTAGTATAAAAAATAACACAGCTCATTTGAGTTCATTAAAGAATAAATTAAATTTACACTAACAATCCACTACCTAATCACATATATGTCAGTTGTTGATCATTTTTTTTATTACAAAACTCAACATGAATTCATTCATTCAATATATTTGATCAATAATCCACAATGTATTGTAAATATATTTCATACAATCATGGGAAATTAGCCAAAATGGATTCAAATATATACTCCTAAAGTTACACAAATTAACACAATATTAGAAACCACAAATGTGAATGCACGAAAAAATCATAATCGATAGATATATTTTGAACAAATTTACTATCAAAGTCACAATCATCATACATATGCAAATACACAACAAAAATTGATATATTTTGAAGAACACATATCACCCTGGATGGACTACGAATATACAAAACATGTAACAAATACACTGAGACAATCATCTGACAACTGCATAATAATTTTAAAAAATCAATACACATTCGACAAACCAACAATCAAAGAAAAATAAATCATCGACGAAAAAGTTCAATACTTTCGATTCTTAGACGCTAAAAATTACAATACAAATCGAAATAAATATTCTAAATTAATCAAAATACAAATCAAAAGAAATTTTTACATCAATCAAAATAATATAAAGAACGTCCGTCGTCGAACCAAACATACATCGAAAAACCAAAGATAGACACGATGAAATTTGACAAACACCAAACATCGATACCACAAGTAAGTCGACAACAGAGCACCCAGACGACGGATATACCATCGGAGACCATACCGCCAGAAACAAAAGATCAAACAAATTACATGGCAGATGATGACAACTGTTTGGAGCGAAGCAATAGGACGGATGAAACATGGCAACCGAACATGACTCGTTTGAAACGATGAACAAATCGGCAACCGAACCACAAATATATATAGAAGAAAAACAAATTAACACCCCTGTAATTTTGCAAATTAGAATAAAAAATTAAAGCCAACCACCAATCATTAAACTTGCTACAATCAAGCATGAGATTAGAACCACTACTATACACAAAACAAACGACCAAAATTAGAAAATAACAAAACAGACTAATGTAGGGTATATTATATATTATAGATTTACTAATATAGTTCCTTATGTGTTAATATTATAACGGCTATATCAAAAGAAAAGAATAGGTCAATGATAATTATAATTTCATTTAATTATTTGTCTAAAAATATATGAAAACAAGTGTATGTATAGAGTGAAATTGGTTCACACATGAAACGTTGAAGAGTATTAGTTGTTCTCACTGAATAATTTAATTGTTTTCACGGAAGAATCTTAGTTTGTTTTCAATAAACAATCAATACTCTTTAGTTAAAATAACTAATACCCTTTGAGAAAAAAACTAATATTTTTCAGTGAAAACAACTAATACCTTTTATTGATTTATGTATGAATCATTCTCACTCTATATTTTGTCTGAAAACAAATACTGTCACTAAGGTAGAAGTACAATTTAAAACAAAATCATTAATATTGCCAGTTAAAAATAAAGGGGAAATTAAAAAGCGAAAATGGAATTAATAAATCATACCTAATTGAACGACATCGTATAATAGGCTAGCACTGTCACAACATGCTGGGTTTTGAACCCAGTAGAGATAAGGATTTCATTTGAAGCCCCACCTTTCATTTCCCTCTACATTATCTACATTCAATCTCCACAGCAGAGGAATAGAGGATTAGATTGTGCATCTCTCAAATCCCTATTCCTAATTTGCCCGACTCCAAACCCTACTTTCACGTCCGTCGCTCCCACCGCCCTCCGACAGCCGCGGATTATGGTTCTTTTGGCTTAAGGTAAAATAATTTTGTTGAGATATTGACCGGTTACTTCGATTGAGTTCTTTATTCACCCCTGTATATGACATGAAAGAGCAGCTACTATATTCTGACAATCTCATGTTTTTGTATTCTGCTTCAGTGCTTCTTTGTTCTGATTGCATTGTGGCAACATTATGATGCAATCAAAGTGTTTGTTAAAAGGCCTTAAAGAAATTTAACGAGCTTTTAGAAATTGAGCTCGAACTATGTTTGATTAATTTGCAAACAAGCTTTTTTCGAGCCAAGCTGGTTTACGGATATTTCACGAGCCGAACTCAGAGCTATTCGCGAACTTAATAAAAAATCAAACAAGGATGACAATTTTTTATTTTTACTTTTTTTCAGTTTTTCATTTTGGTTGGTTAATTGAGTTTGAAGTTCTGTCTCATGGAATGGATAGGTGAGACGGTCTCAGACAGAAATTTGTTTTTTCTCTGTACCTTTTATTTGGTATATTAAGATTAAGGCTTTAATTGTTGTTACTTATTTAAGATTAGTTGCTTTATAAGTTGAACAATCTGTCAATTTTCAAGCATTGAGTTAGAGTACTTTAATGTGCAAACCAATCAGTCTCTCTTTAACTTGATGTTGTTTCTTCCAGTGTTTCACATTAAAGCTATCAGTGCATATCATGGTTTGTTTGCTTACCATTCGTGCCAGAAATTGTTTCTTTCTGTTTTTGAGGTCGATCTTTTTATGATACTTGTTGATTCCCAGGTGATGAACAAGTATCTTTGTTGGTGATCGTCCCCTCTTACGACATGGCTTCTTCAATCTCGAGCTCCACCAACATGGCTTCACTTACTCCATCTCTTGCATTTAACGCAAAAAACAAGTTTTTATCAAGACGCAGTATATCAAGAAATCTTAGCAAACAAACATTACCAGCTCAAAAATATGCACTACCATTCTCAACCTCACTTAGGTTGTTTCCCCAATTTCAGATTGGGTGCATTCTAAAGCCCAAGCTGAAAACTCATGTAGCATCCGCCTCTGGTACTGATGTTGCTTTGCAGGAGGCAGGTCCGTCTCAAGCAGATAATGAAACTTCGGTGGGTTCCACAGATGCTCCAGAAAACAGTACAGAGTCGTCCACCACACAAGAAACTAGTCCTATTAAATCCAAACGCTCAAGACCTTCTAGGAAGAGTGACATGCCTCCCGTGAAGGATGAAGATCTTACTCCTGGCGCAACTTTTACTGGAAAAGTTAGATCAATCCAACCATTTGGTGCTTTTATTGATTTTGGTGCTTTTACAGATGGGCTTGTTCACGTTTCTCAGTTAAGTGATAGCTTTGTGAAGGATGTCGCCAGTGTAGTGAGCGTTGGACAAGAGGTGACAGTAAGACTAGTAGAAGCGAACCTGGAAACAGGACGAATATCCTTAAGCATGCGTAGTAGTGAGGACACGAACAACGCGCAGCAACAAAGAGATTCCCCAGGCGGCTATGATAAATCCAGACCTCCTCGAAAGACGGGTCAAAAGTACAACCAGAAAAGCACAAAGTTTGTCAAGGGGCAAGATCTTCAGGGTACGGTCAAAAATACAACTAGAGCTGGTGCTTTCATTTCTCTTCCGGAAGGCGAGGAAGGATTTCTGCCTTCATCAGAGGAAAATGATGACGGGATGGTGAACATGATGGGTGGTTCTTCATTGGAAATAGGACAAGAAGTTAATGTTCGAGTTTTGCGCATTACTAGAGGGCAGGTAACATTAACAATGAAAAAGGAAGAAGACAATGTTAATTTGGATGCCAAGCTTACGGGCACGGTATATACAGCAACTAACCCTTTTGTTCTAGCTTTTCGTAGTAGCGAAGTCATCTCATCGTTTTTAGATGAAAGGGAAAAGGAAAACGAAGCAGTTGGGGAAGGACAGGAAGTTGCAAAGGATACGGACGCAGTGGCCAGCATTACAGATGATATTTCATCTGAAGCCTTGGACAAAGGGGACCTAGAAAATTCTGAAATTGGAAGTTCATCTACTGAAGATCAGATAGCTGAGGAACCTTCTGTAACTGAAGCTAAAGAAAACAATGATGAAGCTGCGGTATCTGGCGAGGTAGCGGATCTTTCATCTGAGATTGTTGAAGAAGCTGGAGAGACTGCAGTTCCTCTTGCTGCAGAAAGTGATTCCCAGTCATCTGAAGATCCTCTACCAATTGATGCAACTGAAAAGGAAGGAGAGCCACATTTATCGGGAGAATTAATTGATGAAAATTTGCCCAATACTGATGAAAAAGTAACATTGGATATTGCTGATGATGTAATAGCCAAAGATGAGGATCAAGGAGAAACAATAAATAGCACATCTGCTGCTCATGATGAAGAAGAAACTGGTGCCTTGAATCTTGAGAATGACAATATTGAGGCCAAATCCACAGGTTAGTGACTCTCTTTAGTTCAGGTAAATTGATTAGAAAGCTCTTCTGTCTCACAAAACACGCTTAATATTATATTCTGCATGCAGAAAGTCCGGTTAAAGAAGATGAAGTGGAAACATTAACGTCTGCCGACCCTTCAGAAAATGGAAATATCTCAAATCCAAGTGAACAAAGTAGTAATGCTTCTCTGGAAGAAACTGTAGTAAAAGGTCTTGGCTTCTGATTTATTGTTCATGGATGTAGTATCAGATTTGCTAATTGTAATTCTTTTTCTTGTTAATTTCAACTGTACTTTTAGTCTATGTTGTTATTATAAGCAATTAATGAAGTTTGCAAACAGTTTTGTTGTGTTTCCAGTTATTTGAGATGAGAAAACTGATATTGGTGTAAGGTATGCAACACTCGTATAATGGTGAAAATGCATATCTACCATGCTCAGATTTACATAGGCTATACTTCTTGATAAACCTATTCTACCTATCACCTAAACTATCTGACTGAATTACTGATTGAAGCACCGCCAAGGACCTTTTATCATTTTGAACCTCTCAAAATAGGGTTTGGTTTAACATTGATTTTAATCTTTTAACAGTGTTTTTTTCCATTCAATCTAGATATTTGCCCTGCCTGCTAATATCTTGTTACACTGGATTGCAGCTGCTATATCACCTGCTCTTGTGAAGCAGTTGCGGGATGAAACGGGAGCAGGAATGATGGATTGCAAGAAAGCTCTGTCTGAGACTGAAGGAGACATAGTCAAAGCTCAGGAATATCTCCGCAAGAAAGGTTTAGCAAGTGCTGATAAGAAAGCCAGTCGGGCGACTTCTCAAGGACGAGTTGATTCATATATCCATGATAGCAGGATAGGCGTCCTGATAGAAGTGAATTGCGAGACAGATTTTGTTGCTAGAGGTGACATTTTCAGAGAACTGGTCCAAGACTTGGCCATGCAAGTGGCCGCATGCCCTCAAGTACAATATCTTAGTACTGAAGATGTTCCACAAGAGTTTGTTGAGAAGGAGAAAGAATTGGAGAGTCAGAAGGAGGATCTGATGTCAAAGCCTGAGCAAATTAGATCCAAGATCGTTGATGGGCGCATAAGGAAGAAGCTGGAGGAGCTTGCCTTACTGGAGCAGCCCTTTATCAAGGACGATAAGGTAGTGGTAAAAGATTGGGTGAAGCAGACCATTTCAACTATTGGAGAGAACATTAAAGTGACAAGATTTGTTCGATACAACCTTGGAGAAGGTTTGGAGAAGAAGAGCCAAGACTTTGCAGCAGAGGTTGCTGCCCAGACAACATCTAAGCCAGTTTCCCCTTCTGTAAACCAGGAACCTGCTGCTGCTTCTGAAAACAAAGAAACAACAGAAGAGTGAGTATACGGTTTACTATATAATTGTACAGCTTTCTAAATGCTTACTGATATTAAGTACACAGGTCATGTGGTGAACTAGTTTTTCTGGATGGTTAGGATACTACACGTTTTTTTCCTTTCAACATATTGTTTGTTGCCAACTGCCTGCAGTCTTAGGTGACATAAGTAGTGACTTACTGTCTAAAAGTGGAGAGCAAATTTCAAGTCGTTGAGTTTGTGTTTTACTTGCATGAGATAGTTATTTTAAATCCTTACTTTGGCTTGCATGAGTCTGCTACCTGTTAGTAAAAGTTGGGTTTAAAAGCCAGGTGTTTTTACTTCTTCCATTTGTAAAATTAATCATCTTTGTCAAATAGCAACTTCATCTAAAAGCATAAGGTGTTAGATTGGAGTTATATGTTATTTAATGGCTATCAAGGCACGGAATATTATTTAGCATTTGATTTAGTATCTTCGATGATCTTTCGTCTTCATTTTTTCTGTAACTATCTGACTGTTTTGTGCCATATATTAACATGTTTGAGGCCTACTACAGGCCTCCAAAAGTTGCAGTTTCAGCTGCATTGGTTAAACAATTGCGAGAGGAAACTGGAGCTGGAATGATGGATTGCAAGAAAGCCCTTTCAGAAACTGGAGGAGACCTTGAGAAAGCACAAGAGTACCTTAGAAAGAAAGGCCTCTCAGCAGCTGACAAAAAATCCAGCCGCCTTGCAGCAGAAGGCAGAATCGGGTCCTACATTCATGATTCACGCATTGGAGTCCTGCTCGAAGTTAATTGTGAAACTGATTTCGTGGGCAGAAGTGAAAAGTTCAAAGAATTGGTTGACGATCTAGCAATGCAGGTGGTGGCGTGCCCCCAAGTGCAGTATGTATCAATTGAAGATATCCCAGAAAGCATTGTTAACAAAGAGAAGCAGTTGGAGATGGTGAGAGAAGACGTTCAATCGAAGCCCGAGAACATAAGAGAGAAGATTGTTGATGGAAGAGTGGCAAAGAGGCTAGGGGAGCTGGCTCTTTTGGAGCAGAACTATATTAAAACCGACGGTATGCTTGTGAAGGACTTGGTGAAGCAAACAGTTGCTGCTCTTGGAGAGAACATGAAGGTTAGGCGGTTCGTTCGATTCACTCTAGGGGAGACAAGTGCTGCGGAAGTTGAAAACTAAGCATTGGAGAAAAGCCATCCAGAGTTGAATTTTATCAAGACAGCTGCAAATTTTGGTCTGAGGAGGATGGATGATAACTGGTAAAATTGTCATAGCAGCCAGTTTTGTTTCTGAAGGAAGCCAATTTAATTGTTTAAATTTGAGACAGGGGGAGAGAGAGAGAGAGTGATTCTTGTAAAAGTAAAAACAATATTTTTTTGTAGAAATTTACTGTGTAATAATTTATGCCAGCAACAGTTGCAATTCGAGAAAAATATTGGATGAATTTTCGGTTATAGGCAAATAGTCAATTAGTAGTATAAAACTTACCACTTTATTTAAATTAAAAAGGACTTTGTAACAGTGAAACCAAGCTCCGAAAATGGCAGTTTCCGGCGGTGGTCGTTAGAAGAGAGAGAATAGGAGATATTTTTTTATTGATTTTGAAAAAATCATACACAATAAAGGCCTACTCCTACCTCAGTAAAAGGCTTCCTAGGATTGACAAGTTATTACAGGATGCCCAAGAAGCATTCAAACTTAAAAGAGGCAATGTTTGCTTCCCTATACTCAATTTACCTGATTTGTCAAAGAGACTCATAGTGGAAACAAATGCTTGCTCTTCTGAACTAGGGGCTATATTGATTCAAGAGGGGCCCCCTTTAGCTTTTTTAGGCAGTAAGAACTTGGGTTTATCCATCTATTAAAAGGAATTCTTGGTTGTAACAATAAATTTTGTGAATTAATTATAATAACACAAAAGTGTTTATAGTTTTAATTTCTTTCGAATCGAACCGAAAACTTTATCGGTTCTAAACTCTAAATTTGTTCATTTGATTATTCTCTTCGGTTTAACCTTAACTTGTATGATTTTCGGGCGAAATCTTCATCTTGATCTTCGTCCAAGGTTGGATTTGGATTTATAACGTTAATCCAAGGGCGTAATGCTTTATTTTGGATTAAACGCTATCTTCGGAGATTTGTCTGATAAACGCCTTTGAAGGCAGGATGAACGTCTTTGAATTTAGTGAAAAACGTCCTTTGAAGAGAAACACTTGATCGGAGGGGTTTTGGATCTTGATCTCGGATCGAACAATGTTTATGGAGGATTTGCGCGAAGACGCCTTTGAAGCTTTTTCGAATCTTCCAGGAGAAATGCTTGATCGGAGGGATTCTGGACCTTGATCTCGAATCGAACACCGTTTCCGACCACTAATGCTTCAAATTTGATGAAGAACGCCTTGAATCTTCAAATGCAGTTGCAGAGAATTCTGAAGTTGTCTGAACTCTTGAACTTCTAAATTTCTTCTGTGTGAATGAACAATGAGTGAATGAATGAATGCTCTGCAAAAAAGAAAAATGAATGAATGTGTGTTTTAATCATATTTTATAAGTGAAATGAAGGATAATTAAATCTCTCAATATTCTAATTCAAGATATTACCGTATTTTATGGAGTTAGTTTAGATTATTTCCATATATTGTAGATATAGGAATTATGAAAATATACATACATCATCATGACAAATTCTAGGGTTCATGCAAGTGCTATGCATTTGGAATTTGATCCCAATTTGAAATTAATTTTGACTTTTCGCGGGTCTGTTGACTGCTCATACAAAATTCGCAGGTCTGACAATAAATCTGGCTGCAAATGGGCCGCGCGCTTCATACCAATACCCCAAGTTATATCACCAATGCCTCAAGTTATATTAACCAATACCCCAAGTTATATTCCCAAAAAATTATTCACCAATACCCTAAGTTATAATTACCAATACCAGAATTACTGAACAATACCCCAAGTTATACTCACGATTTCCCAAGAATTACTCAACAATACATTGAACAGTGATATCCTCAAGAATTATTTAGTAGAACACAAGGCTTAATCACCAATGCGACACAACACAAATTTATTTGACCTATAAAAATATGTAAATTCAACAAAATACAATAACAGTAAGAATCAATCATCAATATTTCTGATTTACAATGGAAGTTGTTCAACAAGTACCCGCAATAGAATATCTTTCCCCAAAGATAAAATTGCATATTCAAATACAAAAAATTGATTGAAGAATTCACATGTAATTGGAATTTCATTGAAGATTCAAGACATGCAAATTCAATTCAATTTACAGAGATTCATGGTTCAACCTCGATCGCATCTCGACACTTATCTCTCTCTCTCATATCTGAACCTCGCAGCTTCGCGGCCCCGCGTCTCTCGTGTGCACTGGTTACAAAACCAGTTGCATGAGATGTGGGCGATGAATCATCACATCACTGTCGATCTCTCTGTTTACATTAATTTACAGAAAGCTTTGATTGGTCGGAAAAATAGAAGACCATCGAATCGACGAAAGGAAGAAGAGATGACCCGCATTTTCAACCTAATTAATAGAGTGACCTGCGAGTTCTTTATGGATCTTAAAACGTCAAAACTGATTTGCAAATTGGGGGCAAAATCCAAGTGCATACTATGCACTTGGATGCTCCCTAGAATCACTCCATCATTATATATCAAATTAGTTTAGATTATTAATTATTTTTATCCAGTTTTTAAAAAATTAGAGTCATGTCTGCATGTTTTTTATTTTTTGAATTTATTTTTTGGACAGAGATCGAGGATAAAAAAAATGTATGTAAATATATGATTGCATATTCTTTTACTTGATCAGTGGATTATTATATATGTAATTATTTTTGTGGGACTTCTTGAAATTTATTTATCGTAAATATTTTTGGCATATATCTAAAAATATCATGCTAGTTTATTTTATCAGTGTCTGTATAAATTAATTATATTTATTTCTGTGAATTTAATTTTTTTTAATTGTAATAAAATTAACATGTAGAGAATGATGAGTTCTTTCATGAAGCAGCAAGTAGGACGAAGAAAAACTTATCAAATAACCAAAGATTTGCGATATACCATGCTTTATTGGAGAGAAGTGTAAATGGAAAATTGAAAAAGAAAACAACTACAGAAGTTTCAACTTTATTTTCAGTACCTTTATGAACAATGCAAAGGATTTGGAAATGAGCTAAAGACACTCCCAACGGTCAAATTACTGATGTCTCTCGTAAGAAAACACAAAATTGTGGTTGTAAAAGAATTCAAGTAGACCTAAACCGAGTTTTTGGTATTCCGTTGCATCAACGAACAACATTACTTTCACTTGCCAATGCTTTAGGTGTAAGTTATACAACCTTATTTAGACTTCTGAAGAAATGTCTCATTCGACATCACTCAAATGCCATTAAGTCACACTTAAAAGAAGAAAATATGAGAGCTCGACTATAGTTTTGTGTCTCGATGCTAGATCGAAATAGTCTAGCTCATGAACCAAAATTTGTGGATATGTACAATATTGTTCATATCGACGAAAAATGGTTCTACATGACCAAGAAGACCAAGATTTATTATCTATTTCCTGTTGAAGAAGATCCTTTATGCACATGCCAAAGTAAGAATTACATTGGTAAAGTGATGTTTTTGGTTGTGATGGCTTATCCAAGGTTTGACGGTGAAGGAAATGAATTATTTTCTGAAAAAATAGGAGTATTCCCATTTATTACAATGCAACCAGCTCAAAGAAGAAGTAAAAATAGAGAGGTTGGGCCTTTAGAGATGAAACCAATTACCTTTGTCAAAAGAGAGACAATAAAAGTTTTTATGATTGAAAAAGTAATATCAATGATTCATGAAAAGTGGTCAGGAGAGGACTCAGGAAAAAAAAATCATTTTTATCCAACAATATAATGCAACCACCCACATCGATCCAAGTGATAGAAAATTTCAAGTAGCAGCTTCCCAAAATGGTTTCGACATTCGGCAACTATGTCAATCACCAAACTCACCAAATCTAAAATTTTTAGATCTTGGATTTTTTTTAGTGCTATTCAATCGTTGTAGCATAAGGAATGTCCGAAAAGTGTAGAAGAACTTGTTAATGCTATTGTGAAGTCATTTGATGAATATTCTCCGAAAAAGGCGAATCGAATCTTTTTAACTCTACAGCTGTGCATGCAAGAAACCATGAAAATTGGAGGATTCAATAGGTATAAGATCCCACATTTCATAAAAGCTGCATTGGAAAGAGAAGGTCTTATTCCTACACAAATAACTTGTGATTCTACTCTAGTACAAAATGTAATGAATTTATTAGCATCTTAGAACTTATCGGATGTGAATTTAACTTTGAAATGATAGTGAATGTTTTTAGTTTTTTATTATTGTAAAATTAAACACTTGACCATTTATGCAAGTTCCCCAATACATGTGATGCAACACTTTAAATATGAATTATGAGAACAAATAAAATGATAGTAAAATAAGAATACTTAATAATTTATTAAACTCCAAATGCCTTACAGGAATTGCATGCCCATAGAATTACATTACATGAATTGCATACCCCTAAAAAAAATACTCCAACTTCATCCATATCCAATTTTTTTTTTTTTAAAGTAATACCCTCAACTTCATCCATATATTTAAAAATATCTAGGCAGAATAATTTTCAGCATTTGTACTATCACTTTTTGAATCTCTTTGTTGGGATGAAGCTCCCCCTCATCATAATATAACTTGTTCAAATCAAAATCATGTTTAACATTGACATTTGTATCACGATGTGGTGGATCGTCTTCTTTCTTCACTTCACCTTCAACATAATAGTCTTCTATGACACATGCAATATCAGCATAAGAGTCTTGAACAACAAGAGAGTGAAGAGGTTCCTCATTACTCATATTGAAATTATGACAAATTGCTAAATTAGTTCTTAAAATTAGTTTTGTTCCCTTTATAGATAGTCAAACTATGACAAGGTATTCATTAGTTCCTGCATGTGAATTAATAGTTGACGTTCAATTACTTGTGTAATATGGAAACATGGGTAAGGTGCATCAATTAAAATAATAAATTAATTATGTGCATGGTATATGGAAATAAAACTGAAAACGTCAATTATAAAGAACAAAGTTGCAAGCTCCAAAACGTTAATTATATTGATAATTTGATATTAATATTAATTTGCACACGTGTCACCACTTAATTAGGTGCAAAATTAATTTGCTACACTAGCAATCATTCAAGCTGTGGAAAAATGAAATAGTTTCTTACTCCACTCTACATTTACTATCAGAACTAATCAACAAAGTCGTATATACCTGTTGGAACAAAAGATATCTACCCCTCTGCAGCATAAGTATTTGACCAAATTATTGGGGTGTGACTACACCATTGAGTACATGAGTGGAAAAGAGAATGTTGTGGCAGATGCCTTATTCAAAAGAGAAGGGAAAATTAGTGTTTCAAATATTACTTTACAAAAACCTGCTTCGTTAGAAAAGATTCAGGAGAGTTAGGTAAGCAATATTTTACCTGACTTTAATGAAGAGGGGTGTGTAATTTTGAGACTTTGGCGCGTCGTATGGTTAAACAACGGTTGAGGTCTTAATCTGATGAGTGCATTTTCCCGACGAGGAGGCTACTTGGGAGAATTATTAGGAAATGCATCGCAAGTTTCCTCAACTATTTGCTTGAGGACAAGAAAAAGTAATGAGGGGGTAATGTTATGGACTGACATGAAAACGTAAAGACAATAGTTAGTTAGTAGGTGTATTAATCAGTTGTTAATGTTTTATTTCGTTTTTCCTTTAAATTTGTAATATCACGTTTGTACTGTAAGTCGCACACATGACTTATCCTTTGGTTGTGTCGGGTCTATATAGACCCGAGATTAGCCTAGAACCAAATCACAATGTATGTTTATGCAAGTATAAAAAAAATAACTACCTTCTTCTCTCACAACCTCTCACCGGAAACCGCCATTATTGCAAGCTCGGCTTCATTGATTACAGACTTTCCAGTCAACACTGTTTCTACTTTGGCGGGATATAATATACAAAGTCAGTTTCATATGAAACTTGTTTGTGAATGAAATAGATATTATATTTATTCAGTAGTATCATTATACTTACAAATATCAAAATATTTATTCACACAGTTTGGTGGGTTTTGTGTAAAATACTAGCTTATAAGAATAGTGATATTACTAAAAGATTGTAGGTAATGCTGATGAATCTAGTTTCATATGGTGAATAAGTTTCATAGGAGTGTGTGTTTAATATATTATGTTAGTTAAATGTACAATTAAATTAATGTCAAAAGCTTGTGCGACATGGTCTCACAGTGAAACGTTTCACAAATTAGCACAAATTTACACTCATTTCTTCAAAAGTATTAATGTGTCATGTCCAACTTATATTTCATCTCACCGTGAGACGGTCTCATGCAAAACTTACTCTAAATTAATGGTGAAATAATACCACTTGTCCACTATTTTTCTTGGAATAACATGGGTTTTTGAAGAAGACCCTCTTTATATTTATGATAGAGTTAAGACGACAGAAGTAATGAAAATACAAATTTATATAAATAAATTTGTTGGGAAAAACGGGGTGCCCGGATCTATTCGGGGTGAAATTTAAATACAAATTTAAATCTAATTATTACTAGCATGAATTAATTCTAAATTAATTCAAATAATAATTAACCAACAATAAAAGATTTCATACCAATGAATATAAACACGTAAAAATTCTATCGCGGAATATCTAGGAGTTTTATATGAAACGTACCTCTTGAAGCGACGTCCAACCGAGATAAACAGAACAAGGGTAACGAATCTATCAATCGTAAAAACTTTCTCAAGTATTCCCTCTTCACCTTATTCGTTCGCCGGTGGGAAGCGCTCACGAACAATTTAATATAATAAGGAAGAAAGAAAATATTTATTGCTTTCGATTTTTCCAACTCATGTAATCGTGTTACTGGAGATGAAAAAAATTATCTCCTACTTATAGATGAGGGTGGCCGAAAATTATAGAGAAATATGAGGAGAGAAAATATTTTTCTTGGCCTCCAAGAAATCTTGAATATATATCATATATTCTTTTCTCCATAATAAAATATTCCACAAAAATCTCACCCTCCTATCTAATAGGCAATTTTCGAAAATTAGGAGTAAGAAATACTAGATTTGGATTTTCTTGAATTTATGAGATAATCTTGTATTCCAAGAATACATATCTTCCATAATATCTTTCCAAGAAAATCAACAAAATCTTTTCTCTCTCCTATTATATAATTTTCGAAATTTATAGATAAAAATCAGCAATTATATTTTCTTTTATTTTTATCACCTTATAATAATCAGACCACTTATTGGGTTACTTGAGGGGCCTTTAAGAGAATTAAGATTGGACCTCCAATGGGCTACTGAATTACAATATTGAGCCCCAATATTATTCAACCCATTAATATTAATTAATATCACTATCAAATTAATATTGCACTATCCATCTTAATCCATATTACGATAATATGGGCTCCCGGTTATTATTTCCCGTGTTTAAGATTATCTAGTCCATTAATTAATTGAGCTTCTAAATGGCTCTAAATTAATTAATATCTTTTACCTTGGAGTAAAGACAGCTCAACATTAGTATCCGTACCGAAAAAACAAATTCTTCACTTGCAAGATTTGGTACAATGAAACTTCTGAGCCCACCAAGAGAACAAATCACACGAGCCGTACTCGCACACATTATTCTGTATTAAATCTTAGCAATCGTCGTATGATTAATATTACTGCCCAAAACATAAGGTTTGAAGTCACGATGGTTCTCACCCAACATGAATCAAAGCAATAACTATTAACCACACACGGTTCTATTTAAGTGACGGAGATTAAGAAATCAATAGCTACTGAGGTCTAATTCTTCACATTTCAGAACAGAAAAATTTATCCTCGCTGTAGGTCTTCTTCAACACATACTAAATGTGCTAGTGTAATCTCTTGGTCAAGATAGGCCAATCTGAGATATACACATCGACCTTTTGTGGCGGATTGTTCAATTCCACCTGGGCCGTGAATTTGTACGTTTAGTTACAAGGAACTCGTCAATGTGATCTTTTGTGATCTGATATCACCACATTAACTACAATGTGACTCATATTATATATTGAACGAGTTGCAATAAACATTTAACATTCATTCATATTTAAAGCAATTGTGATAAAAGAATTATTCTCATAAACAAGTGTTTAATACATGAGTTATACAAAGTAAAAACATACTTTCACGTATAACTCCAACGAAATCCTCAAACGAGGCACCTCAAAAGAGGCCACAAGGATAAATCCCTGCCAAAGAGAATAATCTCTACCCACAACTGATGGTTGCCACAATATTCTTGATCCAATGATAAAACTGAATTATGAAAAAACTAACTTAAATAGACTAAAAAAACCTAACCCTAACTTAGGCCCTAAGAAACACAAGCCCATTGGCTATTTATTTATTCTAGACTTAATAAGTTAAAGACTAACAATAATAATAATAATAATAATAATTTATAATAATATGTTGCGTATCAATTCTTCCACCACCCCCACCCCCCATTCAAACAGTCTTGTCCTTAAAGGCTGAAGTGAGAAATTGACGACCAAAACCAACTTCATCCACCCACGTACTGCTCCACTGTAGGAAACTTTGATTTTCCTGGATCATATGTGAAGCGAGTCCTCGTAGTGTTGGCTGCCTGATAACCCATTGAGCCTATAGTGTTGCCCTAACTGAGATAATAATGAGGGCGAGTTATATTCGATCACCTGATGGAGTGCAGTCGACCTGTAAATACTGCTCGGCCTGCCCGAGCCATCTGATCGGATCTTTACCGTCGAAGGACAAAAAGTCCACCTGTGGTATCACTGCTGTTGATACAGTGGCTAACCCTGGAAGTAATGAGGTGGTATCCGAAAATGGGACTGCCCCACATGGTGTGGATTTTGATGATGCCACCAGGGATAAGAAAGTTTTTTGCAGGATTGATGTGGTGGCATTGCCATCGACTGCAATAAAGGTTGATCCTAGAAAGATGGGGGCGGGTGCCGGCATAGGCGTCGTCGAGGTAGGATGTTATGTGTTGTAGGATCATCTGGCGAGGGTGGCACGATGGCCTGCAACCCCGCATAGATAGTTGAACTATTGGAAGTACCCATGGCATCGAGTTTGCCCATGACAGAGGCCATAATCGTGCAGATTTCGGCTAGAGTCATGCAGATGTCGGTCATCTAGGTCCTCTGCTCGGTAACTGTTGTCTAAAATTCTCCAATCATCTTCTCTATCTGGCCAATTCGTCCCTCTAGTGTCATCATGAGGGATCAGACAGACCGGACCAAATTGATAGAGTTAAGACGAGAGTAATAATAAAAATATAGAGTTATATAAATAAATCATCAAACGAGGCTCCTCAAAAGAGGCCACAAGGGTAAATCCCTACCATAGAGAATACTCTCTGCCCACAACTGATGGTTGCCACAATATTCGTGATCAAATGATAAAACTGAACTATGGAAAAACTAACTTAAATAGACTAAAAAAATCTAACCCTAACATAGGCCCTAAGAAACACATGTCAATGAGCTTTTTATTTATTCTAAACTTAATACTTAATTAAAAAGACTAAACATAAATTAAAGACTAATAATAATAATACGAGTAATTTACTATGGAGTAGTTTTTTTTTTAAGGCTAATCCACTTGTTGAAAAATCCTTTCTTCCCCTTAGATACAAAAAGTGGTCCCCATTATATTCCTTTTTACTTTGGTTGTCATAAAAAAGTGGTCCCCACTATATTCCCTATTATTTTTATTCCCATTTGGAATTCTAAATAAAAAATGCAAATTCAAATAGAATGATAGATAATAAACTTCAAGTAGAATGACAACTATTTTATAGAAACAACGAGTCAAAATTTTCACCACTCAACTTCTAAGTCTAAGTAGAAACAATAAATACAAATTCTAAAACAAGAAGATATACAGTGTCTAGAAAAAATCGTAAAAGAAAACGAAGTTAAAAAATGCACAACAAAAGTTCAAATTTTTATTGGCAAGTTCAAATTTTTGTTATGAAAAAGTTCAAAACTATATTCAACCTTCAAACTGCATAACTTCAACTTCAGCTTCAAAATCATCCCCCCATTTCCTCATCTGCATAACCCCATTTCCACCATCTGCAAAATTAACATAACCAAATAAAAATTTGAAACCTTTCCAATTTTGGTCTTGATCTCCAAAATCTTAACAAAATAGACAACTATTCCAAAACCCCCTTATTACCCACACAAATTAGCAACACTAATAGAAAAATTGAATTAACCCAAAACAAATTAGCAAATACATTAAAATACACAAACAACATAAAATTCATTAACATTGATAAATACATTAAAATACACAAGCAAATATTTTTTTATATAGATTTAGATGACGTTCTTCTATAAAATTGGGGGAGCAGCTTTCCCTCTTCTAGTAATTCTTTAGATGTCGTTCTTTTATAAAATTGGGGGAGCAGATTTAGATGCTTTGTTCGCACTTTCTCTCTTCTACAAATTCTTCTATAAAATTTAGATTAAGTAAAAAGTAAAAAATATTAGACCGACCTTTTATAAAATTAGGGGAGCAGCTTTCCGGATCGGGTCTGGGAAATCCGTACCCTGCTCGCCGACGGCTCAATTGGGCGGTGGAGGGTAGTACTTGGTAGCGGTCCTCTCTCTAGAAAACTTCATGGATTCCTCCGATTCAAATTGTTTTCATGGATTCCTCAATTTCTGGAAGATCTTTGCACTTTCTCTCTTTAGAAAGCTTCATGGGCGGCCGAAATTCTCCTCATCACCGCCGGAAGGGGAGAGATTTTCGGTTTTCTTCAGGTGGGTTGCGTCAAGATTCCATATTTTGGGTGGATTTTTCGGTTTGAATCAAAACCCAATTGATAAAAACTTGGGAAAATTAATATTTTGAATGTGAATTGGAAAAGTAATTCGAAGAAATGTGATTCCAAAATAGTGAAGATAAAAATGAGGGATCTAGATAGAGGGACGGAGCGGTGGATTTCACGAGGGGGGATGCAGCAAAATTAATTGAGGAGAGAAGAGAGAGAAGCTGATGGGATATTTAATAGGAGAATTATGAGAGAGAAGAGAGTGAAGCTGATGTGATATGTTGAGTAGGGTCTATTTTTGCATCTCATAGTAAGGAGGGGAAAACTAACTACTTGGGAGAAAATCTTTATAAATCAATGTGGTAATTTCCCCTAATAATAATTGCTAATAATAAGTTACATATTGGTTTATGTTGTAACTTGAGGCAAAAGTTAAAAGGTTCACAACAGACAGGCTGGGGTTGTATTCCCTGGCCTATTCCCCACGAGCTCCGCCTAATTTCATTTATATATATATATATAAGAAAAGAAACTAGCAAAGTAATTAAACCTCAATTACATTATTTCCTATTTTGCATCTTATCTGTGCCACTGCATCATCGCCAATCCTGATCGCTTGCTAATTGTGATTATGGAGAATAGATGGAATTAAAAAAAAATCGTGGGGAGAGAAGAATCCCCGCGGGGTGAGTTCTCAGGCGGGGCAGGGATGGAGGTAGTTTTTCCCCGTGAATTTCGCGGGGACGGGGACAGGGATGGGGATTGGCACCCCGTTCCAGCACCGCCCCATTGACATCCCTAGTGGTAATTAGTCTACCAAACATTTAAAACATAAATATTAAGAATTTATTTCTAAGGAGAATGTCTTTTTCTCATAAATGAACTTGTTATTAATGATAAAAGGTGGTCATATTTAATAAAAATTATGGCTTCATCCCCGCTTGGACCCTACCCATGCATTAATTGCATGCCAGCTTTGCTAGCTATTTTATTTATAAAAAGAAAAGGTGATGTAGTGGAAGTACGATACACACATAATATCCGTTGATTCTGAGAATACCCGAATAGACGCAAACGCGATTAATGTTTAACTTTGTTGATTCAATCTATGGATACCGAAGAACAGTTAATAACTTTATTGATTCAACCTATGATTCAGTCTCCCCACCCTAGTCATCCCTCATCCTTCTCTATGTTCATCGGTGCTACTGAGCAAATGTCATCACATAAGACAAAAAAAATTATAAAATTGGAATGACATTGACATTGTGTATTGGGTGGCTACCAAACTAGATAGCATGCAATTCCCTTTATCCAATCATGACACGTGTTCTACTGTTATTGATTGTTATGATTTTTTTATATAATTCGATTTGTAGATATTGAAGATAATGTTGGTAACTCGTAATTATTTTAATATTTCTCTTCTTTAATTGATTATTTTATAAAAAATACTATATATTTTGTTCGTAATTGCACGACTTATGATACTATGGTGTGACTTGAAGCGAATTACACTAACTTCTACTAATCGCTCACCCGCAAGCGAACGGGTTCACTGTAGTAAGAGTAAGTATAACGGCCAAGTATTATCGAACCCAAGGGATGGAGTGTATACGAATAGATCCCTGAAGATCTACGCGTCGTAGTTAATATGAGTGTGTTGTTTTTGGATTTTTGGAAAGATTAATTAAAAGACTACAATAAACTAAGGAAACTTAAATACTAAAGAAATCAAATTAACTAAGGGTTGTGTTCTAATGAGAGATGGTGATGATGCTTAGGATAGGAATCCCTGCGTATACTAACGGAGCAGGTACATAATCAGAATAACTGTGACGCGCAAGAAATAACCTAAGTCTAAGAATGCAAGGTGAAAGCTCAAGATTCTAAACCCTAATACTTTACCCTAACACTCGACTTCACTAATCTACTAACAAGTGAATAGATTGTGCTTAATTAATGAGACCCTAATTTAACTAAGGTGATGCGGTCGTCCTCCTTCGCTAAACTGGTAGATGAATTAACCCTTCCTAAACCTTCTCGTTTAGTCTACTCGTTGTTAAAGAGTGATACGGTCGTCCTCTCTCTAACACTTTTCGAACGAAATTCAAAAGTAAAGTCTAGATTAATTTTAAGCATTTATTATTCAAGAGAATTAAAACCTAACGTCACGAGTTACCCCAATTACGTACCCACAACCTACTTCTACGAGTTCATCCTACCCTAAGCATGCAAGGGTTTTAGCCTAACATGGTTTTAACAAACATAAAAGCAATAGAAGAAACAACGAACATAAACATAATGAATTGAACGAAGAAAATAAGAAACATGAACTAGGGTTTAAAGAAATAAATACTAAGAACTGAATTTGAATTGATAAAAATGAAGTTTAAAGCGTTTAAAGTAATCAAGCTAATGAAAAGAAACTAAGAAACAAAAAAGAAACTAAGAATTCGTACGAAAAACCTCAACAAAACGTAAGTAAAGCTTACTCTTTCTTCTCCTCTTCCTCTCTCTAAAAACTAAGTCTAAAAGTGATTTCTAAAGTTCGGGCCCCTTTTCAAAACGTGTTTGGAAGAGGTATATATAGGCACCGGGTCGAAACGGGATCTCATGGGCCGAAAAATGAAATTTGGCAAATAAGCCTCAGAAGCGCTCGAGCCATCCCGGTCGAGCGGAGGCGCTCGACCCTTTTTGGTCGAATGATTCAAGAGGTCGAGCGGGGCGCTCGAGCTGTTTTGGTCGAATGATTCAAGAGGTCGAGCGGGGCGCTCGAGCTGTGCCCCTCGAGCGGCAAAAACGTTCTGTAAGTCCGGAGCGCTCAACCTACATTGCTCGAGCGATGGTGCTCGAGTGATGGTGCTCGAATGGGCCTTCCTTCCTTGCCACTAACACTTTTCTTCTCACGTACTAATACCAATCGTATTTCTTCGATATCTTCTCATCTGGGCATCCGTTTGAGTCGATTCAAAGTCCTACGAACTCCGTTTTTCATCCTCGATTCACCTATGAGTATCAAAGAAACAAATTCATCAATGTATAGATATAGTACTCATTTGGCTCTAAAAACTCAATAAAATCGACCAAAACTAGGGCGTTTCTAGCTACGAATCATGACAATTTCACGCCTAATCAACCCCCCCAAACTTACCATATTGCTTGTCCTCAAGCAATGAAATAATAAGTCAAGTGAAATTGTTAGGGATGAGTCAAAGAATCAATCATGCAAGTTAATGAACTCGAGCTTCAAAAATCAATCACCCGTATACTCACTCACTTTCCTTTATCATACTCATGCAACAATAACAAGAAACACCAAGATCAAGCATGGATGTGCACCAACGATGTGTTTCACTCCCTCACAAGTGTATATCAATGATAAAGGGACTCACTCAAACAATCAATCACTCATATCGGCAGCCATAGGCTTGTAAGCGCTCTCAACTCCGACCATACTCTAGAAATCAACGCCGAATCAAAAAGGACTTTTCTCAAGGTTGTAATGTAGGCTCTTTGGACAGGTGGGATACCAATATAGGGTAAAGTGACTAAAGTGAATGGAGAATAGAAAATCAAACTTTGGCACTTCGAGATTAGGAACAGAATACTTCAAACATTTTCAATCAACACCCTTTCAATTCCATACTCTTAACATCTCAATTTTTTTTCTAACTCTTTTCACTTTTTTCAATCACTTCACTTTTTTTTTTCTTTTTTTCACAAACACATGAGCTCATTTTTTTCTTTTTGCTCATTCTCAATTTTTTTCTTTCCCACAACTCAAATCTCATTCACACCCTTATTTTATCACCACTCAACCATCAATAACTCTCCTTTTTCAACTCAAATCAATCCCTTCAACATTCACACTTTCCTATTCTCCACTCACATTGGGACAAAAAGGCTTAGGAACTGGAATAGTGTTAAAATGTGCTAGCAAATAAAATAGGCTTTAGGCTCAAAGGGGCTAGCAAGGGATACATGTCATTGGTAAGGAAAATTTTGGCTAAGTGACTCACTCAAATCAAAGATGGCCTAAGATCACATTCGACATTTCAAACTAAACACAATCAAGAAGCAAGAGCACCCACAAGTTCTAGCATCCTCTAAGGTGACGATCCACTCACAAACGAAGAGATTAATTCATGCATCAAAATCTCATAAGGCTCAACTCTCACGGCTTTCACATCCATGCTAGTCTAGTGCATTCTCACAATCATCACACAAGCACTCAGAAGGAAAATTTGTAAGCATACGGGTTCTCTCTCAAATCAACTCTAACTCAAACACTCACACAATAAAACTCCTAACTCAACCTCACAACTCAACTCTACTCATCAAATCGTACTCAAAGATAGCAATCAACAAGCATAAAATAGTTGATAGGCATGAAATGTGTCATAGCGAGTCAACTCAAAATCACCCTAAGGAGTATCTCAACAAACCAATAATCAATCAATCTCAACTCAAAGATAAGGGCGTGCATGCATGTGCAATGTAATCATAAAACAAATAAAAAACTCCACCCCCCAAACTTCGACCTTGCTAGAGGTCTAAGTTTGGGGTTGTGGGTTACCTCAACCAAATAATTCAATTTCTCTTCATCAACTTGGCACACTCCCTTGCTTGAGTTGGTCCCTTCAATCTGAATAACTTCATGATACCTTTACTCCTTTAGAGATAAGCCTACAAAATAAAACTCTCAAGTACGAGGTTAAACATACGACTCAAAATAACTCCCTAATAACTAAAAAAACTCAAAGCAAATAAAAAATAATAATGTGTTGCCTCCCATTCAGCGCTATTTTTAAGGTCCTCATGCCGGACCAAACTCAAAGGAGCTTATGGGACATCATACTCAAATTTACCTCCCTTACTCTCATAAGAGTGGTACTTGCATGTCTTTCCTTGATGCCCCACCATCATGAACTCCTTTCCTTCCTTCTCATCCCCAAGTGTTATGGGTCTCAACTCCTTCTCACCTTTATCTGGAGGCGTCTTACCAAACAGGTTCTTGAATTTGGACTTTTTCTTCTTAACTCCTCCTTTTCCTTCCAACTGGATCACGTCCACCTTTTTCACTTCTTCATCCTTCAACTTTTTCACTTTAACCCTATCAACATAATCAAGAACAGAATGCTCGTGGGTTAAATTATCAAGTGAAGGATTATAAAATTCATGAATATGAGAAGGATTAGGGATAGGAGGTGTGTCTTCAACACTAGGATCAATGGCATCCATGCAATACAAACTATCATCCTCCTTCGGGTGCTTCATGGCTTCATATAGGGAAATCTTCACTTCTTGATCATCAACCTTCAATGTAATCTTCCCATTTGCCACATCTAGCACCATCCCCGCCGTAGCTAAGAACGGTCTTCCCAAGATCAGGGGCACGTGCTCATTTTCCTCCATCTCTAGCACTACAAAGTCGGCTGGAAAAATGTGATCTCCAACTCTCACTAGGACGTCTTCAACCACTCCTTGAAGTCTAGTAATAGACCGATCGACAAGTTGAAGCGTCATCATTATGGGTTGAAGTTCACCACCTTTCAACTTCTTGAAAAGCGACAAGGGCATGAGATTGATGCTCGCCCCTAAATCACATAGCGCTCATTTCTTGATCTCGTTCCCAATGTCACATAGGATCGTGAAGCTCCCGGGATCCTTCAGCTTTGGTGGAAGCGCCTTGTGCACTAATGCACTCACCTCATGGTTCAGCTGTACCAACTTCGGCTCATCCACTCGCCGTCTTTTCGCTATCAAGTCCTTCAGAAACTTTGCATAATGCGACATCTGTTCCAAAGCATCATAAAAAGGAATATTAATGTGAAGTTGTTTAAAAACGTCAAGAAATTTAGCAAACTTTTCATCAAGCTTCTTTTTCATGAAGCGTTGTGGATACGGGACTGGTATAACAGATTTGGGTACCCCCCATTCATCTCTTTCTGTTTCTTTCACTTTATCCCTTGCTTCATTTGCCTTCTTCCACTTAGGAACTCTCTCACCCTTCTCAATGTCTTCTTCTTCAAGCTCATTGCTTGCTTGAGTGCTCTCATCCTCAACCTTCTTCTCAATCCCTTCACTCTTTATCCCCTTCTCAACTTGAGGCGTCTCAGAATCAACAGGCATCTGAGGACCTTCATAGTTGGTTCCACTTCTAAGCTGGATCGCCTTGCAATGCTCTTTCGGGTTCCCCTCCGGCATGGAAGGATATTTTCCCGGCTCTCTATTCAACGACTATGCAATCTGGCTCATCTGGAACTCTATAGAAGTGAACCTTCGATTGTTCTCTTGTTGAGTTCTAGTCCACTCAACGTTCATCTTCTAGAGCTCTTGATCACGTTGATCACCCTTTTTATGCAACTCTTTCACATCGTACTCCAAGGATGACAACCTCTTACTTCCTTCCTCCACCTTCTGTAGAATCGCTCTCAACATCTTCTCAGTAGATGCACCGCCTTCTCCACCCGGAGGCTTTGAACCTGGGTCAACACCTCCCATGTAATTGGCTACCTCTTGCTGTCCACTTGGCTGGTCTACTCTATCATTCTCTGCCGCATGCTCTCCAACCAAGTTCTTCCCCAACTCGAGGTTGTTGATCTTCTCCATCATGGCCATCAATAGCCTTCTCGTTCCTTCACCCTCTTCAACCTGATGAACTCTCTGAAAATCTGGATCTTCATTCCAAGCCCCGGCATTCGTGACAATGTTGTCCACGATCTCTCTACACCTCTCTATGCCTTGATTCAGGAATGCTCCGCCCGCACAGGCGTCTAAATGGTAATATACATGTTTGAGTATCTCTCCCACGCTTGACGTAGGTCCTCTCCTTGCTTCTGGCGAAAAGAAGAGATCTCAATCCTCGCTTTTATAGTTCTTGATGGAGGGTAGAATCGCTCGAGGAACAGACGCTCGAGCTCAGTCCATGTGGTTACACCTCCCCGTGGGAGCGTGTTGTCATACCACTCTTTAGCTATTCCCGTCAGTGAGAATGGGAACAGCCTAAGCCTCTTGGCATCTTCAGACATGCCATTATAATTGAATGTGGAGGCTATCATGAGAAAACTCCTCAGGTGAGTGTGAGGATTCTCCTTCCCGATCACCCCCTTGAACTGATTCTCGGTCAGCAGCTTTAGAATTCCTGGGGAAATCGAGAAGTTATTTGCCTCAACAGGAGGCAATGCCACTCCATCATAGTACCGTTGTGGCTGCGCTGCAAACCTCCCTCGAATAGCCATATTGTGATCTGCGTTCTGGGGCACAGGCTGAGGAGCAACAGGTGGTGCTGGTACTTGTTGAACTAGAGGTGGTTGGTACACAGGTGGTTGGTTGTAAACAAGAGATGGATGATATGGGTATGGTGGATAAGGGTATGGTGGGTATGGGTAATATTGGTATACTGGGTTGTTGAAAGGGTTATTTGAGTTTTATGGGTAAGCAGGGTTGTTCAGAGGATTATGGACAAAATTCTGAGCTGGATTGATAACGTTTTGTGCACCCGGGTTTTGGCTCTGACTATCCCCTAACAGATCTTGGTTCTTACTGGTGTTGCCATCAGTGCCGTCAACCCGGTTCAACCCCTGGTTAAACTCATTCTCGGCATCTTCCAACTCATTAGTGATGTCCATTGGTTCTTTCCCTAAGTCGGCAGCGTTCATCCTTCCCAAGAAGGCTCGGTTCCTTCTAGCTATTGTCTCAGGGTCCAACGGTATTCTCTCTTCACTCGTATTGCCTTGTGAGCGTGTTTTCATAAACCTGACACACTAGCAGAAGGATCAAAACGCAACTGCCGAATAAATAAAAATAAAAATAAAACAGAAAAGAAAGCACTCACTACTAACTACTAAGCTATCGACAAGTCCTATTCAAAAAGCATACAACGCCATCCCCGGCAACGGCGCCATTGACTTGAAGCGAATTACACTAACTTCTACTAATCGCTCACCCGCAAGCGGACGGGTTCACTGTAGTGAGAGTAAGTATAACGGCCAAGTATTATCGAACCCAAGAGATGGAGTGTATAAGAATAGATCCCTGAAGATCTACGCGTCGTAGTTAATATGAGTGTGTTGTTTTTGGATTTTTGGAAAGATTAATTAAAAGACTACAATAAACTAAGGAAACTTAAATACTAAAGAAATCAAATTAACTAAGGGTTGTGTTCTAATGAGAGATGGTGATGATGCTTAGGATAGGAATCCCTGCGTATACTAACGGAGCAGGTACATAATCAGAATAACTGTGACGCGCAAGAAATAACCTAAGTCTAAGAATGCAAGGTGAAAACTCAAGATTCTAAACCCTAATACTTTACCCTAACACTCGACTTCACTAATCTACTAACAAGTGAATAGATTGTGCTTAATTAATGAGACCATAATTTAACTAAGGTGATGCGGTCGTCCTCCTTCGCTAAACGGGTAGATGAATTAACCCTTCCTAAACCTTCCCGTTTAGTCTACTCGTTGTTAAAGAGTGATACGGTCGTCCTCTCTCTAACACTTTTCGAACGAAATTCAAAAGTAAAGTCTAGATTAATTTTAAGCATTTATTAATCAAGAGAATTAAAACCTAACGTCACGAGTTACCCCAATTACGTACCCACAACCTACTTCTACGAGTTCATCCTACCCTAAGCATGCAAGGGTTTTAGCCTAACATGGTTTTAACAAACATAAAAGCAATAGAAGAAACAACGAACATAAACATAATGAATTGAACGAAGAAAATAAGAAACATGAACTAGGGTTTAAAGAAATAAATACTAAGAACTGAATTTGAATTGATAAAAACGAAGTTTAAAGCGTTTAAAGTAATCAAGCTAATGAAAAGAAACTAAGAAACAAAAAAGAAACTAAGAATTCGTACGAAAAACCTCAACAAAACGTAAGTAAAGCTTGCTCTTTCTTCTCCTCTTCCTCTCTCTAAAAACTAAGTCTAAAAGTGATTTCTAAAGTCCGGGCCCCTTTTCAAAACGTGTTTGGAAGAGGTATATATAGGCACCGAGTCGAAACGGGATCTCATGGGCCGAAAAAGGAAATTTGGTAAATAAGCCTCGGAAGCGCTCGAGCTGTCCCGGTCGAGCGGAGGCGCTCGACCCTTTTTGGTCGAATGATTCAAGAGGTCGAGCGGGGCGCTCGAGCTGTTTTGGTCGAATGATTCAAGAGGTCGAGCGGGGCGCTCGAGCTGTGCCCCTCGAGCGGCAAAAACGTTCTGTAAGTCCGGAGCGCTCGACCTACGTTGCTCGAGCGATGGTGCTCGAGTGATGGTGCTTGAATGGGCCTTCCTTCCTTGCCACTAACACTTTTCTTCTCACGTACTAATACCAATCATATTTCTTCGATATCTTCTCATCCGGGCATCCGTTTGAGTCGATTCAAAGTCCTACGAACTCCGTTTTTCGTCCTCGATTCACCTATGAGTATGAAAGAAACAAATTCATCAATGTATAGAAATAGTACTCATTTGGCTCTAAAAACTCAATAAAATCGACCAAAACTAGGGCGTTTCTAGCTACGAATCATGACAATTTCACGCCTAATCATGGTGTCAATACTTTGATGATATATTTTTCTATTAATTTCCGGGTATTTTAAAACTTTTGAGTTGAGTAAAAAAAATCATTGGAACTGATACAACTTCAATATGGAGAAGAGACTTAAATCATGGGAAGTGTCTCAAAATTAGGATCGCAACAGAAAAAAAACGAGTCAACTGGAGTTCGGGAGCTAGAGTTATGGATGAAACAAAAGTAGTGCGTAGCTGTACAAAATCCACTCGCGATTTGGGCCCAAATCATAAATATATAATAGCAAAATAACTTCCTAAAATAATTTGGGCGCCATTTTTTGCTGTCCATTGATCTATTTTGATTTCTTATTGGATACCGTCCGATTAGAATTTGTGTTGGATATGGAATTATTCTAATTGACTTTCTATTTCTCAATCGTGTGCATTTAATATTCCTTAGTTTGTGCTATTTTGGTGCTTAATGGTTGTAACCGTTATAATTTATTCTCTTATATATTTATGATTTCTTGACTATTCGTATGCATTATTGTTTGTGTTTTCGTCCTCATTAAAAAAAATTATTTTAATTTTCCAGGTTTATTTTGCAGGAATATAATATTCCTCGTAGGATCCAATTTTTTTGACGAAGTCTGCATGTTTTTCGAATGGTTTGTTTGGAGTTTTGACTTTATCATCATAATCTAATGTGTATTTAGTGATATATGTAATATTGCGGAGAATTTGTTTTGATTTTTGTAACAAGGATTTGATATATTATGTTTATTTCGAATTGTTTTATTTTTTGTATTTTTTGTTCATATCTTTTAAATATTATGGTATCGTTAAATCGTCCACGTTAATATATTGATATCTCGATAATCCACGTGCAATCTTATTTTGTATCATTTGTTATTATTTTTTTAAATATTCAGTTAACATAAATCGTCCATTCTAATATTTTTATAACTTAATTATATAAATGCAATATATGAATTTGATTTGTCTGATTTTATAGATCGTAATCTTTTTGGTTTATTATGCGGGGATACAATATTCTGTTTGGGGGCCACGTTAATTACGAAATCTACATGTTGTTCGAATGGTTTATTTGAAGTTTTAGTTTTGTCATCCTAATCTAATGTGTACTTAGTAATACGTAGTCCAATTATTTGAATTAGTTGTTGTATTTCTTTTATAAATTGATTTTTTTTTAAATTTTGTAATAATATATGAAATATTAATTTTATTTTGAATTTGTTTAGCGTTAAATCATCCACGTAAATATATTGGTATCTTGATAATCCACATGCAATGTTATTTTGTATGTTGTGTTCTTATTTTTTAAATATCCAGGTAATATCAAAACGTCCAACTTAGTATTTTAATAATTTAATTATATACATGCAATATATGAATTCGAATTGTTTAATTTTATAAATTACATAAAAGTATCAATAACTTAATGATATACATGAAACTTAATTAATATGTTAATTATGTTACATCTTTTTCATTGTTTATTTGGGTGATTAATATTCGGGTAGTATAAAATCGTCCAAGTTAATATTTTGATATCCTGATGGTATGCATGCAATATATAAATTTAAATTTTCTATTTTTATAAACCAGATAAAAACTTACTGTTATTCGTTTATATTTTAACTATGATTCATATTTATTTAGATGATAATTATACTCTGATGATCAAAATTTAAATAAAATTATACATATTTCCATATACTTTCTGAATATCAATATAAATTAACGTATTTTAAGCAGTGATTTGTGATCATGTCGGTTAATTGTATCCACGCTTTATGCCAATTAATAGAATAATTCCATGATTTTGGATAACTAATTACAAATTATAGGCGCCATGATTTTTTAGACTAATTTGTTAATCATGATCCTATTTTGACTAAAATCAATGCATAGATAAATTGTTAATTATGGAATGTTAGATAAAGTCAAATGTCTATGTGATGTTGTGTCCTTGACTTATATTTTTTTGTTTTTAAAAATGGAAAATTATGATGAAATTTAATATTTCCGGCAGTGTTAATCACTTTTACAAGTTAAAAATTTTATAGTTACCCATATTTTAATGCATTATTAGTGGCATTTAATGCGCCTCCAATTAGTAATTATTGTGTGTTACTGTAAATTAAAAAGGAATTTAGGTACCTCCAGTATCTATTTATGTTCCTTTTGTTGTGTATTTTTTGTTCAATTCTCTATTTCTTTTATAAATAAATAAATAAATAAATAAATATATATATATATATATCTTTTTTTCGGATGGAGGGTCATCTTTTTTACATTAACTTCAGGCTAATTCTTCATGATTTGGCTGTTAGATTGGGGTATTTATGTGTTGCATATGAGACTGGGGATAAGAGTTTTTTAGTTTTTTCAAATGTTCCGTTCAATGGTCTATATTCACAGTTCCTTTGATGGTTTTGGTATTCATGGAGACTATTGTGGTTCTTTTGAAGAGGCTGAAAATGATGCTGCCTACCGAGGAATTAAATATCTATAGAACTTACATTCTATCAAGATTGTTGATGTTACTTCATATTAACATCTAATACCTTATGACTGCATTATAATGCAGTATTATTATTGTAATAAATAATGAAAAGTACTTTATTATTTATGATTATTTGTTTGTTTTTACCATTATTTTTTTTTTATGCTTTGTGTGAATGCTATTTTTTGTACTTTATATCATCGATTTAATACATTTGGATGGTTTGAATTGATTATCAATTCTTAATTTATTTGGGCATGTTAGGCAAGAAATTATAAGTAAAAAATAGTAAAAAAATTTCATATTTCATTTACCTAAGTTTTTAAATCTATTATACAAATGTTTTAATTGTCTTATATAATTCAAAATACAATAAATAGTTACCCTTTATTATAGCGAAACAAAATATTTACGTAACTAAATATTAAATGTAACATTATTCATTTTGTTGATTACTTTAATAATATTATGTAGTATGTTATATTGTCACTGTGTTTTTAATTTGTCGCATAATTTAAATGATCTTTTTTATCCACCTTTGTTTCGATATTTAGTATCATGAGTTCTACGCATTTGGATTACGATTTTTATATTTCTTAACTATATAAATATTAATGGGTTATATATCAAGAACATTTGTGGGTTACATATATGAACAGTGTTTGATATCATATTTGTGTGTTATTTTTTAATTTTTTTAAATTTTGTTTGTGAATGCAGTAACAATTTTATTTTATCGGTTATTGATATGCATAATTATTTGGATTCATTTTTTGAATCGGTCAATTTCTAATTTAGATAAAATGGTTATTGTTTCTTAACATTTATATTATAATTGATCTTTCATTGTGTAGTTTATGATTAAATTCAGAAGATCAAAACTTAAATAAATTCTAATTAGTTGTAATCAAACAATTATTTTTTCCAGATTGGTATTTGGTGATATTTTTTTTAATAATCAAGTATTTAATAATCAATATCGTATAATTATACAATAGTATATAATAATAAGCCTTAATGCAATTTGCTCTGATTTTTTTTAGTATTTTATGTGAGGAATTTATATTTATCCAGTCTTTTTTTTTTCTTCGAATTTATATTAAATCATCGTGTGCATATATTTTGGCTCAATTTTTTTTTCAATGTATCTTATTATTAATATTATAATTTTATATAGTCCTTTGTAAAAAAATCGATGAATTTATTTTTATACAATCGTTTTTAAAAAAAAATTTAATTGCTCACCTGAGATTTGTCTGAACTTTTACAATTACATATTTGAAACATTTAATGTCATTATTTTTTATTGCTTATGATTTGTTCATGTTAATATTTTTTATCTATGTTCATTTCCTTTAACCATATATATACTACCTTATTATTAGTTATATTATCATTATATGCAATTTATATGCCTTAATAATTACTATCATTACGTGGAGCGATTTGTGCCCTTTATTTAATACTCATTCATAATAAATTTAATTAAGAATAATTTCTGCCTTAATGTAATTATTCTTCCTAAGTATTGTTATTTTTTAGCAGTATAAATACATATGGAACGTCAATCTTCTTTTGCACTAACGAATTTTTATTTTTAAAAGGTTAACTACTTTTGTTTATGGTTATTAGTTTTCTAATCATTATATATGTTATTTGAATGACCTTAGTTTTATTTGTGTTTTCAATGGAAATAGATCAGAGATCATTATGTCTTCTACGGTATCCTTGATTAAACATATAAACACAACAAAGACTTCGTGGTTATTAAAATTTTGATGTGTCCGTGTGTATGCTGGTCCTGCATTCGGAATTAATAATCCGTTAAAGAATTTGGAGTGCGTATTTTATGATTTTGAGGTGTGTTATGAAATCATTATTTTTTTTGTATTTAACGTGTGTAATAGATGATTATTGAAAATGATATTATTAATTTATAACTTTTAATTATGTTTTTTTCTTATGATTTTATTGTTGTGTGTTGTAGGGTGGTAGGATTCATGCTACCATAAAGCCTAATCATTTTGACAAATTTAAGGATGCAATCATTGAGGGAAAAGTCTACACTATTAGAGATTTTCTTGTGACTGCAAACAAGTTGTCTTTCAGGACAAATATCAATAACTATAAAATCCAGTTTATTTCAACAACTAGGGTTGTTCAAACTACTGATGTGGACTTTCCATGCAACATGTACCTACTCAAGGATTTTTCTCACTTGACTGTCGATTGCGATATTGATGAAAATATTCTTATAGGTATATATTTATGTATTTAAATTATTTTTAAATGTTGGATTATGATCTCCAATATATTTAAATGTCAGATGTTGTTGGAAGGATATTTGACCTAAGTGAAATAGTCGAGAAAGATGTTTCATCAAGAAAAACAAATTTGTTGGATCTTATTATAGAGGATAGCTCGTGAGTTTTTTTATTTTATTTTTTTAATTCTTTTTTTTTCTTTTAAAGTCTGTTATTTATGATAATTTGTAAAAATTGTATATTATTATCAGTGGTTTGAGATTGAAAGTTTCACTCTGGGGAGATTTTATCAATGAATAGAGAAAAGTTGAAGCATCTGGATGTGATCTCCCACCAATTCTTATATTTCAAATGTTCCGACCTAAGATTTTCAATGATATTTATATGTTTGATTTTATTTAAACTACATAATTATTACTACATCATGTAATTTACTGATTTTTTTATGAAAATTTTATTTGCTACATAAGGCCAATTCTTTAATAATCAACATTCTTTTACAGGTGAGGTTTCCATATCCAATTCTTTTAACACTACGAGGATTTTTTTTGGTGATGATATTGATGAAATTTCAAAATTTAGGAACAGGTATTTAGATATTTTCATTTGTATATTAAAATTTATAATTAACTTTTCTATAATAATTTTCTCTATTTTTTAACTTATATTTACTTTTGTAGGTTTAGTATTAATACCAAGGATAAGCAAATATCTGGATCGTTCTCTTGGTCATCTCTTAGTGATACACATGTTTCTATAGTTAATAACAATCTTGATGTGAAAACAATTCATTGGGTTCTTGATCATAATATGGTTAGTTTTTATTATCATTTATTAATTTTATTTTTACATATTTTAAATTGTTTTTTCTGTTTATTAATTTGTTCGATATTTTTTTTATAATTAATTTATTTACTTTATAAAATTTGTGGGTTGGGTCTTTTTGGATTTATGCTAAAATTATTGAATTGGATTCCTACGATAATTGGTGGTTTTATTCGTACAAGAAGTGTTCTTGGAAATTTTTTAAGGAGGAAGAGAAATTTGAATGTCTCAAATGTGGAATAAAGGTTGCTTCATTTGTTATAAAGTATGTTATGTTTTTTCGGTTATATATTATGTGTTTAACCTATAACTGGAATTGTTTCTTATTATTAGAACTTGAAAAAAATTAGATAAATTGATTATTATTACTTTATTTTTTTACTTAATATAGGTATGGAATGAGAGTGATTTTCGTAGATGGAACAAGTAATGTTAGCCTAAATCTATGGGATAATATTTGCTACGAACTTATCCAGCAAAAAGCTTATGAGCTCTTGGAATCTGGAAATAATGTGAGTTTCCGAATATTTTTTTTAATAGACAAAATAGATTTATAATTATTTTTGGTAATTATTTAAAAATCATTCTCTTAATCATATTGTGTTTTAATATTATAATTTAAAAATCAATGCAGGATGGTCATTCTTACATCCCAATTGAAATTCAGGATCTTATGGATCGTACTTTTCTATTTAAAGTTCAAGTAAAACCAGAAGATGTTGTACGTCATTCTGAGGTCTTTAGTGTTGTTAAGGTTTATACAGATTCATCATTGATTTCTAAGTATTCCAGGTTAGATTCTGTCGATGAGGTAAGGTAATGTTTTGAACTGCATTTATTTGTACAATAATATTTATGATTGTTAATTTTATAGTTATGTATATATCTATGAATTAATTTTTTTCGTCTGATTGTATATGATTGAAGGGGACAACAGATATTTCGGTTACTTATTCAAACATGTCTAAGGTGTTATAATTTAAATATTTTTTGGTACATTTTGGAATTATTCTATTAGAACACTAAAGTAATAGAGTTTTTTAATTTAATGTTTCAAGGTACATAATTGTTACTCGCTAATCAGAAGCTTTATTTGTCATGATGATGGAGTTGACAAACATGATGATGGTTCTAAGTTAAAAAGGGCAGTTGATGATAAGTCTTCATGCTGTAATTCTTTGAAGAAGGCAAAACGTGTTATTCTCAGTGGCGATGAGCAGTAGGTCTACTTCGTAACGAGAGTGGTTTTGTTTGAATAAATTAAGTACAATAATGTTTTTTTTATTAATAATTGAACTTTTTGTTTGACGCATTATATTCAGTTTACTATGCTTGGTCAAAATGTATTTGACATTTCCAGATTATTATATATAGTGAATTGGTGTTTTATGGATTAATCATTATCTATTCAATATAAGGGTGTTTTTTTAAAAAAAAAATTATTTTATTCTCACCTTTATTATCCATTCAATTTACCAAACTCTTTAAATATTTATTGTCTTTACTGTTTCTTTATATATTTTATATTCTTTGTGATCATAACTATATGGTAATTCATCAATTTTTGGTATGTAATTTAAAAAATATATATATAAATAATGTAACATACATTTACGTTAATTAATGTGTTGTCCACAAAATTTGGTATTTGATTTTTACTATACTATATATCTACTACTGGTCATACAAGACATTGGTATAATATTTTAAATCTTTGATATTTTATCACCGTCGAGATTTAAATTTATGTAACTTTAACAGTACCTACTGTTGTATTACTTTTTTTATAAGACATATAAATTTAAATCATCAATACATTTATTGTAGGTTAACATCAATTATTCATATACAATCTATGTAATACCCCGTCCCGTTTTATACCTTTTATTTTGCTAGAAACCTTATTTTGTATTATTATCTTGTTTCTTTTAATTTTATTATTTTTGTGTGCTACTCTGTAATTTAAATTTATACCCTATTTTCAAATTCCGGAATTTGAATAAAGGAATCGAATCTTTCAAACGAATGAAGGACTACGAGAAATTAAATATTCAAGTTTAAAATTAGGATTTCGATCCATATAATTTATTGAGAATAATTCAAATGCAATAAAATATTAATTGAATTTTAAAACTGTATTAATTTCCAATTCGGAATTAAACTCGTGAACCAAACGATCCCTAAACCGTATCAAGTGGGAACAAAAATATCTAGAATTAAAAAGGATTAATCTCATCCACATGCTATTTCCCTCCTTTTAAATTAATTCTTTAATTAAAGTATTATTTCCTTATAAAAAGCCCCTCCAAGTCTCAGTACGCAGTTTCCAATTTCACTCTATCTCTTTCAATTGACCCAGCAATTGCTTTCTCTCTCTCCCACACTCGACGAAAATCACGCCCAGCTCCATCATCCCTCCTTTCTCCGGCGACCACCAGCGTTGCACCGCCTCATCAACGCCGCCGCTCTTCGCCCAGTGACCACCGTCGCGATGCCCTCCCTCCATCGCACCACTCGTACGCCTTTCTCCTCCAGCAATCGCCGCTGCAACGCCCGTCGCCGTCGCACTCAGCGCAGCACCGCCCCGCCCAACACCTTCCTTCTTTAAGTGAGTTTTTCCCCCTTCGTTCCAATTTCTACAATTTCACGGTTTCGTCCTATAGATTCAAATACTCACGGTTTAATTCGTTTGTGTATAATCGAGGTACCGTAGTCTCCTCCGCCCTCTTTCGATGAAGCCCGAAGGACCAACTGCCGCCCGTTCATTTTTGGAAAATCCAGAACGACGCCGTTAGACTGCCGAAATTATCCGACGAATAATCAAACCTATAAACTACGCCGTTAGGCCGCTTGACTTAATTCACAAATCACCGATCGATGCCGTTAGGCTGCCCGAGTTGGGACTCGTAAGAATTGCTAACCTCCTCTCTAATTCTTGTAGTAGTTAGATAGTAATTGATCAGTTTTAGTTCCTTTTTGAGACTTTGTAAGTTTAGAATAATAATTTTTGGATTGGAGCCTGTGAGCTTGTAGATGGACTTTATTATTGTTAAAATTCTACTGTTCGAATGAGTTAAGTTGTTAGCATAATGATTGTGTTGAATATGTTGTTTAGTATCATTGAAATAATTGTTTAGTATTCTTGGGTTAGGTGTTTAGTATTATTAGTTTAGTTGGATGATATTATTGAATGAATGAATTAGTTTGGTTTGCTTTGTTGATGATATAGTGATGGAATTAATTGTTTAGCACTGTAGTAGAGTTTGGAAAAAGATCGAAAAAAGACAAAGGTGCTTATGCTCAAAATTAGTAAACAAATGAAAAGGAGTATTTTGGAAAAATAGTATTATTCTTTTGTTTGGAAAGTGTCACTAATCAATTTTAGAAGTATTACTAATATTAGGAAAAGAAGAATATATATAATATATAAGTTTTATAATACAAAAGTCTTCAAGTCAAAGATTATTAATAAGTTAATAATAAATGAGATTTTATTATATAAATTATATTCAAAAGTTCTTTTAATATAAGAAATTAGAAGATCGTTTTTATGAAAATCGAAATAGTATTACTACAAGTAAATTAGTAAGTACACTCCCCCAATACACCAACCAATACACCAACCTTTTAGAAATGGTGTATTTACAAAGACAATGTGTATTTTTAATTAGATCTATTTCAATAGGTCTATAAGATAACGACCTCCTCGATTCTCGTAACACAAACTCTCAAGTTTTTCTAATAATTCAAAGGTCGATCAACTTTTAATCAAATGGTTTTGTACTAGGATTCTGTGCTAATCGGAATAAGCACTCGGGATCTGACATTCTGTTTGTATATCACTCTCGGGACGTCTCTACAACGCGGGTTATCTTCCAAAGGAATTTCAAGACAGTTGTAACTTAACTATAAAGTTAAAAGGTGGGTGATTGAACTGTTGATTGATCTGCTAATAATATTTTGTGCTGGTATACTCTGAACTCCACTAAATCAATCTAAAATCAAATATCCAATATAATTGTATACCTATCATATTAGTGTGTGAATTATGTGATATAATTATATATACCTTATATGGATTGTTTGTGTTTGTTGATTACATAAACTGATGACAGTTGTATGATATAAGGGCACTTTGTGAGCATGAACCAATTTAAATAAGAATTATGTGATTTCACCCCAAAGTTTGAAATGTCAGTTTTTATTAGAAAGAAGAAAAGCTAATGATTTATAATAAATTTGGCCTCCGGGTGAGCACTCATAAGAGTTCCGGACGAGGTGGCCATTAATAATAAATTCGACCTCCAAGTGAGCACTCATAAGAGTTCCGGACGAGGTGGTCATTAATAATAAATTCGGCCTCCGGGTGAGCACTCATTAGAGTTCCGGACGAGGTGGTCATTAATAATAAAATATGGCCTCCGGGTGAGTACTCATTAGAGTTCCGGATGAGTGGTCATTAATTAATTAAATAGATTTATCTATGAGAAATAATTTTGAAGAGATATACAATATGTGAAAAATGATTTTGACAGATTAGACCTATATGTGAAAATAGTTTTGGGCTTTGCCCCTCAATGTGAATCAACTTGTGATATATCAATTATATAATGTGAAACCTGTTATGCCCAATTAATTATTATGTGAGTTTGTTACTTCTGTGATATATGTTATTCATATTTATATATCAACTGTTTAATTAAATTATATATTTTATTGATGAGTATAATTTAATATATTTCGTATTTACCAATCCCATGACGTTGCAAATCACCCATACGTGAGAATTCAAATCTCACGAGTCACGCCCCCCTTTTTACAACCCTTGTAGATTATGATTTCGTGGAGCAAGGACAGTAATAGGGACGACACGGAGTTCCCTGCTTAAATAAAATATTACTGTTAATAATAAGCTTTATATACATATATACATGTGTCAGAGATACTTATTTAATTATTACACTCATTTCTTTCGCTGCATAAAACCCATCTCTCTTTTTATTATCCCTTTTTATATCAAAAATTTTATAGTTCAGATTTTAGTCATAAGTGGCACCTCGAATCTGAGATATTTATGTGTTTTGGATTCGGGGCGTTACAATCTATACTAATATATTGTGTTCATAAAAAATCAATTTCATATTGAGTAAATAGAACATAAAAACCGATTAAATATAGCACGAGTGTTGTGATATATTTTTTAAGTATGAGAAATTCATCAACACTATTTCCTTCCTATTTCGATTGATTTTTTGAGTTAATAAAGTATAACGATTAATTTTATTTATTTCTTTTTGGTTATTAATTGAAAAACTATGTAATAATGTTAAAGCAAAGATTCATTCGTACCTTCGTATAGTATTGGTGCATTAGACCGTCTCTTGGATGTTCTATGACTAATGGTACCCTGTTTTAATATCAATCTGGAACATACCATATCTGTCACTAAGATGAACGATTTTAATGTTAGTTAATGAGAATTGGATATTTTCTAAATTAATTGCACATTTACTTTTGAGATTATTATGTTTCTATATTGAATGATATTATCTGCCCGTTAATTATTGCAATTATGCCAGCACTAAATATTCCACATGCAACAAAATTGATGGTGTACTAATAATTATTTTACTTTCTTAATGAACAATTCCAGTAAACCGATACCTTTTGATATTACTTTGTATGTTTCGCCAATGCAACAGGATGCACTGTTATAAATCTGCAAACATATTAAAGTCTTTTAATGAATACATTAAAATAATAATGATAGCAAACTAAATATTCATAAACTTTATAAATATCGGATTTAATGTCCTCAAAATCGGCATGCATCTGTTCTTTTATATGGATTTATAGATGTTCCTTTCTTCTCCTCTCCCACTTTGTTGATCTTTCTCCACTTGTGATCGATATCTTTGTTGCACCTAACCTGTAAATATAAATAATTTTGAAGATTTATAAAGATACAGTATGAATCAAATTGAATATCTGATATGTACCTTGAACTTTTTAAGGAATTTGTTGATGTGATCTATTTGATTTAACTGTATAATGGAATAACAGGGTAGCTCATTCATCTTGTTGAATCGATCGATCCTGGTATTTCTTGAATGTTGAATGTAGATGTATAGTTGCAGAGACATGGTGGTATTGACAATTTGCAGACTAATAATATTTACGGCTTTGTGTTTGTAATGTTTTTCTCCACAGAAGTTGTCGAAACTCAGTTTGTATAACAAATGAATTTTAAAGTGGGTAATGGTTAGTTCATACAATTCTTCCACTTGTAGCCATGTCTATACACGTGTTGCCTTAGTATGAGTATTTGAATTGATGTGGTTAAATAGCTAAATGTTTAATCTATTAATTCTAATGCACTAGATATCATTTAAATGATAGTAAATTATTGTTTAATAAATTAATGTTGATCGGAATAATTGGACCGTTGGATAATTAACATTATCCTTGCCTAAATTATTTTAATTCTCATTCGGTAAAATATACTTCCTCCGTCACAATTTTATTTTCCTATCTGACTGTATGCGGAGTTTAATGCAACAGTTGAATTTTAGTATTTAAATGAATAAAGTAATATTGAGAATGATTAATTGTGAATGAAGTAGTATTTGAATAAATAAAATAGTATTGAGAATGAAAAATGTGAATAAAATATTTAAATGAATAAAGTAGTTTACATTTTAGGGATATGAAAATAAAATTGGGACGGACCTTTTTAGCAAATGTGAAAACAAAACTGTGACGGAGGGAGTACTATGATTTTTTTTTTCTGTCATAATATAATACTTCATCCGTCCCAAAACTATCTTCATATTTTTAGTTTGGCATAAATATTAATAATAAAAAAAAATTGTTGTGTGTTAAACCAATATAAGTGAATGCTTTTGCTTTTTACTATACATTGTAGTTATATATGAATTTTTATATTGATTTTTTTTTTGTAGGGTTTGAATATATAGTTGGAACAAACCAATATAGAAAGTGTGAAGATAAATTGGTCATATAATGTACAAACTAATAACCACTGAAACTGGTCTCTTAAAACAATAATTCTCAGGTTGTTTTCTAATCTTATAACTTACAATATTTTAAAAAATTTAAAAATTTTGTGATTAATATAAATGCATTATTATTTTAATATCCTTGACACTGTTTTGAATAAAAGCTTATATACTTAACAATTAATATAGCACGTAATTAAAAAATAAATGAATAACTTTTGTGTATTTATAATTACAATAAATTTTAGAAAATATTAGTTCGTGTATCATTAGATCGTGATTTCATATAAATAACCCTATCGTTTAAATTTTCAATTTTATATATTAGAATTATCTATCTGTATATGAATTGAAATATTCAAATTCATGTTAATAGATATAAGTTTGTATATATAATATTTTTATGTCATTAATAGATTTTTTGGTGTGTTTATAATCACATGTGCAGTGGTGGGAATTTCACCATAAAATAAGGTATGTTAATTAATGAAAAAATCTAAAATATTATATAATTTTAAAAATAATATGTACAAAAAAATTAAATTAAGAATATATTTAGTCTAATATAAAAAAAAATTGTTAGATTTCTTTACAAACAATGATAATTCATATGTTCATAATTCAAAATACATTATTATTATCAATGGTAAATAGGAAACAATTCTGGCCGTGCGAAGCACGGGTGAGGAGAATACTAGTTAAAGATAATGACATCCCAACTAAGAGCAGGCCCATGTGCAAAAAGTCAGGTCTACTTTCTTAATTAGAGAATAGATGCAGACCGTAAGGGCTCACATACTTAAAATTTTATGCGCCTCTCCCCCACCCGCAAAAGGGAGTTCATATTTATTTTCATAGTCATGTTTGAGTAATTTTTTATTCTAGTTTAGGGAGATGTGAAACCTTGAATGATTTGAGACTTCTTTAATAGTTAACGGTTTTTCTTACTCTATATTGATTTCTTCTTTATTTGGTTTATGTTATGCATACAATATTTATTGATTTTGTAAGTTTGGTCACATTACTTGATCAATTTATTATTCATAGTCAAATTGTACGTTATAATCCATAATTGTTATAATCGTATAACTGGAGTAGCAAATAGGGCAATCACCCTAGGGATAACGAAGTTTAGATTGTATGATTTGGACATTCCGGTTTTATAGTCTAGTCTGTCCTATTATTTTGGTTCGTTAATGCATTCAATAATTGAATATCGAATATATATATTTTGGGGTTATTTATTTGAATATGTTAATTGGGGTTCATATCTTCTGATTAATTAAACCTAAAAAATAATTTGAATTAGTTTGATCGTACCACTAGTTTAGGGACAAGATTTGAGTAGAGTTAAGAATACTTTAAGTTTTTAATTGAGTGGAGAATTATTCGGGGAGAAGCTATCCGAGGACTAGATCATTTTTATTCATTGAATTTTATTTTCTTGCATTCTAGTAGTTATAGAACCATCAATCCACCCCCTATTTATTTGTTTTCTTACACGATTTATTTAATTAAATTGCACTATTCCTCATGGGTTCGACCCCTTGCTTACCCTACTACATTATTCCTCGTGGGTTCGACCCCTTGCTTACCCTACTACATTAGTGGACTGGTTAATGTGAATTATTTATTTTTTGGTGCCTACGACAGCACACCAAATGTGTATTAATTTTTTTTGAAAAATATTAAAATTCGTAAAATAAAATTCTCTACAAATATAGAGTCCAATATCCAAATATTTTGAAACACAAATAAATTTTCTCTTTTTCTTCTAATATTTATATCCTAATCTCTATCATTTCTAATTATGGATCCACAATTTCAATTATTTTTTCAAACTCTCAAAATTATCCATTCTCTCAAGATTATCCAAACTTTGGATCTTATCTTAGCTTTTTTTTTTTGTAATTCTGAAGAATTATCAAACTCACAATATTATCGAAATTCTCAGTTTCTTCGGATCTTAATCAAGTTCCTATCTCCGAACAAGTCCAAACATCACAACATATCTCCCGGAATTTGTTGCAAGAAGCTCCACCGACAGACAAAATTAAAAAGGGGACAAGAAATGTCCCTTGGTGTATGCAAGAAGATATAACTCTTATGACATCTTGGTGTTACATTAGCACCGATAGTGTACGTGGTAAAGATAGAAGGGTGTCTCGTTGTGGAAACAAGTGCAGAATATGTATCACAAAACTCAACAAGAAAATCCAAAAGAGATTAATGAAAGAAACATGGAGTCAATGAAAGGTCGTTGGAAACGACTTAGCGAAAATGCAAACAAGTGGATTGTTGCTTACAAGGAAGCATATCGTTGAAAAAGAAGCGGAATGAGCAAGAACGATATTGAGAAATAAGCTCATTCAATTTATGGGGGTGGGGGGGAGGGGCGGCGGCAACAAGTTTCAGGATTTTATTATATTTAATGAAGTTATGTGTAAATAATCCAAATTGGAAATTTAATTAGATAATGATTGAACACATGTATGTAATGAAAACGAACAGGGTAATGTAGAAAGTGGTGTTAGCTCAACAAGATCAAAGACCAGTGAAGATGGAGAGTATTCCATCCCCACTAATCCAGAAACTCCAGCCAGTGGATGTTCAACTATTCCACGTCCTATAGGTAGAGAAAGGCAAAAAGAAAAGGAAAAGGTAATGCATCACAACCTAATGAAGTTGTTGCAGAACTTCGTGCAATAGGACTCTCATTAGAGAAAAATAAGTTAAAGTGATGAGCAATCTGGAAAGAGAGAGAATGAAATACAAGAGAGAAAAAAAAGAGAGGAAGATTATGATGTCGAATCACAAAATATTGATGGTACTGATGGTGAAAGATTACTTAACCCCAGAAGATGAAGAGATGAAACATTATTTAATGGGAGTTGTGTTTAAAAAGTGAATGTAATTTATTTTCATATAACTTCAGTTTATGTCTTGTAAGACTTTTAGTTTGTATTTGTGTTTAATTTTTTTTTTACTATCTTGTAGACTTTTAAATTTGTGTCTCTAATTTTTGTTACTATCTTTTAAGCTTTTTTATTTGTGTGTTTGATTTTCAGTCAATAATTTTATGAACATTATTGTATATGTATTTGAATTGTCATGTCCATTTTATTGTATTAGATATCATATGCAATTATATGGTTCATTTTATTATATTAGATATCACATTCAATTGTCTAGTCAAATTTATTATATTAGGTATCATAAAAGTAATAAATTATGATAGAATGCATGAGTGTGACAAAATAATGATAGAAGACATGACCTAGACACAATCATGATAGAAGGCATGGGCTAGACAAAATCATGATAGGAGGTACGGAACACCAGGTATGTGTAATGATTTTAATGTACTCCACCGATCTCCAGTTTTTAGTGATGTCTTGGAAGATCGAGCACCAACTGTTAGTTACATTGTTAATGGTTGCAAAAATGATAGGGCGTATTATCTCACTGATGACATATATCCTTCATGGGATGCATTAGTCAAGTCAATTATTTCTCCACAACTTCAAAAGTGTAAGTTATTCGCTCAACACCAAGAGGCTGCACGAAAAGATGTAGAACGAGCATTTGGAATTCTATAAGATCGTTTTGCATTTCTTCGACGCCCATGCCTTATTTGGGATAAGGATTTGATGTGAAAAATTATGATGACTTGTATAATTATGCACAATATGATAGTAGATGATTAACGAGACACATACCAAATTACTATGATCCTATAAAATTCTTTATGAATAATCCTACATATGATGATCAACGTTTTCAATATTCTATTGATCGTATTGCAAGTTTGTCCACTTATATGGCTAATAGGGAACTTCTTCGCAATAGAGTAGCTCATATTGCTCTTAACAACGATTTAATTGAGCATATATGATAAAAATTTGGCTATCAAAACTAAATACATATTTTGCATTGTTTGTATTTGTAATTTAATATTTCATGCATATGTAGTTTTTTTATTGATTTTTAATTTCGTATTTTCAAATCTTGTAATTTTAAATTTGTTATTGAGTTAGTAATTTATTCTAAGTGAATGGTAATTTTTTTTCCCTATGTATTTACGAATTTAGAATGTCAAATAATTTTTGTATACTTTTTTACACATTAAAATATAAGAAAAATTGATTATACATAATATATAATAAAAAAATTATAAATAAAAAAGAATTATTTTAGGTATGATTGATTTCATTGGTAAAAAATAAAAAAGATAAAATTAGGTTGAGTTGAAGATTGTATATGTGGATTAGAGATAAATGAATGTTATATTAGAAAGTTGGGTTGAGGGAGTATCATTGATAAATATGATATTATTCTCTTATCCACACCACATACGACCCTCTCATATTCTCCCTCTCTCCCACCCCACATACGCCCCTCTCATATTCTTCTTCCTCTTTCGCAGTAGTTACTCTCCTCTATACTGAAAAAATATTACAAAAGGAAAATAATCCACCACAATTCAAACGGGAAGCAAAATATTACTATTTTGTAATGTTAACCCGTGTTCCACATACATATTTTGAGTTAATCTACCCTAAATCTCGATAAATTTTTCATTAAAAAATATAGATTTTGATGTGCTTTTTAGAGTAGAAATTTGACAAAAATGAAAGATGCAGAAAAAGAGGGAATGGGGGTATGGGAAGTGGGGGGAAGTAGCTCAAAAGTTGTTGATTGACGTCAACTTCAGATCAACAACCTTCTTGCAGCCGAGAAAGGGAAAATGGTAGAGGTGGGGGTGGGGGGGAGGACGGAGGTGTTGTGGGGAGAGAAAGACCAGATTAACCAGTTCCCTATTTTTTTTTTTTTGCCCCACAGTTTGAACCAATTTGTAGTTATAATAAAGTGTGGAACTAAAACATAATAAGACTACTATTTTTGAACTTATATGTTACTAACCCAAAAAATATTGAATAAAATCATATTTTTAATTTTGATTATGCAATAATTTAATTTTTATTAATGAAACACTTATCACTGAGTTAAAATATGAAATGGTAGATAAAACACAGAATCCGAATCGATTGAAATGGAGAGAGTATACTTTAAGTTGGTCAATCGATAAATATATATACACACGCAACTCTGAATCATTCTGGAACCAATGCAGCATTGGTTTTTTCATCAACACCAGACATGATCTCATTATAATGCTAAAATAGTTTCTTGATTACAACAAATGTATAATTCCTTTTTAAGAAGATTGCTCAAATAATAAAATCAACCACGCCTTAAAATTTTCCTAAACTTACGTGTTGTTTTACTTCTGTGAATTAAAACATTTACTTAAAAACTCACTTCAAATTAATGAGCAATACACTACATGGATTATGCTTTTTGCCTTTGTTCTATGTCTAGAATCCACATGTGTTGTTGTTTCATTGAACATATCAACTATAATTAAAAAAAATTATATGGGCTAGAATCTCTTATGCACAGACTCTTAAAAAATGACCAGTATGCAATATCGTATGACGCAGGATATGAGTGTGGGTGAGATTCGCATTGGATTCGCGCCCGATACGTCACGTGGCGTATTTGATCATTTTTTTAATTCGGATACGCATATCCCCCTCCAAGGATACGCAAGGATAAGCGAATAAGATACATATTACTAGGGGCAGAGCCACGTTGGGTCCAGTTGGGTCACTGGGCCCCCCTGGACCTCTGTGAAATTCAATATATAACTATGAGTTCCATATTACTCTTATTAATGGTTAGTGTCCTAGCGGTAATTTCTTTGTGAAGGAAGTTTTTCCATCCCTTAGACCAAGGGTCGAATTTTTGTGCTTTCAACTTTTATAATTTTTTTTTCTTTTTAATACATTTAGGACTTGAACTTAAGGTCATCTCCCAATTATAAATCAGTTTTGATTCCATTGGGTCAAAATTTTGTTCCACTTTTAATTTACTTATATAATTATGAATTCTTTGATTATATATTTTTACCGTTATTGAATATCATGATTTAATTATATTAAATGAATTGACATGTAATAAAACGAATTTTTTAACTTTATCAAAATTATTCTAATATATAATATTAATACAGCTTTAAAAATTATATATATATATATATATATATTAAATTGGGGGTAAAAATTTGTGTGAGACGTGAGACTGTGTCATGACGTGAGACAACACAAATTAATATTCACTCCTTTCAAAGTGTTAATGCGTCATGCGTAATTTATACTTCATCCCACCGTCCATGACATGAGACGGTCTCACATAAAATCTATTATAAATTGGGCCCCTCTAACTAAAATTTCTGGCTTCGTCACTCCATATTGCAAAATTTATTAATTTTTGGGAGTTTTTTTTATAATACTTGGAAACTTAATATTAAAACATAAATATAGTAATCAACAAACAAATCAAATAATACATCATCTTTCTTCGCATAAGAACATAATTACATATGGCAAACACTACAAAAAAGGCGCATTTTTGCAACCGATATTAGCGACCGCCTAACAATCGGTCTCAAAATCATGTATTAGCGACCGATCAACGACCGAAATTGATCGATAGTCTAAAAAAAATTTGCGACCGCCTACAAAATCGGTCTTAGAACCGACTGATTAGCGACTACCTAGGCAGGTCGGTCTCTAATCGCACACGATTAACAACCGTCGTGGTGGTCGCTAATCCCAAAGGTCGGTCAAAATGACCCATAATTTTTAACCGTCCGATCAGCGACCTACCGATAAGTTTGACCCGTTCTTGGAAACGGTTGAGTATCATTAATGGTCGGCAAATTAGCGACCGCCTATCGTAAAATTGGTCAAAAGGACCAAAAAAATTACCGATTAACCCTTTGTATCCAGAATCCGTATGCCATTTTTCTCAAGCACACATTTTTTCCCACCGCTGCCTCCGTCGAGGAATTCGTTCCGGTGAAAACACTTGTTGCATTCCCGTCTATGAAATAACCGTATGTTTTTTAAATTTTAACCGTTTAAATTATTTTTAAATCATATTTTATGAATTATAATGTTGAGGCAATTATATATTTATGTAGGATAGTTATATGCATTTATATATATATATATATATATGTATATATATATATATATGTATATATATATATATATTTGTAGGATAGTTATATATACGTTTGTTATGAAATTATATAATATTGTTGAGAAAATTATATGTTTATGTGTTTGTTGGAATTGATATACATGTTTTATATATGAAATTATATATGTTGTTAGGAATATACATGTTAAACATGTTGATTGGTATGTTAGTTAATATATATGTTAGTTGAAATTATATATGTTTACATGTTATGAAATTTTATATATATGTTAGTTGATTGGTATGAAATTTAGTTGATTAGTATACATATGTATGAATTAAGTTGATTGATATGCGTAGATATGAATTTATTTGATTAGTATACATAGGTATGAATTTAGTTGATTGGTATATGTAGGTATGAATTTAGTTGATTGGTATACGTAGGTATGGATTTAGTTGATTGGTATACTTAGACATGAATTTAGTTGAGTGGTATACGTAGGTACGAATTTAGTTGATTGGTATAGGTAGGTATGAATTTAGTTGAATGAATATAAATATAACATGGTATGTTGATCTGTTGAATTTATAATTATTACAGATGAGCTCCCAGGATCATAGTAATCAGAGTGGGTGTCGGGGGAGGGTGAGGGCAGCCAGATCTTTGGCTTCACAGCAACATCCTCTGGTGGATAGTCGTCTCACTGTTGTCCTGGTCGACAACATGTAAGTATTTTTTAATGAATTATATACTTTTAATTATATTAATATTAATATTAATTACTAATGTTAACTTGAATTTTTTTTTGTCACAGTCTGCTTCCAGGCCATCAGACTGGCTCTCGTGTCTCAGAGACCATTAAGAAGATCTCGTTCGAGCTTGGTGCCTCCTCGTGGACCCTAGTGTCCAAGCGAAAGAGAATGGAGTACTTCGAGGAGTTTAAGGTATAAAATTTTTATTTATTATGATTTTAATTTTTAATATTTTATTTTAATTTTATTTGTTAATATTTAATTTTTAATTTAATTGGAGAAGTTGTGCGTCTGAGACCCTACCCACGATAGTGTTATGTACGACTTGTTTTGCGCGAAAGCGCAAGAGCGGTACAAAGACATTATCCACGGACTGAAGAAGCAGTGGAAGGTGGGGAAGCAGGTGGAGCTGGGTCGAGCGCCAGACGGGCGTTCCGTCTGGAACGCTCTGGTGGATCACTGGAATAGTGATTCATTCAGAGCCAAGTCCACGAAGGCCAAGGAGAACCCGACCAGAGTATGACGAGGAGGAGGACGACTTCCGATCTGATGATGAGTAGGTGATCATCAAATCTGAGAGAGAGAAGAGAGAGAGAGAGTAACAAACAATTTATTTAATTTGTATTTTTTTGAATATTTTATATTTTTTTGTTGAATATTTAAATGTTTTAATAGGTGTTAATATTTCTATTATGTTTTTATTATGATTTTATAATTAATTTGTATGAATTATTATAAATTTGCATATATTGTATGAATATTGATATGTGAAAATATCTATATAAATAAGTTAGAAACAAAAAAAAGGATTTAATTTGATGAATTTAAAAAAAAATGGGACTCAATTTGGAGTTATATACAATTAAATACATATAAAATGAATAAAATAATAATTTATAGTAGTCTAAAATAAAAAAAATGGGACTCAATTTGAAGTTATATACAATTAAATGCATAAAAAAATGAATAAATTAATAATTTATATTAGTCTAAAATATTAAATTTACAAAAAAAAAAATAGTAAATATATACTCCCTCCACTTTTTTTTAATTGTCATTTCAACATATTAGCCTATTTGATAATTACATGTCGTCCTAATCATTTTTTCTTCAAAAATTCCTTTTGTACCCCTATTAATTAAGGACTTGCATTAAGTTCTGTATTCTATACCCAACATACTTGTTTTCTCTTTCCCAAAAAATATCTCTTCTTCTCCCCCTGTATCTCTCTTCATCGGTTTCTCCACTTATATTTTTCTCATTTTATAAATATATTTTGAATCTAATTCTCAAATGCTTTATTAATCTTTGAGTTCAACGTTCTCACATTTCACTTGGTAACTATCTGGGCTACAGTCAATAAGTTTGATTTGATTTCAATCTTTGGGGCAACAATCGGTAAGTTTGATTTGATTTCATTATTTTGTACTTTGATTTTGAATTTTAAGATTTCAATGAGTTATTCCCTGCAATAGATAAAATCAAATATTAGGGTTTTTTTTTTTGGATCTAATCTTAAAATGTATTTTTATGAAAATCCTAATAAATTTTAGGATACTAGCGATAAACCTAAAGTTGAATTGACATGGAGTTTTTTTTGGGTACATAGTAATTGGAATTTTGATTCTTTTCTTCTTCTTTTATCTTCTGAAATGTTGCTAGTTGCATTCATGGAAGAACATTCAATTTTAAAGGTTTTTTCTTTTCCATTTTTGTGCATTAGTTGGTAGTTTTACTTTTGAAATTTGCTAATATACTTCATTAGATTAATTGTCGTTTCATTTATCAAAGGCTAGGTTGTCTTCCTGATTAAGTTTGACATTATATTCCATCCATTAATATGGAGTTATAGCAGGTTTTCATTAATTTTGGGAATTTTCTTTTCTCAAATATAGAATGTATATATGACCATGGTTTTTATGTTAATTGGCAAATTAAGATTGGGTATTAGGAATACCTATAATAAGTTTCTTACAAATTTAAATATGCTAAATATTGGTTACTCCCATACTATGACACTTATAATGATTATTGTTACTCCCATAAGAGAACTTTTACGAAAATTATTAATTTTGGATCATTTTTGTTGCTGCAAGGGTGATTACTTTGCATCCTGAATCATGTATACGAATGAAAATGATGGATTAAAATCAGATAAGCAATCTCACCAATTGGCTGCCGAAGATTGTCTGGAGGATGCAAAAGCACCTTTTGAGAAGACTCTTGAGGAGGTAAAAGCCTCTATTGAACAACCTCTTAAGGAGGCAAAAGCATTCCTGGAAAAGGCTGAATCACTTGCTTTGGAAATTAGTGTTGCAGTGGATCGAATGAAATAATATGTGTCTGATTCAGATGTTGAAGACGATGTTCGCGTACCTTGTAAATCATCTATTTGTCGTCATCCAATTAAGATTGAAGAGAAGTCAAGTGCCACTGGTGGAGATGTGCAACAGGTTAAAAACGTGATTGAAGCAAAACCGATTGTCGATGGTGGAGATGTGCAAGATGTTAAGAACAAGATGCTTAAGATTTTACTCCCAAAGTTTTTTGAGGAAAAATAGATGAAGAAATTTTATCGTGTTTTTTTAGTGTGCTTGATTTATGTTTCTAGTTGTGGAATTTTATCTCAATTGGGATTAGTTTTTCAAGTGAAGTCTAGCTTATGTGTTTACGAATGCTGATGGATCGTCGTGCTAGGATTTATATATTGGGTTTTTAGTTGTTAAAGTTACTTTTGAATTAATGATGTTGTCAAATTTCAGGTTTTATTAATTTGCATTGAACAAGAAGTTTCAATTTTGTTCTCTTTTTCTTGTTGTTTAGTTTGACTTTTAAGTATGTTTGTATACCTCTTTTGAATTTCTGTATATGTGTAGTCTATTCAAATTATTGAGCAATGTCTCATGTGGTGTTTAGATTGTGCACATCTTATGTCTAACAATGCTTTTAAAACGCATTTGGTGATAAAATTGATTACAAGTTTTCTGGCAAATAATAATTCTACCAAAAAATTTAGGAAACAAAAAACTAACATTACAAGCAAAAAAAAAAATCATGATCACAATCACTCATGCTTCCTCCTGTGTAGCTCCACTTGAACCAGTTCCTACAAACACAAGATAACATTATTTAATTCATTATCCCATCGCAATTGAAAAAACAAATATCATTTCTGGATTAAACAAAATTCTATATGGATTAAAAAGAATTGCAAATATTTAAAACTAACTTACCCATTCGTGTAGCTAATAAGTCTTTAGTTGCTTGCAATAATATTGGCTCACATGAAATTTGCGTAGGAAGACAACCTAGCCTTTGAAGACGTTTTTTGTTCATGTGTGGGATTTTGTATCGGTTTCCTCCTCCCAATCTCATGGTTTCCTTCATACATAGATGTAATGTCAACCATACATAATTGAGTTTGATTGGTGAATAATCATCATATGCTTTCTCTATCGCTTGAACAAGTTCAGGGATAGTCCTCGCACGTATCTTTTGTTGCAGCGATTGGATGGCCCTAAAAAACCCAAGATCAAGTATATTAAGATCAGGTGAGTTTGGGGGTTGACAAGTTAAACGAATGTCGAACCCATTTTGGGAAGCTGTGAGTAGAAAATCAGGGTCAGTAGGAGGAACATGCATCCTAGTGTTGATGATCGTTTCTAATCACAAGGATTAATGGCTGTTTTTAATGGTCAGTTGATCACCAAATAATTACGTGTGATTGATCACTAACGTAATTAGTGAATACGGAAATTTGGTTTTGGGTTGAATTAAAACGTGTATTGGCTTACGTAATTAATTTGTATGTAAGATAATCGAGCTGCTTTAGATGTGTAGTCGAAGTTTGGACGTGTATATTAATTTGTACTTCTTTTATTAGCTGAAAAAATCTAAGTATTTATAGACATTTGCCTAGCAGGAGGTGTTCATGACCTTTGGCCTACCTAGTGTGCATGTGTGACACTTAGGCTTTGGCTAGTTTGACATTATCTAAACTAAATTCTATCCTTCTACGCTGGACTTGATCACAGTCAAGAGCTGCTCGTCCTGTTGGACTTATCCTCGAGGAGTCTTTAGTCTGATTATGATGGTTTTTAGTCTTGGTAGATTGTAGTCTTGACATCGCAGCTGGATCTGTTCGGCGGGGTGTTGCTTGAGTTCACTAGGTCTTCAGATGGGTCCACGTGGTCTTCAAGCTAGTTCTGTTCACCGGGTTAGTCTTTGCTCGACATGCAGGATATGCTCGCCAGATATCTTGCTCAATCTTGATCTTGATTTAATTTCATCTTAATCCGCAAGTATTTTGTGTTAATCCTGATCTCCCAAATGACAATTTAGCTCGCCTATCAACAATTGCCCCCTTGCCAATCATTAGGTTGTGACGAGGTAATGCGAACAAATCATGGGTTGGTAAATGTTCGATGACACTGAGGTGAGCTGATGTATCATTGTGCGGACAACTTCTCTCTGGCAGACAGCAATGGCCGAGCTGACTTGGGCCGGTGACGGTTGGAATCCCAAGGCCAGGGAGTGGCTCAAGGTGTGACGTGGGCAGAATGATTACTACCGCCAACGCGCACACGATCCCGAGGCGATGCGCCTCCCATTTTGTCGGGTTGAGCTTGCACGCGTGTGGTATTTGCATTTTGGTCCCTCAACTCTTGGACTTGCTCGCCTGGGACCCCGTTTTTCCAGGCACTATTTAAGGAAAAAAAATTCTAATTTTACTCATTTCTATTGTTCACTCAGCGCGAATTTTCTTCCTCCCACCTTTTTCAAATTTTCAGCGACCGCAACCCCATCTCCGGCGACTCTTTACTCGTACCAAGTTAGTTTTCTTTTCTATTCTTCTTCTTCTCTTTCATTTCTGTAAACGTGTGTGTGAAAAAATGTTATAAAACCCCAAACTCCACCGCTGGGGATTTCGAACCGCCGCTAGCTTCTCCGTCGGAAACCACCATCAACACAACCTTAAAACCTTCTAACTTTCAATGTCCTCACACTCCGAGACCGGTTCATTTCATCCCCATAATCCTGAGAAACAACCCGTCGAGGAGAACCCTATCTTTGTGAACCTGGAGTCAGACCCCGAAGCGGCCTCAGTTGCTCGCTCCATGAATTCGGGAGCTCGCCCATCTGGGGAGAGGGAAGAGCGAGCAAATCCTGCTCGCCAGGTCGTGGAGGAAACAAGTTCTGACCTCCACGAAGACGAGGAGGCCGAGGTGCTCCAACCTGTAAACCTCGACGAGCTAACCTGGGCGTATTTAAAAGATATTAACTTCCCAATGCCTGATCCAATAGAACATCAAGTCCCGGTCGCCGTTGCTCGCCAGGTTGACTGGAATGAATACGAGAGGGAATATTCAAGGTGCATTATATCCGCCATTACCGAGGAGGAGCTGCCTCAAATTCGGAGGGATCACAAAATTCCCTTCGACATACCAATGTACACACCTTTGAAGGATGATAGAGCTGATCGCCCACCTCGTGGGCTCACGGCGATCAATCTTGCCACCCTTGGTGCCGGAGTCACCTTGCCCCTGCATCCTCTGGTCGGCAGATTTCTGGAGCGAACAAACCTGGTGACAACCCAGCTGACTCCCGTAGGGTGGATGAACCTCATGTCACTGATGGTTTTGTTCGCCTTAGAGGGATATCCTAACAAGCTGTCCGTTGAAGAAGTTTGTTACTTAATGACGATCACCGGTTGTACGGGAGAGGGAGCAGACTGGTACTATCTCAAGGCGCGACCAGGCCTGAAGTTGGTGGAGGACATTCCAGAGAAGGTGCGAGACTGGAAACACGACTGGTTTTGGATAGGGGGTGACTGGCGTGCTTCTGCTCGCCCTTACGGTGGTCCTGAGCGGATTGAAACCCCGGCGGAGTTAGGGACCTAAAGCGTGAGTCTTATCCCTTCTATATTTTTGAAGTAGTAAGACTAATTTTAATTTTTTCTTTTCTTTGTTTCAGGTCCCAAAAATTTGAGGTGGCGAAGCGCTAAGGATAACATCAGCGATCAATTCTTGTTCGTCGTAAGTCTGATCGCACTTCGTCACCGAGAAGACCGTAGCATCAGCCATCTCTTCTTGGAATCCACTCTCCGGGTTGCGCACTTCACTACCTACCCTCATCATCTCGAGGCCCAGGCCCCAGTCCCTGAGGGTAAGTCTTCGATTATGACGAACAAATCTATCCGCATTTTGTGTTGAATTTTACTAACTATTTTCTTTTCCTTCTGCAGATCAGCTCGTCACCATTGCTCTTCACCCTTCGTTCTTTATCCTTGATCAACACATTTGGGAGATGCCGACCAAATGGGGACGAAAGAAAGCTGAACCACTGGCGAAGATGATCGCCCTGGCTGCCAAAGGAGGGAAGGAAGACCACAGGCAGGTCGGCGGATCGAGCTCGGCTCAGCCGCCTGGTCCCATAAGCAGTCCACCTAAAGTCTCAACTCCAAGGACGAAGAGACTTCTCCGAGGAGACGGCACTCCCGTCTCCGACTCCGACTCCGAAAGGGCGGCCAAGAAAGCCAAGGCCGACCAGGAGAAGGTGACCATTGTTGTCCGCCCTTCCGATCCCGACAGCCAACAGGCTCATTCCGTGGAGCGTCACCCTGAGCAGCCTTTGGTCGTTGCTGCTCGCGAAGGACACGGTCCTTCTTTCGACCCTACCTATCTGGGATGGGATAAGGGTCGCTTTGACAAGTACGTTTATCCTCGCCCGGGGTACTTGATCTTTTTTTCATGATTATTCTTTTTTCTACAGCTACTCGGCCGAGCAGTACCCTGGGCGGTCAAACATAGTTCACCGGTTTGCCTGTTCGAAAGTGCCGGCCAACTTCAGGGAGATCCCGGACTCCTTTGTCCACCGCGCTTTCGAGTCTGTTGCTCGAGGCTGGACAAGGGAGCTAAATGAGACGGTCAAGACACAAGCACCTCGTGACAATGGTTGCTTGTGTCTAATCGAGGCAGGCAATACCCTGGCGGCTGTTCAGAGGCTGGTCGACCAGGTTGAAGACCTTGAGAAGGATGCCCGCCAGCATGCGGCCACTGTTAGCCGTATTGCAAAGGAACGGGATGAGGCCAAGGCTGAAGCGAAGAAGATGGTGGCCGACCTAGAAGACAAGGTTAAGGCCCACCAGACCAGCAAGCAGCATGCTCTGGACTTGCACATCAAGGTTTCTGAGGAGCTCAAAGTCCGAATGGCCGAGGTCGAGCAGATGCGAGCAGAACTTGCTCGTATCTAGAAGCAGAAAGAGGTCGCCGAAAAGTTCGTGACTGAAGCAACTGCTAAAGTTGCCGATCTTGAGGTCCAGCTCGCCAACTCCATCACTCCTGAAGAACTTATCCCCAAGATGGAGGCGGGCTCGATCATTGGCTTCGTGATGGGCTATGCTGAGAGCATCCGCATTGCCAACTAGTTCAAAGCTGCTGCCGTGGTCGGTGAGATCGGCAAGGAACTCTGCAACTTCGTCGAATCCAATCCCCCGGCCCCGGGCACAACTCTTCAAATTGGAGATTTGTCCGAATATGGAGTTAACCTTGATTTCATAAGCTCCGGGGTCATAATCACTAATCATCCTGAGGATGAGGAGGAGGAGGCCTAGGTCGCTGAGGTCGAGCATACTCAGCCAGCTGATCAAAGCGACAAAGCTCTTCAAGAGTGAGCAGATGCTGAGGGGCTCATTGCCGAGCTCACCCAAGAAGTCCTTATTGATCCCGCACTTGTCGGGACTCCACTTGAAGACCCAAAGGACGACAACATCCCTCCCCCCCCGGCCGGGCAATAGTCTTAGTGGGATAGGGTAGTTAGGCTTTGGCACTTTTCTTCCTTTTTGTTGTTGTAGTTGTTGTCCGCTCCCGCGTGGAGTTCTATGTAAAAAAAATTTTGGCGATCAAGCCTTACTTTTAATGAAATCATATTTTGCTCGTTTTACTTCCTTTACATTAATTGTTCTTCGCATTTTCATTTATGCTTAACAATCTTAATATAGTTGGGCTTTGTTCCTTAAGAACTTTTGCCTTAGAGATTTGTGGGCTTTGGCCTTAGGCTATGTTCATTTGAAAACGAACAGCCTTTGATGGGCTTGGTTGTATAATCAACTTGTGCCTTGAGCTTGAATCTTCTTTGAACGAACAAGTTAACATTGAAATGACTTTCAAAAATTACAAGTGTCGAATGCGACCTAAAATGCAAACTATAAAATACACTAAGTTGAAGTTGTTCGACTTGAACATTGTCAAACAATCAACTTAACAAAATACATAATTCACATCAAGAGTTAAAGTTGCTCGACCACTATACACTTTGCCAAGTCATCCTTAAACTCTTAAAAGAAAACAAAACTATACAAGAGGCAAACTAGCTCGCCTAATTCTGTTCGACCATCCATACTTGGTGGAATTTTTTAAAAAATTAGGCAAGTTTTTGGATCCAACTTGTGCACCTGCCATTTTAGCTCGCCCAATGGACTTAGTAGCTCGCCCAGCTCATATTCACCTTTCATAGGCAAAGTTACTCGCCTATTGAAAGTACTTCTTCAAATTAGCTGCATTCCAAGAATATTGGATCGAGTTGCCATCTAAGTCTTCTATGTCATATGCTCCATTGGGTAACCTGTCTGTTACCCTATATGGGCCCTCCCAAGTCGGGCCAAATATGCCTGGAGGTGGAGCGAGCTTCTTCCTCAAAATAAGGTCGCCAACTTCAAACTTTCTTAGCTTGACTTGGGAATTGTAATAACGCTCTGCTCTTTATTTGTATGGCGCATTCTTCAGTTCGACTGTTATTCTTTTTCCTTCGAGCAAATCTAGCTCAACTGATAAAGCAGAGTTGTTCGCCATTTCCTCAAAGTTGGTCGTTCTCAATGTTTTGGTTTTCAACTCAACTGGAATAACGACTTCTATTCTAAAAGTCATTGTAAAAGGTGTTTCTCCGGTGCTTGACCTGGGAGAAACTCTATATGCCCACAAGACTTCCGGGAGTTCTTCAGACCAACTACTTTTGCTTTCCGCCGATCGTACTTTCAACGTATGCTTGATAATCTTGTTCACAGCTTCAACTTGTCCATTTGATTGGGGATGATAGGGAGTAGAATAGTGTTTTTGATCCCCCACTTCGTACATAAGTCTCTCAACTCTTTCCCATCAAACTGCGGACCATTGTCTGTCACAATGGTTCGTGGAACCCCGAAACGACAGACAATGTTCTTCCATATGAAGTTGATCATCCTTTGTTGTGTAATTTTCACCATGGCCTTTGCTTCCGCCCATTTTGTATAATAATCGACTGCCACGACGGCAAATCGAACATTTCCAACTCTTGCTGGGAAGGGACCAATAATATCCATCCCCCATCTTGCAAATGGCCATGGGCTATAAACTGATACGAGCTCTTGAGCCGGGGTGTGAATATTCGGGGCAAAAATTTGACATTGATGACATGTTTTTGCTTTCTTGATTGCGTCTTGGCGTAAAGTCGGCCAATAATAGCGTTGTCTGATAGTTTTGTATGCCAAGGCTTGCCCCCCTAGTGTGATTTCCACATACTTCGGCATGTATTTCTTCGAGTATTACTCATCCTTGCCCCCTAGGCAAACACTTGAGTAGCGGGACTGAAAAGTCTCTTTTGTAAAGTTGTCCGTTTACCAGAGTATATCTGGCAGCTTATTTTGTTATTCTTGTAGCTTCAAAAGAATTATTTGGCAGTTCACCGTCTTTCAAGTATTTGGCTATAGGAATTCTCCAACCATCGACATCCTTCTGTTCAACCACTTGATTTACTTTGTAATCCACCGTTGACGGTTGAGTTTTCCTAGTGATGACGATGTCTGTTAGATTTGCTGGTCCATCGCTTGTTGCTAATCTTGCTAGGGCATCAGCTTATGTGTTGCTCGTTCGAGGTATCTGCTGGATAAATACTTGGTCTAACAAAGATATCAAGTAAGCAACAATTCATTGATACTCGATCATTTGTTCGTCTCTGGCCTCATATTCACCCCGTACCTGGCTTACAATGAGTTGAGAGTCTCCAAAGATCTGGAGTCGTCTGACTCCAACTGCTAGTGATAAGTGGAGACCTGCAATGAGGGCTTCGTATTCAGCTTCATTGTTGGTGACCATAAACTCGAATCTGATTGCCGAAGTGAATAATTACCGGTCGGGGCTGATGAGAACTATTCCTGCCCCCGAGGCAAGATTTGTTGACAAACCGTCTACATAGAGATGCCATGGGTGATCTAGCCCTCTCGTCGGATTTTGGGGAAAAGTTAATTCGACTATAAAGTCGGCTAATGCTTGTCCCTTGATCGCTGTTCGAGGTGCATATGTCACTCCAAATTGGCTTATCTCTATGGACCATTTTAAAAGACGGCCAGCCATGTCGGGTCGGTGCAATATTTGTTTGAGCGGGAAAGTTCTTAGTACTTCAACCTGATGATCGAAGAAGTATGGTCTTAACTTTCTAACGCTCATGACAAGAGCATATGCCAGTTTTTCTGTGGGTGAATATTTCACCTCGGCTTCATGCAGGGCCTGACTGACATAGTAGATGGGAAGGTGGAATTTGCCTTCCGCTCGTACCAATACCGAACTCAGGGTCATATCCGATGCTGCTAGATACAAGTATAACTTTTCGCCGGGAGTTGGTTTTGACAGAATCTTAACATCTCCCAGATAGTCTTTTAACTGGTCAAAAGCTTTCTGGCAGCTTCCCGTCCATGCAAAGTTGCCTTTTTTGATAGCCTAAAAAAATAGACGACATTTGTCTCCCGATCGCGATATGAATCTGTTTAAAGCTGTTGGGCATCCTGTCAGCCTTTGTACTTCTTTGATAGAAAGAGGAGGCTCCATATCAACGATTGCTTTAAATTTAGCCGAATTAGCTTCGATTTCCCGCTTTCTAACCAGATGGCCCAGGAATTTTCCTGAATGTACTCCGAAACTACTTTTCTTTGGATTCAACTTCATGTTGTATTTTCGGAGAATGTCAAACACCTAGGACAGATGATGGAGGCGATCTTCTTTTTGGGTACTTTTTATGACTATGTCATCAACATACACCTCCACCGTCTCCCCGATATGTTCGTCGAACATTTTGTTCACCAGCCTCTGGTAAGTTGCTCCAGCATTGATTAGACCAAACGATATCCTCTTCCAGCATAGTAGATTCTTGTTAGTATAGAAAGCCGTATTTTCTTGGTCGTCTGGGTGCATCGGGATTTGGTGATAACCTGCGAAAGCATCCATGAATGTGAACATTTCATGCCCGGCAGTGCTATCCACCAGCTGATCAATGTGCGGAAGCGGAAAATTGTCCTTCGGGCATGCTGCATTCAGATCTGTAAAATCTATGCATATCCTCCAGGTTCCATTCGGCTTCCGCACTAGGACAGGATTTGCAACCTATTGTGGACACAACGCCTGTTTGATTAGGTCGTTGTCCAACAACTTTTTGACTTCCTCATTCAAAGCTTGATACTTGTCAGGTCCGTATTTTTGTCGTTTTTTATGGACGGGTTTTCGGGTTAAATTGATATTTAATCTGTGACAAGCATCTTTCGGATCGATCCCCACCATGTCGGCGTGCGACCATGCAAAGACGTTGAGGTTGGCTTTCAAAAACTCCGTCATTCGAGTTCTGTAGGGCTTAGGGAGCTCTGATCCGATGTATAATTCGAGATCATCACGGTTAGGGTTAATTTTGAGAGCCTCCAGCTCTTCTACTGGAGTTGCTCGCCGTTTTTGTCCCTTCCACCGTGGATCAATGATTGGCCCTTCTGAGCTTAGCTCATCCTCGGTGTTCATTGGTTCTGCACCCAACCGGGGGTCAAAATCCTCTATGGGCTTAGCGCCATTTCTGGTCGCCATTGCTGGGCCATCCAAGTTGATGCGAGGACTCAACTCATTGGCAACTGGTGGCAATCTTATCTCTGGCAAGGTTTGCTCGCCGTCCAGCAGTTTCTGCTCGCCCCTGGATGAGGGTTGATCATCTATGTCAATTTGATCACTCTGGGTTCCCAAGATGTCTTCAAGGATTGATGGTTCATTTTCAAGCTGACTGATTGATGCTTCCATCATAAATGTATGTTCTTTGATTGGATGAAGTTGAAGGAGACATTCCCGAGCTTTTCTCTGGTCTCCCTTTATTGAGCCAACTCCACTTGCTGTTGGGAATTTTATGCAATAATGGTAGGTTGAACATGCAGCCATGAATTCATTAAAAAAAGGTCGGCCAAGAAATCCGTTATAAGTCGATTCTTGATCTACGACCAAGAAATCTACAATTCTTGTGATATTTTCTCGGTTCCTTGACTGTTACAAGTTGCACAGACAAACTAATTATTCCTAGAGGGACCGTTACAGCATTTCCAAATCCTAGGATACGATGATTTGAGTCTCTGATATAGCCTGCATAATCCCCCATTTGATCGAGTATCTTTTTGAAAATGACATTTGTGTAGGCTCCGGTGTCCACCAACAATCTATGCACTCTAGTTTCCATGATCTTAACAAAAATCACATGCGAGTCATTGTGGGGGGTCAATATTCCTTCCAAGTCTTTTTCGGTAAAGGTTAATTCCGATGTTTGCATGATGGACGGATTAACCCCCATTTCTTGAACATGATCAATTGCTCGTAATTCGGCTTTTCTTTTAGTCGTCCATCAGAACAACCACCAACAGGTCCTGCGGGCTCCATCATTTGAATGTCAGGAGTTGGACCTCCTGCTGGCACCTGAGCTGGTCGCCCAGCTCGATTCCGACGAGGAGCTTGTTCTAAGTCCTCTTCCTCGGAATCTTCATCTCTATCTCTCTTGCTGGGCTGTCTCTTCACGAACTCGGATAACTTGTCCTTCTCGTAGAATTGCCACAACTACTTCAGCAAGTCACGACACTCACTTGTAAAATGCCCCACACTCTGATGGTAGGCAGAGTACTTGTTCTGGTTTAACCTGCTAGCATCTTGATGTATCTTTCGGGGAGGAGTGAGTAGTTCCTAGTCCCGGACATTATTGTACACCGTATCAATTGATACGGTAAGTATGTGATTCAGCTTATCTTTTAGTTCTGTCCCCTCGTTAAATGCTTTCATATTCTTTGGGGTACGATAACCTCCACCACCAGACTTTTTTGCATTTTCCTTCTGGTCACCTTTGTCCCCCATGTCTTTCTACAAAGCTTCGTGCATGGAGATAAAGACTCCTGCCCGGTCACAGAATTCGGCGTAAGTTTTTGGGCATCTGAGATGTACATCTTTCCAAAGTTCAGTGCCCTTCTTCAATCCAGCTAAGACGACTACGATTTTGGTGTCTTCGCTGACTAACTCTCCCTCCAGCAGGACCTTATCAAATCTTTCGAGATACAAACGGTCCGACTCGTCATCAGCTTGTTTCAAGTCGGATAACCAATGTCTCTGGGATAGATAAGACCCGGCCGTGGAGAAATAGGATAGGAATTCTTTGCCCAGCTGGGCAAACGAATGAATTGAAGCTGGTGGCAGAGCCGAAAACTATTTGTGGACACAGTCCCCCAGAGTCAAAGGGAAATTGCGGCATTGGGTTGCATCGCTTGTCCCCATTGATATCATGTAATCAGAATATTTCATTAGATGATCGTTAAATCGAAGGTTCGTACCCTCCTTCTAGTGCCAATTTGTTGATGATCGTCTATTTTTAATGGTCAATTAATCACCAAACAATTATGTGTGATTGATCACTAACGTAATTAGTGAATACGGAAATTTGGGTTTGGGTTGAATTAAAACGTGTATTGGCTTACGTAATTAATCCGTATGTAAGATAATCGAGTTGCTTTAGATGTGTAGTCGAAGTTTGGACGTGTATATTAATTTGTGCTTCTTTTATTAGCTGAAAAAATCTAAGTATTTATAGACATTTGCCTAGCAGGAGGTGTTCATGACCTTTGGCCTACCTAGTGTGCGTGTGTGACACTTGGGCTTTGACTAGTTTGACCTTATCTAAACTAAATTCTATCCTTCTACGCTGGACTTGATCGCAGTCAAGAGCTGCTCGTCCTGTTGGACCTGTCCTCGAGGAGTCTTTAGTCTAATTCTGATGGTTTTTAGTCTTGGTATATTGTAGTTTTGACATCGCAGCTGGATCTGTTCAGCGGGGTGTTGCTTGAGTTCGCTAGGTCCTCAGATGGGTCCACGTGGTCTTCAAGCTAGTTCTGTTCGCCGGGTTAGTCTTTGCTCGATATGCAGGATATGCTCGCCAGATATCTTGCTCAATCTTGATCTTGATTTAATTTCATCTTAATCCGCAGGTATTTTGTGTTAATCTTGATCGCCCAAATGACAATTTAGCTCGCCTATCAACACCTAGCATTATCTTGTTGGATGAAAATAGTTTCTGCATAATCTAATCTTGGCCACTTCTCATGAATCGCTGGAATAACCTTTTGAATTAAAAACTATTTTATCGTCTCCCTCTTGACACATGTAATCGCCTTCATCTCCATAGTGTCGGCTTGTCTATTTCTACTACTTCTTTGGGCCGGTTTTTCGATGACAAATGGCCAATAACCAATTTTACCCGAAAATGTCACCCTTTCTTCATCATCAAACCTAGGACGAGTCGTGGCTGCTAGGAACATAACTTTCGCAATGAAATTTTTACTTTGGCATGAAACTTAAGACATTTTCCACGACACTTTTAAAACATAAATTGTGATAAAAAGCTTAACAGAGAACCGAATATAAGAAGAGTTGAACACAGAATTACCTTGTTGGCTATCATTGTTATTCCATGTTTGCCGACCATCATCGATATCCCCGGGTTGCTGGCCATCATTGGTATCTCTTGTTTGTCAATCATCATCGATATCCCCAGGCTGCTGACCATCCCATCTTTGTCGACCATTGTCGCCATCCACTATTTGTCGATCACCATTATTATCCCTGGTTTGCTCATCAATGTCCTCATCCGATGAATCTGACCATATCTCATTATCATCTTCATTTAACTGATTTAAATCGAGCTCTATAACAGAGTTTTCAATTTCGTTGTTATCATTACTAAGTGTGATTACGATATTCCTCGATGAAGAAGACGTCACAAAAATTGGGAGTTCTCCTCCATTGTGTAATTCATTGTTAATGGGAGGCTTATTTAAATCGATATTATGAATTGGATGTACTTCGTGGTGTTGTTCATTGTTAATGGAAGGTTGTTAAATCGATATGCATACTGTGTTTGATGAACTGATGAAATTGATATGTGAAGAATCAATATTCATATTTATAAGCAAAAGTTGGCGGATTTTTTTCCAAAATTTTGAAATTAGAATTTTGCCTCTAGAGAATTATGTGGCGCAAATTTGAAATTCATGAAAATTTCTTACCTCCAAATTCGTGAGTATGGTGCATCGAATTGTTGCAGGAAAATTGTGAAGAGAAGTCGAAGAGTTGCCATTATCCTTTTTTTCGGTTGAAAGATGTGATGCGTGGGTTTAGTGGGTTAGTTTCCAACAAATCATTAGATTGGTTTTCATTAATTAAGGGTATCTTTGGAATAAAAATATTTTCTTAATAACTGTGCTTAACTCTAAAACGACAATTAAAAAAAATTGGAGGGAGTATATATATATATATATATATATATATATATATATAAATAAATTAGAAACAAAAGGAATTAATTTGATGAATTTAAAAAAAATGAATTCAATTTGAAGTTATATACAATTAAATGCATACGAATGAACAATAAAGTATATTAGAAAGTATGAGCTAGTATTAATGAAAAAAAAGTAGTATGAGCTAGTATTAATGAAAAAAAAGTATATTCTAGAATTGACGAGTATGGACTAAAAACTTATTATTTGGCCTATTTTAAAAGATGAGGGAGAATGTAACTTTGGTCATAATTGGTATTGAGTTAGAGTGAACGCAAAATAATCACAAAGTCTTCTATGAACAAGTTTCATAATATGAAATTATTACTGTTAGATATATTTATTGATACCATTAAACTTGTAAATTGAAATCACAATGTAAATTATTATGATATCAATGAATGCATCTAATTATATCAATTTAATACTTATGAACAAGTTTTATAAGAGACTTACAACAAAATAATAGTTAAAGCTATATCAATTAATAAATTTTATAGATTATTTAAAAAATATATAGTATTGGATTTTTAAAAACCAAACTAAAACTAGTTTTTAATTTCAAAACTCAAATTCAAGTTTTTTAAATCCAAAAATAAAATTAGCTTTTGAGTTTGGAGAACTTTGGGTACGTTTGGTTCGGGCACACTTGTGGGATTTAAAAAAATTGGCTTGAAATTTTTTGAATTGAGAAATCTTGAAAATAGTAAAAAGTACTCCCTCAAAAATAAACTTCCTTCTTTTTTTAGTTTTTTGTTTGTTTAAAAAAATGTATTTATTTATTTATTTATTAATATATGGTAGATTATATGTTGACTTTTGTGGTAAAGTAATAAATAATGCTAAAAAGTGAATAGAAAGAATGACAATTTTTATAATATTGTGTGAATTTGAAGGTTAAAGATTATATGTAGCAGAGTATTGTTTTTGCCATTTATTGAATGAAAAACTTATTGTGGGACAAATTAAAAAGAAAAGTGAGAAACTTACTATGGGACAGAGAGATTATGCTTGGTTTGAGATTTTATAGGGTAGGATTGTGAAAAAAATAGATGATAATATTATTATATTGTAAAAAGTAGTGTTTATAATAAATGAATTATTATATAATGATTAATGAGTCGTGTTGTCTTGGGAGTTGTGAATAAGGAGAGAGGTAAAAGAGGTGAGATGAGAGATAATGTGAGTAAAAACAAATGAAATAATGAAAGTGTTGTGGAGTGACATTTTTAAAAAAAAAATATTTTATTGACTTTTTGGACCAATGAATGAAGAATATTTTAAAATACAGTGAGTAGTGCGAGAGTGTTTTAGTTCCATTTTTGTGGTGGGAAAACTATTGTGAGACGTCCCAAAAAGAAAAATTGTGTAAACCATTAGGGGATGGAGGGAGTATAAGATAAAATATATAGGGTACTCCCTCCTTCCACAAAAAAAAGTCTCATTTTTTGTACGTGGTTTAATGTAATATATCGTAGGGTATTAAGGGGAATTGTGAGGTTCGTTTTCTTTAATAAAATGACCGTCTATAAAAAAATATGACATACTTTCCATAAACATTCACTTTATTAAAAAATAGATTTCAAAATATCCCGTAATATCTTTCGATATATCGCATTAAATTTCGTTACAACGATAAGGTAAGATAGAGGTAGTATGATTGTAAAATCTTAAAATTGAATTGGCTAACAAATGAGTATAGTTTTTGTTGTAAATCGAGAGCGTAAATTAGAGACGCGAATTTGTTCACCCAGTTCGTCGATAACGACTACGTCTAGGGGCGTACCAAGCCAAGAGTTTTACTAATATTTGTGTGTATGCGTGTATACAATTCTTAGTACAATGATTTATTTATAATAGAAAAGACCTAGTCTAAACCTAAAGCCCGTTGAGGTTATAAGCCCATTAGTAATGTCCACATCAAATCTTCTAGATTTGGTATAATAAATCTGCTAGATTTATAACACTCCCCCTTCGACATTACGACGTAACATATATATGTCTTGTCATAAAAACTCCACGTGCTAGGTAGGGACCAAATATTTAGTTAGGGAGGAATGTAACTTTATTGATCTTCCGGATCAAATATTCTGGATTTACTTTGGAGTTACCGCTCCCCTTGAAGACAACAACCCTTTGAGCTTTCGCATCCCAATACCATGAACGTACTTTTCAAAAGTAGATGTAGGCAAGGACTTAGTGAACATATCTGCTAGATTGTCACTAGATTGCACCTTTTGAATGGTAATCACGTTACTCTTCTGGAGTTCGTATGGGTAGAAAAACTTAGGTGAAATATGTCTCGTCAGGTTTCCCTTGACGTACCCATTACTCATTTGTGCGATGCAAGCTGCGCTGTCTTCGAATATAACAGTGGGAGATGTATCGCCTTTAGCGATACCACGCGAGTCACCAATGTGTTTTACCAAGGATTTCAACCAAACACATTCTCGTGCGGCTTCAAACAAAGCTATTATCTCGGAGTGGTTTGAAGACGTGGTAACCATGGTTTGCTTAACCGATCTCCATGAGATCGTGGTACCACCACAGAGAAAAACGTAACCAGGCTGGGATATGACATTGTGGGGATCAGACAAATAGCCAGCATCTGCATAACCTACCAAGGTTTTGTCTTGGTTCTTATGGTAAAACAGTCCAAGATCTTGAGACCCTTGGAGATACCGTAGAACATGCTTAACACCATTCAAATGTCTCCTTGTAAGAGAAGCGCTATATCTCGCAAGCAAATTAACTGCAAATGCAATGTCCGGTCTAGTGCAATTTGCGAGATAGAGTAATGCTCCAACGACGCTAAGATAAGGAACTTCTGGCCCCATAATTTCTTCTGTATCTTCTCTTGGTCTAAATGGGTCCTTATCCACTTCGAGGGATCAGACAACCATAGGTGTGCTTAGTGGATGAGATTTATCCACATGAAATCTCTCTAATACCTTCTTCACATAGGTTGACTGATGTATAAGAATTCCTTCTGGGAGATGCTCGATCTGCAGGCCGAGACAATACTTGGTTTTACCCAAGACTTTCATTTCAATTTCAGCTTTCAAGATTGAACTGACTTCTTCAATCTCTTTGCATGTTCCGATTATATTTAGATCATCAACATATACGAATATGATGCAAAAACCACTTTGCAATTTCTTCGTGAATACGCATGGGAAAGCTATATCAATCATGTATCCCTTCTTCTGGAGGAATTCACTAAGTCGGTTGTAACACATAAGGTCTGATTGCTTTAGACCGTACAACGACTTCTGCAATTTTATGCTATACATACTGCGATTTTCTCCATTCCTCATCTGCGGAATCTCAAATCCATCGGGAATTTTTATATAGATGTCGGCATCTAGTGATCCGTATAAATATGCGATTACAAAGTCCATTAATCTCATCTGGAGATTCAATTTAACTGCCAAAGAAATTAAGTAGCTGAACGTTATTGCGTCCATTACGGGAGAATAGGTTTGATCGAAATCAATATCGGGTCTCTGCGAAAACCCTTGAGCTACTAGCTCCGCTTTGTATCTCTCTACATTATTGTTCTTATTTTATTTTCGTACAAAAACCCATTTATATCCTACAGGGATAGCGCGCGTGGGTGTATGAACGATAGAGCCAAATATCTTTCTTTTATTTAGCGATGCGAGCTCTGCTTTAATTGCCTATTTCCATTTTACCCAATTGGAGCGCTTCCGGCACTTAGCGATAGTTTTGGGTTCTGGATCTAGATCGTTATTTATAACAGAAAGAGCAATTGTCGTTGCAAATGTGTCGTCGACGACAGTAATATTTCTATTATATATTTCTCCCGTATCTATGAAATTCATAGAGACTTCAATATTTATGTCAACCAGACCTTCTTCATTTCCCAGTGTATCTGGGTCTGGTCATTCCGCGGTCCTAGTGCTTTGAATATTTTGTGCACGTGCTTCATTACTAGGACACTCGTCTTCTAGATGAATCTCTTCTAGAGATTTCACGTTCTGCTGACCAATTTTGATGGCCTTTCTTTTAGGTGTATTTGTATTGGTTGTAGGTCCTTTACGCTTCTGGCGTGTGGGGGCATGTATACTTGATTTGCTTGGGACCTCAACCCTTTGGGGAGCATTTACTGCAGGTATATGCGATTTAGTTACACCTCTATGGTCAGTGAACGTGTCTGGCAGATTGTTTACTAAATTTTGCAAGTTAATGATCTTCTGAACTTCTAGTTCAGATTGACTAGTGCGTGGATCTAGATACTGAAGATTGCTTACATTCCACGTAAGTTCCCGACATTAATTCAATTTTAAATTCGGATCTCCCCCTAATGTTGGGAAGTGATCTTCATCGAACGTGCAGTCAGCGAATCGGGCCGTTAATTGATCCCTGGACAAAGGTTCTAGGTATTTCACAATGGATGGAGAGTTAAATTCAACGTAAATACCTAGCTTCCTTGTGGGCCCATAGAGGTTCGCTTTGGTGATGTTATCGGAACATATACCGCACATCAAAAAATACGCAGATGAGAAATGCTTGGTTCTTTCCCACACACTAATTGTAGGGAGAATAATCATTACATACAGTTGGATGAATTTGTATCAGGTGTGATGCATGTAGGACTGCATGCCCCCAGCATGAAGTGGGTAATTTAGAGTTCATAAGTAATGGTCTAGCGATAAGTTTGATACGTTTTATTAGCGCTTCAGCAAGACCATTTTGGGTGTGGACGTAGGGGACCGAATGCTCCACTTTAATTCCCAGAGCCATACAGTAATCTGTAAAGGCTTTTGAGGTAAACTCAACAACATTATCCATTCGAATAGATTCTATTGGATAATCTGGGAACTGAGCTCGAAGCTCGATAGTTTTCGCAATGAGCTTTGCAAAAGCTTGATTGCGGGTAGACAACAAACAAACATATGTCCACTCTAGTCCCACCTTGGTGCGCGACGAGCGCACTATTAATTTACCCTTAGAACATGCATCACATATAAATTCATCAACAGGAGAGATTCTATTATTCGAAATATTATGAACAATGGAATTAGATAGAATCCTATGTGTCATAGTTTGTCCTGGATGACCTAACCGTTGATGCCATAATTTAAAGGAGTTCGGGTCATGAAATTTCATACTCATAGCTAGATGGATATTAGACGGCCGGATGTAGGAATAGTACAATCCGGAAGAGAATGGGGGAAGTTTTTCTATAACTTGTTTATGGCTACCTCGAGTAATAGTTATCAAAAGGTATTCGTTATTATTCTCAGTTTCAATGTGATAGTCATTAGATCTTATATCTTTAAAACTGAGCAGGGTACGCTTAGATTGTGAAAACAATAAAATATTATCAATTATGAGTTCGGTACCCATGGGGAGGATAATGGAAGCTCTTCTGGAGCCCACTGTCACGATATTATTGTTGGCTATCGTAGTTACACTCCCCTTACGTTCTACCAAGTTATGAAAATACTTCATATCTCTTAAGATTGTGTGTGTGGTGGCGCTATCTACCAAACATATATCACAATTTGAATCCATCATGCCAGAGGAAAAAGCTCAAACCTAATAGCTGATATGTTTACAAGCCATGTATAAGAATAGCAATATCCAAATAAATTTGACGGATAATATTAATGTAAACACACCAAAGCTAAATCATAAATATCATATCATCCACAAAATAAAATATCCGAAAGATAGAATCCAAAATATAAATTATTTTAACAAAAAACAAACAAAGTACTAAAATAATCAAATACTCAAATCACTCATTGTCTCCAAAGTTTTTGAGCTACGAGCTCAAGAGATCATTGTTGTCTTGGTTAAATTCTGCTTCAGGCAGACTGTCATCGTGAGGTTCAACTATAGGGGTGTTCCCCTTGTCGTCCTTCTACTGTTTTAGATAAGCCTCAACCAAATGCTTGGGAGTTCGACAAGTGCGAGACCAATGGCCTTTGCATCCGCATCTGTAGCAGGACTGCTTAATCTTGTCTTGAGAGCCAGGTTTTCGTAGAGCGAAGTTCGTGTTGGGTACACCCTTTCCACGATTCTGAGCTTGATTATCGTTCGAGGTTCTGTGATCACCGGATGTACTATGACCTCGACCTTTGGCCCAAATTTTCTTACTCTCTCTCTCCCTTCCACGTTTGCGACCGATCATATAATCGGCCCTATACTGCTGCTGGAGTATAAGGTTGCTAGCGTGGAATGTTGATAGAGTGTTCTGCATCAAATGAGTTACAATACGCTGCAAAGCAGAGTTGTACTCCATAGACTTAAGGTCTTGGAGACGGAGGTTCAACCAATCGTATTGTGCCGGAGGGAGGAGTATATAATTTTATTGTTGGAACGGTCCTTCAGGGACTTCCACAACGTTCCGGGGTCTTTTTGAGTGAGGTATTCATTTTTCAGATCCTTATTCAAGTGGTTCTTGATAAAAATCAATGCTTTCGCCTTCTGGGCGTTAGTGAATTTTGAACCTTCGACAATGGCTTCGCTCAACTCAGTTGAGGCTAGATGGATCTCGACATCTAGCGCCCATGTCAGGTAGTTACTACCATCAAGGGCAAGCTCAGCGAATTCTCTCATGGTAATATCAGACATTATACACTACAATTTTAAAGTGACATTGTAAGAAATGTGACCAATTTATTGACAACGGAGAAATAAGGATTTATTTGATTATTCTAGAGCATATAGAAGCAATAATTGGGCATCGTCTACCCAAAGCATAATCTACAGTCCGACAAATATCGGGCCCGCCTACCCGGGCAATATATGCAGACTATAATATGGGGGCTATGTGCAAGAGTAATAATGCATGCAAGATAATTAAATCACAGAAGCATGCACATATATCAATTAAGCATATAAAAATAATAAATTTATTGAGAACTAATATTAAAATTAATTCCAAAAATTTTCGGGCTTAATTAATATGCAAAATTATTACCTTTTAATTTTCCAAGTATTTTTCGAAAACTTAATAAAATAATTTGAGGGCACAAAAATATTATCGAAATTAAGTGAAGACACATATAAATAATAAGGTCCACGTCGCATTGGGCCTAATTCGGCCCAAAAAGGGGCAAGGGTTGCACGGACGGGAGCAGAGCCGACGGGGCTCGGAGTTCGGAGGTGCGCGGCCATGCGCAGGCGGGTGCAGGCGTGCGACGGGCGCGCGGGCGCTACGGGCGACGGGCGACAGACGCTGTTGGCGCGCGTGCGGCAGCGTGCACTCGTTTAAACCTTTTTTTTTTCTCAATTCGATTTGATCCAATTAATTGCAAACAGAATAATAATTGATGCAATAATTCAAGTGTACATAAAAATATAATACACATGGATCAAAGAGTTCAATACGACAATTAATAATAATGGAATAAAGAAAATTAATTTAGATCCGTACCGATTAGCTGCATGCAGAGTCTCGTGTTGATAACGTGTTGTAAATCGAGAGCGTAAAACAGAGACGCAAATTTGTTCACCCAGTTCGTCGATAACGACTACATCTGGGGGCGTACCAAACCAGGAGTTTCACTAATATTTGTGTGTATGCGTGTATACAATTCTGAGTACAATGATTTATTTATAATAGAAAAGACATAGTCTAAACCTAAAACCCGTTTAGGTTATAAGCCCATTAGTAAAGTCCACATTAAATCTTCTAAATTTGGTATAATAAATCTGTTAGATTTATAACAGTTTTAAGTTGGATATGTGAAACCTTGTAAAGAAAAAGGTTGGATATGTGAAACTGAAACCAAACATGGCCTAAAAGAAAGTAATGCAAAAGCCAATGAGAAAAGTGGGAAACGTTCAACTGGGAAATGGAGGTACTGGCGGAGCTAGAGAAAATCCAAACCCGAATCCTTCACCGTTTATCGGAGCTTGAACTCTCTCAGTTACCCCAATCATTCTCCCAGTCTCTCTCTATCTCCTCTTCCGGCGGCGCTGATGACTCAACCACCACCGAAGGCCGCCTCTCCGCCATTCTCCGTGCAAACGCGGTCGGAGATTTCTTATTCAAGCGCGTACCCTCCGATTACTACGACTGGACTCTCGAAGCCCGCCGAGACGTCCTTGGTGCCGCCTCCATTCACCATCTCTGCAAGAGCATTGTTATGGTACCCAGTCGTTCCTTAATCTTATTTCTATACTCACGATGCCTCCAATTTCGGATTGTTTAGATTTATTTATTCTGATTTTGTTTACTTGAACATTGATGCATCCATTACAATCCACCGATAGGTATCTGGAAATCGTGAATAATTCAGGATTTGTGTGCGTTTTTTTAATGGATGAATTAGTTCATGAAGACACAAAATATATACTCGTGGACTGTTTGATGCTGTAGAATGGTGGTTCTGTTGCAAGACGAGGTTTAAATTAGCTCTTGATCTACCACATTTTGAGAATTGTTAACTAGGCAAGAATTATGATGTATCCGAAAGGTTTTGCCTTGTCATCTGATCAATTTGGAGGTGCAACACTTCCCTGAGTGGCCAAAACCAACAAAATTCAGTTTAAAGGAGCAACTTGTCATGCTCAAAACCAAGTCCAATTAATAAGAAGTTGATTAATTTAAAATGTCTTTATTTCAGGATGGAGATTTAGAAACATATTTCAATGATGAAGTAGATGTGAAGTGGATAACCGATTCACACTAATAGTGCAATTTATTTATAGTTGCAACTGTAGAATGAGATTCAACTTAAGTCTCTTACTTAAGAAGATATTGAATAGCACATGTGGACTTATGCCATATTTTACTTTTACTTGGGATGCCTATTTATACAGGCCTATATTAAAAACAAGGGCTGGTCATTGATGCTTAAATAACATCGAAGAATTGGAGATTTAAGTTGTCAAAATGGTGATCTAATTAAAAGTCCAGAGTCTAATACGTATAAAATTTCGTATCACAGTTTGGGAATAATCCTTAAGCAAAGATATAATAATAAATTTAATAGATGTACATAACAGTTATAAAACATAATGTTCAATGTTTGGAACGTAAACTTGAGCCTCAATTGCTGTCTTGATGAATATTTATTGCTTTATAAAGCTTGCGATAATGCCCATTCATGTGTAAATAAGTACTGATTTGCTCATACTCATGTAGTCTTTCATTATTATAATTACTCTAGTTTTGCTATTGTGTCTTTTCTGTGTTACCATGTGGTTGTATGCTTTTAGCATCTTTACGTTTCTCTCCCAAAAATATATGGAGACTAAAGCAAATATTCACTTGACATTTATTGCATAAATAATGTCATGTAGGTCTAATGGACTGTCAAGAAACGAAATCATAAATTAATAAAATAAATAAGCAAATGGTGGAGAAGAAAGTTTGTTATACAATAATTAATAGAGTAAAAAAATGAGAACCTTGAGATGTTTTAGATATATTATAAAGGCATTTACATGCATTTCCGACTAACCTTTATCAACGATTTGAAAATATGGGAGCTTTCACAGTTGATGAGTTGAAAAGAGCAGTAATGAATAGGATCTTTGTAAATGATCCGGGATCCCCATATGTATAGTATAAGTTTCAGTCAGTTGAGTAAATTACTTTCTCACAATGATCTAATGACTCTACCTTCGGCAAGGCATTGCTATTAGATCCTCCTATCAATGTATCGACAATAATTTGGTTCCCAAAACCCGCCCCACCCCCCCTTCTTTTTTTTTAATTAGTTCCTTTTCACTTGAGAAACTTATCTGTGTTTGCTTTTTGTCCTTGATATATCTCTCTTGAGTGATAAAGTTTGAAATTGATTTGCATGGAATTCATAGTTATTTACATTTTGAAAATTGGGAGCTGTGAAAAGTATATAGCCAAAGACAATTCTGGAGACTGCAGTACATAGTTCAGACTGTCAGATCCTACCATCACCTTCAATTTATCTTCCCAGGGGAAATTTTGCTTCTTTATTCTGATTTTATGTTTATTTGTGTTCTATTAATATCTCTATTAAACTGAAGCTACCACTAATTAATTAACTTGTGTGAACTTTATCTCCACTATAGCATTTTGTATTGTGAAAAAGAAAATAAAAATAAGTGTCTTAAGTATGAACAAATAAACAAGAAACCACTGCTATGTCCTGTCTCCGTCCGTACGCTACGTCTCTATACCATAAAAATCAAAGTAAGGGATCTATTTAGGTGGGGATTATGATGTAGTAGATACTGTAAATGTATGATAGTTCTTGATAAATTTAATTTCAATTTGGGAGCAGTGTTCGGACTAAACTTTATTTTTTTCCTTTCCCCTAATTAATGTAACTTCAGTTTTAGGTTTTTATTTTTGCTGAATGGAAATCCCTTTACTTTGCATAGGTCAATACTCAAGCCCCACCTGATGTAACTGATTGTAGCAACCGAAACTATTCCAAGTACTATGTTGTTGTTGTTCAGGTAAAAACTATATCTCTTCCTCCGTCATTGTGAAAAGAAACCAATTTTGTAATTTGAACTCCTTCTGTTGTTTTTCATTTGCAGTATACTGCTCGCTTCAATGCAGAAACTGTCAAGAATTTTTTCTACACACTCAACAATGGCAAGATATCCAAGAAGAAAATCAACTGTAAGTTAATTTTTTTTTAGCGGTGATTCACATTATTATCACTGTTATTGTATTTGTATGGAAGATCTTTTGTCTTTGTGACTTGTGTGGTATGCATGGGCAGTTCTGATAGCATAGACTTTTGGTTGATGAGAGATAATAATGGCACTAATGATTACATTCAGCTTAGGGGATTCAAATTAGAATCCAAAGTTCCTATGTTTTTTTAATGTGCTGACTTAAGTTGAATTTGAATCTAGCTATATCTGTTGAATGGTGTGAATACTGATTCTACCCTTTACATGTAACAGATTAAACGTTTCATTTAATGCAAATGATGAAATACATTGTGTCATGGTTTCTTACATTTCTTTGCTCATCTATTTTAGTTATCCTTGTCTTTAAAATTTCTTTTTCTGTAGGCATTTTTGTAATGAACAAATATGGTTGAAAATATTTGAAAGGATAAGCCAGAGGTTTTCAAATATAAATCTGTATTTATTAAAAAAAAAAAAAAAAAAAACTAACCCCAATGCTGCAATGTTAATTATTTAATATACTGTTAAGTTGCTTGCATTTTCTTTTACATTTGGAGTAGCAGATTTTCAGTTGCTTTCTTAATTTTGGGTTATTGTCTCGGGATAATTATGAACGTCCTCTTGACCACAATTTACCGTTTCTTCTTTTCATGAGTAGACTATACAGATTGTGCTTTGATTATTGTTTGCTATGCTTGGAATTCTGTTATAAATTCTGATTTTTTTTCTTCAAAATGGTTTTGCATTTTCCTTTTCCTTTTTCCTGGATCTATGTTCATCCTGAATGGAAAGGCGTATTCTTCTTCGATTATGTTCACCCCTATAATTGATGCATGATTAGTAACCTCTGTGTTTCATTTCTCTTGTTTGTTAGACATTTATGTTTTCCATCAAATAAGAGCTAGGTTGGTTATTGCATACACATGATAAGCATATATCAAATTCAATAGTTTTTTATCCTCTCCGCTCTTGTAAGAAGATTTTAGTTCTGCCTTCTTTATATTCTTTTTCCTGAAAATCACTCTTATAGTTATTAAAGCCAAAAGCTTATTAGTTTGAATGCTAATCAAATCTGTGGAGACAATGTAATATTTGATAAACAACGTAGATAATTTAAAATTCTATATTTGATAAACAACGTAGATAATTTAAAATTTTATATTTGATAAACAACGTAGATAATTTAAATTTTTATTATAATAAGGCACTCGGCTTCTATATTGGCCTTGGATACAGTTTATCCTTTCTTTCTTTTCCTAGCGATCAATGATGAGCCAAGGAAAAACAACTACTGCTTGGTTTTGACACCCAGGCGACCCTCTCTTTTGCAACACTGTTCCGTGAAACTTGTCATCGCTTGCTACATGAAAATAAGTTTCTGTTAGGCGTGAATTCGTTATTTAGAGACTGGGGATGAAAAATAGCTGGCATTATTGACTTGTGAAGTGCTTATGTAAAGGGCACCTCGAGTTTATGCAATTCAAGTAAAAAATCTTATGTAGATGGAAGCTCGTGGGACGAGGTGGTATAGCTCAAATGGTTAGAGCTCCACTACCTATGGCCGAGAGGTCATGAGTTCGAGTCACAATGTTACCGATCAAATTAAAAAAAGAAAAAGATGGAAGCTCGTAGAATGTACGAGTAACTAAACATACTGATAGATTCTGAAGATATTGTCACTGCATTTCAGTTGCCTTGATAAATGCTTTCATATGTTCTATTTTAGATGGTTACATACTCATGGAGTATTTTCTCCTATTTATATATAAATAAAATCTATTTAGTTTAGTTAATCTGCAACTTACTTCATCAGTGTGCACCATTTTTTTGTTCGTAATTGCTCTGACAAATATATGTTTCCTATTTCCAAATACAAGATTATTCTTTGCTGCCACTGTACTTTGTGAAGCTAATGATATTGATTGGATCATCTCATGCAGTGAGGCTTGCACCAGAAGAAATATCTGGAAAGTTGACTGGTTATGAACACAATGGAGTAACCTGTATTGGCATGAAAACCGATATACCGGTAACCATTTACACTCTTCTTCTATTTCTATAAGAAGATTCAATTTTATGTAGCTTGTGCAATGTGTCGGTGATGGCATTGTATCTCTTCTGGTTATCTGTCTATGATGTAAACTTGTTTATGCTACTATGCCACCTGTCAATGTGCTGCACTAGAAAGAAAACCATGACAAAGTTTTTCCTGTTAGTTTAGTATGCTGAATTAATTTATGTCTCATAAAAGACCACCAAGCAAGTACAACTGCAGAGCAATTGTTATAATCGGGCAGACAACCTTGTCTTTCTGCAGCTGTTTGATGTGGTTGAGCAAATAGGGACATGAAATTAGAAACATGAGTTGCAATATTGTGTTAGTGTCGTACCTATCTCCAACAGTTGCTGATTGGAGATAGAGGGTACACAAGGAGCCATGCCTGTTCTCCTATAAATGGATAATTGGGAGATCTGATGTTAATGTATTCACTAATTATTTCCTTCCCTTTATTATGCCAGCTGTTTTTTGGCCACTTCCCCATTTAAAAATAACCTATCATTACCAATCCTGTAATAAGCTTGCAGTTTCAGACTTTGAGGCTTGAGTCCATCTTAAATTGATACTTTGAATTGCTCTCTCGTGATGCATGCTAACAAATCAAATTCATGAATCCTATTTACATACATGCAGATGTGAGATAACTCTTCAATCGCATGTTTGGCTCAGTGTTATCTTAAATCATGGTGTTTGCTGAGCTTTGATTTGAATAGAGGCTGCCCTCGAACCCTAATAGTGCTTGTAAATTTACTGTCTTATGGTCTAACAAGTTGTCAAAACATGATCCCGTTTTAAAAAAAAGTTGAGCATGATAAATTAATACTCCCTCCCTTTCATAATAAGTGTCGTTTAGAGATTATATTTTATTTCTAATTAACCATCACTTTAGCTATTCCCCACATTTCCTCCCAATGTACTCTCATATCTATTCCTAAAAGATCTCTATTTTTTAATTAAGGATAAGTTTTAGGATCTATATAGGTTTGCCTGTAGGTAAATATTTGATACAAATTTCTAAAACACCACTTATACGAAGGGAGTACGAAAGAAAGTCCCAAGAAAGTAAAATAGCTCATGAGCACTATTTTCCTATCAAGGTAGTAGCACAGCACTTTCTTCTACCTCGGTACTTTTAGATGTTTGCTTGTTCTGCAGATACCCGTTAACTCTGCATCTGAATCGGGATTGGGCAGACCTATTTTCACATTTCCCTTGTCAAGTAAATGAAAATCGAGTAATAAACATACATTTATATGTTTGCTGCATTTTTTTATGTTAATTACCGCTAGTAATGTTGGCATGATTGATCATGACAAGACATATTTATACCAGGTGATTTTGGATGAAGCAATTGTGAAGCTTAACCCAGATTTCTTCTGGTTGGGAGGTGGCGAAATTGATCTTAAGCTGGGAATCAGGACTTGGCAATTCATTGATTACGTAAAACCATTTATTGTTAATTGCAGTGGCAATTGATTTATAATCACCCCAATACCTACTGCCCTGAAATTTCTGCTTTTTAACGTCGGTAATTTCATTTTAGAGAAACCCTCTCGTGAGACCGTTAAAGTTAATTGATTATTTATAAGGAAAAATTCCATTCAGGTTAGTGTGTAATTGATCAGTAAGATCAATAATTTTGATGTGTTACTGTTACAATTCTACATCGGATCCATTAAACAATTGTGGATGGGTATATAAGTGGGAGTCAGTCCTTAACCTTTGACCATAATTTTATGTTTAGTTAGGGTTCCCTAGTTTTTATTCCTAACAATTGGTCCGACCTGCTGGATATCATGGGGCTGCAGAAGGGACTACGCGGTGGTGGGCCCGCAGGTTGCAATCTGGAGTGTGTCATCTGTGGACATTCGACTCTAATGGGGTCGAGTGTTGTGAACCCACATCAGATCAACAAGAAATTATGGATGTGTATATAAGTTGGACAGGGGCGGCCCTGAGGTGGGGCTGGAAGGGCAACAACCCCTATGTTTGGGAGGTCTACTAAATTGCAAACCTATGATAATATTTTTGAATTTCTTTTTTATTCAAATAAATTGAAATCTTAAAGAATGTCATAAGAATTTCAAGAATATTTTAAAGCATGAAAACTCTTTGAATATTGGTTCAAATTATTTATTTTCTGAACTAAAAGTGTAACAAGTGACCTTATTAGCAAAAAAAGGAAAAAGAAACGACGCTTGAAATTCTCAAGTATGTAAATATTTTGGGTTATTTTAATGCGTTGGTTGCTTAATAGAAAACTATTGACTATTTTTGTGACGATAACATCTAAATAAAGAATCTTCCATAGTTAAAATTATTAAAAATGTACCTACAATCAACCATGTCACAAAAAAGGTTAAATGAATTAACACTTTATATATCAAGAAAGATACGTTGGAACAAATTAACTATAAAGGTGATACTAATGATGAGTTTGCTTCCCCAAAATACTGATGATATTTTAAATGATTTATATTTATAATTTATTTCGTTTTTTGGTACGTAAATAATTAATTTTGTTTGGTGCTTTTTAAAAGGGTCCTTTTTTTTGTTCGCCTCGGGCCTAACAAATATCAAAGTCGGCCCTGAAGTTGGAGTCAATTCTTGACCATGATTTTAGGTTAAGTTACAACTAAGGTTGAAATATATCGAGACCTTAAATTTGTGAAAATATCGATGGATATATCGATATCGAATATCGATATCGGTTAATTTAAAAATTATAAAAATTTAATAACAAACTTTTAATACATAAAATTTACGATAAAATTTGACCATATTTTACATTTGTGATTATTTAACAAAATTATGAATATTTCTCGATACTTTTTTTATATTTCTCGATACTTTTTTTATATTTACCGATATTTTTCGATATTTACCGACATTTGACCGATTTTATGCTCAATTTGCACAAAAATATAGTCAAAAATGATTTTATATACTGATATTTATCGATTTTTTAACGGATAATATGGAAATATCGTTACCCCCAATATCGATATCGGTGACCACGAAAAATGGATATATCGGGGATATATCGTTGAGATTTCCGGATATTTTCATCTTTGGTTATAACAATGGACGGCATCGCAATTTCTTGTGGATTCAATATGAGATCTTAAGAATTACCATTATACCCGCTCACACGACTTTCATTGATGTGTTGTTCTCATGGGTCAGATATTAGACAAGATCATATGACTTGATGTGGTGTTGGCGAGTAAGATAAAAAGGAACTGTAAAGGGTGAGAAACCACATTACAATTCTTTTGCTCCTCATATCACCAACCACCATTTTGTAGGTGTTGAGTGTGTGAGAGAGACACCGCGGAAATAAAGGACCACATGAAGAAAAAGACCCCGTTTCATACCTGATCTGCTTCTTTTATTCATAATTTCCTGTCAAAAAATTGCATGCATTAGATGATTCTAACAAAACTAATTTGGTAGTGTTGATATTGTGCATTTCTGGATGATTTTATTGTAATCTTTACTCCTTATTAGCAAATCAACTATTTTTTTTTAATTGGGATTTAGATTCTAAAATTTAAAACCAGTTCTAGTTTAGGTTTTAAAATCTGGTTTTAAAAGCCTAATACTGCCATCTATAAATAACCTATAAAACCTATCACCATTATTATAGACTTTAGAGTTGGTTTTATGTTAATAAGGTAGGGTGCTCAAAATTTTCGTTTTATTATTGGCTAGTAAATCCGAGATTAGTATTAGACTGCTAATTGTTGTATTTTTGTACGCTTGTACTCTTTGGGTTTTTCTTGAACCCTTGTGAATAAATTTCTTTTACTGATCAAAGAAAAATATTCCCACTCTACCCACTATCAATCTATCAATGAATTATTATTATATTTTTCATCATTTAATAATACAACATAAAGTTAAAACTTATTCTACTCAAAATTTAAGAAAAACACAGATTTTTGAAATCCTAATCCTAAAATCCTATAAATAACCTATACAACATCCTTTACTTTTAAATTATAAAGTTAAAACCTATCATACTCAAAACCTAATAACAAAACACATGTTTTAAAATCTCATGAATTTTAAAAATCACTGGTATTTAAAAATAGGTTTTTAAACCCAAAAACAATATCACCTAAGGGCTGATAATTCAAGGGAATAGGAAAGGGTACATGGTTGAAAGGAGTGAGAAATCAAATCTATACATCTTATTTACCAATGGAATGGTTGATTACTTGAAAAAAAAAAAAATTGCAGCTTCTGTCTGTCACAGTTATTTGTGGAACCCCCATCTAATGGTCAAGTTGAACCCACCATCAGCTTCATTCCATTTCTCATCCAAAATCAAACATACGTTTTTATTGCATCCTCATTCCTTATGCTCTAAAGTGCTCAACCAAACACACCTTAAATATTTGTAGGAATTTCTATTTGATCTCCAAGGATGGTCTCACGGTGAGACAATTCCTAAGTTAAAATTCATCAATATTAGAGTGTTAATGTTCTCTGTTCAAATTATAAACTGTTTCATTGTGAGACAATCTCACGCAAGACCTATTCAAAGTGTAATATTTCGAATGATTCTTAGACTATTTATGTTTGTTTCCAAAGGTTTTTAAAATACATGAACACTTTCACCAGTACATGTAAGTTGTATTTATTGACGGATTGTCAAAAAATATCACATCTAATAATATTTTGAGAACTCTTTAAAATATAAAATTAGTTTAATAATCTGTCTGAATAAATATATATAGTTTAACGACCTTTAGATACATAATGCCATTGTCTTTCTTATCATACGTGTCAACTCATCTACTTGTTGCAAATTGCAATATGAGATTTGATAAATGTTACATAAATTTTTCAAACATTTCAAATAATTTTAAAAAAAAATGTTGACTTTTTGCTAGATGTCATATTCATCATATATTGCTCAGCAGTTCTTGATGCTTCTTATAAAGCGCGCTGGTCGGGTGTGGAATCGACCCTTAATATTTCCACATTTTGAAAGTGAGTTTCCTGTGCAAGTATATGTACCATTTAAATGTATTTTTAACCTGTTTTATAAAGAGTTAAAATTATTTATATTGAATAATTATAATTGGACATTCCTTATTGTTCAATGTAAACTCTAACTATTTATTGAAAGCAACCTAACTGATAAGATGTTGGCATCTAAAATACAATCATTATAATTCCGATTAAAATTGTTTACACTGAACAATTATAGTTGAACAATCCTCGTTATTCGATGTAAACTCGAACTATTTAGTAAAAGCAACCTAACTGACAAGACGTTTGCATCTAAAATACAATCATTATGATTCCGGTTAAACTTTTACATATCAATATTGACTCTTCAGTTGAAAAAAAAACTTGCTTTTGTGTTTATTATATTCTATCAGGAAACTAAAAAAAATACAAAATTAGAAATATTATTTTGTGCAAGACTATAAAAAATTAATTTTTAGTGACAATAATCTTATCATTATAAAATTTTCAGCTAAAGTAAAGTTCAAAGATTTTTCCATATTATTAAAGACTTTTAACTTGAATTTTTTTTAATATTAGAATATTAATTAAAAAAAAAAAAAACTAGGGACATTAAACTGAAAATGCAGAAAAGAACAAGGTGTCTTGTCCATTAAGAAGAATAAATAAATAAATTAATTAAAGCAGCATTGATGCGATGTCGACCCAAGAAAAGAAAAGAAAGGTTTCAGGTGTAATATTCTTTATTCTCTGCATATATATTAAATACAAACAATGCAACATGTAAAAGGACCATCCATCATCCCTCTATTCATCACATTCAACTTATATGCATTGAATAGAACCAATCAAGAGCAATATAATGTTGCTTAAATGCGCTATAATTATTTTTTATTTTTAAAAGGAATTTCCAGTTACACAATGATAAATGAACAATGCGTTACACAAAAAATATAAAGAACATATGACGGGCTGTCATTAAGGGATATGCTTAAATAAATTAATTTCACACGTCTCTACAAGTTCGGATTTTTAGAAGAGATGATATTTTTTCATGGTATCAATTAAAGCCAAAAGACTCACACCCAAACAAAGATCTTAGTTCGATTTATGTTGAGAGCACCTCCACCCATATATATACCACTATAAGAAAATATAAAATTGTCTAACGAAATTGTCAATATGACTACGAAATTTTCAGCAAAAAATTTCGTAATTGAGATTGCCTACGAAATATCCTACAAAAGTTTCTAATTATATAGACAATTTCATTCTCTACCTACAAAGAAATTTTCCTACGGAATTTTTATAGCTAGACAAATTGTTTGTGGGTAAATTTTTATAGACAAATTATTTGTAGGTAATTATTACCTAGGAATTTCATTTATTAGATAAATTAATTTTGTAGGCAAATTGCTTGTAGGATGAGGAATGAAAGTGCCTACATGATTATCAAATTTTGTAGGCAAAATGTAGACAATTCCACTGTGAAATTATTTTATAGGAAAATTCCGTAGACAATTCTAATTTTGTAGAATTTTTTTTAATTTTTTTGTAGTGTACTTTGTCCTGAAGTAATTTTTTCATATATGTGTCATTAATTTACTTAAAAAGGTGTAACAAAAGATACTACTCTATTACACAACAACAAATTAAAATCGAGAAAATGAGAAGAAATATTATTTTGAGTAGTCAAAATTTCGCCAATATTTTTCCACAAAGTGTCACTATTCTTTCACTAAAATCTAATACTGTTACATGCATCTGGGCTTCTTCTTTGTCCTACTCTACCCCTCATGATAAGACGAAACTCAAAGAGAAAATACAAAAAGAAAAGAAAAAGATTCAGAGATTTTTATTTATTTTTTAATTGTGAGAAATAAAATTATATAAGCATGTGCATGGAGGGGAGGAGAAGATGGACATTTTACTAGGTAGCTAGGTTAGGTCCCCCAGTTATGAATAGGTGGTTTGCGATGTGGTTGTGCGTAATCCATAACATCAATATCTTCAACACTATCTTTTGATCCAACATTTTCCGATGATTTCTCCAGTGTTGATCGATCTCCTCTTTTCCATTTCTGCACCTAATTGAGCAATACTAAGTTAATTAATTTTATTTTTTGTAATGCCAATGAATTTAAATCTAAAAATATAATAGTCTTTCTTTAATAGAAATCAAATTGTAAAACATATTCCTGTGGAATCAGTTTTGCAACTAAAATGCACACAAAACAACCATTTTTGAGCATGATATTGAAAATGCATTGAGAACTTTTTATTGGGACCACTTTTGCATTTTAGTACCATGCATATAATTGATAAAACTATATATTGAAATAAAATTTTGCATCTTAGTCTTACCACTATATATATATTGAAATAAAATTTTGCAAATTATGGTCTTGTGTGTTTTGCAGGTTGATGCATGTAAAACGATCTAGATTTTGTTGTTACAACGAGATTAAATGGGTGGAATTTTTTGATTTTGTATAAAGATTTAGCACAAATTCTAGTATGCACTCAAGTGTATGACATGCACTTGAATTTTAAGTTTAATTTTGATTTTTTCTTAAAATGCATTAGCACGTTGAACTGTGTTTTTTGTTTCAATTGGAATATTACTGACTGCTTAGGGAATTTTTTTTAAAAATTGAAGTGTATACCATGCACTCAAGTGTACACTACAACTACTAAAATTTAGGCAGTAAAATGACATTAGCTATACATACATACATAGATAAATAGAGTAAGTTTTATATGAAAATAGTTTATGATAAGCTTATCATGAAACTGTTTTAAAGTATTAAATATTTGACCAGAGTACCAAAAAGTTCATCAGGAGTGTCATTAATTTGGGTTCAAGAAAATTTACAACAATTACAATATAATACCACCGCCCCAAACTAATACTTTTGTTGAGATTATTGATACTCTTAATTAAAAAATGATATTTTAAAACTGTTTAATGATAAACTTATCATAAACGATTTTTATATAATATTTTGCTATGTATGTAGAGTAGGTTTTATATGAAAATAGTTTATGATAAGCTTATCATGAAACTGTTTTAAAGTATTAAATATTTGACCAGAGTACCAAAAAGTTCATCAGGAGTATCATTAATTTGGGTTCAAGAAAATTTACAACAATTACAATATAATACCACAGCCCCAAACTAATACTTTTGTTGAGATTATTGATACTCTTAATTAAAAAATGATATTTTAAAACTGTTTAGTGATAAACTTATCATAAACGATTTTTATATAATATTTTGCTATGTAGAGTAGGTTTTATATGAAAATAGTTTATAATAAGCTTATCATGAAACTGTTTTAAAGTATTAAATATTTGACCAGAGTACCAAAAAGTTCATCAGGAGTATCATTAATTTGGGTTCAAGAAAATTTACAACAATAACAATATAATACCACCACCTAGACTAATGATACTCCTGTTAAAATTATTGATACTCCTAATTAAAAAATAATATTTTAAAACTGTTTTATAATAAACTTATAATAAACCTTTTTCATATAATATTTTGCCATGTATATGTGCATATATAGAAATTTAGGAGGATGTGACTGTACCTCTGCTCCAGCAGGCTTGTGCAAAATCTTCCAAGAGTATAATACCTCTGCTCCACTAGCCTGAGTACTCACCTTATTGCCTACATGCACGCAGCTAAAACTAAATTAGAGATCCAAACAATATTAATAAGAAAAAAAAAAAAATCATCCGTTCCAAAAACACACATAACATAAAAAAGGGTAGGAATGTATAGAGATTTGAGGGTAATTTCGTAAATATATATGTATAAAGTAAACAAATAAGTTGAATTGTGTACATGTATGAACCCAAAATAATGACATTTTGTGCACAAATGAGGATATTGTGAGCTGAATGAAGTTTATGAAAAGTGCGAGGCGGAGGGAGTATTATTTACTGGAGCTCAGATCACAAGCTAATGTAACAAGTTCAATATATGCCAGAATTTAATAATTATTTATTTATATAGTATTACTTTTGTGGTAGAGCATAAAATTAATTAGAAACAATTATTTTCTAGAAATTAACCTTGATTGGCAAAGTGCACGACGTTTGTATGATGGTGTTTTGTCATAATTAGATCCTGCACCAATTTAATTTTGCAATTAGTTAGTTGAACAATTAAACGCTAAGCTAGTCGCAAATTTATATATATATAACATGATCATAAATTAATTCACATGGAAATAAATCTAACCTTGGTGGAATCCATAAGTGGTCTAGCAAAGCATGCATGGAAACAAAGATACAAAACAAGGTAAGAAAGTGAAGCCATGATTTAATTTGTGGAAATTATAAGTAGATGGAGATGCGTATATATATTAGGAAGGGGAAATGGAGCATTAAATGCAGGAGATGAATTTTGTTATAAGAGAACATGCAGGTGCTTCTATTCACTACAATTTGAAGATATCCATGGCCCCTTATGTCCCCTCTTAATTTCTCTTTAACCAAGAAACACATATATAACCGAAAACACTATTTCCCTACATATATATATAACCGAAAAAACTATATATTTTTTCTTGTTAAATTCAAAGCTAGATAGGGAACTATACATGTGTTTGAGGACAACTTCTCCACTACTATCTGACAATCTCTTGTGGTAGATTTTATTACTGCAAGATGGCTTGCTACTCCTCTTTGTCCTTCAAAATTTGTTTTGTCCTCTTCTGTAGCCGTTTGGTATATTTAAGGACAAAATATAGAGTGAAAATGTTTCATTTATAACCATTGAAAAATAGTAATAGTTTTTCACTGAAAAGTATTAGTTATTAACTTGAAACAAACTAAAACTCTTCAATAAAAATAACTAATATTCTTCAGTAAAAATAACTAATATTGTTTAATAAAAACAACTAATACCCTTACATGATTCATATATGAATCAATTTCACTCTATACATACTCATATTTAAGATATGACAAAATATTATATGAAAATGGTTCATGATAAGCTTATCATGAAACACTTTTAAAGTATCAATAATTTTATCAGAGGTATCATTAATCTCATCAAGAGTATCATTAATTTGGATCAGTGGTATTACTCCCTCCATCCCAAACTCGTTTGCTACATTGCCAAAAATGTTCATCCCATACTCGTTTGCTACATCTACTTTTGGCAAAAAAGTAACAATACTTTTTAATATTATATTCTTTATACACTAATAACCAAAAATATCTACTTTATCACTTTAAATACTATTAAACAACTCTTTTCTTAAAATTCGTGCAAACAATAAATGAGAACTTTAGTTTGGGACGGAGGGAGTATATTGTAATTGTTGCAATTTTTTTTGAATTCAAATTAATGATACCTCTGATGAGATTATTGATACTTTAAAAGTGTTTCATGATAAGCTCATTATGAACTATTTCCATATAAAACCTACTCTTAAGATATATATATATATATAATATTATATATTTTGTGATTAATTAAAGATTGATTCCAATAGACTAAGTCTTATTATAAAAAAGTATTATGTGTCACATTGTTTGAAACCATTCTATTTCACTCGTACGAAAATATTTCATGGATCAAGATTTCGTGAAATATAGCCCAGATAGAAAGAGGAGCGGAAGAAAACAGAGGAGAAGAAGAAACATCTTAATTCCTCCTTATAATAACACATTTGTATTCATATAATAACATTGTTTTTGTTGGAAATTGGTTTTTTGTAAAGGTTTCATACCCTTACTTTGATCAATTTTTTGAGGAGTAAAAACGTTAGTTTTTGGGAAAATAAAATTAACGATGTTGTTCTACTCGCGGAGTAGATGAGTGTGGTATATTTAATATCTCAAAACCGATTTCCGGTGAGTGAGAAATTAATTTGGGAAGTTGAAGTGTTAATCATGTGTGTTGAATAATTCCATGGGAATGGAAAATAAAGTTTCATCCCACATTGGAAAATTACAAGAAGTTTGTCTTGTATATAAGTAGCAAATTATTCATGTTCTCTAAATTGGGACATGGGGACCCTAACCATGGACCACACGCACGCGCGCGCCCCGCCCGCGCCCGGGACCGGGTTCGTGGTTCGTGGTTCTTGGGCTTTGGGTGGGCTTTGGTGCCATACCTATATTTTTAGAATACCAAAAATATGAAATAGCCCATTATCTTTTTGGATCCAATCGGATTGGGTGACCCGTATGGAATTGGGTCGGCCCATTTCGGTTGGCCCATTTAGAATTGGGTAGGCCCACGAACATGTTTAATACACCCACGATTTTGATTAATACACTCCAGAGAATCTGGAATATTCCGTCTTGCTTCCCATGACTGAGAAACTGCGTTTCTCTCCACCACAAGAACGTGGGTGATCCATGATCACCACGTACTCCACTCCAGCAGCCCTCAAATGGGTCATAATTCCGCCTATATATACCCCCTTCATCCAGTTTTTCAAAAATGATCTTACGAACCCAGAAATTCCCGAAATTCTGACTCTCCAGAAAATCCCGTTTAGCTCATAAATTCCGATTTAGTTCGCCGGAGATTCATACACGGTAGTGCTACCTGTGTGAATAGACAAAACCGTTTTACCTTTGGGGATCCGTACGCATAATCCGTAAGCACTGTACGGGCGTATTCGATCTTGCGGGCATAGGTTTCACCTAGACTCGGTTTTACACGAATTTGTTTCGTACTCTTTTTCTTTCCCATTTCAGTGTTTCGATTTTTCACACCCCAGTTTATAACAGTTTTCAATACCTTATACTTGTGACTGAAAATGACAAAATATGTATCATTTTTTCTTACAGTAACACATGTTTGATCTTATAGTAACACAAATTTAAAAGTGGATTTTCCTTTTATGGAAAATCCTTTGGACCTGATTTAACCAGCATGGATCGATCCGCGAGTTTCAAGTCCCTCCCTTAAATGTGCTAATTATATTTCATGTGAAATATTTATACTAATGTCCCTCTTCTTTTTTAGCCATGAAAATATGTTTTTGGACCATTATATCATTAATAAAGTCAAATTTGGTGATACGGCGGACTGAGTTAAATGGTTTTAGAGAATTAATATATAGTGGTAATATGAAATAGTTTTAGAGTATCATTAATCTCATCAGGAGTATCATTAAATCTGTCAGGGGTATCACTAATTTGGGTCAGTGATATTATATTGTAATTTTTTTAAATTTTCTTGAACTTAGACTAATGATACCACTGATGAGATTAATGATAGTCTCGATGAGATTAATGATACTTTAAAATTATTTCATGATAAGCTTATCATGAACTATTTTCATGTAATACTTTGCCAACTTAAAAATGATGGTGCATGCTGAATTAAATGGTGGTACAAAAATTTATTTACATGGTTATTATATGAGCTTATTTTTAAAATGGAATAGTTAGGAAAAACATTCATCTTGACTTAAAAGAAACTAAACATTTTTTTTGTTTTTTTGAGTAGGGATGATCAAGGGTTTGGGGTTAAGGATAAGGTTTGCATTGAGTAGTTTTTCTAGAAGATTCATTGAAGTGAGAAGGAACGTTGTTCGGATCCGGGTTAGTAAATCGATTTCTTCGGCTGCCTAGTGAGTCAGTGACCTAATAAAAGTGAATATTGTTTTTTCGAAAGGAAAAAGAAAAAAAAAACAATATTCATTAATATTTGTTAAAGTATAAAGTTAAAATGGTTTGTACATGAAACATTGAAAGTTATTGGTTATTTTTACGAAAGAATATTATTTATTTTTATTAAAAAAATATTAGTTGTTTATTGAAAATAAACTAAGATTTTTTAATGAAAACAATTAATATTTTCATTAAAGAGTATTAATTATTTTTTACTGAAGAGTATTACTGATTTACACTGAAGAGTCTTAGTTCATTTTCACATAACTAAGACTCTTTAGTGTAAATCAGTAATACTCTTCAATAAAAACAACTAATACTCTTCAGTGAAAACAACTAATACCCTTCACGGATTTATGTATAAACTGGTTTCACTCTATATTTTGTCATTTATGTATGAATCAATTTTACTTTATACATACCCTCAATTTTCATGTGGCTACGCAAAAGTATTTGTTTTATTTTTCCCTACAATATAGCATTAATTAATGTATCTTCTATCATGATGTGAGTATGTTGTGGCCATTACAAATAATTAATTTCTGGCATATGGCGTCCCTTCACTTATCTGGATTGTGAAAGCAACGGCACTATGTTGTTCCCCCTTCATAATATTATACACCTTTTTTTTTTTCGAAACGATGATACACCTTTTTCATTATTATCTAAACAAGTTGAACTTTTTATATATCTAGCTAATTAATTTTCTTCATACGTAAAATCATCGCTTGATTTAAATCATTATACAAACAAAGTCGAGTATAATACATCACAATATGTTACAACAAATTGCTTTATAATACAACTAAATTTTACACTCTTTTGTAATGTGTATTTAAATTTTTTATATTGTATATGTAGAATTTTATATATATATATATATATATATATATATATATATATATCTTGCATTTATGAAAATTTGACATTTCGTCCCCTTGTGATAATTTCTTTTACCTCTTATACATTTCACTCCCCTATGGACGAATTCCTGTTACCATCCCTGTGCATATGTGTAAGTTTTCCTTATATAAATTAGGAACTACAAACAAAATTGTATTTACACCGTTGAACTAGGAATAATTATTTTATGTAGTGTTGATAATTATATTATGAGTAGTTCTAGTGTGCACTCGAACGCATGGCATGTATTTGAACTTTGAAAAAAAAAATTCCAAGCAAAATTTAGTAATATCCCAAGAGGTAATCAACAATACCCCAAAAAGTAATCAGTAAAACCAAAATTGCAAAAATAAAAAAAATACACAATTCGGTGTATTAGTATGTGTTTGAAAAAAAAAATCAAAATTGAGCTTAAAATCCAAGTGCATGTCATGCATGTTGGAAATTTTGGTTTTAAGAAGGGTTGATACCCCAAGTTTGACCAATTTTTTTAGGAATGAAAACGTTAATTTTTGGAAAAATAAAAATAATGAGATCATTGTACTCGCGGATTAGATGAACGTGGTATATTAAATATCTCAAAACCGATTTTCGGTGAATGAAAATTTAATTTGGGAAGACGAAAGGTCATTCACCCTTGTAAAAAAAAAATTGGAAGAATTTCATATCAAGGTACAAATTTTAGGTTATGTCTCAATTTAAGTACTCAATTTAAAAGTGTCTCAAATCAAGTCTCAATTTATACTTTTTTTTTTATCAATTTAAGGCTTGTTTTGAATTCTTGTGTCTCAATTCAAGACCCAACAAACAATTATTTTTTAAATTAAATTCATTCAATATGAAAAAAATAAAAAATTAGAGACATTTGTTATAAAGAAATTAAAAAAAAACTTAATTAATTCTAAAAAAATATTAACCTTTTGTTAATATAATGAATATTTCTAATTTTTTTATATCATCGTGTTAATTTAATTTAAAATTTTAATTTATTGTTTAAAAAAACTGATAACTAGCATTTTGAAATTAAAGAATAAAACTAACATTTTCATATACGACGGGAAAAAATTATATAAGAAAATGCTAGTTGTCATATTTTTTTAAAATACTAAATTAATACATGGTGATAATAAATAAAAATTAGAAATATATATTATATTAATAAAAAAGTTAATTTTTTATAATTAATTAAAAAATTATAATTTAAGACAAACATCTCTAATTTTTTTTAAATGTCTCTAATATATTTTTTATATTGAATGAATTTAATTGTTTGTTGGGTCTTGAATTGAGACACAAGAATTCAAAATAAGCCTTAAATTGAGAAAAAAGTAAAAATTGAGACTTGATTTGAGACACTTTTAAAATGAGTACTTAAATTGAGACATAACCTAAAATTTGTGCTTGTATATGAAATTCTTCCAAAAAAAATTCCATGGGAAAAAGAAAATGAATTGTTTCTCATCCCATTGAAAAATTACAAGGAAAGTGTCTTGCATATATAAAGAAAAATATTCATGTTCTCCAAATTGGTGCATGTGGACCCTAACCATGGACCACATGTGTTCGCGCGCCCTGCCTTGCCTGAGCCCAAGCTTGCCCGCGCCCGGGCCCGGGTTCTTGGCAATTGGGCGATGGGTGGGCTTTGGGGCCTACCTATATTTTTAGAGTACCAAAAGTGTGATAAGACCTAATATCTTTTGGACTGCGCTGTTTGGGTGGCCCATCCGGATTTGGGTCAGCCCAGGAACATGAATACATCCGTCCAGAATTCATTTTGGAATATTCAAAGCATCAGAATTCAAATTTGGAATATTCGATTCTGGAAGCTTCTTCCTTCCCAAGAAAGAGACGCGGACGTGGTCAATCCCACGATCTCCTCAACTGACCGTCCTCATCTGCAGTGCAATTCCATCTATATATATCCCTTTTCTCCAGACTTTCTACCACACTTTTTCCCTACGCAATTAACTCAGAAAGTCTTTCGCTGCTAATATTTTTCGTTCAGTACATATTCCAATTTCGTTCGTCGAGAGCTTATACACGGTGGTGCTATCAGTATAAGCTGCAAACCGTTTTACCTTTGGGGACTTATATGCACGATCCTGTAAGTACTATACGGGACGTATTTAGTCTTGCGGGAAAAGGATTTTCCTTGACTCGGTTCTTTTTATGATTTCGTTTTGTATTCGTGTTGTTGCAGTATACGAGGTAATTATTTTTCTACAATCACAAGACTAAATACTTTCTTTTCGTATTATTGCTATGTCGACTGATTCTGACAACGATGTTGACATGACGCCTGTTACTACCGGTGTTAACACTGATATTGTTACCACTGGTGTTACCACTAATATCACTGCGGTTAACACTGACTCCATTATTGTATCAACTGGACAAACTTCGGATGGACCAGTAACTACGGGTACAATAGTGACTCAGGGTGATATTTCGTTTACTAGAAAGGGGGCCCTTCTCTGGTAATCCGTTTACTGGAAGACCTTTTGAATTCCAGTTTGGAAACTTTGGAAACTCGTTTGCTGGGTGGTACACTGGGAATCCTTTTGTGGAAAATTCCAGTGGCAATCCCTTCATGGGAAATTTCAGTGGTAATCCTTTTGTGGAAAACTCGAGTGGCAATCCTCTCGTAAGAAATATCGGGGTCAATCCGTTTTTGGCAACCAACCAAGTCTCCCATCCAGAGACTGTAAGGCTTGTAATGGTGCATAGAGAAAAATTCAAAAAAATTTGGGTACTGGCTTTAAGAGGTGGCAGAAGAAGTTGCAATTCTACCTGACCACCCTCTCCCTGGTGAAATACATCAAGGAGGATAGCCCGAATTCCTTGCAGAGGATGCTGATCGGGAAACAAGGGCTGCCTATGATTTTTGGATCAATGGGGATTACCTGTGCAGGAATTATATCCTGAATGGGCCGACGGATGCACTCTGCGATCTGTACGATGAACAACCAACCTTCAAAGCCCTGTGGAATTCTTTGGAGAAGAAGTACAAAACTGAAGACGCAAGAATAAAGAAGATTGTTGTTTCTGCATTGTACGACTTCAAGATGGAAGACAACAAGTCTATTGTCGAACAAGTCCAGAAACTGCAGGTGGTATTTCACAACATTGCTACACAGGGAATGGAGTTGCCTGAGCCCTTCCAGGTAGCTTCGGTGATTGAAAAACTACCTTCATCTTAGAAGGAGTTTAAATCATACCTCAAGCATAAGCGAAAGTAAATAAGCTTGGAAGATCTGATTGTCCGGCTCCAAATCGAGGAGGATAATAAGAAGAGAGAGGGGAAGGTCTCGACTGCTTCAATCGAGGCCAAGGAAAATCTGATGGAGAAGGGTGAGTCATCGAAGAAGAAAAAGCGCCCGGATGACAAAGACGTCAAAGGCAAAGTCAAGGTTGTTGCTGCTGCTCCTACTTCTGCCCCGAAGAAATTCATTGGGAAATGCTACAACTGTGGCAAACCAAATTATCGGGTCAGTGATTATTGCCAGCCTAAGAAGGATGACAAAGGAAAGAAAGATTCTGTGAATGTTGCTGAACGTGAACTCACGGAGATGGATATGTCTGATGTGGTGACTGAGGCCAATTTGGTAGACAACAAGAAGGAATAGTTCGTGGACACTAGTGCCACCTGCCACGTTTGTTCGGAGAAATCTGCATTCTCCACTTATTCTCCTGCTGTAGGGTGAAAGTTGTACATGGACAACCAAGCCTCATCTAAAGTGGCTGGTGTTGGAACAGTAGTGCTTAAGCTGAATGATGTGCTACATGTCCCAGATATCCGGAAGAACTTGATTTCTAGTTCTTTATTAGTTAGCAACAAGTTTAAGTTAGTGTTTGAGTCTAATGGAGTTGTACTTAGCAAGTTTGACATCTTTCTTGGCAAAGGTTACCTCGAGAAGGGCCTATTTAAGATGTTTGTTATGACTGTAAGCCGTAAAGGCACAAACACTATTATCAATGAGAATGCTTCTACTTCCGCTTATATCACTGAGTGTTCCTCTTTATGACATTTTAGATTAGGACATGTTAATCTAAAAGCTATAAAACGTTTAGTAAATTTAGATTTACTTAAAATTGATAACGTGGATACATCCAAAAATGCGAAACATGTGTAGAAGCAAAAATGGTTAAATTGCCATTTAAAACTATTGAAAGGAACACAACCCCCTAGAATTAATTCACACGGATGTATGTGATTAAAATTTGTGCAAACTAGGGGAGGGAAAAAGTATTTTATTACTTTTATTGATGATTGCACGAGATTCTGCTATATTTATTTACTATGAAGCAAAGATGAAGCTATAGAAACTTTTAAAAGCTATAAAAATGAAGTAGAGAATCAATTGAACACTAGAATTAAAGAAATTTGTAGTGATAGAGGTGGAGAGTATGTGGCTCCGTTTGAACAGTTGTGTGCCGAATCGGGCATCATATATCAAACGACAGCCCCCTACTCACCTCAGTCGAATGATATTGTGGAGAGGAAAAACCGAACGTTGAAAGAGAGGATGAACACAATATTGATCAGCCCGGGTTTACCTCAGAACATGTGGGGGGAAGCTATTCTGTTAGCTAACCACATTTTAAACAAAATTTCACTTAAAATTCAAGATAAGACTCCTTATGAGTTGTGGAAAAAGTACAAACCATCTTATAAATACCTCAAAGTGTGGGGGTGTTTAGCTAAGGTTGAAGTGCCACTTCCTAAACAAGTGAAAATCAGGCTTAAGACGGTCGATGGAATCTTTATAGGATACGTCTTCCATAGTAGTGCTTATCGGTTTTTGATTCACAAATCAGAAATACCCGATATGACAGTAGGCACTACAATAGAATCAAGGAATGTTGTTTTCTTTGAAAATGTGTTCCCGTGTAGGGACAAAGAAGAAGTGAGTTCAAATAAGCAAACTCACGAGGAATAAAATGAAGCTGCAGGTCCTTCCACTCATGAGATTGAAGAACCTAGACTCGGTAAACGAGCTAGAATTGATAAGACCTATGGTCCAGGCGTCATCACTTATGTGTTAGAAGACGAACCTCGGTCTATCAAAGAAGCTCTGTCCAGACCGGATGCACCTCTATGGAAAGAAGCAATAAACAGTGAATATAATTCGATTATGAAAAATCATACATGGGAGTTGGTTGACCTCCCTAAAGGTTGTAAGACCTTAGGATGTAAGTGGATCCTTAAAAGAAAATACAAAGCAAATGAGTCAATTGATAAGTATAAAGCCCGTTTGGTTGCAAAGGGTTTTAAACAAAGAGAAGGGTATGATTTCTTTGACACCCATTCACCGGCTACAAGGATTACATCCATTCGTGTATTTATCGCGATTGCTGCTCTGCATTCGGTGAGATAGATGCTGAAATCTACATGGATCAACCAAAGGGTTTTATTGTACCCGGGAATGAGAAAAAAATGTGTAAACTCATTCGGTCGTTGTATGGAATTAAACAAGCTCCTATACAGTGGCATTTGAAATTTGACAATATTATGTTGTCAAATGAGTTTCAAATTAACGAATGTGATAAATGTGTATATGTGAAGGATACACCAAATGAGTTTGTTATCGTGTGCTTATATGTCGATGACATGTTGATCATAGGTAACAATCCCAATGTGATTGTTAATACGAAAAACATGGTAAATAAATTTTTTGACATGAAAGACAGGAGTTTAGCAGACGTGATTCTAGGAATCAAAATTGAGAGAACATCAGATGGGATTTCTTTGACACAATCTCATTGCGTTGAGAAAGTCTTTAAGAAATTTTAAGTATTTGATGATCCACTGACTTGAACGCAAAATAATAGCTATACTTGTAGTTACCCCACAAGAGCATGGGACCCCTATAGTATTGGCAAGTATAGAGACCAAGTAGTATCGAACCCAAGGGAAGGTATGTATGCGAATAGAGTCCTGGAGATCTACGCGTCGTAGTTAATATGAATGGATGTTCTGGATTCAATGATTGTATTAAACTACTCTAAATTCTACCACTATTATTGCAAGAAATGAAATTAAACGAATAACTATGATTTTAATAAAGTATGAGATGATGATGCTCAGAATAGGAATCCCTACGTATACTAACAGAGTTGGTACAATAACTAAAATAACAGTGACATGCAAGTAATAATCCTAAGTGTATTAAATTGAAAGACTAAAAGCTTAAAAATTAACCCTAATACTTCGTCCTATCAACCGACTTCACGAACTCACTAAACAAGTTATATGGATTGTGCTCAATTAATGAGACCCTTATTTACCTAAGGTGATACGGTCGTCCTCCCTAGATAAACCGGTAGATTATAAACCCCTTCTAAAACCCTTTCCTTAAGCCTATTAGTTATTAAAGAGTGATAAGATCGTCTTCTCTCTAACAATTTTCGTACTCATTTCCAAGATAATTCTAGGATTTATTTTAAGAATTTAATAATTTAGAGAATCGAAACTAAACATCACTAGTTACCCTAATTACGTACTAACATCCTACTTCTACGAGTTCATCATACCTTAAGCATGCAAGAGTTCTAGCCTAACATGGTAATTGAAGTAACGAAAACAATCAGAAGAACGATGAACATATGCATAGTTGAATAATCAAAAGAATTGGAAAGCATAAACAAAAGAATATCTAGAAATCTCAATAAATCTAGTAAAGTTAGGGGTATAAGTCTCAAGGATTCACGAAAGAAAGAATTAACCGAATATATTCAAAAGAAGTAGCTAAACTATGAATTTGTAAATAAAAATCTCGATTACAAGTATGAAACTCTCCAAAAAATATCTCTACCAAGCTCCAAGTATGCTAAAATATGAAAAGTGATCAAAAGGTGTCTAAAAACGAGCTTGGGATCGGGTATTTATAAGCAACGGGCCAAAAACGGGTGAAAAAGGCAAAAATTGCGCAAAATTGGGGTTCAGTCGAGCGCTAGTGCTCGACCTCCATGTGGTCGAGCGGTCCTTCTTTCTAGTGCCTTCAGGGCGCTCGAGTGCCTCTTGGTCGAGCGGTGGCGCTCGACTACTACTGGTCGAATGACTCTTGAGGTGGAATGGAGGCGCGCGAGTGAGGATTGGTCGAATGGGTCTCTTGGTCGAGCGGTGGCACTCGACCTCAGCCTGGTCGAGTGCCCTAGCCTTCCAGTGTGAAATAGGCACTCGATCCCTCTTTTGCTCGAGCGGTGGCGCTTGAGCAACTCCTTCTTTGAGCCAAGTGATACTTTTCCTTGCACGAACTAATACTTTTCGTATTTCTTTAATATCTTCTCATCCGGGCATCCGTTTGAGTCGATTCAAAGTCCAACAAACTCTATTTTTTGCCCTCTATCCATCTATGAGCATCAAAGAGGCAAATTCATCAGTTTATAAAAATAATAATCAATTGACTCTAAATACTCATCGAATTAACTCAAAATACGGGCAAAACGAGCTATAAATCATAACAATTTCACGCCTAATCATCCACCTGCTAAAACTCCATTGCAACACAATGTTCTTCTGAAGAAGAATAGAGGAGAACCAGTGAATCAGTTAGAATATGCAAGGATCATTGGAAGTGTGATGTACATTACGAATTGCACACGTCCTGATCTTGCATGCTCTGTGAACAAGCTGAGCAGGTACATGAGCAATCCAAGTCACGTACACTGGAAAGCTCTGAAATGGGTCTTGAGATACTTAAAGTATACTCTTGACTTTGGGCTACACTATACGAAACATCCAGTTTTACTTGAAGGGTACAGTGATGCTAATTGGATATCCGATAATAAAGACTCGTTCTCCACTAGTGGATATATATTCACTATTGGAGGAGCAGCTGTATCGTGGAAATCCACAAAACATACGTGTATCGCCTGTTCCATAATGGAATCAGAGTTCATCGCTTTAGATCAAGTTGGTGAAGAAGCAAAGTGGCTTCGTAACTTTCTGGAAGATATTCCTTCTTGGAACAAATCGGTATCATTAGTAATGATACACCGTGACTGTCAAGCTGCTATTGGTAGAGCTTTGAGCAGTATGTATAATGGAAAGTCGAGATATACTCGTCGTCAACATAACTCTGTTAGACATTTGATCTCAACTGGATTTATAACAATTGACTATGTAAGATCAATTGATAACATAGCGGATCCGCTCACGAAAATCATAAACTGAGATCAAATGAATAAGCTAATAGAGGGAATGAGTCTGAAATCCACAAAGAAAAACTGAAACAGTGGTAACCCTGTAATACCCTAGACTTTCATGACCTTATTTGCTTTACTAAATGCTTTATATTTCTATATGAATCTATGTGATGCATTTACATCCAAAATTCATGCCAAGACACGTTTATGTGTTTTGTTTACTCGATACTTACAATTAACATATTATTTGCTCAATACATGCTTATTCTTGAAACTTTATAATTTTTATATGTTCTTTATTTTATGTCTTAAAGTATTTGATATAGAAATTAATATAGTCCTTAAGTCTAGTATTTTATTTTACACGCTATAAGTTGAAAAATGAATGTTTCTTCAAGAAACGAATTACGTATCGATTGCTCGATGTTTTTTTATGATTAGTATATAGACTTTATAATTTATTTAGAGCCTTAGAAGAGTTTTAATTTTATTTTATAAGATAGTATAAGTAATTTTATGCATAATGTACCTTAAAATTATTAAATAAATTAGAAAATCATAATTTCTTTTATTTTTATTTATAAAATCCAAAGCCTACATGTGTCTTAATTAAAAGACACAAAATTTATCTTGAAACTTCATAAAAATTTCGAAATTTATAGATAGGATAGGAAGATTGGTTAAGTTTCATGAAAATCAAAGTCAAATTTAGAAAATAAAAGTCAAAATTACAACTAATCCTAGTATGCCATGTGTTTAATGGCTTAACCTCCAAATTCATCCAAATTCTTCCAAACTTTTCATTCAAGGTCGGTCCTAGGGGGGCTTGGAGTAATCTCCAAGTATTTCTCCTCCTATAAATACAAGAACATGCATGCATAAATAGGTATAAGCTTAGAAAGAAAATTAGAACAAATACTACACTCATACTTAGATTTTGCAAAGGAAGGAGAAGAGATTTCTTGTAGCTACCTATCTATAAGTAAGCTTCTCTTCTTGTTTGAGTAATTATTTAAGTGGTAGTATGAAGTTTATGCATGACATGTGAATTAAATGATAGGAAAATGAGTTTTGATGAGTAATTTGCATGTTATCCATGTTTTACTTCATGATTGAATGTTTAATTCAATTTATTCATGAGTTATGATCAAAATCATATTTATTATTTGATTATATATGCTTTAGAAGTAGAAATCATGAAATTATATGGTTTAAAGTGAGTTTAAGATGTTATGTTCTTCATATATGCATGAAAACCGAAAATCTGGACAACTTGTGAAGAAATTTCGTTTTTGATCCAATTTTTCGGTGAAAAATTCTGAAATTTTTATATGTGAAAATAGACTTGTGAAGGAACTTAGGTTTCAAATTTCATAGCTTTTGGACTAGTATTCAATTCGTGGTGATTTTTCGAAGTAGAGCTAGGGTTTTGGACGAATTTCCAGGAACAGTAGAAGTTTGCTATGATCTGAGAATAATCGGTTAGGTTTTTATAGAAAAACAAAGTATGTTGATAAATTAAATAAAGTTGGGAGTTCATGGTTAAAATTTCATGAGTATTGGACATGTGGTTGATTTATGGTAAATTTTTAAAGTTAAGTGACCAGAATCTGTTATTGTGTGTTCATTATGAAATATTTGATGTTTGGTAAAGAGTTTGAGAAATCTGAAAGTATGGTAATAAACTTTATTGAGTTGGTAATATACTGTTAAAATTTCGTAATTTTTGGACTTATGGATAATTTAATATGAATATTCAAAGTTAGGCGTGTAATCTGCCAAAATCGAATTTTGTGTGAAAGGTTCGAAATGGTCCGGTTACATTTTTACAGTCGATATTTATTTATAAGTTGCTATTTGATGATTTTATACACTTAATTGATATATGTGTGCTTGTATACAATATTTGAATTCAAGTCTTACAATTTACAAAAGTGAAGGGATAAGTAACAATATTTCTATTTTAAAAATTCTACTTGTAGGTACAAACCTGCAAGGTGGAGAATCACTTCGCTCTTCACCGAGTGTTCTATTATTATTTTAATTGCACTTATTAAATGTTGAATGTTAAATTTTGAGTCTGGCCCGCTATCGACTGGCCCCTGAGATAGTCCAATACTATGTTGGCAAATGAGATAGTCCGGTCGTTCCGGCACCACGGGTTGGTCACGCCACCCAAGCATATACCCGGTGAAATTTCGGGGGCTCACATGTTATAAAAAATTGATGTTTAGTTTGTGCAATTATAAAGAGGTTTCCCACTAAGTGTTTACCAACACTTATCCCTTCCACTTTAAATTTTTACAGATGCTGTGGATCCGGACGTGGGCGAATGAACTCGGCAGGCTGTGAAGTTTTCTTAAAGACTTTATATTTTCAAGAATAATATTTTTAAATTTTGGCTTGTATCTTAAATTACGATCATACTTATTTACTACTTCCGCTGTGTAAATGTGTGGCGTGTGTATATTTTAATACAAAGTACTATTTTAGTAACGTTCCTACTTGTGCCACATCATATTTTCCGTACTATTTTAAGTGGGGGCGTTACAGGTGGTATCAGAACAGGTTCGCCTGCTAAAGTATTTTCAAAAGGAGTGTGTTTTAAAATTTTAAAAGGAAACAGCCGCACCGAGATCATTCTCCACGATGGGACCAGGTAAATGTTTTATATGTACTTAAATTATGTTATTTATTTGAAAGTTTGTATAGTTATTGCATTACATTGTTGTTTGAATTAACCAATAAAACGTGTTGAATAGAACTATGAATCGTAGAGGAAACCAAAACAACTCAGGCATGAGCGAGGATCTAACTTCCGTCTTAAGGGGGTTGGCTCAGCAACTAAATCACCAAAGCCAATCGTCCCAAACACCTGTATCCTCAACCCAAAACCATGACATTGTTAGCCAATTTAAGAAGTTTAGACCTTCAACACTTACCGGAAGGGAAAACCCTATGGAAGTAGAAAACTGGATTCGGAGCTTGGAGAAGATATTCGCTTACCTTAAGTGCACCGATGAACAGAAAGTTTCTTGCGCTATATTTCAGCTGACTGAGGATGCAGATTATTGGTGGGAAGCTCACTGTAGGACAATGACTGAAGAAGAACGAACTACAGTTACTTGGGAGAAATTCATAGAAGCAGTGGTTAAGAATTACATACCACAGTCATTCTTAGATCAGAAAGAGACCAAATTTCTACAGTTGAAGCAGGGAAATCTGACAGTACAGGAATATGAAAGGAAGTTTAATCAATTGGAAAGATATGCTTCTCATTTGATTAATACTGATGAAAGGAAAGAAAAAAGATTTATGCAGAATTTACGATCGGAAATCAGTACTATCTTAGCGGCACAAGATATTAAGTCTTATGCCTCGGCATTCGAGAAAGCTCAGATGATAGCAGCATATATGAAATCAGAGGACATAAGAACGCTAGAATCACAACAAAACAAAAGGAAGTGGATTGGTACGAACCAAGAAAGAAATTCTAAGCAAGTTAAAAGGACAGAAATAGTGCCACAACAGAGGCCACCTAAGTGCAGAAATTGTGGGGAGGAACACCTTGGACAATGCCTGAAAGGAACAGGGGTATGTTATAAGTGCAAAGAACCTGTACATCTTATAACTAATTGTCCAAAGCTGAAGGGACAACAGAAGATGGCACCTGCTCGAGTGTTTGCCATGAGTCAGCAAGAGGCGACAGCAAATCCAGAAGTGATGGCAGGTAGTATGTGAATACAAGGATGTATTCCCAGATGATTTGCCAGGACTACCCCCAGATCGTCAGTTAGAATTTACTATTGATTTAATTCCCGGAGCAGCGCCTGTTTTAAAAGCACCTTATAGAATGGCACCAAAAGAACTGCAAGAATTGAAAGTGCAACTGCAAGAATTACTGGATAAGGGTTTTATTCGACCAAGTGTGTCACCCTGGGGAGCACCGGTATTATTTGTGAAAAAGAAGGATGGTTCATTAAGAATGTGCATCGACTACCGAGAATTGAATAAGCTTACCATCAAGAACAAATACCCTCTTCCCAGAATTGAAGATTTGTTCGATCAATTAAAATGAGCTAGTGTGTTTTCAAAGATTGATTTGAGATCGGGGTATCATCAAGTGAAAATAAAGGAAAGCGATATTCCGAAGATAACTTTCAGGACTCGATATGGTCATTATGAGTTCGTGGTGCTACCATTTGGACTCAGTAATGCACCAGCTATTTTTATGGATTTGATGAATCGAGTATTTCATCAATATCTGGATCAATTTGTGATCGTTTTCATTGATGATATTCTTGTGTATTCGAGGAATCAAGAGCAGCATGCGGAACATCTTCGGATTACACTAGAAATCCTGAGAAAGGAAAAATTGTATGCTAAATTCAAGAAATGTGAATTTTGGCTGGATAAAGTGGTATTTCTTGGACATACGATTTCAGCCCTGGGAATAGAAGTTGACCCAACAAAGGTAGAAGTTGTAAACCAATGGAAGACACCAACTAATGTAAACGAAGTCAGGAGTTTTCTTGGTTTAGCCGGGTATTATCGAAGATTCATTGAAGGGTTTGCTCGAATTGCAAAACCTTTGACTCAGTTGACTCGGAAAGAAACAAAGTTTGAATGGACAGAAGAATGTGAAAGGAGTTTTCAAGAACTAAAGCAAAGATTAACAACGGCCCCAGTTCTTACAATTCCTGAAGGTACAGAAGGATTTATTGTGTACAGTGATGCTTTTAAACAAGGCTTGGGATGTGTACTTATGCAAAACGGGAAAGTAGTAGCATACGCATCAAGACAATTAAAACCACATGAGTAGAACTATCCTACGCATGATTTAGAGCTAGCAGCAGTTGTGCATGCACTCAAGATTTGGAGACATTACTTGTATGGAAGTAAATGCCAGATCTACACAGATCATGGGAGTTTGAAGTATATCTTCGAACAGAAGGAATTAAACATGAGGCAAAGGAGATGGTTGGAGTTGGTGAAAGATTATGATTACGAGATATTATACCATCCGGGAAAGGCAAATGTAGTAGCAGATACCTTAAGTCGCAAGGGAAAGATCAATGCTTTGGTTGTGAAACCAACACTGAAGGAAAGAATAGCAAAAGCTCAATATGAAGATGCATTCTTAGAGAAGATAAAGCAAAAGATCAAGGAAGGTAAAGCAAAGGAGTTTTCAGTATGTGAGGATGGTACATTGTTATGTCAAGGAAGAATATGTGTCCCAAACAAAGAAGAATTCAAGAAGGAAATATTGGAAGAAGCACATTCTACACCATATACAGTTCATCCCGGAGGAACGAAAATGTACCAAGAATTAAAGAAGTTGTTCTGGTGGAAAAATATGAAGAGGGATATTGGAAATTTCGTATAGAAATGTTTGACATGTCAGCAGGTAAAAACTGAACATCAAAGACCATCGGGATTGCTGAGGCCACTTGAGATTCCTGAATGGAAATGGGAACACATTACGATGGATTTTGTGGTAGGATTGCCCAAGTCAATACAAGGAAACTAAGCTATTTGGGTAATTGTTGACAGATTGACCAAGACGGCACATTTTCTACCAATAAAGATGACGTTCACATTGGATAAATTGGCTCAGATTTATATTAAGGAAATTGTCCGATTACATGAAGTTCCAATTTCTATTGTGTCAGATAGAGATCCGCGATTTACATCAAGATTCTGGTACAGTCTTCAAGAAGCTTTGGGTACTAAGTTGGAATTCAGTACAACTTTTCATCCTCAAACAGATGGTCAATCGGAAAGAACAATTCAAACTTTGGAAGATATGTTGAGAGCTTGTATCATCGATTTTGGAGGAAGTTGGGAAAGGTACATACCTTTAGTGGAATTTGCCTACAACAATAGTTATCAAGCTACGATTGAAATGGCACCGTACGAAGCATTATACGGAAGGAAGTGCAGATCTCCACTATGCTGGGATGAAATTGGAGAAAAGAAATTGTTAGGACCGGAATTGGTGGAAGAAACTAACAAAGTAGTAAAGAAAATTAAAGAGAAGATGCAAGCGGCTCAAGATCGACAGAAAATGTACGCGGATAGGCGAAGGAAAGAATTAAGTTTTGAGATTGGAGACAAGGTATTCTTGAAGGTATCTCCAATAAAAGGAATTTTCCGCTTCGGAAAAAGAGGAAAGTTGAAGCTCAGATATATTGGACCTTATGAGATATTGGAAAGAGTTGGAGATTTGACTTATAGGCTAGCGCTACCACCATCCTTGGCAGGAGTACACAATGTATTCCATATCTCGATGCTCCAAAAGTATATACCCGACCCTACCCACATAGTAAACTTACCTGAATTAGAACTAAATACCGACTTAACCTATGAGGAGATTCCCACAGCCATACTTGATAGAAAACTTCATAGGTTAAGGAATAGAGATATTCCTATGGTTAAGATCCAGTGGAATAGACACGGAATGGAAGAAGCTACGTGGGAGCGAGAGGACGAAATCTTAGCCAAATACCCTTACCTCAATAATCCTGGTAACACTTGAAATTTCGAGGACGAAATTTATTTAAGGGGGTTAGACTGTAATACCCTAGACTTTCATGACCTTATTTGCTTTACTAAATGCTTTATATTTCTATATGAATCTATGTGATGCATTTACATCCAAAATTCATGCCAAGGCACGTTTATGTGTTTTGTTTACTCGATACTTACAATTAACATATTATTTGCTCAATACATGCTTATTCTTGAAACTTTATAATTTTTATATGTTCTTTATTTTATGTCTTAAAGTATTTGATATAGAAATTAATATAGTCCTTAAGTCTAGTATTTTATTTTACACGCTATAAGTTGAAAAATGAATGTTTCTTCAAGAAACGAATTACGTATCGATTGCTCGATGTTTTTTTTATGATTAGTATATAGACTTTATAATTTATTTAGAGCCTTAGAAGAGTTTTAATTTTATTTTATAAGATAGTATAAGTAATTTTATGCATAATGTACCTTAAAATCATTAAATAAATTAGAAAATCATAATTTCTTTTATTTTTATTTATCAAATCCAAAGCCTACATGTGTCTTAATTACAAGACAAAAAATTTCTCTTGAAACTTCATAAAAAATTCGAAATTTATAGATAGGATAGGAAGAGTGGTGAAGTTTCATGAAAATCAAAGTCAAATTTAGAAAATAAAAGTCAAAATTACAACTAATCCTAGTATGCCATGTGTTTAATGGCTTAACCTCCAAATTCATCCAAATTCTTCCAAACTTTTCATTCAAGGTCGGTCCTAGGGGGGCTTGGAGTAATCTCCAAGTATTTCTCCTCCTATAAATACAAGAACATGCATGCATAAATAGGTATAAGCTTAGAAAGAAAATTAGAACAAATACTACACTCATACTTAGATTTTGCAAAGGAAGGAGAAGAGATTTCTTGTAGCTACCTATCTATAAGTAAGCTTCTCTTTTTGTTTGAGTAATTATTTAAGTGGTAGTATGAAGTTTATGCATGACATGTGAATTAAATGATAGGAAAATGAGTTTTGATGAGTAATTTGCATGTTATCCATGTTTTACTTCATGATTGAATGTTTAATTCAATTTATTCATGAGTTATGATCAAAATCATGTTTATTATTTGATTATATATGCTTTAGAAGTAGAAATCATGAAATTATATGGTTTAAAGTGAGTTTAAGATGTTATGTTCTTCATATATGCATGAAAACCGAAAATCTGGACAACTTGTGAAGAAATTTCGTTTTTGATCCAATTTTTCGGTGGAAAATTCTGAAATTTTTATATGTGAAAATAGACTTGTGAAGGAACTTAGGTTTCAAATTTCATAGCTTTTGGACTAGTATTCAATTCGTGGTGATTTTTCGAAGTAGAGCTATTGGGTGGATCATCCGAATTTGGGTTAGCCCAGGAACATGAATACATCCATCCAGAATTTATTTTGGAATATTGGAAGTATCAGAATTTAAATTTGGAATATTCGATTCTGGAAGTTTCTTCCTTTCCAAGAAAGAGATGCCGACATGGTCAATCCCATGATCTCCTCGGACCTCAACTGACCGTCCTCATCTGCAGTGCAATTCCGTCTATATATATCTCTCTTCTCCAGACTTTCTACCACACCTTTTGCCTACGCAATTAAATCAGAAAGCCTTTCGCTGCTAATGTTTTTCGTTCAATACATATTCCGAATTCGTTCGTCGAGAGCTTATATACGGTGGTGCTACCAGTATAAGCTGCAAACCGTTTTACCTTTGGGGACTTATACGCACGATCCTGTAAGAACTATACGGGGCGTATTTAGTCTTTCGGAAAAATTATTTTCCTTGACTCAGTTCTTTTTACGATTTCGTTTCGTATTCGTGTTGTTGCAGTATACGAGGTAATTATTTTTCTACAATGCACCTGAATGCATGCTAGAATTTGTATTATACTATAAGTAACAAAGTACAAATTATATTAGATTAAATTTTACATGAAAATGGTTAATGATAAGTTTATCATAAAACTGTTTTAAAATATTAAATATTTGACCAGAAGTATCAATAATTTTACTAAAAGTATCATTAATTTGGATTCAAATTTTTTTTACAACTAATTCATAATTGATCAACTAATTTAAAAAAAAATCATGAACCAACCTAATATTCGATAAACTAAACTCGAGTTTGACTCAATTATAAAAGAGTCAAATATTTCGAGCGCTCTAAAGATTGGTTTGAATTGATTCAATTACGTCTTAGTGGCTCTTGGTTAATTTTTTGAATGAGAATGAAATCTATTTTTTCTCTACACCGTCTCATACATTGGAGAAGCTTTATTAGTTGCAACACAAGAAATGATGGAGAAGAATAATCGTACGAGGAGAAAAAATTAATCAAACTGTGTTGTGAGTATTTTATTTAGGAAAAAAAAGTGGTGCTATTAATGATTTTCTTTTTTTATCCTAGTTAATCATCATAATTACTTAGTAGTGCGTATCCCCGCGAATTTCGCGGACTGAAAAAGAAAATGTATTTTTATTTTTTATTTTTAAATTATAAATATATATATTTTTTATTTTAAATATCTTGTAATTTCGATATAATATTAAACGTCGATTCGAATTATTTAAAAAAATTCAATTCTCTCATAAACATTTCATGTATATATGTATTCTGAAAAAAAATATTAAAAAATTCAAAAAAAAAATTGCTAACTTTCAATATCATAGTATTATACATGGTAAGATACTGTATATTACGACAAGATTTTTTTAAAAATAATGTGTTATTTTAGTGACAATATCCTTTGGGTAGTAAAATTGTGTTCAATTTATTTTTTTAATGTTTTAGTCTATTATCAATAGTAAGATATGATATTGAATGACAAAATTATTTGAGAATCTTGCCATCTTTAACGTGACAATATCTTTTTCAAAGTATTTTAATATCCTCTTAAAAATTAGCATATATAAATATTTTGCAAAAATCTTTATTCCAAAAATATCTATTATTGTATGCATTTCATGGCAAGATTTTTTAGGAATAATATGTTATTTCAGTGACAATATCTTTTGGATAGTAAAATTTTGTAAAAAAAATAAAAAATTTACAATCTATTATTCATGGTGAGATATGATCTTTGGGAATCTTGTCATCTTTTACGTGACAATATCTTTTGCAAAATATTTCAATATCCTCCTATAAAATTAGCATATATAAATATTTGGCGAAAATAAATTCCTAAAATATCTAAGTAAGAAAATCATTGAATTGTGGAAAAAATATATGTTTTACATCTAAGAGGACATGGCGGTGGCGCCAGGACTGTTCAATGGAGGATGAGAAAAACTAAAAAAAGAGGCGAGAAGAAAAAAACCTAAGACCAAGAAAAATACTATAAAAAATAAGTATTATACCTTCGGTTCAAGGCCGTGGTATCCGATGCGGTTTGAGGTGGTGGGAGTAGAGCAGCGAGACGACGCCGATTTGTAAACAATCTAACAGGAAAGAGATGGTGGGGTGAGAAAAGAATAGAGGAGAAGCGGTGACAGTTCGGGATCTACATACCTTGAATTTATCCCTAGTTTGCATATTCGGTTTCGACGCGCTCGCCAGGGTCCACGATAGATGCCGCCACTTGAATTACTGGGCTAGGCAGAGAAGTTGCCTGAGATGGGTTCGGAGTAGGCACAATGATCGATTAAGTCGGAGCAACGACGACGCGTAAGCAATATTGGTGACGACAATGCCGATTGTAATAGTGGAGGCGGCACCGATGATGGCTGCAACAGGAGAGAGAAATAGGCAACATATTTGAGATAAATGGTCGAGATAAAAAATTAAACTAACTTTTTAATGAGAGCACAACATTTCAAAATGAAAAGATTTGAGATATACCACACCAACCTAAAAATAAAGTAGTGTTAACACATCATTTTAAAGATGTTTGAAAATATATTATAATAAGATAAGATAATCAATTCTCATCCTCAATTTGGATCGAATAATTTCCAACCAAACGCTTTACTAGACCTATTGGCTATAATTATAATTAACGTCTAACAAAAACCAAAAAATGCAAGAGATTCACAATCTTGTACTACTTTCTTTTGCATGAGGCGATCTAAAAATCATTAATTATCCCAAGGTGTAGCATCTTTAACGAGTTATTACATTTTATGTCATGTGGATTTTGCAAGTAGCATTTAAAATAGAGTCACTGTGCACTTGAAATTATCTGTGTCATTTTTTGTGTTTCACTTTATGATATTTTCTCTGAATGTATAACCTATGAAAGTTTTAAAAATATCCAACAAACTACTACAATTATAAATACATGTGTTAAAAATTTAACGGAATAAATACAAAATAAAACATAAAAAATGGCACAAAAGAATTTAACTGTCCTATATGGAAGGTGGGAAATAGGGAGCTCAAAGAGATGGTGTAGCAGACATGGTTTGATGGCCATACCGCCAATTGCACGACATGCCGGGGCCGACCCACAACCCCACCCTCCATCGCCCTCAAATCAAATCGTCTAATTCTCCACAAATAAATCACACCTAAGTTATAATAAAAATTGATTCTTAAATTATAATGATGATATATATTCAATTAGACAGATTCAATGTGTGACTATAGGAACGCAAAATACAAAATAAAGACAAAGTATAGAGTGAAAATGGTTCATACATAAATCATTGAAGAGTATTAATTGTTTTCACTGAAGAATATTAATTGTTTTCACTGGAAACAAATTAAAACTCTTTGGTGAAAATAACTAATAATTTTTAATGATTCATATATGAACCAATTTCACTCTATACATACTCCAAATTAAATTAGACAAAAAAAAAAAAAAAAAAAAAACTCCACAATAATATATAGAGTGGCAAAGTATTATATAAAAATAGTTTATGATAAGTTTATTATGAAACAATTTTAAAGTATCATTTATTTAATTAGAAGTATCATTAATTTGAGTCGATGATATTATATTGTAATTGTTGTAAAAAAAATTGAACCAAGAATAATGATATTTCTGATGAACTTTTTACTACTTTAAAATATTTTCATAATAAGTTTATTATAAACCATTTTCATATAAAACCTACTCATTTGGAGTTTAATCTGGCGACGTGTTGTTTGGAGGTTAAAAAAACATAATTTTGGAAATTATTGACTAATTTCCTACCAAATAAAGGGATGCTTCAATTAATACTTTCTCTACTCTAATTAACTTACACAATTTTTTTTTCTATCCATTCCAAAAGAACTTGCATATTCTATTAAAGGAAATATTGATTAGTGTGCATATTCACAAAAATAGAGTGATTCTATGGTGCATCCAATACTATGTGTTAATAAAAGGATGAAGATAACACAGAAGCAACAAGAAATTTGATCGAATAAGAACAAAACCAGAAAGATAAAGGACGAAAAACAAGAAATCAAAGTTCGACGCTCGATTTACGTGGTTCGATCAATTGATCTACGTCCACGGGGAGGGAAGAACTTCTTCTTATGCACACGAGGATGATTTACAGAGATTATACATGAATTAATCTCAAAATGCTTAAGAACCCTAGAATAGAAACACTCTCTAATTATTTTTTGAATCTTCACAATTGGAACTGATTGATACCAGTATATACTACCCAGAGTAATCCGTAACTACCCCTAAACTGAATCCGTGCGTCGCTACCTCTGGAAGAAACACCCAAATCGATTTTGCTTATTACAGAAATCTGTTATAACTGTCGAAATTATATACACTTCCACTTTCAGCAAATGCACACCCCAGTTAAGAAAGTAATACTCGGAAGACAATTGCAGTGATACTTTTCAATACTCCAACTGTTACACTATGTACTTGGATTTTAATATCCAATTACAATATTTAACCCAGTTAAAAGACCCAACGCGGATCTATCACCTGAGATCACGCCAGGAATCCTGGCATCGGAAATTGCAGAAATAAGAAGAAGCCTTCTGTCCCCTCTGATGAGCCAATCACCTTGGTAGCCGGATTTCATGAAATACAAGAAGATAATTGCAGGAAGTCCTGTTCAGGATGTTGCTGCTGTACCAGAAAGAATTAGGACTCATGTCATGCCCACTTCACAAACTGTGGAATTATTGGAATTAAACTCCCTCCTACTTACGCTCCCTTCACCTTTGACCAAGTTTGCTCCTAAATTCTCTTTAATTGGCATTTTATTTAAACAAGTGTCAATGATCATGACAGAATTGGTGATTATAACTTGGGGTATTGGTGATTATATAATTTGGGATATTGGTGATTATAACTTGGGGTATTGGTGATATAACTTGGGGTATTGGTATGAAGCGCGCGTGATCCATTTGCGACCCAATTTGTTGCCAGACCCGCGAAAAGTCAACAGACCCGTGAAAAGTCAAAATTATTTTCAAATTGAGATCAAATTCAAAGTGAATAGTATGTATATGCATGCACCCTAAAAATTGTCACAAGAATATACATATATTTGTCCATATGTCACAACTTTATTAAAAAAATATTTCTTTTATTAAAAATTGTGCCCAAGGAGGTGTGCAAGTTCCTCACGGACAGAGGAAGTAAAATGAAGGCACAGTGCAACCCAACTAGTTTTTTTTTTTTTTTTAAATTACCTCTATTATCATTGTAAAATTGACCTTAATTATATTAAAATGTTGCCCCTTGTTAAATAGTATCATGGGTAGCTTTTCTGTACAAATAAGACTAAATCTTCAGTGATAATATATACTCCCTCCGTCCCAAACTCAAGTTCCCGTTTACTGTTTGCACGGTTATTAAGAAAAGAATTGCTTATTAGTATTTAAAGTGATTGATAAAGTGATAAAGTAGATGTTTTGGTTATTAGTGTATGGAGAATATAATATTAAAAAGTATTGTTACTTTTTTGCCAAAAGTAGATGTAGCAAATGAGTATGAGACGGACCTTTTTGGCAATGTAGCAAACGAGTTTGGGACGGAGGGAGTATAACTTTTCAAAAGTCCACTCAAATTGCATGGTGTACTTGGTGCACAAGAGAAACACTCTAAAATAGATTTTTTTTTTTTTATCTAACTTTTTGTTAGTAATTATATTTCCATAAATTTCTTAAAAAATAATGAATTATATAATAAAATTTGATATTATAAAAAATAAAATTTAAATGAATTTTATATAATAAAAATATGTTTAAAATATGAAAACTATTAAAACACTATATACCAGGAATATTGAATTTTACGAATATCCTCCGCAATAAGCGGGGACTCTTGTAGTATATCGCTATATATGTGATTAATTAATTAAAGCAAAGGGCACATTAATTTGGTACCCCATTGTAGTGTGAATCTCTCTTTCATGAGGTCCTTTGTGTTTTCCAGTTGCTTTGTTTTATTCTGTTGTGGTTAGTCATATATATTCTGCAGGTTGAGGTACACATTTGACATACTTTGATTTTATATATATATATATATATATATATATATATATATATATATATATATAGTATTTTAATATCAGTTTTGGTTTGGGGTCTCTAATTAAGGGGTTGGTCTATGCTACACCGTACAACACCTCACAATAGTCCTGGGCAATGCACTGTTGTGTAGCATAGATAATTTTATGACTCGAACTCATTATCTATTGATTATAGGTAGTGAAACTCTAATCACTTGAGTTATATCATTTAGTCTCATCTAACACATGTATGTAACCCTTTTATAATTATAATATTTCCATAACACTTAAGTGTAACATTTATATAACACCTATTAAGATGTAATAATTAAATACAACACTTTTAAAGTAACACTTTTTTTTTTTTACTATTTTTTTAACAAAAAGTAACATTCTAATTAAATAACACTTTGGGTGACACTTTATTTATTTAATTGGAAACACAAAAGTTTGATAGTCGGGAAAAAAATAGTGTGTTTTAGCAATCAAGGCACTTAGGTTGCGTAGAGGGAAATAAAATAATTAACGACAAATAATGAGCAAGTAGTATGTGTGAATTATGCATAAGGTACACGGTGTACTCACTTAAAAATTGAAATTGTCTATATTGAAAAGTGTAGACTAATTACACTGAAAAATATGGTTAGATTATACTGAAAATCGATTTTCAGTATAAATTTTTTTTGTGTAACATTGTAATCTAATCACAATTTTCATCGTAACCAAACCATATTTTTTAATGTAAACAATTTTAATTGTTGAGTGAATGTACCATGCATCAAGTGCACAAGATAGTTACTCTACTTGATATCAAAATTCGTGAGTTACAATATATTTTGACCCACTTAAATTACACACACTTTGGTGTATAGTGTGTGAAATGGATTAAACCAATCCTCTACTAAACTAATGCTTACGTGTCTTGGTAGTTAAAAGAAGTTGGGTCAAACTCTCTATGTATGCAGCCTCAATTCCTCTTGGCAATAATTTTGTTTTTCCTAATTTAAATTGTTACACAAGGATTCTCAGTTCTGTGTGTATTGCACATACTTTGATCAAATAATTATGAAATGCATGTAGACTAACGCAAAAAAGAACTAGAGCATTCTAGTAGTGACATATAGACAACATCTACTAAAAGTGTGTCTATTTTCCTTATTTGTCTGTCCATCAAAAGTATGCTCATTAATTTTATATCATCAATAATTTTATTTTTACACTTACAAACAATTATTTTATTAATATTTTATCTATTTTTTTCTTAAACGTCCAAATAAATGAGCAGCGTTTAAAAAAATAAAAACATAAACTGAATCACATCCCAACATAATAAATTAAAGTAAAAAAAAAAAAAAAAACAATTCAGTGGAACATCAAAATGTCCAAAGGAAAAAAGCCCAAACTCAACCAAACTAAAGTTGAGTGCTGGACCTAAGAATTAAATCAACTGAAAAAGCCCACCCAAACAAAAAAATAATAAGGTTCGAAAGTCCAACAAGTCAAAACAAACACAAAGTTAAAAGGAAGGTCTTCAATAAAACTTGCAACAACCTATATTCGGTTGCGCAAAAGCCCGTGAAAATCTTGCTCCCCCTAAAAAAAAAGGAAAGTCTTCCATAAAACTAAAAAATTAATTTGCATTCACACTCACAAAATATATATATATATATATATATATATATTTATTTAGTATGCCACTATTTTACTCATTGTTTTAGTCCACATGCAATTTCAAGTGTGCAAATACCCCTGAAAGGAGTAATATATATGTGAGTTTGTATACCATGTAACTAATGATCCCAAAATGAAGGGAAAATACAAAATTGTTAGAAAAAAGGAATCCTAATTATAAATTGATTCAAAAAAAAAAAAATTGTTATGTGCAAAACAATTTTAATTTTGAATCAATTTGTAATTTGATTTTTTTTAATCAATATGTAGATGCTCAAAAAAATGAATTCTTTTTCTGTTTCAACAGAACTCGATATTCGTTTTATAACTGCAGCCTTGACAAAAACTCCATATAGTAAGAGGAGTTGCTGCTTCCATCTCTATCTCTTATCTCTCTGAACAAGGAGCTCCACTATTGATTATTGGTTAGCCTTAAAAATTTGGCAAATTCTTTTATACATCATTTGCGTTCTTTTTAAATGTTATTGCATAATATTACTTATTTCACTAAATGATAATATTGGAAATAAATTGCATTATGCACACCAGTTGAATAATATTATTCATTTCATTAAAATTGAATTATTTATTTACTGAATAATATTACTCAGAAATTAATTGTACTGTGCAATTGGTTTCCAAAAGTGTTACTCTTAATATTTTGATTTGTCTGTTAATACGAAAGATTTATGAAAACAAGATATTGAGAAATACAAGAAACTTGAATTCAATTTCTTGTTTTATTTTATCAACAATGCAAATTATAAATAAATTAATATAAATGAATTAATTTCACGTCTTTCATTCCAACTCAAAATGTTTACCGTAGATAAATAAATGAGGGAATATCCCTAGTGGCTTCAATCTAAATAAAATGTGACCAACAACGGAGGAGCTTAGTACATGGGGAATTGTCTTTATCTTGAGTTGTTGCATCATTTGTTGTTTTTATTAATTTTTATCCTCCACTCCATAAAATGTGCTTTGCATACATGGCCCAAAGGACATCATAATAGGTGTATATCCATACAATGCTTCAAAGGGAGAGATATGGAGTGTTGTATGGAAATTGTTATTATAGCAAAAATTCTTTTGTAGATAACCCCTTAGCTCAGTCTTAAGTATCCTTCCAAGCATTGATTAACTCACTTTGTTTGACCATCAATTTGAAGGTGATAGGTTGTACTCAGCTAGAAGCTGCTGATGAAAATGTTGTCTCTATTAGAAACAATAGTAGATACTAGATGACAGTCCATATATTTTTTTATTAAATCTAGACAAACTTGAGCTAAGTGTAATGCAATGTAGGGATGTAATTGTAAGATATCAATATTGAAAGTTTGTGTGTAAAGTGTTTATGAAAAGAACCAGAGGTGTTATAATGAATGTTGTAACATTCGCTACGACACTAGTATAAACAACTGAAGACTTGAACACTTTTACAAATGGATAAACTTTTATAGATTATAAATAGTCTATGACAACCTTGTGACAAAAAAGTTTCACTATAACAATATATAAAGATTCTAGAGATTGATTCACAAATCAAATCTTCTCACAACAAACATAAGATATAAAACAATATTTTCGATTTAAAGGTTGTGTGAATTCCTACACTACCAAAGTTGACTTATATCTGAATATGCTAAAAATGATACATTGTCTAGTATCTCACTAAATATAATTACATGCTACTTGAAATGTGGCAATATTTGAAGTAACATATAAGGAGAAATAATTACCCTATTAATCTAGATGTATTAACACACTCAATAGTTGATACTTGATTATTCCTTTTTTCTTTTCTTTTTTATGAAGATGCAATCTTCTATTTATAGACAATTGTAGGCGTGTCTTCTCCATCCTCATGAAGGATCAAGAAATACTTCTCCCAACTTCTCCATGATCTCTATATTGTAATTGTTCATTACGGGCAAATTTATGTAAATATTATGAATTTGAAATTGAATTGTTAAAATAGGGAGGAATGTAAAATGTTTACGTATATTCCCTCATACGTTAAATAGGGAGGAATGACAAAAACATTTTTCTTTTCTCCCTATTACGTATCTAGATTTCTTCCTTTATTCAAGAGCCTTGTGGATCCTAGTGGAACCTTGGAGTATAATTTGGATCTTCAACCTATAATCAACAACATCAAGTACAATATTTGATAAAAAAAAAAATGTTAGTTGTTAGAAGAAACGCATAAAAAAAAAAAGTTTGCTTGGGGTGTTTGTTGGAATGGCAAAAAAAATGTTAGATGTAGGGTCTAATATGATAACATTGATAGTAATATCAATAATATTCCCCAATATGACACGCATAAAATATAACCATACATTGTCAATTTGTCATCTAGTTCATTCCAGCAATTCGAGCGAAAAATTATAATTAATCGCCTATTGAGAACATATTGCAATTTAAAAAACAAAGCATCTTTTGGGTTTGTCTAATCCATCGAAAAGGCAGTAGAAAAAGCATTAGAAAATAACAAGTATAAACTTGTTCATACAATCCATCATATTATTTTTTACTATAAAATCTGACGACCCAATTCTAATAAATAATAAATATACCTCTGGATTCCAAAAATATTATGAGAAACCTAAATTGATCGTAAATACTGATTCTGACGATTTGTTACTCATTAGAGTTTTTTGAGTATATGTAATATAATGAAATGACTACATTATTCCTTCAATAATTATTTTTACGAAGACACATAAATATATATTTACTTCAACAACAAAAATATTCTTAATGTGGTTTTAAGAGATCAATAAAAAAATATATAATTAATTAGCATTAAAAAGTGCCATGAGTCAAAATTATTTACCCTAAATCCACCTAAAAGTTTGCTTTGGGTGTCCAGGTGCCGCCTAGGGTGCCAAGTCGGACTAGACGGTTATTTATATTTATAAAATTTAAAAAGCATATCAGTCGTGACTCGTGTGTGAGATGATGACGATGACCAAGCTCTGCTTAGGCGGCCAAGTAGGACCAGCCGATTACTTTTTTTTATATATATATATATAATTAAAACTAAAAGAACACAATCAATCAAATTCAAAATGCATATCAATCGTGACTTATGTGTGAGATGATGATGACGACGATAATCTCGTTTATAGAGATGAGCAACCATCCGATTATCGTATAACTTAATTTGATTATTGTCAATTCATTGATGAAATATTTGTTTTAAGTTTTAAGTTTTGACTTTTGAGTTTTTATTTTATAATTTATAACTATAACTTTATGTTATATTGTTGTGATCTTTTATATTGAAAATTTCAATTTAAAATTTAAAAGCGTTTTCCCCGACTCAGCGCCCTTGCTGCAAGCACATACAATAATTTCGCTATTCTGATGTCCAACTCATGATATCTTTGTATTAGATCTATCTTGATTCTTAAATCTTAACTGGTTTTTTTTTTTTTTTTTTTTTAAATATTTCAAAAGTCGTGCATATCTTCCATGATTTCTTGGGACGCTTTATGGCAGGCTCTAAGTCAAACAACGATATAGAATAAAAAAAATAGGAAATTAATTACAACTAAAGAGGGTATATGACTGAGATTATAAGCTCTTTATAATAGCTTATAAATATTATTAATATTTGACAAAATAAAATATGTAACAATCTATAAAATTATTAAATAAGCTCCTAACAACTTATAACTATAAAAAAAAGAATAAGTTGAGATTTTCTAACTTATATGTTTAATCACTTCCACCCCAACCACCAACCCCACTCATCCACCACTCCCACTCACCTCTATCGCAACATAAAAAAATAAAATTATTTCATATTAATATTAAAAAAAAAGAAAATTTATAAATTCTCAAATATTTTATAAGTTGTATTACACGAACATTTTAACAGCTTATAAATTACTTATTTTAAAGTAACTTATAAAATATTAAAATTTATAAAATGTCTCAAATAAGCTTAGCTAAATAGAGTCTAAGTTCTGTCCCAGGGGAAATTAAAAAATATTCTCATGTGTTTTGCTAATTATTATTTATCATGTTCAAAACTTTAGATAGCTCATGTGCGTAGGTGCTTTGTAAATTTCAACACTATTTTTGAAAAAAGAAAATCATCAAATGAGTACGTAATTTGTTGAGACAGAATTTAATAAACGTTTATTTACAGAATAAATAAAATGAGTCGATCAGGTGTTATGGTTTCAACATAATGTCATTTTAAGTTCATATATGAGTAAGGGTGAAGTTTGTGAAACAATATTTTTTATTTTTAAGTGTATAATTAATAATTGTGGAATGTAAGTGGGAAGGAGTAATAATTATCACGATATAATTGAACTTGTCAGGAATTTATATACTAATTAGTAATGTCCAAAAGAGGATAATTAAATTTATTTAATTGGGCATTATCTGTTTGTGTTTATTCTGTCACGATTTAATGAGAATATGTATACGACAACGCGATCTGATTATAATACTTGTTAATGACGTATAATAATACTAGCTTACAGTATTTTGTTAATACTAAATTGTTAATTATTGTATTTGCAGAAACAGTAAACTAATGATCCAATTAAGTAGTTCTCATTTCTCACTCAGAGATCTAATCATGTTATTAATTAGTCAGTCATCAGCGACCATTTCAAGGTTAATTTACTAATGTCTAATAAAAGTTGCCCATTATTTTAATAAGTAAAAGAATAATTTAATTAATATTTTTTATCCAGGGATGATCTAGATCCAGAGGATGCGGGAAAGTTACGCTTTAATATGGATTTTTAACTTTATTAATTTTATATGTAATATTATATACTTACTACTCTTTAACTTTATTCATTTTAGGGGGCGCTGGTTAGGAGGTTGAAAATTAGTGTAATTATAATGATTAATGAGAACAAAATCACTACCTCCCCTCCTAAATATGATAATCACTACACCATTTTGATTACCCTATTATCTTCCTACAATCCTCCTCCTCAATCACTCCCCCATTCCTCCACCAACAATCATTTGTTGCCCACTTTTATTCCAAATTTTGGACATGACACTAGCAATGGAGTCTCAATTGTAACAAGTCTTCACCCAATATATCATATTTATTATGGGAGCATAAATGGGAAATAATTTTCATTCTCATTACCATTGAGGAATTGCTAACCAAGCGCTCCCTTATATGTAATATTATATACTTACTACTCCCTCCTGTTCCATTTTTATTATCCCAAACAAATTTACACGAAAATTAATAAAAATATTGTTTATTAACATTTGTGGGTATAAAAATATTCTTTTTAGTAAAAATAAATAAGTCTTTTCTACTTTATCGAGGAAGGGCAATTTTACAATTTAAGGGTAAACGAGTCTTCTCAATTCTATGTAGTAGCATATAGATATAGCGTAAATAAATTATATTTTTAAAGGGTAAATTTTAGAAGATGTATGACTTGAAGCGAATATACTAACTTCTACTAGTCGCTTCCCCGCAAGCGGACGAGTTCACTGTAGTATGAGTAAGTATAATGACCAAGTATTATCGAACCCAAGGGAAGGTATGTATGTGAATAGATTCCTGAAGATCTACGCGTTGTAGTTAATATGAGTGTATGTTTGAGGATTGAAAATTATTAAATCTAAACTATTCTACTCTAATATTGCAAAAGAAAGAAATGAGTTAATTATCTAAGGGTTTTGTCTCAAATATAAAAGGGTAATGCTCAGGATAGGAATCCCTACGTATACTAACGGACAGTGGCGGATCCAGAAAATTGAAATAGGGTATGCACAATTGATGTTATGATACTAAAAAATTACACAAACAGAACATAGACAATCTGAAATGTAAACACATACTCCCTCTCCGTTCCAATTTTGTTTTCCCGTTTGACTTTACATGGAGTTTAATGCAAGAGTTGAAATGTAGTATTTGAATGAATAAATTAGTTTTGGAAATGATGAATATAGTAGTATTTAATGTTTCTAAAGATATGTTTAAAAAAGAAACATAATATTAAGAGTCATAAAAAAAGTGAATGGCAGGGAGTTTACCACTACAAGAAACACTACGTATTTAAATGGTAGGGGTAGAGTTTAAAAAAATGAATCACTATATTTCTATTTTGGGGATGAGAAAATAAAATTGGAATTGACTTTTTTGACAAATAGAAAAATAAAATTGGGACGGAGAGAGTATAATATTAAGAATAATAAACAAAAGACTAATTTACGAGTTAACAAACATTGAAAGTGATTAAAAATGTCGTCATGCTTATTTATATACGTAAGTAGATAAGACGATATATTTCATGTTTATTTGTATTGACAAATATCATGGAGAGTTTTTCAATATCTTTCAAGCTTTGAAATCTATCATCTCTTCTTCAATATCTTTCAAACTCTTGAAAGCTACCATCTCTTTTTATATTTAGACTTGAAGCTTCATAAATATTATACTTAGTATTTAATTTGATTTTTTATCCCAAAAGACTGAGCCCATTTCAAAAGGTTCTCTTTTCGATAATTTTAGTTTCATGGTTTTTTTCCGACACTTTTGGTTCCAAGAGAATGGATAAATTACACTTTTGGTCACAAGTAAATGGATAAATTTGCAAGTTTGGTTCTAAAAGTTAATAGATGAAATCAAAATTGTAAAATAAAAAGACCATTTTTTTACATAAGTATCAAAAATGCATTGTAACTATTTAGGAGTTAAAAATGTAATTTTTTTTAATAATGCATATGGGCATTAGTATTAGAAATAGGTCGGTCGACTAAGGGCCTTTGAATCTATAATTGTAAGCCCATATATAATATGTTCCCATAACAATTTCTTCCGGATTATTACTATATGTAATGTTTTTCTTAATAAAAACAAAAAAAGTCTCACCATGGTGGATCCGCCCCTGCTAACGGAGCCGGTACATAATCAAGATAATCGTGACGTGCAAGAAATAACCTAAGTAAAAGATCGTAAGATGAAAGCTCAAGATTCAAAACCCTAATACTTTATCCTAACAATCGACTTCACTAATCCACTAACGAGTTAATAGATTGTGCTTAATTAACGAGACCCTAATTTAAACTAAGGTGATGTGGTCGTCCTCCTTAGATAAACTGGTAGATTAACTAACCCTTTCTAAACCCTCTCGTTAAGTCTACTAGTTGTTAAAGAGTGATACGGCCGTCCTCTCTCTAACACTTTTCGAACGAAATTCAAGAGTAAAGTTAAGACTAATATTAAAAATTCATTAATTAAGAAAATTAAAACTAAACGTAACGAATTATCCTAATTACGTACCCACATCCTACTTCTACGAGTTCATCCTACCCTAAGCATGCAAGGGTTCTAGCCTAACATGGTGGTTTGAATAATCAAAGCAATCACAAGAACAATAAACATATGCATAATTGAATTAACTAATAAAATCAAGAACAAAAATGAAGAACAAATTAAAGTCTCCAAAGAAATCTATATAAATCTGAAAAACTAGGTTTAATCGTCTCAAAGAGTAAAGAAAGAAAGAATTAATTTAATACGTTCAAAAGAAATACTAAAACTAAGAATTCGTAAATTAAAACCTCGATTACAACGTATAAAATTATTCAAAACTCCTCCCCAAGCTTTCTCCTCGCTCAAAGTATGTAAAAATATGTGTTGGTATGTTGTTATCCTCCAAAACGAGTTTGGTATGAGTATATATAAGCGTCGGGGCGAACCGGAAACTCATGGGCCGAAAAACGAATTCGGAGGCAAAAAATAGGAAAGTGCTCGAGCAGCTCGAGCAGGGGCGCTCGAGCATGTAGCTCGAGTGGTGCAATCGGTCGAGCGCTGGCGCTCGAGTGCTCTCGCTCGAGTGGTTTTCGGCTGCTGTACACTTGTTCGTAAAATCTTCATATCTTCTCAACCGGGAGTCTGTTTTGGCCGATTCAAAGTCCTACGAACTTCTCTTTTCGCCCTCTATCCATCTATGAAAACCAAAGAGATAAATTAATGATTTTATAAAAATGATACTCAATTGACTCCAAACACTCATAAAAAAACACTCAAAACATGGGCAAATCGAGCACCAAAACATAACAATTTCACACCTAATCATAGTACTCCCTCCGTCCCCTAATAATATTCACATTTACTGTTTTCTCGTGTTTTAGCGAGCGAGTTTTTTATTAATATTTGAAATGATAAAATAATTTTTAAAGTGTTTTATAATAGAGTAGAGATGGATCTATCGTACCCCTTTCTTGAAATCACTTTATCACTTCAAATATTAATAAACAATTCGCTCGCTAAAACACGAGAATAAAGGTAGTGTGAATATTATTAGGGGACGGATGGAGTATTACTTTTTTGCTATTTTTAGTAGGGAAAAAAATATTCCCTTTAAAGAGAAATGAATTATCAAATTTAATGGAGGGAGTAATATAATAACAAAAAGTTGGCTATTTATAGTAAAAAAATAATAATTAAAAGCCAAAATCAATTTACTAAATTTATATTAAAATTGCAATACACTCTTAATTAAATAAATTAATAAAAATTAATTAGATCATGAACTTCTCAATTGATACTACACATATGATGTATTTTTAGGGGTGACAAAATGAGTCCAATTGGCCCGTCTTTTAGAATAGGTTGGGTCTGAAACATGTCGACTCAAAAATAACTGGGTCGATTTGGCCTAGTCCAATAGACCTGCGGGGCTGACACGAAACTTTTGATTGACACATTTTTTTAAAATAAAATTTATATGCATGTCATTATCATATATAAAAAAGACAAGTCAATAGGCAGATTACAGATTGAGTAGAAATGAATTCACCCTATATCATTATCATATATCATTATCAATAGGCAGATTACAAATTGAGCATATTACAACATTATCATATATCATTATTTGTTTTGGATTATTATTTGGACATTTTTAATATTATGCATTATTGTTTGAACTTAATTTTAATTGTAATTTGTGAATTTTTAATTAATATTGAATATAAATGATTTGTTTTACAATTTTTTTAAAGGGTCATTTTGGTTCGGTGGCCCGCCTTTAAAATAGAGACCCGATTGATCCCGGGTCTGGCCCGACCCGTAAAATTGGGGCAGGCTGGTGATGGGCTAGCCCGGCCCGTTTGCCACCCCTACACATTTTGGGTCTTTTGATCTCCATTTAATAACAGTGATTTATAATTCGAATGGTCAAATTTGAAGTCGTTGTGATATTAATTTTTCAGATAGAAATTTGGTACAATTATAAAACGTGTTGTGTTAAATATATAGTTTCACTTGACAAGTTGACAATAAATACCATTTTTATGTAAGATTCTCCTAGGGTAATTAATTGTTATAAAATTTGAAATAAAAATTTTATTGGGTAAATTATTACTAAAACAATAAATATCTTCAAGGGTTGTCCATTATCCAAAAAAATAAATAAATACATAAAAAACCTACTAGGTCTAAATCAATAATTAATAATATAAATAAATATGTTAAATTAATTATAATAAAAAAGTATAACACTTAGTGCTACAAAGTACCCCCTTAATAATACTCATAGTTACAATAACAAAAACATTACTCATAACTACAAAAGATTAACACAAATTATATAAATGTGCACAAGACTTTGTAGTTGTGAGTCAAATTCTTTTTCATGATTTCTAAACATACTAGTAGTGCATATTTTGGTGGCTAAGGATAATTAATTCTATAAAAAAAAAATTGGAATTTTCGCATGATTTAGTTCTATTAATATTTACCCGCTAACTATATATTCCACGTAAATAAATTTAACACAAATTTAATATAATGATAAATTGATTTATACTTTTAGCTATTTAATCCACCTTAAATTTTTTGTTTATTTATATAAGTTTCGTTATTACTGTCAATTGCTTTAAATTAAAATTTTCATAAATTTAATTTCATTAATAGTGTTTGAGTTTCTTCTACTGTAATGTGAGCGTTAATACAAAACCAACACATGATGGGATGAATCTTTTTACACTACAAAAAAAACACTGTTTTGCGACGGAATTAGCGACGGAAAATCCGTCGCAAACAGTGTTTTGCGACGGCTGTTGATAAGCGACCAGGCGAGCAACAGTGATCGGATATTAAGAAGTTAATGAACTAGGATAGAGAAGCAGGCGACCATCAGAGTTTGGAGAAAGTCAAGTATTTTGGCGACCAGGAGTGCGACCAGACGTATTTTACGCGACCAGGAAAACAAAGGACAAAAGAGATGAATAACCAAAGCAAAAGATAAAAGGCGAAAGGCGGACAACCTTGCAACCGCGCGAGCAACCTTGCATCAAGTCCAAACACGAGGCGAGCAAGAGGTCCATAACGCCCAACGTAGATATACTAGCGAGCAACAAGTCACCAAGGAGAGCAACAAAGTGGTTTGGAGGATCAAGTACAACATTGGGAACTCCAAGAGTCATTAGTTTAGATGTAATACAAGTGTCTTAACACTTGACACCCATCTAAAGGATAATAGTTTAGATGTTATACAAGTGTCTCAACACTTGGCATAAATCCAATGGTTAAACCACTAGAAAGGTGACACATAACCCCCTTGTATATCTATAAATACCCCTTCATTTGCATGAAGGGGGAGAGTTTTTCATAATTCAAAATACTACTAAAACTCTTTATTTCTTGCATATTACTTAGTCAAATTCCATGATCTTAGATTTTGTTTGGTGATCTTGACAAAGAAAAACAGCCACTAATCATCATTGATTAGAAAAGATCATCAACAATTGGCGCTAGAAGGAGGGTCCGAACCTTCGATTTGTAAAAAACGAAGAAAGCTTAAAGATCTTCGCCGGAATCTGCAAAAGTTGGCCGGAATCCGGGAAGAAGCCACCGGAAATCAAGTGTGCACACCATTCGGAACAAAGTTATCCATAAATACATCATTTTAAGAGTTCGAAAGCATGCATGTATGAACTAGGGCTTTCAAACCACCATATTCATACATACAAGGCTAGTAACTCTTGAAAAAGGTATTTTTTAGAAGCAAGATCACCTCAATCCTCTATTTATCCCATACATTTCGGCAACCAAGATGATTAGGTCACAAGAAGAACGACATTCGAGCGCATCCCCGAATCCTAGGTCAAGAACTAGGGTTTCTTCCACCGAAGGACATGCCCGGACGGTGAGAGCAACCTCGCAAAGGAATGTCCAAGTCACCATTGACACAATCCCACCGGAAGTTGAAGCTCTTGCTCAAAACCCCGAAGAACTAGCTAAAACGATTGTTGTCCTTCAGTCTTTGCAAAATCGGCAAACAGCTGGGCCGTCAAGAGCAACAGCGACGATCAATCGAGCAGGCGAGCAGGGGCGGGCAGGCGAGCAACGAAGTAAAATGAAAGAGGATGCACGTCGTGACGAAGCTGACAGCGAGGAAGCCCGTAGAAACAAAGGGAAAGCTCCCCTGAACGAGCGTTTGGGGAGCAAGGGAGAATCATCACCGAGTCGGGATGATGAGTCTAGCAAAAGTACGTCCCGAACAAGCACTTTGGAAAGGCTAGGAACGAGGAACGTGTACAGGAGGGAGCTGTCCAAGAAGGAGGAGCGACCACGCCCTGCTACTCGCCCATCAGTGCATGATAGAATCAGGAGATCAGCTTTCGGCCGACTGGGGCCGAATGGAGCTAGCAACGCTGCTAGAAGGACAACTCAGGAGAAACGCCCCGTTGGCAAGGGACTGCATCGTGAGGAGATTATCGAACTCAATCACGATGAACAGCCTTCCAACGGGAGGACTCCCTCAAATGAGTTGCAAGAAATGAGGAAAGCAATTGAGGATTTGCAAAAGCAGCTAGAATCTCAAAGAGGTGTCGGGTCGATGGTACTCCCGTCCTCACCATTATCTCCGCCAATCCTCAATGCACCAATCCAGAAAAAAATACAATTTCCAGCCATCAATCTATATGAAGGAACGTCAGACCCACGAATTCATGTGACGAAATATTCAGACTTCATGATCTCCATGGGGGCAACTGACGCCACACAGTGTCGAAATTTTCCACTCACCCTTGGAGATGGCCCGCACAGATGGTTTTCAGCACTGGCTCCCGGCTCCATCAGCTCCTTCGCCCAACTGAGCAAGGAGTTTCTGTCTCATTTCTCAACTGTCGGGTCTCACTTGACCCACAGACACCGGTTGGCAGACATCAGGCAAGGACACGAGGAGTCGGATAAACAGTTTCTGGAAAGATTTGATAAAGTTCTACTGGAGGGCGAGATGGTGAGTGAGGATACGAAGATAGTAGCAGTGATGGCTGGATTGAAGAAAGGAACCGATCTATGGAAAGAGATGCATCTGACTTGTCCAAAGACGTATGCGGAATTCAGACACAAGGCAGGAATCCACGTATCGATGCAGGAAGCCCTACACAAAGAAATGGGAGATAAAGTTGACCCGAAGAAGTTTGACAAGAGGTTTGGAGGATATGACTACAAGGCTCCAAAGAACATGAAGTCGTTCAACGAAGGAGCTGAGTTAAAAGAGAAGCTGAATCAAGTCCTTACCATATCTGTGGACGCTGTGTACAACAATGTCAAAGATAGGGAGATGCTATCAGAACCGCGAAGAATAAGGCAAGAAAGAGGAAAATTGAACCCGAACAAATACTGCGCATATCATCAGAACATCGGCCACTTCACAAGTGAATGTCGAGATTTATTAAAGCAACTGTGGAGGTCCTATGAGGAAGGAAAGTTGTCTGAATTCGTGAAAAGGGAACCGGGTAAGAGGTCGAGAACAGCAACGCCGTCCAGCTCAGACGATAATGATAGCGACGAGCAACCGAGCAGGACGGGTAAGAAAGGAAGAAAAGTCCCCGTAGCCCCAGCAAGACCAGTCCCGGAGATCCTAATGCTAGAACCAATTGGGCCAGTAGGTGGTTGTTCTGATGGGAGACCACCCATGTAAAAAAGAAAAAGGAAAGCGGGGTTGAGAGCGGTAGCACAAGTGATGGAGGTTAGTGTAAATCTATCAACCAAACGAACCGGAGACTTGACTTTCTCAGAAAAAGACTTAGACGGGGTACTCACCCCCCACAACAACTCGCTAGTCATTTGTGCTAACATTATGGGAACGAAAGTACACCGTCTGCTTGTCGACACTGGCTCTTACACAAACATTCTGTTTAAAAGCACAGTGGATCAGCTAGGAGAATGTGCCGAATACATAAAAGATTGCGATAATAGAATTGTGGGATTCAGAAATGCTGTGACCGTCCCTCTAGGAATGATTACGCTAGCAGTCGAACTTGTATCGGTCGAGGACCCTGAGAGGAAGTTGAATAGGATGATAGTGTTGGAGTTATACGTGAAAGTATGCTTTTACTTTGTATAACTCGTGTATCAAACACTTGTTTTATGAGAATAATTCTTTTATCGCATTTGCTTTAGTTATGATTGAATGTTGAATTTCTATTGCAAACCGTTCAATATATAGTACGTGTTACATAGTAGTTAATGTGGTGATACCCGATCACGGAAGACGACATTAACAGTTTACTTGTAACTAAACGTACATTTTCACGACCTAGGTGGAATTGAACAATCCACCGTGAAAGGTCGATGTGTAAGGCTCAGATTGGTTTGTCTTGACTAAGAGATTGCACTAGCACATTTAGTATGTGTTGAAGAGGTCCTACAGCGAGGATAAATTCTTCTGTTCTGAAAGATGAAGAATTAGACCTCAGTGGTTGTTGATTTCTTAATCTCCGTCACTTAAATAGGACCGTGTGTGTTTAATAGTTACTGCTTTGATTCATGTTGGGTGAGAATCATTACGACTTCGAACTTTGTGTCTTGGGCAGTAATATTAATCATACGACGGTTGCTAAGATTTAATACGGAGAAACGCGTGCGAGTACGGCTCGTGTGATTAGTTCCCTTGGTGGGCTCAGAAGTTTTATTGTACCAAATCTTGCAAGTGAAGAATTAGTTTCTTCGGTACGAATAATAATGTTGAGCTGTCTTTACTCCAAGGTGAAAGATGTTAATTAATTTAGAGCTATTCAGAAGCTTAATTAATTAATGGACTTGATAATCTTAAACGCGGGAAATAATAATCGGGAGCCCATATTATCGTAATATGGATTAAGATGGATAGTGCAATATTAATTTATTAGTGGTAATAATTAATATTAATGGATTGAATTATATTGGGGCTCAATATTGAAATTCAGAAGTCCATTAGGAGGTCCAATCTTAATTCTCCTTAAGGCCCCTCAAGTAGCCCATTAAGTAGCCCAATAATGATAAGGTGATTAAAATAAAAAGAAAATAATTATGCTGATTTTTCTCTCTTAATTTTCGAAAATTGATATCTTGGAGCAAGAAAAGATCTTGTTGATTTTCTTGAAAAGATATTATGGAAGATAAGTATTCTTGGAATACAAGATTATCTCATATATTCAAGAAGATCCAAATCTTAGATTTTTGTTTCATTATTTTCGAAAATTATGACTTAATTTGTAGGGTGAGATTTTTGTGGAATATTTTATTTTGGAGAAAAGAATATATGGGATATATTCAAGATTTCTTAGAGTCTAAGAAAAGATTTCTCCAAGCCCATATTACACATGATATTTTCGGCCCTTACATCTTATAAATAGGGGATGATTATTTCATCCCCATATACATAATTCCATGTGTTGGAAAAATCAAGAAGCATAGATATTTTTTTTTTCCTTAGTTTATTAAATTACTTGAAAGCGTCTCCCACCGGCGATCAAGTGAGGTGAAAAGGGAAATACTTGAGAAGGCTTTGGCTTGATAGAGCGAGATTACAATTGTCCCGTATATCCAAAGGCCAATACTACAAGAGGTACGTTAAATCGCATATTTACTTGTTTATTCCGCCTAGTTAATATGTGAAATTAATTTAACATGCATGATGATAATTAGTTGTTGGAATTATTATTTGAATTAATTAGGATTAATTCATGCTAGTAATAATTGTATTTAAATTCGTATTTAAATTTCATCCCGAATAGATTCCGGGCACCCCTATTTTCCCAACAACTGGTATCAGAGCCACGGTTTCGGGCTCTGAATTTTAAATTGGAATTTAAATTGTTAAACATTAAATTGAAATTGGATAGTAGAATTGTTAGATCTTTTTTGCAGGTATCCAATTGTCATGGTTTTAATGTTGTTAATTTCATGCGTGTAAATTAATTGTTTTTTAATTTGATTCGTTCGAATTCGTTTTTCTCGTGAGAAAATCCACGAGTAGATTAGTTGTTTTTATTTTGATTCGATCATTGTAATAGACTAGTCTAGATCTAGTATTTATTTTTTTTGTAAAAATAAATTGTAACCGGATCGTGACGAAGAATGAAGAATTAAAAACGGCGTACCCGGACGATGCATACAAGCGTGGCGCATGTATGGACGTAAAATCATGCAAGGGGTGAAGAAAACGAGGACGAACGGTGAAAAAAACGGCACACGGGGGTGCACAGCGCACGCCGTGCGCGACGGGTGCACGGCACCGCGCGCACCGCGCGCGCGCCTCGGGCGCGAGGCTGCAGCGCCTCGGGGCGCTCTGGGCGGCGCCTCGGAGCGCCTCCGTGCAGCGCCTCGGGTGCGCCTCGGCTGCGCCTCGGGGCTGCGCTTTAGCGCGCTTCGGGCAGCGTTTCGGCGTTTTTTGGGCCGGGAAGCGCGCGGGCCCACTTCGTGGGCCGACGCGCGCTGTATCTCAGGCCGTGGAATTTTTTTGGTTCGTGTTTTTTTTCCGTGTGATTTTAAACGTCGTCCCGAACCCCAAACGATGCTGTTTTTGATGAAGTGTTGTCGTTCGAGTGGGAGCACGTCGAGACGAACGTCGGAAAGCAACAAAGACGATTTTTCGCATCAAGACGTGAAGAAATTAAACCGTGACAATTGGATTTGAGTGCTCCAATGTGTTTAATTTTGTTTTGATGGATGTTTTATTTCGTGCACTTACTATTATTTGTTAATATGTGTTTGCATGAATTTAATTGTCCAAGAAAAACCTTACTTTCGAAAATTACTAAGTATGTTTTTATAATCGCAATTTTATTCCGGATATTAAAATTGGATTATTTTGACCTCCATAATTTATTTATTTGTGAAGTTCTTTTGGAATACATTTCCCCCTCGGATCGGCCAAAAGAACGGATTTCACATGAATAAATTCCGAAAGGATGATTGTGGATTATTACTAGTGGCGGTATTGACCCTCACCACGAGTGGCTTGCTCAAAGCGAAATAATAATCCTGTATTTAATTATGGTTATTACTTAGGCATAGGAAATTGATATTAACTTACTCCCCTCGGAGTCCCTGTCAGTTTCTATGTGGTCAAAGTGGGAGCCAACTATTAATTTTGAATTAAGGATTTGTAACTTTTAAGTTTGTAATCCGCTTGAATGTGTTTAAATGTATAGACCACCCCTCGTGGCGCATTTAAATTGTTTCGAGATGTTGGCTGATGCATGATTATATTATTTTAAGGTTTCAATATAATTGATGTGATCAAAATTATGTGATAATTTCGTATTTTTCTAGATATTGATATGAATGTATGTTTTATTCTCAGTTCATCATGTCGCAACCTTTTAATCCACTGTATAGTATACTTAAAGATAATAAACTTGTTGGTGAGAACTATGTTGATTGGAAACGTAATATAAACATGGTCATTCCTACGCAAGAACACTATTGGATATTTAGCGATGACGTACCCAAGAAACCTAATGATAAGTCAAGTAATGGGGAAAAGGCGATATTCGATGATTGGAAGCATTCCAATGAGCACATGAAGCACATCATCTTGACATTTATGTCTGAGGATTTGAAGCGCATTCATGAAGGCATTGAAGCGGCTGTTGATATCATGAATAGCCTTGAAGAGATGTTTCAACATCAGAACCCCATGGCGAATCTGTTCACCATTCGTGAGAAGCTCACGAAGGAAATGGTGAAGGGAACACCCGTAAGGGATCATGTTCTCAATTTTAGGCGTGAGTTTGAGAAACTCGAGTTTCTTGGTGCCGGACAAAGTGAAGAAAGTCAAATCGATTCCATACTCCTAAAGCTATCGAGTAGTTTTGATGGGTTCTTTTGGGAATACGTGTTATCTGAACACAAGTTCACTTTGGATACCCTGCTCAAAGCCTTGATAACGGTAGAGTCATACTTGGGGAGTAGGGACGAGGCTTTGGTGATCAAGAACTTTTTCTCGAAATCTAGGCCAATGGAAGGTGAGATTGAGAAAGAGGTGGTTGATCGGAACCAAACCAGTAGACTCACTTTGGGAGGCAAGAAAAGAGCTTTCAAGCCGTACGGCGTGAAGATATCCGGTAAGAGTAAGTGCTTCAATTGCGGGGAAAGAGGACATTGGAGGTCTACCTGTTCTAAGCCTAAGAATGCGGTAAAGAAAGGTAAGTCTCATGCTTTAGTCGTTGAAACATATGTTGCGGCGTATGCTGCCCACGTTTGGGTAGTGGATACCGGGGCAACTGATCATATTTGTTTCACTCTTCAGGGGTTCCAGCTAACCCGACGACTTAGCAAGAATGAGATCACCATCACTTTGGGCGATGCTACGAGAGTGGCAGCCGAAGCAGTGGGAGTCGTGCACCTATCTTTTGAAGATAGAGTTTTAATTTTAAGAGATGTTTTATACGTTCCGAACTTTAGGAAGAATTTAATTTCGGTTTCTAAGTTGTTTTTTGATGGATATTCAGTTACTTTTAATAAAGTTGTTACTGTTTCTTTTAAGAATGATGTTATCTGTCATGGAACGTTGGTAAACAATCTCTATACGATTAAGTGTGCACACCACTCAAATAATGAATCTAATAACACATCGATCATTTCGAGCAATGAAAGAAAGCGTTCTTCGAAGATGAACGAAACACTTCTATGGCATCTTAGACTAGGTCATATTAATCTAAAGCGGATAGAGAGATTGGTGAAAGACGGATCCTTGGAATCACTCCAAGTCGAGCCGTTTCCAACTTGTGAATCCTGTTTAGAGGGTAAGATGACCAAGAGGGCATTTGGAGCCAAGGGGAATAGAGCCACGGAAGTGTTAGAACTCGTTCATACCGATGTGTGTGGTCCAATGACGATCAAAGCGAGAATGGGGTATGAGTATTTCGTTACCTTCATTGACGATTACTCAAGATATGAGTACATTTACCTTATGCGGCATAAGTCTGAAACTTTTGAAAAGTTTAAAGAGTTTAAGGCCGAAGCCGAGAAACATAGGGAAAAGAGTATCAAGTTTCTACGATCAGATCGTGGAGGCGAATACCTCAGCGATGAATTCTTGAACTACCTATCGGACGAAGGGATCGTATCCCAGTTGACCGCACCGGGAACCCCTCAATAGAATGGTGTGGCGGAACGAAGGAACCGGACTCTTTTAGAGATGGTCAGATCCATGATGAGTTATTCGGATTTACCCAAGTCGTTTTGGGGTAATGCCTTGGAAACGGCGGCTTATATTCTAAACTTGGTGCCATCCAAATCGGTTCCTAAAACCCCAATAGAATTGTGGACCGGGCGCAAACCCAGTCTAAGACATTTGCGGATTTGGGGTTGTCCGGCATACGTGCTAGACAAGGAAGCCGGTAAGTTGGATCCACGTTCGGAATTAAGGCTGTTTATAGGATACCCTGCGGGAACGAAAGGGTGTATGTTCTATAGTCCCAAGGATCAAAAGACCATGATTAGTACACACTTTAAATTCTTGGAGGAAGACTATATGAACAATCGGAAACCTAAAAGTGAAATTACCTTAGAAGAATTGAGAGGTCAAACCTCGATACCAAGTATACAAGATGATGTACCACACGTCACATCTTCACAACCGGAACCCCGTCGTAGTGGGAGGGTTCCTAGGCAACCCGAGAGATTCATGGGGATAGGAGAATCTTCGGATTTGGTTCCCGGTGTTGAATCAGACCCATGGACGTACGATAAGGCAATCCAAGACAAAGACGCGGAGTCATGGCAAACGACAATGGAAGCCGAGATGGGTTCGATGGATCATAATCAAGTGTGGGAGTTGGTCGAGCCACCCAGTGGGGTAGAACCCATTGGATGCAAGTGAGCGTATAAGAGGAAAAGAGGACCGGACGGAAGGGTTGAAACCTTCAAAGAAAGGCTTGTGGCCAAAGGGTATACTCAGAAAGAAGGGATCGATTATGAGGAAACCTTTTCGCCTGTAGCTATGCTTAAGTCCATCCGTATTATCTTGTCGATCGCTGCGCACCTAGATTACGAGATCTGGCAAATGGATGTCAAGACGGCTTTCCTCAACGGAAGTCTTGACGGGATATATATCTATATGCAACAGCCCAAAGGTTTCATTGAAAAAGGCCAAGAGAATCTCGTATGCAAGCTCAAGAGATCCATTTACGAACTTAAGCAAGCATCGCGTACTTGGAACCAGTATTTTGATCAAGTGATTAAGTCTTATGGGTTTGATCAAAACGAGTTCGAAAGTTGTGTGTATAAGAAGCGTGACAGAACTGCGGTGGTATTCTTAGTATTATACGTAGACGATATTCTGCTCATTGGAAACAATGTAAAGGTATTGTCAGACGTAAAGGTATGGCTGTCAAAACAATTTGATATGAAGGACTTAGGGGAAGCCGGTCACATCCTTGGGATCAAAATCACTCGCGATCGCAAGAAGAGGATGTTGGGCTTATCGCAAGCTTCATACATTGACACTGTTTTGAAGCGTTTCAGCATGCAATATTCCAAGAAAGGTTTTGTACCTTTTAGGCACGGAATCCATCTATCGAAAGAAATGAGCCCTAAGACGCAAGCGGAGATAGATGACATGAAAGATGTTCCGTACGCTTCGGCCGTAGGAAGCCTTATGTATGCAATGCTGTGTACGAGACCGGATATCTGCTTTGCCGTGGGCATGGTGGCAAGATATCAAAGTAATCCCGGGAAAGACCATTGGACTGCTGTAAAGTGCATCTTGAGGTATCTGAAAAGAACTCGGGAGCGGATGTTGATTTACCAGTCAGATAGTCTAGTTCCCATAGGATACACGGACTCGGATTTCCAATCAGACATAGACTCAAGAAAGTCAACCTCGGGTAGTGTGTTTTGCATGGGAGGAGGAGCCATTTCATGGAGAAGCGTTAAGCAGAAATGCATCGCCGATTCGACCATGGAAGCCGAGTATGTAGCTGCTTGTGAAGCAGTGAAAGAGGCAATTTGGCTCAAGAACTTCTTAGTGGACTTGGACGTTGTTCCGAATTTGCCCGACAAGATAACTGTCTTTTGTGACAATGCCGGAACAGTTGCAAATTCAAAGGAACCGAGAGCCCACAAGGCCAGCAAACACATAGAAAGAAAATACCATCTGATACGAGAAATCGTTAAGAGAGGAGATATAGAGGTGGCAAAGATAGCGTCGGGTGACAACCTAGCGGATCCATTCACAAAGGGTCTGCCTCAGAGTACATTCGAGAGACATGTGGATGGAATGGGAGTCAAGACTATTGCCAATCTGCTTTAAGTATAAGTGGGAGGAATTATTAGGTTAGTGTAGGTTGACATGAGATGTCACGTAGAGCTACTACACTAAGACATGCGTGATGTATACTAAAAGCAGACTTTAAGTATAAGTGGGAGATTGTTGGAGTTATACGTGAAAGTATGCTTTTACTTTGTATAACTCGTGTATCAAACACTCGTTTTATGAGAATAATTCTTTTATCGCATTTGCTTTAGTTATGATTGAATGTTGAATTTCTATTGCAAACCGTTTAATATATAGTACGTGTTACATAGTAGTTAATGTGGTGATACCCGATCACGGAAGACGACATTAACAGTTTACTTGTAACTAAACGTACATTTTCACGACCTAGGTGGAATTGAACAATCCGCCGTGAAAGGTCGATGTGTAAGGCTCAGATTGGTCTGTCTTGACTAAGAGATTGCACTAGCACATTTAGTATGTGTTGAAGAGGTCCTACAGCGAGGATAAATTCTTCTGTTCTGAAAGGTGAAGAATTAGACCTCAGTGGTTGTTGATTTCTTAATCTCCATCACTTAAATAGGACCGTGTGTGTTTAATAGTTACTGCTTTGATTCATGTTGGGTGAGAATCATTACGACTTCGAACTTTGTGTCTTGGGCAGTAATATTAATCATACGACGGTTGCTAAGATTTAATACGGAGAAACGCGTGCGAGTACGACTCGTGTGATTAGTTCCCTTGGTGGGCTCAGAAGTTTTATTGTACCAAATCTTGCAAGTGAAGAATTAGTTTCTTCGGTACGAATAATAATGTTGAGCTGTCTTTACTCCAAGGTGAAAGATGTTAATTAATTTAGAGCTATTCAGAAGCTTAATTAATTAATGGACTTGATAATATTAAACGCGGGAAATAATAACCGGGTGCCCATATTATCGTAATATGGATTAAGATGGATAGTGCAATATTAATTTATTAGTGGTAATAATTAATATTAATGGATTGAATTATATTGGGGCTCAATATTGAAATTCAGAAGTCCATTAGGAGGTCCAATCTTAATTCTCCTTAAGGCCCCTCAAGTAGCCCATTAAGTAGCCCAATAATGATAAGGTGATTAAAATAAAAAGAAAATAATTATGCTGGTTTTTCTCTCTTAATTTTCGAAAATTGATATCTTGGAGCAAGAAAAGATCTTGTTGATTTTCTTGAAAAGATATTATGGAAGATAAGTATTCTTGGAATACAAGATTATCTCATATATTCAAGAAGATCCAAATCTTAGATTTTTGTTTCATTATTTTCGAAAATTATGACTTAATTTGTAGGGTGAGATTTTTGTGGAATATTTTATTTTGGAGAAAAGAATATATGGGATATATTCAAGATTTCTTAGAGTCTAAGAAAAGATTTCTCCAAGCCCATATTACACATGATATTTTCGGCCCTTACATCTTATAAATAGGGGATGATTATTTCATCCCCATATACATAATTCCATGTGTTGGAAAAATCAAGAAGCATAGATATTTTTCTTTTTCCTTAGTTTATTAAATTACTTGAAAGCGTCTCCCACCGACGATCAAGTGAGGTGAAAAGGGAAATACTTGAGAAGGCTTTGGCTTGATAGAGCGAGATTACAATTGTCCCGTATATCCAAAGGCCAATACTACAAGAGGTACGTTAAATCGCATATTTACTTGTTTATTCCGCCTAGTTAATATGTGAAATTAATTTAACATGCATGATGATAATTAGTTGTTGGAATTATTATTTGAATTAATTAGGATTAATTCATGCTAGTAATAATTGTATTTAAATTCGTATTTAAATTTCATCCCGAATAGATTCCGGGCACCCCTATTTTCCAAACAGATAGACTTCCTAGTTGTAGATCAACAGTCCACCTATAATGGGTTCCTCGGTCGTCCTTTTTTACATGAATTTAAGGCAGCCATTTCGACGTACTATTACTGTGTAAAATTTCCCACGTCAAAAGGTGCAGGCACAGTCGAAGGTGACCAGAAGAAAGCTCGTGAGTGCCTCTTGCAACTTCAACCCAAAGATCACAGAGTCAACATGGTGGACAAACAACCGAGCAGCTGTGGTGAAAATAGACTGTCCACTCCCAACGAAACCATGGACTCTATCGATACAGAGATGATGGAAGTAGACGAGCAGCTGTGTGGGGACGAATAGCTGTGCCGAGGTGAGCAGCTGTGCAGAGACGAACAGCTGTGCCGAGGCGAGCAGCTGTGCGGGGACGAATAGCTGTGCCGAGGCGAGCAGCTGTGCAGAGACGAACAGCTGTGCCGAGACGAGCAGCTGTGCGGAGACGAACAGCTGTGCCGAGGCGAGCAGCTGTGCAGAAACGACCAATTGTGCGGTGACGAACAGCTGTGCAAAGATGAGCAACCAAGCGAGGAGAGAAATGAAGTCACATCGGCTAGCAACAGAGTAGAGCATGCAGCACCGGCCAACAGTAAGATGGAAGATATTGAACCACGGCTAAGTACGAAACCAATGGAAGTTGAGGACGAATTGAACATGGAAGGGCCCATCATTGACCCGCATTGGAAAAACCAGAAACGGAGGGCTACCCCGGTTGAAGAGTTAGAGGCAGTAAAGGTCGACCCGAACCAAGAGAGCTTAAAACTCTTCATAGGATCTGAGCTCCCGGAGCCATACAGATCCAAAATGACGGAGTTTCTTAAAGCAAATCTCGATGTGTTCGCATGGTCGCATGCAGATATGGTAGGCATTAGCCCTGAGCATGCCTGCCACAGACTCAACATCGACCCGAGAAAAAAGCCGATCCATCAAAAGAGGAGGAAGTTTGGACCCGACAAGTATGAAGCGCTTGACGTGGAGGTCAAGAAGTTGTTGGACAATGATCTGATCAGACAAGCCTTGTGCCCACAATGGGTGGCAAACCCAGTGTTAGTCAAAAAGGCAAGCGGAGCGTGGAGATTGTGCATTGATTTTACTGACCTAAATGCCGCCTGCCCAAAGGACAATTTCCCGTTGCCACATATCGACCAACTGGTTGATAGCACAGATGGACATGAGCTCCTCACATTCATGGATGCATTTGCAGGATATCACCAGATTGCAATGCATCCGGACGATCAGGAGCACACATCATTTTATACCAACAAAAATTTGTTATGCTGGAAAAGGATGTCATTTGGGCTGATTAATGCCGGAGCCACGTACCAGAGGTTGGTCAACAAGATGTTCGATGAGCAAATCGGGAAGACGATGGAAGTGTATGTAAATAATATTGTTGTTAAAAGCCCAAAGAAGTAAGATCACTTGCAGCACCTGACCCAAACATTCAAAATACTTCGGGCCTACAACATGAAACTAAACCCCAAGAAGAGCAGTTTTGGAGTCCATTCCGGAAAATTCTTGGGACATCTAGTCAGTCAGCGAGGAATCGAAGCAAATCCAGTGAAGGTGAAAGCGATCATGGAAATGCAGCCACCCAGATCAGTAAAAGAAGTCCAACGGCTAACCAGGTGCCTAACAGCTTTGAACATGTTCGTCTCAAGATCCGGAGATAAGTGTAGGCCATTCTTCGAGGCAATCAAGAAGGGAAAGTTTCAATGGACAAATGCTTGTCAACGAGCGTTTGAACAGCTGAAAGAATACCTCAGCGATACAAAAATTCTTGCCAAGTCGATCCCAGTGGAGAAGTTATACTTGTACTTGGCGGCTTCAGAAGTTGCAATCAACTCAGTACTCGTTCGAGCGGAAGAAAAGTTCCACCTGCCCATCTACTATGTAAGTCAGGCTTTACATGAAGCAGAACTCAGATATTCGCCAACAGAAAAGCTAGCATACGCACTGGTGATGAGTGTCAGAAAACTTCGTCCATATTTTTTTGACCACCAGGTGGAGGTATTGACAACATTCCCGCTCAAACAGATGCTGCACAGACCCGACACAGCTGGTCACCTCCTGAAGTGATCCTTGGAAATTAACCAGTTCGGAATTTCATATGCTCCTCGAACAACGATCAAAGGGCAACCCTTAGCCGACTTCATAGTCGAGCTGACTTTCCCCCAAGATCCGACGAGAGGACATAATCATCCCTGGCACATGTATGTTGACGGATCATCTACCAACATAGCGTGGGGGGCAGGAATAGTTTTGATAAGTCCAGATAGGCAAGTTTTTACTTCAGCTGTTCGTTTTGAGTTCATGGCGACAAACAACGAAGCAGAATATGAAGCATTGATCGCTGGATTGCGGCTAGCATTAGCAGTTGGAGTAAGAAAATTACAGATTTTTGGAGATTCACAGCTGATTGTCAACCAAGTTCGAGGAGAGTACGAGGCGAAGGACGAGAACATGGCTTTGTAACAGAAAATTATTGCTCACCTGGCCTCCATGTTCGAACAAATATACATCGAACAGGTACCAAGAGACAATAATGCGCAAGCAGACGCGCTCGCTCGGCTAGCAACTAGCTCCGGACCAGCGGAGTTATCCGAGGTTACATTGACAAGGATATCCAACCCATCAACCAAGGATTACAAAATCTATCAAGTTGACGAAGAGTTGGGGGAAGATGATTGGAGAACGCCGACCATCAAATACCTACAGAATAACGAAAAACCAGATAACCCGTTGGAGGCTAGCAGGTTGGTTAGGAGAGCAGCAAGATACACCAACAGAACGAACAGCTGCGTTCGACGAAGAGGCGAACAACTCTGCACTAACAACAGAGTTGGACTTGCTTGAAGAAAAGATAATCACAGCAGAAATGAAAAATGCAATCTATAAGAAAAGAGCAGCAAAGTACTATAATTCTCAAGTAAAAGCAAGAGATTTCGAAGTCGGAGATTTGGTGCTTCGGAAGGTTTTGGCACCACCACCAGGAGTATTCGGCCCGACTTGGGAGGGCCCATACAAGGTGACAAATAAGTGGTATAATGACACATATGACCTTGAAGACATGGAAGGCAAGTCATCCCAATACTCATGGAATGCAACTTTACTCAAGAAGTACTATCAATAAAGTCCTGTAAGTCTTAGAAGTTTTACAATATAAATTTTTTGTAAGCTCCTTGTAAATTCCTAAAAAAAAAAAAATTGCACAAGTTTATATTTGAGCGAGCAGTTGTGTATGTTAATATTAGTGTGAATCTATGTCACTAGTCCAAGTCCTAAATCACTCAGTTGCTCGCCTAAAACTTGCAAAGCACAAGTCTGTCACAAGACGAACAACTGAGCTTAACAAATGCAAAATAAGGCTAAGTCCCTAATGGACCAATAACCCACATTAATGCAAGGCCAAGTCCACAAGCGACCAAAAAGGCCCAAACAATTAAAGGTCAAGTTCTATGAGAACCAAATGACCAACTTAAAAATTTCACTAAGTGTTTACCTTAAGAAAAAAGGAACACACTTAGAAACTAATAAAGAGTCATATGCAAAAGCAGTAAGCGAGCAACTGAGTAAGATAGAGATAAATGCACAAACTTGTAAATTAGCAAAAGCTTTCATTTCATCAAGTCAAAAGATGTTTACAATAGGAGTGATAAGTACAGAAAGAGGATGTGTATCCTATTGCAAATCAAAGAACTAAGTCTTCAAGATGGAGAAAGAGGAACATCTGCATTGCTGGTCGCCTCGGTACTCGGCTGCTCGTCGGGAACAGTTGAAGTACCCGCCACATCTATTGGAGTTAGGGGAAATGATTGCAAACCCTAAAAGACTTTATCATTGGTCACCGCCGGAACCTCCTCTAGTTGACCACCAAAAGTAGGGGGCACAGTATTGACGTCCTCATCGAAGATATCCAAGGAAAAACCGGCAGTGACGGCGATGCAACGAGAATGACAGTGACACGACGGCGGCGCAGTGATGATTTGTGGCCGGAAACACTGCGATGGTTACAAAAATGGGAAAGAAGCAAAAGTTCGACCTATTCATAAGGAAAAATATGGGGTAAAAATGCAAAATCTCAAAAAATTCATAAGCCCGTGTGTACAAACATGGGAGCGCGCGTAACTGACGCGACGCCTCGTCTCCCATACATTGAGAAATCAACTGCCACCATCCGAAAAGACGCACCCAGTTGTTCGCCCAATATTCTCGCCTCCGAGAAAAATCAAATTCCACCTGCTCGACTGCTCGCCCTTCGTGGAAAAAGATATCAGTCGTAGCTTGATCTCAGTTAGTCAATTTAGGGGGCAATTGTTGGTAGGCGAGCAGCTAAGCAAAGGGTTTACTCGGTAGACGAGCAGCTAAGCAAAAAGTCAACAAAGGATAATTAAGACATTATGCTTATTGACGAACAACTGAGCAAACGACTCACAACTGAGTAAGACGACCAGCTGGTCGAGATGCTAAGGCGACCAACTGTGCGAGGAGCCGACACTAGCAGTTGTGCAAGGAGCCGAGGCTAGCAGCAGTGCGAGGAGCCGACGCTAGCAGCAGTGCGATGAGCCGACGCTAGCAGCAATGCGAGGAGCCGACGCTAGCAGCTGTGCGAGGAGCCGACGCTAGCAGCTGGGCTAGGAACCAAGGCTAGCAACTGGGCAAGAAGCCTAAGCTAGCAGCTGCGCAAAAAGCCTAGGCTAGCAACTGAGCAAGAAGCCTATGTTAGCAACTGGGCAAGAAGCCTAGGCGAGCAGCTGGTGAAGAGGCTAAGATGAGCAATTGGTCAAGATGATGACCATCCAAGCGAGCAACTATGCAAAGATCACAAACATGGAGCGAACAACCGAGAGAGTAGAGGTTCGAATACCCAACGAAGACATACAGACGAACAATAGGTCACCACGGAAAGCAGCTGAGTAACCTGTTGATAGGCGACCAGGCGATCAACAGTGATCAAAGATTAAGAAGTTAATGATCTAAAATTAAGAAACAGGCGACCATCAGAGTTTGAAGATAGTCAAATCTTCTGGCGACCAGGAGTGCGGTCAGATACCTTGTAGGCGACCAACAAAACAAAGAACAAGAAAAATGAATAACCAAGACTAAACATGAAGGCGAAAAGCGGACAACTTTGCAACAACGCGAACAACTGTGCACCAAGCACAAACACGAGGCGAACAAAATGTCTGTAGCGTGACTTGAAGCAAAAATACTAGCTTTTACTAGTCGCTTCCCCGCAAGAGTATGGGTTCACTGTAGTATGGGCAAGTATAGGGACCAAGTATTATCGAACCCAAGGGAAAGTGTGTATGCGAATAGATCCCTGAAGATCTACGCGTCGTAGTTAATATGAGTGAAATGTTTTTTTGGGTTTTTTGGAAAGATTAATTAAAACTAAATTAAACTAATTAAACTAAAGAATGAAAGAAACGAATAAACTAAGGTGTGTTTTCAAATAAGAGATGGTGATGCGTAGGATAGGAATCCCTACGTATACTAACGGAACAGGTACATAATCAAAATAACTGTGACGCGCCAGAAATAACCTAAGTAAAAGAATGCAAGGTGAAAGCTCAAGATTCTAAACCCTAATACTTTACCCTAACACTCGACTTCACTAATCCACTAACAAGTTAATAGATTGTGCTTAATTAATGAGACCCTGATTTAACTAAGGTGATGCGGTCGTCCTCCTTCGCTAAACCGGTAGATGAATTAACCTCTCCTAAACCCTCTCGTTAAGTCTACTCGTTGTTAAAGAGTGATACGGTCGTCCTCTCTCTAACACCTTTCGAACGAAATTCAAAAGTAAAGTCTAGATTAATTTTAAGAATTCATTAACCAAGAGAATTAAAACCTAACGTCACAAGTTACCCTAATTACGTACCCACAACCTACTTCTACGAGTTCATCCTACCCTAAGCATGCAAGGGTTTTAGCTAGACATAGATTTAACGTAAACAATAACAATTAGACAAGTGACGAACATGAACATGGTAATTAAATCAAAGAAAAGATCGTACATAAACTAGGGTTTTAAAATATAAAAGAATAAACTGAAATTAATTAGCAAAACGAGGTCTCAACGTATTCAAGAACAAAAGATATTAAGAAACGAAACTAAAACGTGAAATCGTAATGTGAATTCGTAAGCAAAAACCTCAAAAACGTAAAATTAAACTTGCTCGTCTCTTCTCTTCCTTCTCTCTCTAAAAATTATGTGTAAAAGTGATGTGGTGCGTTCCGGGGTCCTTCAAAACGTGTTTAGAAGAGGTATATATAGGCAACGGGCCGATTCGTGAACTCGTGGGCCGAAAAACGTAAGTTGGAGAAAATGCCTTGGAAGCGCTCGAGCAGACCCGCTCGAGCGGGTCGCTCGAGCTATGGTGGTCGAACGGATCAGGAGCTCGAGCGGGGCGCTCGAGCTCTCTTGGTCGAGCGGTTCTGGTGCTCGAGCGGGGCGCTCGAGCTATCTCCCTCGAGCGGCCCAAACGTTCTGTATGTTTTAGGCGCTCGAGTGATGATGCTCGAATGAGCCTTCCTTCCTTTGCAACTAACACTTTTCTTCTCACGTACTAATACCAATCGTATTTCTTCGATATCTTCTCATCCGGGCATCCGTTTTAGTCGATTCAAAGTCCTACGAACTCCGTTTTTCATCCTCGATTCACCTATGAGTATCAAAGAGACAAATTCATCAATGTATAGAAATAGTACTCATTTGGCTCTAAAAACTCAATAAATTCGACCAAAACTAGGGCGTTTCTAGCTACGAATCATGACAATTTCACGCCTAATCAACCCCCCCAAACTTACCATATTGCTTGTCCCCAAGCAATGAAATAATAAGTCAAGTGAAATTGTTAGGGATGAGTCAAAAAATCAACCATGCAAGCTAATGAACTCAAGCTTCAAAAGTCAATCACCCGTATACTCACTCACTTTCTTTATCGTACTCATGCAACAATAACAAGAAACACCAAGATCAAGTATGGATGTGCACTCAACGATGTGTTTCGCTCCCTCACAAGTGTATATCAATAATAAAGGGACTCACTCAAACAATCAATCACTCGATTTGGCAGCCATAGGCTTGTAAGCGCTCTTAACTCCGACCATACTCTAGAAATCAATGCCAAATCAAAAATGACTTTTCTTAAGGTTGTAATGTAGGCTCTTTGGACAGGTGGGATAACAATATGAGTAAGTGACTTAAGTGAATGGAGAATAGAAAGTCAAACTTTGGCACTTCGAGATTAGGAAGAGACTACTTCAAACATATTCAATCAACACTCTTTCAATTCCACTTTTCTCAACACTTCAATTTTTTTTCTAACTCTTTTCACTTTTTTTTTCTTCAATCACTTCACTTTTTTTTCTTTTTCGCACAAACACATGAGCTCAATTTTTTCTTTTGCTCATTTTCAATTTTTTTCTTTCCCACAACTCAAATCTCATTCACACCCTTATTTTATCACCACTCAACCATCATAATTCCTTTTCTCAACTCAACTCAATCCCTTCAACCTTCACACTTTTCCTATTCTCCACTCAAATTGGGACAAAAGGCTTAGGAACTTGGAATAGTGTTTAAATGTGCTAGCAAATAAAATAGGCTTTAGGCTCAAAGGGGCTAGCAAGGGATACATGTCATTGGTAAGGAAAATTTTGGCTAAGTGACTCACTTAAATAAAAAATGGCCTAAGATCACATTCGGCATATCAAACTAGACACAATCAAGAAGCAAGAGCACACACAAGTTCTAGCATCCTCTAAGGTGACGATCCACTCACAAACGAAGAGATTAATTAATGCATCAAAACCTCATAAGGCTCAAAAGCTCACGGCTTTCACATCCATGCTAGTCCTAGTGCATTCTCACTTTCATCACACAAGTACTCAAAAGAAAAATTCACAAGCATACAAGTTCTTTCTCAAATCAGCTCAAACTCAAACACTCACACAAAAGAATTTCTAACTCACCCTTAAAACTCACTCTACTCATCAAATCATACTCAAAGATAGCAATCAACAAGCATAAGATGATTGATAGGCATGAAATATGCAATAGCGAGTCAAATCAAAATCACCCCAAGGAGTATCTCAACAATCTAATAATCAATCAAACTCAACTCAAAGATAAGGGCGTGCATGCATGTGCAATGTAACAGGAAACATAAAAAAACTCCACCCCCCAAACTTCGACCTTGCTAGAGGTCTAAGTTTGGGGTTGTGGGTTACCTCAACCAAATAATTCCGTTTCTCTCAATAGCTTTGACACTCCCTTGTCTCAAGTTGGTTCCTTCAATCTGAATAACTCCATGATACCTTTACTCCTTTAGAGACAAGCCTACAAGCAACTCACTCACATACGAGGTTAAACATACGACTCAAAATAACTCCCTAATAACTAAAAAAAACTCAAAGCAAATAAAAATAATAATGGGTTGCCTCCCATTCAGCGCTATTTTTAAGGTTCTCATGCCGGACCGAGCTCAAAGGAGCTTATGGGACATCATACTCAAAAATACCTCCCTTACTCTCATAAGAGTGGTGCTTGCATGTCTTTTCTTGGTGCTCCACCTTCATGAGCCCTTTTGCTTCCTTCCCCACCTCAAGTGGTATAGGTCTCAACTCCTTCTCACCTTTATCTGGAGGAGTCTTACTAAACAATTTCTTGAATTTTGACTTCTTCTTCTTAACTCCTCATTTCCCTTCTAACTGGATTACATCCACATTTTTCACCTCTTCATCCTTCAACTTCTTCACTTTATCCCTATCAAAATAAGTCAGATCATAATGCTCTTGGGTTAAATTATCAAGTGAAGGATTATAAAATTTATGAATATGAGATGGATTAGGGATATGAGGTGTGTCTTCAACACGAGGATCAATGGCATCCATGCAATACAAACTCTCATCCTCCTTCGGGTGCTTCATGGCTTCATATAGGGAAATCTTCACTTCTTGATCATCAACCTTCAATGTAATCTTCCCATTTGCCACGTCTAGCACCATCCCCGCCGTAGCTAAGAACGGTCTTCCCAAGATTAGGGGCACGTGCTCATCTTCCTCCATCTCTAGCACTACAAAGTCGGCTGAAAAAATGTGATCTCCAACTCTCACGAGGACGTCTTCAACCACACCTTGAGGTCTAGTAATAGACCGATCGGCAAGTTGAAGCGTCATCATTGTGGGTTGAAGTTCACCACCTTCCAACTTCTTGAAAAGCGACAGTGGCATCAAATTAATGCTCGCTCCGAGGTCGCACAACGCTCCCTTCTTGATCCCGTTCCCAATGTCACATAAGATCGTGAAGCTCCTGGGATCCTTTAGTTTTGGTGGAAGCGCCTTGTGCACTAATGCACTCACCTCGTGGTTCAGCTGCACCAACTTCGGCTCATCCACTCGCCGTCTTTTCGCAATCAAGTCCTTCAGAAACTTTGCATAATGCGGCATTTGTTCCAAAGCATCATAAAAAGGAATGTTAATGTGAAGTTGTTTAAAAACATCAAGAAATTTTGCAAATTTTTCATCAAGCGTTTTCTTCATAAAGCGTTGTGGATACGGGACGGGTATCACAGATTTGGGTACCCCCCATTCATCTCGCTCGGTCACTTTCACTTTCTCCCTTGCTTCCTTTGCCTTCTTCCACTTTGGGACCCTCTCTATCTCCTCAAAGTCTTTCCCCTTCTGGGACTCATTGTTCTCTTTACTCTTATCATCAATTTTCATCTTAACTCCTTCCTTCTCAACCTCAACTCCATCACCTTGAGACTCTATCCCTTCTGTCTCAACTTCTTCTTTGAGTGTCTCAGAATCAGCAGGCATCTCGGGACCATCATATTTGGTCCCACTTCTAAGCTGGATAGCCTTACAATGCTCTTTAGGATTACCCTCAGGCATTGACGGGTATTTGCCAGGCTCTCTATTCAATGACTTTGCAATCTGGCTCATTTGGAACTCTATAGAAGTGAACCTTCGATTGTTCTCTTGTTGAGTTCTGGTCCACTCAACGTTCATCTTCTGGAGCTCTTGATCACGATGATCGTCTTTCTTATGCAGCTCTTTCACATCGTACTCCAAGGATGACAACCTTTTACTTCCTTCCTCCACCTTCTGAAGAATAGCTCTCAACATCTCCTCGGTTGATGCACCGCCTTCTCCACCAGGAGGTTTAGACCCCAGATCAACACCTGCAGGAATAGTAATACCAGCTTTTGGGTTAGCATAAGAGAAGTTCTCATTCTTCCTCCATGTGTTTTGAGGAGGCTGTTGGCCTCCTTGAACTCCTTGTGTGTTCCTCCATTGATTTTGAGGTGGCTGAGGGCCTGGAGGTACAAATGGCTGACCATAAGAAGGTCTTCCAAACTGATTTCCACCTTGGTAGCCATTCTGATTGTAATACGGGCCTCCCATGTAATTGGCTACCTCTTGCTGCCCACTTGGTTGGTCTACTCTCTCATTTTCTACTGCATGCTCTCCAACCAAATTCTTCCCCAACTCGAGGTTGTTGATCTTCTCCATCATGGCCATCAATAGCCTTCTTGTTCCTTCACCCTCTTCAACCTGATGCACTCTCTGGAAATCTGCATCCACGTTCCAAGCACCGGCATTCGTGACAATGTTGTCCACGATCTCCCTACACCTCTCTATGCCTTGATTCAGGAATGCTCCGCCCGCACAGGCGTCTAAATGGTCTTGCCCCGCCTTGTTGGCACCACTATAGAAGAATGCCATAATATCCCCCTCATTGTACCCGTGCTGCGGGCACTCTATCAGCATGTTTGAGTATCTCTCTCACGCTTGACGTAGGTCCTCTCCTTGCTTCTGGCGGAAGGAAGAGATCTCAATCCTCGCTTTAATCGTTCTCGATGGAGGGTAGAAGCGCTCGAGGAACAGACGCTCGAGCTCAGCCCAAGTGGTAATACCTCCCCGTGGAAGCGTATTATCGTACCACTCTTTTGCTATTCCCGTCAATGAGAATGGGAACAGCCTAATCCTCTTGGCATCTTCAGACATGCCATTGTAATTAAATGTGGAGGCTATCATTAGAAAGCTCCTCAAGTGTGTATGAGGATTCTCCTTCCCGATCACCCCCTTAAACTGATTCTCGGTAAGCAGCTTTAAAATTCCCGGGGATATCGAGAAGTTGTTCGCCTCAACAGGTGGTAAAGCCACTCCATCATAGTACCGTTGTGGCTGCGCCGCAAACCTCCCTCGAATAGCCATCTGATCTGCATTCTGAGGAACGTGTTGAGGATTAACAGCTAGTACGGGTACTTGTTGGGGTGGTGGTGGTTGGTAAACAGGTGGTTGATTGTAAGCAGGAGGTGGAGGATACGGGTATGGTGGGTAAGGATAAGGTGGGTATGGGTAGGGTGGATAAGGTAAGTTGTTTTGTGGTAAATTAGGATGTGGGTAAGCAGGGTTGTTCTGAGGATGTTGGACAATGTTATGAGCTGGATTGATAACGTTTTGTGCACCCGGGTTTTGGCTCTGACTATCCCCTAATGGATCTTGGTTCTTACTGGTGTTCCCCTCAGTGCCGTCAACCCGGTTCAACCCCTGGTTAAACTCATTCTCGGCATCTTCCAACTCATTATTGATGTCCATTGGTTCTTTCCCTAAGTCGGCAGCGTTCATCCTTCGTAAGAAGGCTCGGTTTCTCCTTGCTATTGTCTCAGGATCTGCAGGTAACCTCTCTTCGCTCGTATTGCCTTTCTGAAACACTAGCAGAAGGATCAAAATGCAACTGCCTAATGAATGGAAATAAAAATAAAAACAGAAAATAAATCACCCACTACTAACTACTAAGCTATCTACAAGTCCTATTCAAAAGCATACAACGCCATCCCCGGCAACGACGCCATTGACTTGAAGCGAAAATACTAGCTTTTACTAGTCGCTTCCCCGCAAGAGTACGGGTTCACTGTAGTATGGGCAAGTATAGGGACCAAGTATTATCGAACCCAAGGGAAAGTGTGTATGCGAATAGATCCCTGAAGATCTACGCGTCGTAGTTAATATGAGTGAAATGTTTTTTTGGGTTTTTTGGAAAGATTAATTAAAACTAAATTAAACTAATTAAACTAAAGAATGAAAGAAACGAATAAACTAAGGTGTGTTTTCAAATAAGAGATGGTGATGCGTAGGATAGGAATCCCTACGTATACTAACAGAGCAGGTACATAATCAAAATAACTGTGACGCGCCAGAAATAACCTAAGTAAAAGAATGCAAGGTGAAAGCTCAAGATTCTAAACCCTAATACTTTACCCTAACACTCGACTTCACTAATCCACTAACAAGTTAATAGATTGTGCTTAATTAATGAGACCCTGATTTAACTAAGGTGATGCGGTCGTCCTCATTCGCTAAACCGGTAGATGAATTAACCTCTCCTAAACCCTCTCGTTAAGTCTACTCGTTGTTAAAAAGTGATACGGTCGTCCTCTCTCTAACACCTTTCGAACGAAATTCAAAAGTAAAGTCTAGATTAATTTTAAGATTTCATTAACCAAGAGAATTAAAACCTAACGTCACAAGTTATCCTAATTACGTACCCACAACCTACTTCTACGAGTTCATCCTACCCTAAGCATGCAAGGGTTTTAGCTAGACATAGATTTAACGTAAACAATAACAATTAGACAAGTGACGAACATGAACATGGTAATTAAATCAAAGAAAAGATCGTACATAAACTAGGGTTTTAAAATATAAAAGAATAAACTGAAATTAATTAGCAAAACGAGGTCTCAACGTATTCAAGAACAAAAGATATTAAGAAACGAAACTAAAACGTGAAATCGTAATGTGATTTCGTAAGCAAAAACCTCAAAAACGTAAAATTAAACTTGCTCGTCTCTTCTCTTCATTCTCTCTCTAAAAATTCTGTGTAAAAGTGATGTGGTGCGTTCCGGGGTCCTTCAAAACGTGTTTAGAAGAGGTATATATAGGCAACGGGCCGATTCGTGAACTCGTGGGCCGAAAAACGTAAGTTGGAGAAAATGCCTTGGAAGCGCTCGAGCAGACCCGCTCGAGCGGGTCGCTCGAGCTATGGTGGTCGAACGGATCAGGAGCTTGAGCGGGGCGCTCGAGCTCTCTTGGTCGAGCGGTTCTGGTGCTCGAGCGGGGCGCTCGAGCTATCTCCCTCGAGCGGCCCAAACGTTCTGTATATTTTAGGCGCTCGATCTACGTCACTCGAGCGGGGCGCTCGAGTGATGATGCTCGAATGAGCCTTCCTTCCTTTGCAACTAACACTTTTCTTCTCACGTACTAATACCAATCGTATTTCTTCGATATCTTCTCATCCGGGCATCCGTTTGAGTCGATTCAAAGTCCTACGAACTCCGTTTTTCATCCTCGATTCACCTATGAGTATCAAAGAGATAAATTCATCAATGTATAGAAATAGTACTCATTTGGCTCTAAAAACTCAATAAATTCGACCAAAACTAGGGCATTTCTAGCTACGAATCATGACAATTTCACGCCTAATCATAGCGCCCAACAAAGATATACTAGCGAGCAACTAATCACCGAGGAAAGCAGCTGAGTGGTTTTGAAAGCCAAATACAACATTGGGAACTCCAAGAGTCATTAGTTTAGATATGGTCCAAGTGTCTAAACACTTGGCACCCATCCAAGTGATAGTAGTTTAGATGTTGTACAAGTGTCTCAACACTTGGCACAAATCCAATGGTTAAACCACTAAAATAGTGACACATGGCCTCCTTGTATATCTATAAATACCCCTTCATTTACATGAAGAGGGGAGGATTTTTCCATAATTAAAGATATTACCCAAACTCTTGCAAATTTATTTCTAGAATATTGCTTGATCAAATCCCATGATTTCTTGATCTTGTTTGGTGATCTTAACTAGAGAAAACAACCACTAATCACCTTGATTAAAATAGATCATCAACAACGGCATCTGCGACGGACACGTATCCGTCCCTAAAACAGCCGTAGCTAATTTTTGCGACGGATTTCGCCCTCCGTCGCAAATTAACGACGGATTTCGCCCTCTGTCGCAAATTAACGACGGACAAATCCATCGCAAAATTCGCGGGTCAGACCCGGCCGGGTCACATAGAATTTGCGACGGACAGTAGTCCGTCGCAAACCTTTCGGGTCAGACCCGATCAGGTCAACAACATTTGCGACGGCCACATTCCGTCGCAAATGTTTATATATTTTTTTTTATTTTTTCCTGTTATAATTTGCGACGGGCTGTTTTCCGTCGCAAAATTCAATATACAAAAAAATTACCGAGCCTATACAAAAAAAAGTGGCTCGCGTGGTTCGAGCCTGGGCACTCGGGGCGGCCGGAGCGGGCGCGGACCACTGGGCCAACCGGCCCATTCCTTGTTATATGCGATCCACCTTCTATATTAGTCTTATTAGGCCTTGAACAATTAATCCATTTTTGCGTCCAAGGGGAATCGAACACGGGACCTCTTGTGCAAGAGGAGGGGGGGCGCGCCACTAGGGCACAAGCTACTTTCGTTCATTTTTATGCAATTAATTGTATATGTATTCAAATTAAGTCTTTTTTTTTATAATTCACCAAATTAATTTCTTTTCGTATCTAAGTTGTTTATTAAAATATTTTGCCCAACTATTTTTTCTATTTTGTAAAATTATTTATTTCGACAATGCATAATTTTATAATTCGTTCATTTGTACGCAATTAATTGTATATGTATCCAAATTGACTCATTTTTTTCTATAATTCACCAAATTAATTCATTTTCGTTTCTAACTTGTTTTTATAAATATTGGGGCGATTTAATTTTTATTATTTGTGGAAATTTATTTATTTCGACTCCCGCTTAAATTTATAATTCGTTCATTTGTACGCAATTAATTGTATATGTATCCAAATTGACTCATTTTTTTCTATAATTCACCAAATTAATTCATTTTCGTTTCTAACTTGTTTTTATAAATATTGGGGCCATTTAATTTTTATTATTTCTGTAAAATTATTTATTTCGACTCCCGCTTAAATTTATATATTCGTTCATTTGTACGCAATTAATTGTATATGTATCCAAATTGACTCTTTTTTTTTCTATAATTCACCAAATTAATTCATTTTTGTTTCTCACTTGTTTTTATAAATATTGGGGCCATTTAATTTTTATTATTTCTGTAAAATTATTTATTTCGACTCCCGCTTAAAATTATAATTCGTTCATTTGTATGCAATTAATTGTATATGTATCCAAATTGACTCATTTTTTTTTCATAATTCACCAAATTAATTTATTTTCGTTTCTCACTTGTTTTTATAAATGTTGTGTCCATTATATAAAAGTAAATTCAAACTAAAATAAATTCACAAAATTATAAATTAAAGTAACAATTCAAAAATTAAATTAAAGTAACAATTCAAACTAAAAAAAAATTGTACTTCATAGTTATTAAAAATCAAATTTTTTTAACCATCAGAATTAAATCCGTCTTCCTCTTCCTCCTCATCCTCGCCCAGGTTAACAATCGGCGGCATCGATGGCTGGGTCGGCGGGATCGGCGGCATCGGTGGCGCAGGCATTTGCGCTCGTGGCATTGAATCATAGGCGAATATCTGCCACCACGCCTGCATGGCGGCTGTATACTCCTGCACCTCGACCCGATACCGCTCCATCTCGGCTGTATACCGGTTGTGCGACTCTCGCTGCTGCCTCTCATACTCTTCCTTCTCTCGCTGTTGCCTCTGCATGTTCTTCATCTGCTCCACCACTGTGGCAAGCTGCCTCTCGACCTCACTGGGATGAGAGTCGATGGAAGACTGAGAGGAGGATGAGCCTGAGCCACGAGGTCGGAAAAAGTTCTTTCCGAAGCTGCCCAATCCAGCGAACCGCCCCTTTTTATCCTTGATGTTCTTGAAGTACAATTCATTTTGAACGTCAACAGAAGGCTGTGTGGGGGGCATCGACCCCGACCCCGACCCCTCTGCCGTTTCCTCAGGCTGAGGCTGAGAGACAAGGTCCTCGAGCATCTTTCTCTGCAAATTAATTATACAAAAAAATAACTAAATTGAACACAAAATATAAAAAATACTTTTAATATTAAAAATTTAAATAATACTATTAATATTGAAATAATACTTACGTGGATCTCGGTGGTACGGCCGTAGGTAGACTTCCCAGTCTCCTCGACGAATGGGTGGGCGAGCTGCAATCTCTCAAAATGAGAGGGCTCGCGTCCTTGCTCCGCCGCCTAATTAGAAAAAAAGATAGTAAAAATTAATATCACTCATAAAAATTAGGAAAAATAATAATAAAAATTCAAAAACTACAAAATTAAAGACGAAACTTACAAATCTCAACCCGTGCTCATAAATGGACCGAGAACCGGCCCGATGTCTCGCCATCCCTTCTCCATCAGGGTCACTACGCCGATTAGCCTTGTTTTTCGCCGACCTCTCTTTGAATGCAGGAGAATCCCAGTACCGGAGGAATTGGTCCCAAATCGGCCGCCTTTCACTGCCAGTCCCCATGTCGGTGGCCACTCCATCCTTGTACCACTTGTCCCTCATTCTGTAAAGGAGGTCCCTGTATCTTTCTGTCGCATATTTTTCAAAATTCCTCAACATTTGGTCATCGTGCTCCGGTGCCCATACACATTCTTTCTGCAATTACAATTTAAATGTAAATATTTGTTTATATATTTGATATTAATAAACGGTGAATTAATAAATTAAATTAATACCTTAAACTCCTCGAAGTATGTCTTTTTTCTTGCATCGGACACTAACCCCCAACTGTAAGCGGTGGGCTCGAATCCACCGCGAAAGATGGACTTGGAAACCTGATTAGCAGCCTCATGACCCGGAATCCAACTGTAAAATTAAAACTTCAAAGTTAGTAAAATAATTAGGTTTTAATTAATAAAAAAATTGAGTATAAAATATTAAAACTTACGTATGACCACATGGCTGAACAGGCATCCGTGCTTGAACAACCGGATGCTGGCGGGAGAAGGATGAGCCCTCAGCAGTCTGCTGTGAGGAGGAGGAGGAGCCCGCACCAGGCTGTGAAGAGGTCTCTGATAGAGACCTCGGCCTGAAAATAGGTGGAACCACGGGTCTTAGTGAGGCCCGCCGTCTCCTCCCTCCTCGTCCTCCTCGACTTGCCTCCTCATCCCTCAGAGGCTGCTGACTGTCGTTGCCACTGCCTTGTCCGCTCATCTATAACAAATATCACGAATTATTCAATCAACTAACCTAAAATCAATCAACTAATAATATTATTTTGTAAAATTATTAAACTTAAATCAAGCAACTAATATTATTCAAACTACCTACTCAACTAAATTCATTCAACTAAATTAAAATCAATCAACTAATAATATTATTTTGTAAAATTATTAAACTTAAATCAAGCAACTAATATTATTCAAACTACCTACTCAACTAAATTCATTCAACTAAACTAAAATCAATCAACTAATAATATTATTTTGTAAAATTATTAAACGTAAATCAAGCAACTAATATTATTCAAACTACCTACTCAACTAAATTCATTCAACTAAACTAAAATCAATCAACTAATAATATTATTTTGTAAAAATTATTAAACTTAAATCAAGCAACTAATATTATTCAAACTACATACTCAACTAAATTCATTCAACTAAATTAAAATCAATCAACTAATAATATTATTTTGTAAAATTATTAAACTTAAATCAAGCAACTAATATTATTCAAACTACCTACTCAACTAAATTCATTCAACTAAATTAAAATCAATCAACTAATAATATTATTTTGTAAAATTATTAAACTTAAATCGAGCAACTAATATTATTCAAACTACCTACTCAACTAAATTCATTCAACTAAACTAAAATCAATCAACTAATAATATTATTTTGTAAAATTATTAAACTTAAATCAAGCAACTAATATTATTCAAACTACCTACTCAACTAAATTCATTCAACTAAATTAAAATCAATCAACTAATAATATTATTTTGTAAAATTATTAAACTTAAATCAAGCAACTAATATTATTCAAACTACCTACTCAACTAAATTCATTCAACTAAATTAAAATCAATCAACTAATAATATTATTTTGTAAAATTATTAAACTTAAATCAAGCAACTAATATTATTTTGTAAAATTATTAAACAATTCAACTAAAATCAATCAACTAAAATTATTTTGTAATATTATTTAAACATGCTTAACAATTAAAAATTAACAAATTACTTAAACAATTCAACTAAAATCAAACAACTAAAATTACTAAAATTAAAAATATAATATAAACTTAACAATTCAACTAAATTCAATTCTAAACTTAACAAATTCTAAACATGCTTGGAAATTAAATTTTAAACGGTAAAAATGAAGAAAACTTACGATTTAATGAAGAAACGAGCACTCGGTTGGGACGGATTGGCTCTACAGCGACTGCACCCGACTTCTCCCTCCTCTTTCTCTCTTTTTCCTCTTCTTCCTCTTCTTCTTCTCACCGCCTGCGCTGTCCTTTATATAAGGCGAAAAAATTTGCGACGGACGCCTGTCCGTCGCAAATTGCGACCGCCAAACACCTGAACGACGTCGTTTTTTAGTATTTGCGACGGCCAAGCCGTCGCAAATGTGAAATTTAAAATTTTGCGACGGACAATCCGTCGCAAATCAGTCAACGCGACGTTTCCCGAAAGGTCGCACAAAACCGGGTCAATATTTACGACGGAATAGGCCGTCGTAAATTCGAAGTTAAAAATTGCGACGACAATATCCGTCGCAAAATAGTCAAGTGGACCGTTTCCCCAATGGGTATTTTTTAACGGGTGTCCGTCGCAAAATTGAAATTGAAATTTGCGACAGCTAATCCGTCGCAAAATTTATCGGTATGCAACGAAGTTAATGGACCCCACACTTTGTGACGGACTAGACGTCGCAAAACAGTGCAGTTTGCGACGGTTTTTTATTTCCGTCGCAAATTATCTTTTATTCCGACGAGTCTCCAATATCCGTCGCAAATTCATAAAATTTGCGACGGATAATTGTCCGTCGCAAGTTTCCCGTCGCAAAACAATGTTTTTTTTGTAGTGTTACTGTGCCACCAGGAAGTGGAGTCATGTATTATTTGAGATGTGTTCTCAACGTAGACCATTAAGCTACGTGTTACGACGATTTGAAAGAAAATAAAGGCAACACCTACTGCGAAGCTTGCTACACAATGCCATTGTTGGAAGAAGACACAAAGTATATTGACAAGATCATCGAGACATCTTATGTTATGACCATTAACAAGAGTTATGACATTCACTTAAAAACCTTGGTCTTTTTTTTTTTTCTAAAGTGGGGTTTTCAATCATGGAGAATTATATGTTACTATGTCTAGAGTAACCATGTGAGAAAGTTATGAAAATTTTGATATGCAATGTGAGTAGGACAAAAAGTTACAATCAACATCATTTATAAGGAAATATTTCTAGATTTATATTTAAAAAAAATACATTTTAAATTCGTATTAATAATGTAAATGTTTTCAACATTTTGAGTACAGGCCATTAAATCTCCAAACCCTACTTAAACAACTCGTGGGTTGAGAGGATGTTGGACAGAGTAGGTGATGAGGATGGTTGTATTTTTGTGTCTTCACCTTGGTTTCTTTGGTTCGCCAGAAATCAGCTGCTCTTTAACAAAAAACTTTACTCGTACTAGCACCTTAATTTGTTCCATGATTGAGGTGCAGTGACATGATTACTTGGCAGCCGTTGTAGTCGATTTGTGACATTTACTTTGATGAATTAATGCACTTCTTTTTCAATTTTTATTTTATTTTTACTTGATATATAAGTTTAATATATATGGAAGATTAAATCTTATAAAATTTACATTAGAATATAATATTGAATTAGCTTGTTTACATGTATATATATATACAAGTGTGTATCCCCGCGAATTTCGCGGATTGAAAAAAAACTATTATTATTATTTCAAATTATAGACATTAACTTTTTTTAAATATCTTGTAATTTTGATATAATATTAAAATTGTACTTATAATTCAATGAACAATAAAAAAAAATATTAAACATGAATAAATAGAACATTTAAAAAATATTAACTAATTCACATTCAAACTCACATTAAATATTACTTAAAATTACAGTTGTTGTATACTTGCATGCCCAGTTTTTTCCCCATGGTATGAAGATACAATAACAATCGAACACAAAAGTTTAAATCTGCAGATAGAATCACACATTTCAAATCTAAAGGAAACATTTGACAAAAATGATGTCATAGTTAAATTAAATATTGTGTAGATGTTTGTGTGAGAACAATTGATTAATGTGTTGGTATTTATAACACAATTCAACAAATAAAAATGGCGTTTAGGTATTAATCTTAGTCTTTTTTTAATTCAATTTACATATAGATATTTTGAAAATAAAAAAAGTTAAAAAAAAAATCAATTGTTAAAAAAAAAATCGAAATCCTACTCTACAAAATAATATCTATATTTTACCGTTTCAAATTCTATTTTGCAGGTAGAATTTTATCCAAAATAAAAAATTGTGTTACAATCTATTATTGAAGGTATATTCATTTGGTGGCAATATTATTTGAGAATTATATGCTATCTCGGTGACAATATCTTTTCAGAAAAATTTCAATTCCCTTCTGCAACTTTTACATCTACCTATATTTTGCAAAAATAAATTCTAAAAATATCTAAAAAAAAAATCGTTCGAAAAAAGTATTTTAATATTTGTATGTTAAAACAATATAAAAGAAAAATTGAAATCCTAGACTATAAAAGAGTATATGTACTTTACAGTTTAATAGTCTATTTTGGCGTCACAATTATATCCAAAAATAAATTTTTGTATTATAATCTATTATTGAAGGCAATATATTATATTTGATGTCAAGATTTTTTTAGTATCATACACTATTTCGGTAACAATATCTGTTATGAAATATTTCAATTCCCTCCTACAAATTTCACATCTATCAATATTTTGTAAAAATAACTTCCAAAAATATTTTAGAAGAGAAATCAACCGTGAAAAAAATCAACTTGCAATAATATAATATTTAAAATAATATTCCATATTTTAGGTAAATGTTATGTTTTCATTGATTAAAATATACTCAGATTTATTTTATTTTAGAGTAAGATACTTTAAAAGTTATAGTACTGAAATTGTTAGTAAATAAATTTAATGTCCTTTTTTTCCCAACACTATAATTTTCAATCCATAAAAAATTTATTCCACATATTTTAAGAAAAAATATATAAATTAATTATATAAGAAATAACAGCTTTTTACTTATTTATAAATTACAATATTTTTTAAATATTTTTATGTTAAAAATATTAAAGAAAAATCGACATCCTAGTATAGAAAAAATATCTATATCTTTCAGTTTAATAGTCTATTTTGGCCACATAATTTTATCCAAAAATATACTTTTTTATTACAATCTATTATTGAAGGCAATATATTATATTTGATGGCAGAATATTTTTGGTATTATACATCATTTTGGTAACAATATCTTTTCCAAAATATTTTATTTTTCTCCTACAAAAATTTCACATCTATCAATACTTTACAAAAATAACTTCCAAAAATATCTAAGAAGAGATATCGTTCGACCATGAAAAAATGTCTCTACATCACTTTTAGGTTACCTGCAATACAAAACGAAAAAATATAAAACAATAACGCACACCTTATTCGGGAAAGAATAATAGTTGGATCAAAATCGTAGACGTGTGATGAGAGAATTTTCTTATTGAAAGAGAAAAAATTATTGATGGTGGATTCTAAAAAAACACAAATGTAAAGATATGAATATAAATATACTTTAGAAACTTACAAATAATTTCTGAATACGTTCGAATTATCTTCAAGATGCACATATAATTTTTTTATAATGTGAGCCTAATCATCTCCATGTACATAATAAATTTGTTTATCTGCAAAAAAAGAGGGATGGTGATCTACACAAAAAATTACAGAAATAATCCAAACAAACGAACAAAAAATAAAATTATATTTCTTCACATAGTACACAACAAATGAGAAAATGAAGAGAAGAGATGAGGATTAGGGTTGTGAATTAGAATGAAACTAAAGAGAGATTTGACATTTATAGAAAATACAAAATGAAATGTATGGTTGAGATTAAAAGTGTAAAATATATGGTGTAGATTAAGTCTTAGTAAAAATTAAACAATGCCTAAAATAACTTTTAATTAGAATTCTGTATTTTGAAATAGAGAGATTTTGGACATGCCACATCACCCTAAGAATAAGGTGGTGTTGACACATCATTTTGGAGAGGTTTGGAAATATAGTATAATAAGATATATATTTTATCGGTAAATGTTAGTGGTTAGTAGTTAGATTAGTTCACCAAGTCCCCAAGCACACCAAGAAATCTCCAAATCCTCCTTATAACTCCCATAATTCGTTCCCAGATGGAATCGAACCTGGGCCACTCACTAGAGTGAGGAACCCGGTGGCCAGGTGGGCTAAGCCACCTGGTTGCTTGTTTACATGTATATTGATCACTTTAAGTGACTTATTCTATAAAATAATCGATTTTTTTAATACATTAGTTTACACATGATAAACAAATTATTATACATGAACAAATGTGTGTGTATATATATATATATATATATATATATATATATATATAAGGCATATGATATACAAATAAATAATGTACTTTTATTTATTATAATAATATAATCTTAAAAAGATATTTAAATGTGTTATTTTTATTAAAATGTGCTATCGTAAAATGGATGCAGATCATATACTGGGCATCTAAACCCAGTACCTGACTTGAACGCAAAATACTAGCTTCAACTAGTAGTTACCCCACAAGAGTATGAGATCACAATAGTATTGGCAAGTATAGGGACCAAGTATATCGTACCCAAGGGAAGATATGTATGCGAATAGAGCCCTAGAGATCTACGCGTCGTAGTTATATGAGTGGATGTTTGGTTTTAGGAATGAAATTAAACTACTCTAAAGTCTACTTCTATTAGCGCAAATAATGAAATCAAACAAATAACTTAGGTTTTAATCAAATACGAGATGGTTATGCTCAAGATAGGAATCCCTACGTATACTAACCGAGCTGGTACAATAACTAAGATAACCGTGATGTGCAAGTATTAATCCTAAGTGTACTAAAACTAGGCAATCAACTTCCCTAATCTAGCACCAGATTGAAAGACTAGAAGCTCAAGAATTCACCCTAATACTTCGTCATATCAACCTACTTCACAACCCACTAAACAAGTTATATGAATTATGCTTAATTAATGAGACCCTTATTTACCCAAGGTGATAAGGTCGTCCTCCCTAGATAAACCGATAAATTATAAACCCCTTCTGTAACCCTATCGTTAAGCGTACTCGTTACTAAAGAGTGATAAGATCGTCCTCTCTCTAACAATTTTCGTACTCAATTCCAAGATAATTCTAGGGTTTATTTTAAGAATTCAATTAATTAAGAGAACTAGCACTAAACATCACGAATTATCCTAACTATGTACCAACGTCCTACTTCTACGAATTCATCCTACCCAAAGCATGCAAGGGTTCTAGCCTAACATGGTAATTGAAATAACGAAAACAATCACAAGAACGATGAACATTTGCATAATTGAATAATCAAAAGAATTGGAAAGTATAAACAAAGGAATGTCTCAAAATCTCAATAAATCTGGTAAAGTAGGGTTTAGAAGTCTCAAAGGTTCAAGAACGAAAGAATCAAACGAAAAGATTCAAAAGAAGTAGCTAAACTAGGAATTCGTAAATCAAAACCTCGATTACAAGTGTGTAACTCTCTAAAATCTCTCTACCAAGCTCTAAGTATGCCAAAATATGAAAAGTGATAAAAGGGTGTCCAAAAATGAGCTTGGGGACGGGTATTTATAAGCAACGGGCCGAAAACGGGTGAAAAAGACCAAAATCGCGCAACTTTGGGGTATAGTCGAGCGCTAGCGCTCGACCCCCTTGTGGTCGAATGGTGGCCTTTCCAGAGCGTTCAGTGCGCTCGACCCCTCATTGGTCGAATGACTCACGAGGTCGAATGGTGGCGCTCGAGTGGTGGTGGTCGAATGAAACCTTTGGTCGAGCGGTTGCGCTCGATCTCATCGTGGTCGAGCACCTCTTCTTCCAGAGCCTAAGATGCGCTCGACCCTCCTCTTGCTCAAGCGGTGGTGCTCGAGCATCTCCAACTTTGAGCCAAGTGATACTTTTCTTTACACGAACTAATACCTTTCGTATTTCTTCCATATCTTCTCATCCGGGCATCCGTTTGAGTCGATTCAAAGTCCTACGAACTCTATTTTTCACCCTCTATCCATTTATGAGCATCAAAGAGGCAAATTAATCAGTTTATGAAAATAATGCTCAATTGACTCTAAATACTCATCGAATTCACTCAAAACATGGGCAAATCGAGCTATAAATCATAACAATTTCACGCCTAATCAACCCTCCAAACTTACCATATTGCTTGTACTCAAGAAATAAAATAATAAGTCAAGTAAAATTGTTAAAAATGAATCACAGAACCAAATCATGCAAGTAATAGAACTTCAAGTCTCAAAGATCGACCACTCAAACACAAACTCACCCCCTTCATCATACTCATGCATAATCAATAAGAATTACCAAAATCAAACATGGATGTGCACTCAACGATGTGTTTCACTCCCTCACAAGTGTATATCAATATTAAGGGACTCTCTCAATCAATCAATCACACATATCAGCAGCCATAGGCTTGTAAGCACTCTCAACTTCGACAATACTCTAGAATCCATGCTGAATAAAAAGGGACTTTATCAAGGTTGTAATGTAGGCTCTTTGGACAGGTGAGTTAACTATATGGGATAAGTGACTCAAGTGAATGGAGAACAGAAAATCCAACTTTAGTATTTCGAGACAAGGAACAAAATACTTCAATCATCTTCATGCAATACACTTTCAATTCCACTACTCTCAACACTACAATTTTTTTCTAACTCGTTTCACTTTTTCAATCACTTCATTTTTTTTCTATTTCACACATACATGAGCTCATATTTCTTTTGCTCATTCTCAAATTCATTGTTTTTTCCCACAACTCAAAATCTCATTACACCGTCTTCTCAGATACACTCAAGCATTAATAATTCTCCTTTCTCAACTCAACTCGATCCCTTTCTCATTCACAACTTTTCTTATTCTCCACTCAAATTGGGACAAAAAGAGTTTAAGAATTTGGTTAAGTTTAAATGTGCTAGCAAATAAAATAGGCTAAGGCTCAAACAGGCTAACAAGGGATAAATGTCATTGGTAAGGAAAATTTGGCTCAGTGACTCAATCAAATCAAATATGGCCTAATATCACTTTCGACACTTCAACCTAGATACAATCAAGAAGTAAGAGCACACACAAGTTCTAGTATCCTCTAAGGTGATGATCCACTCTCAAACGAAGAGATCAACATAATGAATTTCAATCTCTAAAAGGTTCAAATCTCTCGGTTTTCACATCCATGCTAGTCCTAGTGAATTCTCACTTTCAACACGCAAGCATTCAAAAGAGAAGTTCGCAAGCATACGAGTTCCCTCTCAAATCAACTCTAACTCCTACACTCACACAATTTAGACTCTAACTCAACTCCACAACACACCAACTCATCAAAAACACACTCAAAGTAAGAAATCAATAAGCTGGGTTAGTCAATAACATGAAATATATAAAATAGCCCCACCAAAACAGTTCACAAAATCACAGCTCAAGGATTAGAGTTAAGTACAGACCAGAATCACCAAAAAGAAACAAAAGAGAAAAGGAAAAAAATAATCTCAACATCAATAAAGAGAGAATAAAGAAAAGAAATGGGGGGAGTCCCCTAGATCAAGCATCGGGCGGTGGCGGAGGGCGGTAGTGCGGGTGATCGACTCTAATATGGGACACAAAGAGTGTCTCCATCCAATGGTACATGTCCGAAAACTGGTCCTTCATCCTCGCCGATCGTGCGTCCATCCGGTCTTGGGCTTCACGAAGATACGTTACATCCGTTCGGAGCGTTTGAATCTCGTGCTCCATCCCCATCCACTGCAGGTGAGATGGGTACCATGGCTCGAGAGATGACGCTTCTGGCGAATCAAACTCCATAGCTTGTGGCTCTTGTCCCGCTTCTTCTTCTCCCCCTTGTCCTTCATCAGCTCCTCTCTCGTATGCTTCTTCCTCTTCAGCTGCATCAATGGCCCCACTCGAACTAGCACCACTGGTGCCTTCTTCTCTTGCCCTCTTCATTGGCCTCGAATCACGCAGACCCTTATCATCCAACTCCTTGGTGAACTTCTTGCTCAAATTCAAATGCTTGTCCCCGTTCATCCCAATATTCTCTTTCTTATTTCCCCTCAAAGTCACAAGATGCTCATTGGGAAGAGGGAACATGTCATCTTCCTTGAACCTTATGCAATATGAACCCATCCACTTCTCGAATATCATTGTGCTATACATTTGCTCGAAGTCGGTGTCTTTCCCAATCATCGCCGGTGAGACTGGCTCACATCCCATACTCTTCACAAAGATAGAAATCAGGCCCCCTCCTCTTACTTTCGGCCTCTTCTCTCCGAGGCGGAAAGGGACCTCCAAGTGGTGCTCTAAAAAGTCTCTCCCAAAATCGTGGTCCTTCCCGTGGAGCAAGCACCATAACCCATAAAACTATTTCGCAGTCACTGTCCCTGTCTCAGAACGGGCGTAGATCGTGTTCCCTAAGATTCTCTCTAAGTACCGCAGCACCGGGTTTCTAATCGCGAATGCTCGCGCGTGCTGCCCCCTATAGTCTCCCGCCATTCCTCTGGTTATCTCCTTCCAGAAATCATTAGCCACGAAGGACTTGGACTGTCAGTTAGGCCTCTTCAAGGCTGGGAGCATTATGGCTGTGTTGATAGACCCTATAGAGCAGGTGTACCACTCGTTCCTTATGTTGAAGTTGAACGAGTCATCATTTCTCTTCTCAACCGACACCAAGAACTGCTCCACTAGATCCGCGTGCGTTTCCATAGTGAGGAGTAACTTGTAGAAGTCCTCCATCTTATTCTTCACAAAATTTCTCTTGATTTCTTCCTCGATCCCGATATCCTTTATGAACTCGACGCTAGGGCGCCGGGTTTTCTCCACTCTACCAACCACTAGGTTCCACCGGTATGCGAACCGACACCAATCTTATAATCAAGGTTGTCCCACCTTGAGGGCATTAAACCCTTTCGTGTTAGCTCAACTGTCAATTCCTCAAGCTTATCACCCATTACCATCCGATCATCAAACTTCTTCGGGGAAGCCATTGAATCTGTCTCACACAAATGCTCAACAATTAGAGACAATTTACTACTCAAGAATATCATAAACAATACAAATCAACTCAAATAGTCAATCAATCTCACATTCATATCCTTTGTGCACAAAAGCTCACATAGAAGTATAATTCCTATCTCAAAGCATACTCATCTAACTCATAACATCCAAATGGGCACCAACATTCCAAATGGGCAACAACATTTCAAGAGTAATATGCCTATCTCAACACAAGTTCACTCAGTCAACAATCCCCAATTCATCAATAAATCCCAAAACTAAGTCTATCATGAAGTAACATCATAAGAATTTGCAATTTACATGCTCAAGACTAAATTAACAAGCTTCTAATCACTCAATTCATTCCCATTCTCACACTCATTAAATCAACAAGCAATACCCATATCATTTCCTAACATTCATACTTTCTCACTCTAGAAATTCACCAATTCTACTCATGCAATCTCAAAATTGAAAGCAAAGTTAGTAAACCCATAGCATATAGGCATCAATTATCAACAAAGAATCAAGAATCAATGGGCAATATGAAAATCCCCAATTTTCTATCACGAACACCTAGGAACCCTAATTCCTAATCCCAAATCATGCCTAATCGACGTTAAAACTAAGAAAAAGTAGAAGAGAGTGAAGAATTACATACCTTAGGGTGGAGAAATTGAACTCTTGTGGGAAATTTGTGTGAAAAAATTGAAGTTTTGAGTGTAAGGATGAAGAGTGCTTGACTTTCTCAGCAATTTCTCCCCTTTAGTGTGTGTGGTATGTGTGAAAAGTGAAGAAAGAGGGTATTTATAGATGGGGCGCGTCCTAGGGATTTTCTGAAATGGACCGCTCGAGTACCCTACGCGGTCGAGCAGGGGCGCTCGACCCCCTTCTAATCGAGCGGCGTTTTTGTTCTGGAAGACTGGGCGCTTTACTGAGCACTGGTCAAGTGCTAGCGCTCGACCAAGTACTGGTCGAGTGCTCTAATCCTCCAGAATCAAATAGGCGCTCGACCCTTGGAGGTGCTCGACCAAATAGTGCTCGACCTCTTCTCAAACACGCCCAAAACTCAAAATTTTCAAGTAAACTCGCCCTAAACTTCATTCAATCAATTCCAAAACATGTACTAACCTTAAAACTCCTCGATTTAAGCCAGGTCGCTCATTTGACCGAGGAGTTGGGGTCTCTTCCCAACGTGCAATTCACCAAGCCAAATCAACACACAATGATAATCTCACACTCAATTCCATACAAGCCCACTTCATGCATCAATATTTTCGAAAATTTTGACCAAATTTTCATACGAATTCCGTGCACAACACGTGAAGTATGAATACACACCCCCCAAAACTTTTTTCTTGCTACGCAATAAAAAGTTTGAAAAGATGAGTACGAACGAGTACGTGCACTCAACTAATAATGAACCTCAATCACTACCAATGCACAAGATGTAAAGCATATAAAAATCAACCCCCCAAACTTCGACTTTATCAAGCGGTCTATGTTTGGGGTTCGGGGTTACCTCATACTCCAAATCCTGGTTGCTCTTTCACTAGGCATACTTCCTCTTCACGATTTGCTTCACATTAAGCTCTACTATGGAAACTCTAGCACCATAAGAGAATCCTACTAAAAATACACAATACACTTACGATTCAAACAAAAACTAACACGAAAAACAAAACACTCAAAAGCAAGTAAAAGTGGGTTGCCTCCCACGCAGCGCTATTTTTAAGGTCCTAATGTCGGACCGAGCTCGAAGGAGCTCACGGGTCATGAGACTCTAAGTTACCTCCCTTATTCTCATAAGAGAAGTTGTAGAATTTCTTCACTCGATGCCCGTTCACCATGAACACATTCCCATCCTCTTTCTCAACTTCAAGAAATCCACTCTTGTAGACCTTTCATACCACATAAGGACCATTCCACTTGGACTTGAGCTTTCCACCAAATAACTTCATCCTAGAGTTGAACACTAGGACTTTATCACCAACTTGGAACTCCTTCTTTCTCAAACGTGCATCGTGCCATCTTTTAGTCTTCTCCTTGAAAATTCGGGCACTCTCATATGCACTATCTCTAAACTCCTCCAACTTATGTAATTGAAGTAGTCTCTTCTCACCCACCATAGCACTATCAAAATTCAGCTTCTTGATTACCCAATATGCCTTATGCTCAAGCTTAACCGGCAAGTGGAACGTCTTCCCAAAAATAAGTTGGTACGGAGACATACCAAGAGGAGTCTTAAAAGTTGTTCTATACGCCCATAATGCATCATCAAGCTTCAAAGCCCAATCCTTCCTACTAACACTCACCGTCTTCTCAAGGATCTCCTTAATTTGACGATTTGACACCTCTGCGAGACCATTCGATTGGGGGTGATAAGCAGTAGAGACACGATGACTAACCTCATATTTTGATAGAAACTTTTCCATCAACTTGTTCACAAAGTGACTCCTCCCATCACTAATCAAAGCTCTAGGGACTCCATATCTAGAGAAAATATTCTTCCACAAGAAGTCAATCACAACACGGGAGTCGTTCACTCGAGTAAGGACAACTTCAATCCACTTAGAGACGTAATCAACACACACGAGGATATATAAGAATCCATTACTCGGAGGTAACAGACCCATGAAATCAATCCCCCATACGTCAAATACCTCTACTTCCATAAACATGTGCAGCGGCATCTCGTCCCTCTTAGTAATAGAGCTGAAACGTTGGCACTTGTCACATCTCTTCACCCATTCCATGCAATCCTTCAATATAGTAGGCCAATAGAAACCAGCTTGAAGTACCTTCCTACCGGTTTTCTCTCCACCCAAATGTCCTCCACATGGTAAGGCGTGACAATGCCTTATAATATCACTCCACTCCTCCTCGGGCACACACCTTCTAAGCACAAGATCTATCCCTCTTTTGAACAAATATGAGTCATCTCAAATAAATTCCCGGACCTTCTTCAAGAACGTCTTTCGGTGCAACACATCCATATCCGCCGGCAGCTCTCCACTTGTTAAATAGTTAGCATAATCGGCGAACCACGGGGCCTTACCTTCAACTCGATACACCGGGACATCTCCCAAACCAAACAACTTCTCGTCCGGAAACTCATCATTCACCTCTCACTCCCCTACCTTATTCTCCTTGGTAAGCTCCATTCTAGAGAGGTGATCGGCTATCACATTCTCACTCCCCTTCTTATCTCGAATCTCAACATCAAATTCCTAGAGTAATAAGATCCAACAAATGAGACGGGGCTTTGCATCCTTCTTGCTCATGAGATACCAAATTGCTGCATGATCCGTATATACGATTGTTTTCGTCCCTACGAGGTAGGGTCGAAATTTATCAAAAGCATACACGACCGCCAATAGCTCCTTTTCAGTAGTAGTATAGTTCACTTGAGCAGAATTTAACATCTTTGAGGCATAATTAATAGCGTGAAACCGCTTGTCTCATATTTGCCCCAAAGCAACCCCCATAGCATAATCGCTAGCATCACACATGAGCACAAAAAGGCTCGACCAATCCGGAGTGACGAGAATGGGGGCATTCACTAATGCTTCTTTCAACCTGTTAAAAGCCACTAAACACTCATTAGTAAACTCAAAGATGACTTCTTTTTCAAGAAGCCGCAAAAGGGGTTTAGCAATTTGTGAAAAGTCTTTTATAAAGTGTCTATAAAACCCCACATGGCCTAGAAATGACTGAATCCCCTTCTCGGTCGAAGGTGGAGGAAGCTTCTCAATAGCTATCAATTTCGCCTTGTCAACCTGGATACCTTTCTAGGATACATGATGTCCAAGAACAATACCCTCTTTCACCATAAAGTGACACTTCTCCCAATTAAGCACCAAGTTCGTCTCTTCAGACCTGCTCAAAATAACTTCAAGATTGGTTAGACACTTATCAAATGACTCCCCATAGACGGAGAAGTCATCCATGAAAACTGATTAGACGTGAAATTGTCATGATTCGTCACTCGAAATACCCTAATTTTGGCGATTGTGGAGTATATTTGGAGTAAATTGAGCATTATTTCTATACATTGATGAATTTTTCTCTTTAATGCTCGTAGGTGAATCGAGGGCGAAGAACGGAGTTCGTAGGACTTTGAATCGACTCAAACGGATGCCCGGATGAGAAGATATCGAAGGAATACGATTGGTGTTAGTGTTGAAGAAGAAAAGTGCTAGTTGGAGGAATATTGGGAGCATTCGAGTAACACACTCGAGCACGTTGCTCGAGCGCCCAAAACATACAGAAAATTTTGAGCGCTCGAGCAGCTCGAGCGCCACCGCTCGAGCGCCCCAATTGTACAGAGGATTTTCATTGCTCGAGCAGCTCGAGCGCGAGCACTCGAGCACTTGTGTCATTCGAGCTACATGCTCGAGCGCGACCGCTCGAGTAGGTCCGCTCGAGCACCTTTACGTTTTGCGTTTTCAAAGGCATTTTTCGGCCCATGAGTTCACAATTCGGCCCGTTGCATATATATACTCGTCTCAAGCACGTTTTTTAGGGAGACCACACATCACTTGATAGTTTAGACTTTTAGACTTTATTTTTGGAGAGGAAGGAGAGAAGCAAGCTTTACGTTTACGGTTTTGAGGTTTTCGTTACGAATTCATATTACGATCTTATTTTTTAGTTTCGTTTCTTTATATTTTTGTTATTGAACACGTTGAGACTTCTTTTCTTGAGTTAATTTCAGTTTATTCTTTTATTTCGTTAAACCCTAGTTAATGTTTGATCTTTTCTTCGTCTTAATTATCATGTTCATGTTCGTTACTTATTCAATTGCTATTATTTACGTAAAACCTATGTCTAGCTAAAACCCTTGCATGCTTGGGGTAGGATGAACTCGTAGAAGTAGGTTGTGGGTACGTAATTAGGGTAACTTGTGACGTTAGGTTTTAATTCTCTTGATTAATGAATTCTTAAAATTAATCTTAACTTTACTTTTGAATTTCGTTCGAAAAGTGTTAGAGAGAGGACGACCGTATCACTCTTTAACAATGAGTAGACTTAACTAGAGGGTTTAGAAAGGGTTAATTCATCTACCAGTTTAGCGAAGGAGGACGACCGCATCACCTTAGTTAAATTAGGGTCTCATTAATTAAGCACAATCTATTAACTTGTTAGTGGATTAGTGAAGTCGAGTGTTAGGGTAAAGTATTAGGGTTTAGAATCTTGAGCTTTCACCTTGCATTCTTTTACTTAGGTTATTTCTTGCGCATCACAGTTATTTTGATTAAGTACCTGCTCTGTTAGTATACGTAGGGATTCCTGTCCTGAGCATCACCATCTCTTACTTGAACACAATCCTTAGTTAATTCGTTTCTTTCATTCTTTAGTTTAATTAGTTTAATTTAGTTTCAATTAATCTTTCAAAAAACCCAAAAACATTACACTCACATTAGCTACGACGCGTAGATCTTCAGGGACCTGTTCGCATACACTCCATCTCGTGGGTTCGATATACTTGGCCATTATACTTACTCATACTACAGTGAACCCGTCCGCTTGCGGGGAAGCGACTAGTAGAAGTTAGTATATTCGCTTCAAGTCAATGGCGCCGTTGCCGGGGATGGCGTTGTATGTCTTTTGAATAGGACTTGTCAATAGCTTAGTAGTTAGTAGTGAGTGATTTTCTTTTCTATTTTTTTTTTATTTTTTTTATTCCATCGGCAGTTGCATTTTGATCCTTCTGCTAGTGTGTCAGGTATATGAAAACGCGCTCACAAGGCAATACGAGCGAAAAGAGAATTCCGTTGGATCCTGAGACGATAGCTAGAAGAAATCGAGCCTTCTTAAGAAGGATGAACGCTGTCGGAGGGAAAGAGCCAATGGACATCACTAATGAGTTGGATGATGTCGAGAATGAGTTCAATCAGGCATTGAACCGGGTTGACGGCACTGATGGCAATACCAGTAAGAATCAAGATCCATTAGGAGAAAGCCAGAGCCAAAACCCGGGTATTCAGAACCAAAAGAGCCCAGCTCACAACCTTGTCCAATACCCTCATAACAACCCTGCTTACCCACATTCTAACTTACCTAAAAAAAACTTACCTTACCCGTATCCTCCACCTCCTGCTTATAACCAACCACCTGTTTACCAACCACCACCACCCCAACAAGTACCCGTACCAGCTGCTAATCCTCAACACGTTCCTCAGAACGTAGATCAAAATATGGCTATTCGAGGGAGGTTTGCAGCGCAGCCACAATGGTACTATGATTGAGTGGTATTGCCTCCAGTTGAGGCAAATAACTTCTCGATTTCCCCGGGAATTCTTAAGCTGCTTACCGAGAATCAATTCAAGGGGGGTGATCGGGAAGGAGAATCATCATACTCATCTGAGGAGTTTTCTAATGATAGCCTCCACTTTCAATTACAATGGCATGTCTGAAGATGCCAAGAGGCTTAGGCTGTTCCCATTTTCATTGACGGGAATAGCTAAAGAGTGGTACGATAATACGCTTCCACGGGGAGGTATTACCACTTGGGCCGAGCTCAAGCGACTGTGCCTCGAGCGATTCTACCCTCCATCCAAAACGATCAAAGCAAGAATTGAGATCTCTTCCTTCCGCCAGAAGCAAGGAGAGGACCTACGTCAAGCGTGGGAGAGATACTCAAACATGCTGATAGAGTGCCCGCAACACGGGTATAATGAGGGAGATATTATGGCATTCTTCTACAGTGGTGCCAACAAGGCTGGGCAAGACCACCTAGACGTCTGTGCTAGTGGATCATTCCTGAATCAAGAAATAGTGAGGTGTAGAGAGATCGTAGACAACATTGTCACGAATACCGGGGCGTGGAGTGTGGATGCAGACTTTCAGAGAGTGCATCAGGTCGAAGAGGGTGAAGGAACGAGAAGGCTGTTGATGGCCATGATGGAAAAGATTAACAACCTCGAGTTGGGGAAGAATTTGGTTGGAGAGCATGCAGCAGGGAATGAGAGAGTAGACCAGCCAAGTGGACAGCAAGAGGTAGCCAATTACATGGGAGGTCCGTATTACAATCAGAATGGCTACCAAGGTGGAAATCAGTATGGAAGGCCTTCTTATGGCAAACCATTTGTACCTCCAGGTCCTCAGCCACCTCAAAATCAATGGAGGAACACTCAAGGCTATCAAGGAGGCCAGCAGCCTTCTCAGAACCAATGGAGAAAGAACGAGAATTTTTCATATGCTAACCCGAAGGCGGGTGTTACAGTTCCTCCGGGTGTTGACCCAGGTTCAAAGCCTCCGGGTGGAGAAGGCGGTTCCTCAACTGAGGAGATGTTGAGAGCGATTCTACAAAAGGTGGAGGAAGGAAGTAAGAGGTTGTCATCCTTGGAGTACGATGTGAAAGAGTTGCATAAAAGGGTGATCAACATGATCAAGAGCTCCAGAAGATGAACGTTGAGTGGAATAGAACTCAACAAGAGAACAATCAAAGGTTCACTTCCATAGAATTTCAGATGGGGCAGATGGCAAAGTCATTGAATAGAGAACCTGGAAAATACCCTTCAATGCCTGAGGGTAATCCCAAGGAGCATTGTAAGGCTATCCAGCTTAGAAGTGGAACCAACTATGATGGTCCCCTGATACCTGCTGATTCTGAGACGCCCCAAGGAGATGTTGAGATAGAGGGGAAAAACATAAGAAAGATGGAGATGAGATTGATAAGGTGAGAGTTGAGGGTGAAGGCATCCAGAAAGGAGAAAGTGAGCAGATTGGGAGAATTCCTAAGTGGAAGAAGGCAAAGGAAGGAAGAGAGAAAGTGAAAGAGACCGAGAGAGATGAATGGGGGGTACCCAAATCTGTGATACCCGTCCCATATCCACAACGCTTCATGAAAAAGAAGCTTGATGAGAAATTCGCAAAATTCCTTGATGTGTTTAAACAATTGCATATTAACATTCCTTTTTATGATGCTTTGGAACAGATGCCGAATTATGCCAAGTTCCTGAAGGACTTGATAGCGAAGAGACGGCGAGTTGATGAGCACAAGTTAGTGCAGCTGAACCATGAGATGAGTGCATTAGTGCACAAGGTGCTTCCCCCGAAGTTGAAGGATCCAGGGAGTTTCACTAACTTATGTGACATCGGGAATGGAGTCAAGAAGGGAGCGTTGTGTGACCTTGGAGCGAGCATAAATCTTATGCCGTTGTCGTTTTCCAAGAAGTTGGAAGGTGGAGAACTTCAGCCCACAATGATGACGCTTCAACTAGCCGACCGGTCTATTACTCCACCTCAAGGTGTGGTTGAAGACGTCCTCGTGAGAGTTGGAGATCATATTTTTCCAGCCGATTTCGTGGTCCTAAAGATGGAGGAAGATGAGCACGTGCCCCTGATCTTGGGAAGACCGTTCTTAGTGACGGCGGGGATGGTGCTAGACGTGGCAAATGGGAAGATTACGTTGAAGATTGATGATCAAGAAGTGAAGATTTCCCTATATGAAGCCATGAAGCACCCGAAGGAGGATGAGAGTTTGTATTGCATGGATGCAATTGATCCTAGTGTTGAAGACACACCTCCTATCCCTAATCCTTTTCATATTCATGAATTTTATAATCCTTCACTTGATGATTTAACCAATGTGCATTATGATCGTGATTATTTTGATAGGGATAAAGTGAAGAAGTTGAAGGATGAAGAAGTGAAAAGTGTGGACGTGATCCAGTTGGAAGGGAAAGGAGGAGATAAGAAGAAAAAGTCCAAATTCAAGAAACTGTTTGGTAAGACCCTTCCAGATAAAGGTGAGAAGGAGTTGAGACCCATAACACTTGGGAATGAGAAGGAAGCAAAAGAGTTCATGATGGAAGGGCATCAAGGAAAGACATGCAAGCACCACTCTTATGAGAGTAAGAGAGGTAAATTAAGAGTATGATGTCCCATAAGCTCCTTTGAGCTCGGTCCGGCATGAGGACCTTAAAAATAGTGCTGAATGGGAGGCAACCCATTTTTACTTGCTTTTGAGTGTTTTTAGTTATTTGAGTTTTATGATATTAGGGTGTTTTTGAATCGTAAGTTTTAACCTCGTATTTGAGAATTTTATTTTGTAGGCTTGTCTCGAGAGAGTAGAGGAATCATGGAGTTATCCAAAAGGGAGGAACTCAAGCAAGGGAGTGTGCTACGTTTGAGAGAAACTGAATTGTTTGGTTGAGGTAACCCACAACCCCCAAACTTAGACCTCTTCGCAAGGTCGAAGTTTGGGGGTGGAGTTTCTTTTATGTTTCTTGTTACATTGCACCGGAGCAACCCTTATCTTTGAGTGTGTTTGGTTATTTGGTGCCTTGAGATGCTCCTTGAGGTGATTTTGATCTATGTCGCTATTGCATATTTCATGCCTATCAATCATCTTATGCTTGTTGATTGCTATCTTTGAGTATGATTTGATGAGTAGGGTGATTTGTGGATTTGAGTTAGGGACTCTTTTGTGTGAGTGTTTGAGTTAGAGTGGATTTGAGAGAGAACTAGTATGTTTGCAAGTTTTTCTTTTGAGTACTTGTGTGATGAGAGTGAGAATTCACTAGGACTAGCATGGATGTGAAAGCCGTGAGATTTGAGCCTTATGAGATTTTGATATATGAATTGATCTCTTCATTTGTGAGTGGATCGTCACCTTAGAGGATGCTAGAACTTGTGTGTGCTCTTGCTTCTTGATTGTGTCTAGTTTGACATGCCGAATGTGATCTTAGGCCATCTTTGTTGTGAATGAGTCACTTAGCCAAAAAATTTCCTTACCAATGACATTGACCCCTTGTTAGCCCCTTTGAGCTTTAAGCCTATTTCATTTGCTAGCACATTTTGAACACTATTCCAATTCCTAAGCCTTTTTGTCCCAATTTGAGTGGAGAATAGGAAAAGTGTAAATGTGAAGGGATTGAATTGAGTTGAAAAAGGAAAATGTTGTTTGTTGAGTGAGTATGAGAAGAAGGTGTGATGAAGTTATGAGTTGTGGGAAAAAAGAAAAAAATTGAGAATGAGCAAAAGAAAAAAAAATGAGCTCATGTGTTTGTGCGAAAAAGAAAAAAAAGTGAAGTGATTGAAAAAAAAAAAAGTGAAAGAGTGCGAAAGAAAAAAAATTGAAGTGTTGAGAGAAGTGGAATTGAAAGTGTGTTGATTGAATATGTTTGAAGTAGTCTGTTCCTAATCTCGAAGTACCGAAGTTTGATTTTCTATTCTCCATTCACTTGAGTCACTTTACCATATTGTTATCCCACCTGTCCAAAGAGCCTACATTACAACCTTGAGAAAGTCCTTTTTGATTCGGCATTGATTTCTAGAGTATGGTCGGAGTTAAGAGCACTTACAAGCCTATGGCTGCCAATATGAGTGATTGATTATTTGAGTGAGTCCCTTGATCATTGATATACACTTGTGAGGGAGCGAAACACATCGTAGAGTGCACATCCATGTTTGATCTTGGTGTTTCTTGTTATTGTTGCATGACTATGATAAAGGAAAGTGAGTGAGTATACTTGTGATTGATCTTTGAAGCTCAAGTTCATTTGCTTGCATGATTTGATTCTTTGACTCATTCCTAACAATTTTACTTGACTTGTTATTTCGTTGCTTGAGGACAAGTAACATGGTAAGTTTGGGGGGGGGGTTGATTAGGCGTGAAATTGTCATGATTCGTCACTCGAAATACCCTAATTTTGGCGATTGTGGAGTATATTTGGAGTCAATTGAGCATTATTTCTATACATTGATGAATTTATCTCTTTAATGCTCGTAGGTGAATCGAGGGCGAAGAACGGAGTTCGTAGGACTTTGAATCGACTCAAACGGATGTCCGGATGAGAAGATATCGAAGGAATACGATTGGTGTTTGTGTTGAAGAAGAAAAGTGCTAGTTGGAGGAATATTGGGAGCATTCGAGTAACACACTCGAGCACTAGCGCTCGAGCACGTTGCTCGAGCACCCAAAACATACAGAAAATTTCGAGCGCTCGAGCAGCTCGAGCACCACCGCTCGAGCGTGTTGCTCGAGCGCCCCAATTGTACAGAGGATTTTCACTGCTCGAGCACTTGTGTCATTCGAGCTACATGCTCGAGCGCGACCGCTCGAGCAGGTCTGATCGAGCACCTTCACGTTTTGCGTTTTCAAAGGCGTTTTTCGGCCCATGAGTTCACGATTCGGCCCATTGCATATATATACTCGTCTCAAGCACGCTTTTTAGGGAGACCACACATCACTTGATAGTTTTAGACTTTTAGAGTTCGTTTTTGGAGAGGAAGGAGAGAAGCAAGCTTTACGTTTACGGTTTTGAGGTTTTCGTTACGAATTCATATTACGATCTTATTTTTTAGTTTTGTTTCTTTATATTTTTGTTATTGAACACGTTGCGACTTCTTTTCTTGAGTTAATTTCAGTTTATTCTTTTATTTCGTTAAACCCTAGTTTATGTTTGATCTCTTCTTCGTCTTAATTATCATGTTCATATTCGTTACTTATTCAATTGCTATTATTTACGTAAACCCTATGTCTAGCTAAAACCCTTGCATGCTTGGGGTAGGATGAACTCGTAGAAGTAGGTTGTGGGTACGTAATTAGGGTAACTTGTGACGTTAGGTTTTAATTTTCTTGATTAATGAATTCTTAAAATTAATCTTAACTTTACTTTTGAATTTCATTCGAAAAGTGTTAGAGAGAGGACGACCGTATCACTCTTTAACAACGAGTAGACTTAACTAGAGGGTTTAGAAAGGGTTAATTCATCTACCAGTTTAGCGAAGGAGGACGACCGCATCACTTTAGTTAAATTAGGGTCTCATTAATTAAGCACAATCTATTAACTTGTTAGTGGATTAGTGAAGTCGAGTGTTAGGGTAAAGTATTAGGGTTTAGAATCTTGAGCTTTCACCTTGCATTCTTTTACTTAGGTTATTTCTTACGCGTCACAGTTATTTTGATTAAGTACCTGCTCCGTTAGTATACGTAGGGATTCCTATCCTGAGCATCACCATCTCTTACTTGAACATAATCCTTAGTTAATTCGTTTCTTTCATTCTTTAGTTTAATTAGTTTAATTTAGTTTCAATTAATCTTTCAAAAAACCCAAAAACATTACACTCATATTAGCTACGACGCGTAGATCTTCAGGGATCTATTCACATACACTCCATCTCGTGGGTTCGATATACTTGGCCATTATACTTACTCATACTACAGTGAACCCGTCCGCTTGCGGGGAAACGACTAGTAGAAGTTAGTATATTCGCTTCAAGTCAAAAACCTCCATAATCTTCTCAATCAAGCCATGGAAAATAGCCATTATACACCTTTGAAAGGTGGCGGGTGCATTACACAACCCAAACGACATTCTCCTAAAAGCAAAAGTACCATAATAGCAGGTGAAGGTAGTTTTATCCTGATCCTCGGGCGCTATCATAATCTGATTATATCCTGAATACCCGTCTAGGAAACAATAATACTCAAAACCACCTAATCTATCAATCATTTGGTCAAGGAACGGTAAAGGAAAGTGATCCTTGCATGTTGCCTTGTTCAACTCTCTATAATCAACACAAACACGCCATCCCGTCACTAATCTAGTGGCTACTAATTCATTAGATTCAGTTTTAATTAGTGTGGTACCCCCCTTCTTAGCAACTACGTGCAACGGACTCACCCATGGACTATCAGAAATAGCAAAGATCATATCACTATCTAACAGTTTCAACACCTCCTTATGTATCACTTCTTGTATCACCGGATTCACTCTACGCTGATTTTGAACTATGGCCTTTGTACCCTCCTTTAATCTAATCCTATGCATGCAAATAGAAGGACTAATACCCTTAATATCCGCAATTGACCAACCTATAGCAGATTTGTGCTTACGAAGCACCACTAGTAGTCTCTCTAATTGATCATCAGATAAAAGAGCAGATACAATTACCGGGTACTTCTCACTATCGTCTAAGTAAGCGTACTTGAGGTGATCCGATGTTGGTTTCAGCTCCTTCTTCGCCTCCAATGGTGGCGTCTTATCGAACATCTTCTCAAAAGTGGACTCCTCAGCATCTAACTCTTCCTCATCCTCAACTTTCATCACATCCATGAACTTTACATCCTCGTTCTCTTTCAAGTTGTCAAAATAATCAAGGTCATACATCGAGAATAGGATAATCATAATTATGAACATAGAAAAAGCACGGGTCAAGAAGTGTGTCATCGACACAAGTGTCTAAGATATCAATGAAGTGACAGCTCTCATCTCCCATTGGGTATTTCATTGCCTCGTAGATCGCTATCTTCACTTCTTGATCATCGACTTTCACCGTGATCTTTCCATTAGCCACATCTAGCACCATCCCAGCAGTAGCAAAGAATGGTCTTCCCAAAATCAAGGGTACATGCTCATCTTCCTACATATCGAGGACCACAAAGTCGGCGGGAAAAACGTGATCCGCCACCATCACTAGAACATCCTCCAACACTCCTTGAGGTCTAGTGATAGACCTATCGGCAAGCTGGAGAGTCATCACATGGGCTGAAGTTCACCCCCATCCAACTTCTTCAACAACAATAGAGGCATCAAATTAATGCTAGCCCCTAGATCACATAATGCTCCCTTCTTGATCCCGTTCCCGATATCGCATAAGATCGTAAAGCTACCGGGATCCTTCAACTTGGGAGGAAGCACCTTGTGCACCATAGCACTCACCTCATGGTTCAAATGCACAAGCTCGGGCCCATCTACTCTCCGTCTCTTAGCTATCAAGTCCTTCAGGAACTTGGCATAATTAGGCATTTGTTCCAAAGCATCATAAAAAAAAATGTTAATATGCAATTTCTTAAAGACATCAAGAAACTTAGCAATTTTTTTCATCTAATTTCTTCTTCATGAATCGCTGTGGATATGGGACCGGTATCACAGATTTGGGTGCCCCCATTCGTCTCGCTCGGTCTCTTTCACGTTCTTCCTTGCTTCTCTTGCCTTTTTCCACTTTGGAACTTTCTCAATCTCCTCGATCTCTTCCTCCTTGTCTTTACCTTTCTGGGCATCTTCTATCTCAACCTCCTTCTCAACTTCTACCTTTACTGTCTTACCTCCATCTTTCTTATGTTATTGTCCCTCCATCTCAATCTCCTTATGTTTCTCCTCAAGATCAGCAGGCATTTGAGGTCCATCATATTTAGTCCCACTTCTTAACTCGATCGCCTTCAATTGATCTTTCGGGTTTGTCTCGAGCATAGATGGATATTTAACCGACTCTCTCATTTTGCAATCTGGCTAATCTAGTACTCTATAGAAGTGAACTGCCTATTGTTCTCTTGTTGAGCTCTATTTAGATCTATGTCTCTCCTTTGGAGTTCTTGATCTCTCTGATCACTCTTCTTGTTCAACTCCTTAACATCATACTCCAAGGAGGACAAACTCTTACTACCTTCTTCTACCTTCTGGAGAATAGCATGTAATATCTTTTCGGTACAAGCACCACCTTCTCCACCTGGGGGTTTTGAACCTGGATCTACTCTGGGAGGTATAGTGATTCCAGCCTTAGAATTGGCATACGAGAAATTCTCGTTCTTCTTCCATTGGTTCTAAGGGGGCTGCTGGCCTCCTTGACAACCTTGGTTATTTCTCCACTGATTTTGAGGAAGTTGTGGACCTGGTGGTACAAACGGTTGACCGTAGAGAGGTCTTCCCTGCTGGTTGCCACCCTGCTGGTATCCGCCTTGATTGTAATTAGGCCTCCCCATATAATTAGCCTCCTCATGCTGGCTCGCTTGGTGGTCCACTTTGTCACTCACTCCAGTATTCCCTCCACTCAGATTTTGTCCAACCTCTAGGTTGCTAATCTTCTCCATCATTGCTATCAACAACTTCCTAGTACCCTCACTCTCTTCCATCTGAAAAGCTCGCTGAAACTCTTGTGCCACATTCCATTGCCCCGCATTCTTGACAATATTCTCAACTATCTCTCTGCACCGAGCTGCACTAGAATTCAGGAACGCTCTACTAGCACATGCATCGAGGTGGTCTTGGCCTGCCTTGCTGGCTCCACAGTAGAAATAAACCATAATATCACCATCGTTTTACCCATGCTGCGGGCAATCAATTAGCATATTAGAGTATCTCTCCCAAGCCTGACGTAATTCCTCTCCTGGCTTCTGCTTGAAAGATGAGATCTCTTGCCTTGCTTTGATTGTTCTAGACGGAGGATAGAATCGCTCGAGGAACAGACGCTCGAGCTCGGCCCATGTGGTTACACCTCCCCTTGGGAGTGTGTTATCATACCACTCATTTGTAATTCCAGTTAGAGAGAACTGGTACAACCTGAGCCTCTTGGCATCTTCAAACATGCCATTATAGTTGAACGTTGAAGCAATCATCAGAAAATTCCTCAAGTGAGTGTGAGGATTATCCTTTCCGACCTCCCCCTTGAATTGATTCTCTACTAGCATCTTCCGGATCCCTGGGGAGATAGAAAAGTTATTTTGCTTCCACTGGTGGCATCGCTACACCATCATAGTGCCGTTGAGGCTACGCCTCAAACCTTCCTCGGATTGCCATACCAGGATCAGCGTTCTAAGGAACATGCTGAGGATACGTTGGTGGTAGAGATACTTGCGGAATGGGAGGTTGGTTAAAAGTAGGGTGTGGAGGGTATTATGGTGGATAAGGGTATGGTGGATACGGATATAGGTAAGGTGGGTTGTTCTGTGGGTAGACGGGGTTGTTTAGAGGATTTTGGACTTGGTTTTGAGCTGGGTTGTTTTGATGTTGTGGGACCGGGTTTTAGCTCTGGCTTTCCCCTGAAGGGACTTGATTCTGATTTCCATTTCCTTCAGCTCCCTCAACCCGTTCCACTACCCGATTGTAATTAGCTACAGCTGCATCCAACTCATTCCCTAAGTCCATATTTAGATCGTCTTCACCGGGATTGTTCATCCTTCGATTAAAGGCTCTTTTTCTTCTAGTGATTGTCTCAGGGTCTAACTTTGTTCGATCTTCGCTCGATTCTCCTTGTGAGCGAGTTTTCATATACCTGAAACACCAAAAGAAATATTAAAATTCAACTGCCTGATGACTATTAATAAAACAGAAAAGTAAAAGCACTCACTACTAACTACTAAACTATCTCCAAGTCCTACTCAATGGACATACATCGCCATCCCCGGCAACGGCGCCATTGACTTGAACGCAAAATACTAGCTTCAACTAGTAGTTACCCCACAAGAGCATGGAATCACAATAGTATTGGCAAGTATAGAGACCAAGTATATTGTACCCAAGGGAAGGTATGTATGCGAATAGAGCCCTAAAGATCTACGCGTCGTAGTTAATATGAGTGGATGTTCGGTTTTAAGAATGAAATTAAACTACTTTAAAGGCTACTTCTATTAGCGCAAATAATGAAATCAAACAAATAAATTAGGTTTTAATCAAATACGAGATGGTTATGCTCAAGATAGGAATCCCTACGTATACTAACGGAGCTGTACAATAACTAAGATAACCGTGATGTGCAAGTATTAATCCTAAGTGTACTAAAACTAGGCAATCAACTTCCCTAATCTAGCACCAGATTGAAAGACTAAAAGCTCAAGAATTCACCCTAATACTTCGTCATATCAACCTACTTCACAACCCACTAAACAAGTTATATGGATTATGCTTAATTAATGAGACCCTTATTTACCCAAGGTGATACGGCCGTCCTCCCTAGATAAACCGGTAAATTATAAACCCCTTCTATAACCCTATCGTTAAGCCTACTCGTTACTAAAGAGTGATAAGATCGTCCTCTCTCTAACAATTTTCGTACGCAATTCCAATATAATTCTAGAGTTTATTTTAAGAATTCAATTAATTAAGAGAACTAGCACTAAACATCATGAATTATCCTAACTATGTACCAAGTCCTACTTCTACGAATTCATCCTACTCCAAGCATGCAAGGGTTCTAGCCTAACATGGTAATTGAAATAACGAAAACAATCACAAGAACGATGAACATTTGCATAATTGAATAATCAAAAGAATTGGAAAGCATAAACAAAGGAATATCTCAAAATCTCAATAAATCTGGTAAAGTAGGATTTAGAAGTCTCAAAGGTTCAAGAATGAAAGAATTAAACGAAAAGATTCAAAAGAAGTAGCTAAACTAGGAATTCGTAAATCATAACCTCGATTATAAGTGTGTAACTCTCCAAAATCTCTCTACCAAGCTCTAAGTATGCCAAAATATGAAAAGTGATCAAAGGGTGTCAAAAAACGAGCTTGGGGTCGGGTATTTAGAAGCAACGGGCCGAAAATGAGTGAAAAAGGCCGAAATCGCACAACTTTGGGGTATGGCTAGCGCTCGACCCCCTTGTGGTCAAATGGTGGCCTTTCCAGAGCGTTCAGTGCGCTCGACCCCTCATTGGTCAAGCGGGGGCGCTCGACCCCTCATTGGTCGAATGACTCACGAGGTCGAATGGTGGCGCTCGAGTGGTGGTGGTCGAATGAAACCTTTGGTCGAGCGGTGGCGCTCGACCTCATCCTGGTCGAGCACCTCTTCTTCCAGAGCCTAAGATGCTCTTGACCCTCCTCTTGCTCGAGCGGTGGTGCTCGAGCATCTCCAACTTTTAGCCAAGTGATACTTTTCTTTGCTCGAACTAATATCTTTTGTATTTCTTTCATATCTTCTCATCCGGGCATCCCTTTGAGTCGATTCAAAGTCCTACGAACTCCATTTTTTGCCCTCTATTCATCTATAAGCATCAAAGAGGAAAATTCATCAGTTTACGAAAATAATACTCAATTGACTCTAAATACTCATCGAATTCACTCAAAACATGGGCAAATCGGGCTATAAATCATAACAATTTCACGCCTAATCAGTACCCAAAAGCATTATTGTGGTGCACTAGGTTGTTTAGCCACATGTACGATGATGTGTTTACGACATGATACGGGTGTGGAACATTTTTTTTAAATACGGATAAGATACGGTGTGAGTACGATTATACTTTTTAATTTTTTATATATTATCTCTATAAATTTAAATAATTCCATAAAATTTTAACACCTAAAAAGTATAAAGTAAGAATAGAAAAGGATTGTCACAATAGAACATATAAATGATTAGCAACTCAATCCTTAACAAAGTTACAATCATTATATAAAAAATTTACATAAAATAAGTGAACAATAAATATGCAAATACTAGATAGAATCTAAGAAGATAACTCATCCAACATATTGGTGATATATTTCTTTATTATGAGGCTAGGGTTAATTCAATATATAAAAAAACATTTAAAATTTAAAAAGTAATTAATTCTGCAAAAGTTGACCCATTTTTTTTATTAAATATATAAATTTAACCCCTTGCGTACACCATCTGTGTACGACATGCCGCTCAGTCATGTCCAATACAGTATCCAATATTCTTTTTTGTTTTTTATTAGGATACACCATGTGGCGTATCGTGTGTGTATCACATCTGTACCTGCATACCTAAATATCAGCGGAGTACCAAATACTGCATTATTTGACTTTCCGAAGTACCAGTGCATCCTAGATGGTGTGTAATTTTTTAGGAAGGCATAATTGATTCGATTAACCCGTGAAAAATCCACAACTTTTATAATCTTCTCTTAATTGTGTAAACATTACATGTGCAATATTGCGTATGAGAGTGTCTTTGATATTATAATAGTCCCTCTGACCCGTAAAAATAACATACACACACATTAAATTAAAAGGTTACGATAAAAATTAAAAAAATAATAATAATATTAAAAATATTGGGTTGCCTCCCAATTAGCACATTTTCTTAATGTCATTTTTTCGACGTAGAAAATATATGTCACCCATTTTTTTCCAAGTAAGTGAACTTCAAGTGCTTATGGGGTGACTCCAATTCATTTTTTGTGTACTTCTTCTCCAATTTGTTCCTACAATCAAGCTCGAAGATTACCCGTACAATAGGATCAAAGACACTCACAACAAAAAGAGAACATGACCGGATCTTTCCATTTTGGAGACAGCCTTGATTTGGGAACAACTTATACATTCTTCCCCATGAAAATCTTTTCATTATTAGCTAACTTATGCTTGTTGGTGCACAACTCCTACAAGAACTTGGCATATCTCATAATTTGCTTAATTACATCCACCAACAGTATGTTGATCTCAACATTCTGAAACACATTAGGCATTTGTTGGTCCTTGGCAACCTAGAGGGGAATGGTAATGCATTAGTAATAACAAGAATCGAACTACAAAATTTTACCTTATTTTTCTATTGTAGTACATTAACACTGAGGGGTCAGTGTCTGCCTCCACGTCCAAATTTTTCTTTATAGCCTCCTCCTTCTCGACTAGTTCATCTCTGGCTTCAATATGACCACCAAGCAACTCCAAGTGTCTCTCACCTTCTGGTTCATTTCATCCTCCATTTCCACACTTTGTTTGCTTATAATTGCTTACCACTTCACAAAGTGATGACATTAATATTCTGAAGGTTAATTTCTGGCTGGGATGGTAATTTGCTAATGTTTTGTGCTTGTAATCGGCTAAGAGCAGTAACTATATGACTCATTTGTGACTCCAAATTTTTTTACCCTAATTCTAAACTCTGGTACTTGGACTTAGGGGTGATAAAAAAATTAAAAAATTGCCCGAACTGACCGAATCGAACCGAACTGCACCGTTATTTATATTTTTTAAATTAATCACGGTTAATTTTTTCGAGTCAAACCGAACCGTATTTGCGGTGAAGTTTTTATTTTGGTGCATAATTGCACCAACTGTACCGCCAAAACCATTGTATCTTAATAAATTAATTGATATAATAATATTTAATATTAATATCTTGTGTATTACTATTAGGGCATAGCAACAAGTTTCTATCTCCATTTTATAATCCCGCCTAAAGAAAACCTAGCCCTTCTTCATACTCAATTGCGCCGTTTCTCACATCTCAAGTTCTCAAATAAAAAACCTCCCTCTTTGTTGCGTTGATCCTAAAAAATCCCAATACATTAATCCGGCAACCAAATCATTGATTAAATTGGAGCACAAAAGAGAATTGACAACCAAGGTCGACGGTCGGGCATTCAAAGTTTTGGGGAATTGGTAATCATGTATTTTATTCTTCAATATTCATAATTTTAAGTGAGATTCCTATTTATTTGTTCTTGCTAATTTTATATATTCTTATTTCTCTATTTTATGTTATTTTCCAATTCCATGACTTCTTGTTAAATTTATATTATATCCCCTGTTATCATCAGAGTATATTTGTGTGTAGATTGACACGATGCGGTAGTTATATTACAATTCCTTGACTCATGGGTTTTTGCTTAAAGTTATTGCTACAAAACTTATTTTTGCTATTAGGTTGGTAGTGTTTTTGATGGTCCCGTTTTCAAAGGGCAAAATGGGAATTCAGGAGCAATTTTTTTTTTTAAACCTCGCGTTGCGCTCTAACTGAGTTCAGTGACGGAATACTCAAGTCACTGCGTTGCTGAGAGTCAGAGCTATCAAGTCAGTGATGAGACTTGAAAGCTCAGGCTCTCAACAAGGCAGTGACTCGAGAGACTGAACTCTCGAGTGCTAGCCTGATTCAGTCAGTAAGATGAATCTTCCTGACTGAAATGCTTAACTAAAGTTCCTTTTTAAACAATGCTCTCAGTGAGCAGATTTTCGCAATACTTTAGAAGAAAAGACATTCCAAATAATAACACTTGGTTTAACGTGGTTCGGAGACTCAAGCTCTTACATCCACGGCCTGATTTAACAGGAAATCCACTACATGGGATTCTTGTTTTTAACGTGCCAAGGTGCACTTACAACTGGACTCACGCCACTCCCTGGGCTGCCCTTCTCCTTCTAACAACTTACTCCCAACAAGCCTGACTCAGGGTTTTGGTTTCGGTTAGGGTTTTCTCCAACTAGGTGAGGTTTTCCCTTTACAATGTGTTAGCCAATAGCTAAGATAGGGAAAACCTCTCTAAGCCTAGAGTTACAAGCTGAGCACTCTTATGTATATATTTGTGAACTCTCAGTGTATAGATATGAGTAGAACCTCCTTATATCTCCCATGCACGTATGCTACTACTCACACTCTCAGCTCGTAGGTGTTGGTTTTCTTACAATGATACAACAACACAACAACTCAACACACTCTAACAACAAGCTATGAGCTTGTATTTATAATGGGGATTCAAATGTATCCGTTGGAGAGGAAATACATTTGAATCCAGCATTAAATGGTTTCAACCACTTTTCTTGGAATGCGGCCTTTGTCAGTGTCAGAGTTGCTGCCTCGTGCTGATTGGTCCACGTGGCCTGGATTCACGGATCTTTGACTCAGTGTGTTTGACTAAGACCCACTGACTTTAGGTAGTTTTCTCCTTCACTGACAAGATGATCTTCAGTTGGACTGACTCGTCCTCAGTGTAGTTGTCCTTCAAGGACTGTTTGAAGATCACTCCAAGAAGTTTGTCATAAGGCTGAATGACAAACTTCCCTGACCACAGTAGCCTGGCTCCTTCAGGGCCTACTTGGTGCAGCACTGATCCACCTGATCAGGCTCTTCACTGAGTGGTCCGCCAGACTTGGCTTAGAACAACCTGACTTACACTCAGTGGGACTTCCTTCAGGCTTCTCTTCAGGTTCAGGTCTTCCTTCAATGGTTTCAGTCAGTTCTCTTGAGATGTCATCTTGACTTCCTCAGGCTTTATCAATGAGTTCCCCCTCACTGAGTTCCCCCTCAGTTGAGTTCCCCCTCAACTGAGTGCTTCCTCAGCTAAGTTCTTCTCACATTACAACCTGTCTAACTGAATACACAAACTATCCTGACCTGAATCTAAAGATACTATCCTGACTGCTTTCAAACCTATTACATGTTGTTTTGGAAAATCATCAAAACTAAAATACATATCCCAACATTTTCCCCCTTTTTGATGATTCCAAAACTTCTAACCAAATGATTTTCTATTACAAGAATGATGTCAGAGTACAGGTAATAGTTTGAAATATGCAGGAATTCCCATAGTTTAAAATATTTAAGATCTGTTCGGTTGACCATTTTTCTTAACAAAACTGGATCAGTGGTCATGTGAACAACCCGCTCTGATACCAATTGATGGTCCCGTTTTTCTTTCACAAATAAGGACAATATGGGAATTTAGGAGAATTTTTTTTAAACACTGAAGTAAACTAATGTATGGCAATAATGAACAAAACAATGTAAAGTGGTTCAGAGGCTCAAGCTCCTACATCCACTGCCTGATTTAACAGGAAATCCACTACCCGGGATTCTTGTTTTTAACGTGCCAAGGTGCACTCACAACTGGACTCACACCCCTCTACGGAGCTGCCTCTCGAATTGGCCTCACATCCCTCTTCTCTCAGGGACTGCCTCTCCTCACCTCACTGCAACACCTAACACTCTTCTGGAAAGGGTTTAGTTTGGTTTGGTTCTTCTCCAACTAGGTGAGGTTTTCCCTTACATGGTTTTAGCCTCTGAGCTAAGGTTGGGAAAACCTCTCTAAGCTTAGGATGTATATGATAGGCTCGAGTATACAAACTGGAACACTCAAATATGACTATGAAGAACTCAGGTCAGTGTTCTTGATGGAGATGGTGTCTCCTTATACCTCCCTTGAAACGCACCACTCTCACATCAGCTCCTTGCTTCTTCACAAATGAAGCTTGAGTTTGTATTTATAGTGTGGATTTGAATGTTACCGTTGGAGAGAGTAACATTCAAATCCAGACTATCTATGGAGTGAAATTCTCATTTTCAGTAAAGTATGGCCTTTGTCAGCTTTTGTCAGATTTGCTGCCTTGACTTGATTGGTCCACGTGGACTGAGTCCAACGGCTCTTTTCTTCAGGGTACTTGATCAGGGTAGACCTGACTTCAGGCGACTTGTCTTCAGCTGACTTGTAATCCTCTCAGGATACCTTTCTTCAGTAGACTCCACTCAGGGGAGTTGACGTAAGGCTATTTGTCAAGCTTCCCAGCCTCAGTAGCCTGACTCCTTCAGGTCCTACTAGGCACAGCACTGATCCTCTCAATCATGCTCTTCACTGAGTAGTCCACTGACCAGCTTAGAAAGTCAGGTTTATACTCAGTGGGACTTCCTTCAGGCTTCTCTTCAGGTTCAGGTCTTCTGACATGGCTTCAGTCTGTTCTCTTTTTGATGTTATTTTGACTTCCTCAGGCTGTGTCAGTGAGTTCCCCCTCACTGAGTTCCTCTCAGTAGAGTTCCCCCTCAGCTGAGTTCCTCTCAGTAGGGTTCCCCCTCAGCTGAGTTCTTCCTCCACTGATAACCTGTTCTCCTGAGAAACAACCTAGCCTGACCTGAAACTAAAAGATACTATCCTGACTGCTTTCAAACCTATTACATGTTGTTTTGGAAAATCATCAAAACTAAAATACATATCCCAACAGTTTTTCTTCTTTTTTGTTGGATATTATGGAGTCCCAAGCAAAAGAGGTTGAGTCTTCTAAGACTGTTTCAGATGCTGGTATTGCAAAAGAATCGGTAGCTCCAGCTAATGAATATGATAAATTATTCAATGTAAATTCAGGTGATGGTACAATTACTTTTGAGCAAATTAATTCTAGTAAAGGAAATACTGTGAAAGAAGCGAAGCAAATATCAAAACCACCACAAAAAAGAAAAGTAAGTCCAGCAGTTGATATAATTAAGAAAGAAGTTCAAGGGTTCTTTCAGAAATATGAGGTCATTTTAGTAGAGTAGAAGGTTCTGATCCACCTAGGGCTGCATGTAATTATTGTGGTACAACTTATGCTGCTCACTCTATAGATAATGGTACCACTAGCATGTGGTCACATTTAGAGAAATCATGTAAGAAGTATCCGTACAAAAAGGAAAAATCACAAAAGACCTTGCATGATTTTTCAAGTGTGAGTGAAAATCTAAAAGGAAATACCCTTAATTTGGTTGAACTTAGTAAACTCCTTGCTGAAATGATTATAATTTATGGACTACCTTTTAGATTTGTGGAGGGGGATGGATTTAAAGCATTTGTTAAGGGTCTTCATCCAAGTTTTCAAGTACCATCTAGGCATACTATTGCTAGAGATTGTTTGAAAAATTTTGTTGAAGAAAAAAAGAAATTAAAAATGATTTTAAAGAGCCAAAGAGTGTGCCTGACTACTGATACATGGACATCAATTCAAAATTTAAATTGTATGTGTCTTGCTGCACATTGGATATCCTCTGATTGGAAACTGGAAAAATGAATTATCAACTTTTGTATAGTTGAGAACCATAAATGGGAAACAATAGCAAAGCAAGTGGAAGAATGTTTGCTTGAGTGGGGTATAGATAAAATTTTCACAATCACAGTTGACAATGCTATCTCTAATGATAAAGTAAGCAATCATTTAAAAACAAAATACAAGTGGAAAAATGTCATCTTAAATAATGATTACATGCATGTAAGATGCTCTGCTCATATAGTCAATTTGATTGTCAAAGATGGATTAGAAGAGCAAAGTGATGATATATTGCGTGTTAGAAACGTTGTTAAGTGTGAGGTCTTCTCCAGCTAGACTAAAGGTTTTTAGAAAGTGCATCGGAAAAGAAAAAATTACTTCTAAGAGTCTTGTTTGTTTAGATATTGAAACAAGATGGAATTCAACCTATATGATGCTTGAAGCTGCTGAAAATTTTGAAAAAGCATTTGAGAGGTTAGGGGATGAAGATCAAAAGTTTATGGACTACTTTGATTGCTATGAAGTAAAACAAGATGAAGAATATGAGGGGCAATTGTAAAAAACAAAGATAAATAAGATTATAGGGCCTCCTAAAAATGTGGATTGGCTTAATGCAAGAAACTTTGTCAAGTCCTTGAAATTTTTTTTCAATGTTAATTTAAAGTTTTCAGGCTCATTGTATATTACTTCAAATATATTTTTTCGTGAACATGCTACTATCTATATGGGTTTGTCTACTATGATCAACAACGGGAACTATTTAATGTCTTCAATGGCATTTCGGATGAAAGGGAAGTTCGATAAATATTGGGGAAACATTGATAGCATCAATATAATGTTGTTGGTTTCCATCGTTTTAGACTCAAGATCCAAGTTGAAATATGTGAATTTTTGCTTATCAACAATGTATGTAGGTAATGCTATTTTTGTTAAAAGGGTGATGGACAATGTGGAGACAATATTGTACTTTTTGTTCAAACAATATGCTGGTTGTGATCTTCCACAAGACGGTAAGATTGAAAAACCAAGACAAGAGTCTAATACCATGGAGATAGATGGAGACGGTTTGAGTAAGCTTTTAGAATCTTAATTTGCTAAACATTTGGAAGAAGAACATTTTGCTGAGAGAAATTTGAAATAGCTTCCTATTTTCTTGAATGTTGTGAAAAGTCGGATGATGAATTCAACATCTTAAATTGGTGGAAGGTAAACACAAAAAAATATCCTATTCTTTCAAAAGTTGCAAGGGATGTGTTGGCAATTCCAGTATCTACTATTGCTTCTGAATCGACTTTCAGTACAAGTGGTCGGGTAATTGATTCATTTAGGAGTTTTTTTTATCTCCTAAAATAGTTGAGGACCTTATATGTGCACAAGATTGGCTACGTGTTGCACCTTCTTCAATAAGTCTTCATTCTATAATGGAAGATATTGAACAATATGAGGATATAGAAAAAGGTATAAATTTGATTTTACTTTCATTTCATTTATATATTCCAGCAACTTACTCTTAACTTTAATTTATTTATTTTTTCAGATTTGAAGATTGGTACCGATTGAGGGTATGCATTTTCATTACTTATTTTCTTTGTTCATTGCTCTCAATTGTCATTTTTGTTTGCTAAATATTCTTAGATCTATAAACTTTTGCAGAATCTGGATGAATAGAAAAATAACAATTAAGATGGGGTGGCAGCAAAAGTTACTGTATGGAAGAGGAACAATGTAGTGGACTTTTTCTTTTCTTTTTTAATGTTTGGTTAAGATTTCAAAATTTTGTGTTGATTTTGTAATGCATTGAGCTGGACATTTTGTATGCATGGTTAAGAACATGAACATTTATTTATGCAGGGTTAACAATTTGGGATGTTGACTTGAAGCGAAAATACTAGCTTCTACTAGTAGCTTCCCCGCAAGAGTACGGGTTCACTGTAGTATGGGCGAGTATAGGGACCAAGTAGTATCGAACCCAAGGGATGGAGTGTATGCAAATAGATCCCTGAAGATCTACGCGTCGTAGTTAATATGAGTGCAATGTTTTTTGGGTTTTTTAAAGATTAATTAAAAGACTAAATTAAACTAATTAGACGAAAGAATTAACGAAGACAAATTAACTACGGGATGTTTTCAAATATGAGATGGTGATGCTTAGGATAGGAATCCCTACGTATACTAACGGAGCAGGTACATAATCAAGATAACTGTGACGCGCAAGAAATAACCTAAGTAAAAAAATGCAAGGTGAAAGCTCAAGATTCTAAACCCTAATACTTTACCCTAACACTCGACTTCACTAATCTACGAACAAGTTAATAGATAGTGCTTAATTAATGAGACCCTAATTTAACTAAGGTGATGCGGTCGTCCTCCTTCGCTAAACCGGTAGATGAATTAACCTCTTCTAAACCCTCTCGTTAAGACTACTAATTGTTATTGAGTGATGCGGTCGTCCTCTCTCTAACACTTTCGTACGAAATTCAAAGGTAGAGTTAAGATTAATTATAAGAATTCCTTAATTAAGAGAATTAAAACTAACGTCACGAATTACCCTAATTACGTACCCACGTCCTACTTCTACGAGTTCATCCTACCCCAAGCATGCAAGGGTTTTAGCCGGACATGGCTTTAACAAACATAAAAGCAATAGAAGAAACTACGAACATAAACATAATGAATTGAACGAAGAAAATAAGAAACATGAACTAGGGTTTTAAAAGAAAATAATTCTAAGAACTGAAATTTAATTAACTAAAACGAAGTTCAAAGCATTTAAAGTAATCAAGCTAATGAAAAGAAACTAAGAAACGAAAAGAAACTAAGAATTCGTACGAAAAACCTCAACAAAACGTAAGTAAAGCTTGCTCATTCTTCTCCTCTTCCTCTCTCTAAAAACTAAGTCTAAAAGTGATTTCTAAAGTTCCGGGTTTTTGTGGTCGGTCCTTCAAAACGTGTTTGGAAGAGGTATATATAGGTACCGGGTCGAAACGGGATCTCATGGGCCGAAAAATGAAATTTGGCATATAAGCCTCAGAAGTGCTCGAGCTGTCCCGCTCGAGCGGGGCGCTCGACCCTTGGAGCTCGAATGAATTGCTTGGTCGAGCGGGGCGCTCGACCTACGTATGGTTCAAGAGCTCGAGCGGGGCGCTCGAGCTGTGCCCCTCGAGCGGCAAAAACTCTCTGTAAGTTTGGAGTGCTCGACCTACGTTGCTCGAGCAATGGTGCTCGAGTGATGGCGCTCAAATGGCCTTCCTTCCTTGCAACTAACACTTTTCTTCTCACGTACTAATACCAATCGTATTTCTTCGATATCTTCTCATCCGGGCATCCGTTTGAGTCGATTAAAAGTCCTACGAACTCCGTTTTTCGTCCTCGATTCACCTATGAGTATCAAAGAGACAAATTCATCAATGTATAGAAATAGTACTCATTTGGCTCTAAAAACTCAACAAAATCGACCAAAACTAGGGCGTTTCTAGCTACGAATCATGACAATTTCACGCCTAATCAGATGTCAATGGGGCAGGGCGGGACGGGTACTTGAAGATCCATGCCCGCCTCATCCCTTGTGCGGGGCAGGGCGGAGCGACCCACTGCAGGTCATGGGACGGGGCGACCTACTCGGTCATGATAATTAACTTTCATGATAGTGATACCTAATATATTTTAAGATAGTTAACATAAAATTAAAAAATATAAATAAATATAAAAAATATAATAATTTTGAAGTTAAATTATAACCATTTATATTATATAAATTTAATAAATATGAAAAATATATTAATATTTTATATTTCATATGTATATCATACATTAAATATAATATATATTTATAAAATTTATATTATATGAGGGTCAGAACGAGGTGGGGTAGAAGTAATATCCATAACCGCTCCGCCCCGCTGCGGGTCACAGGACGGGGCAACCCAAACAGATCGGGGCAGGGCGGGTCAGCTGCAGGGCGGGCCAAACTTATTTTCTGTAATAACAATTTAAGTGGACATGTATTCTTGTATTATTAAAAAAAATTATTTCATATTTCATTGTTTAACCGTCAAACAGCTAAAAACCAACTGAAACCGCTTAAAACCGCATAATTATTTTTACATGGTGAACCGCGGTTTCAAATTTTACGATAAACTGAACCGTAGGTTGCAAGACAATTTGAATATAGCAAAAAAAAAAAAAAAATAGACAAACCACACCGCGATCACCCCTACTTGGACTCCCAATTCCTCAGGGTTGTTTGTGTTTGTTGTTGGAATTTCATTGTACCGGTTGCTATGGACTTCACCAAATCTTCAAGTGATGGTTCTGAGCTTCCTCCACTACTAGTCTTCCCCGCAGGTTCACAACTCTGTTCATTTTATCTAAACAAGTTGAACTTTCTTTCTTCTCATATCTAAGGTTCAGATGTTCCCTCCACCCCCGATTATAAGTGTTTGAGCGTGGATCCTACCACCAACCCTAGGAATTCCCAAAACTAATTATGTGGGCATGTTAAGTTATCTCCTCATTCAGAATCGATGCCTTGGGTTCTTTTATTTCGGCATCTTCTTTGATGCCTCCTTCAAAACCCTCTCGCCTCTGCCTTGCCTGTAAATAGTTTTGGCTTTGAGCGCTGGAGGCCTCGTGACTCACGCCTGGCCGATTGACTCCAATCGATGGCGTCTCTCTCTCTCTATTGAATCTGGTTTTGGATCTGATTTATGATGGCGACGCTCCGCCGCGCGCCACTTCTATACTTTATTTCTTGGTTCGATTACCGACTTGAGGTGAAAATAGATTGAATGCCGCTTGATGTTGCCACCGTTCTTGAACGCGTGAGCGACTCGCGATGGAGGCAATTCTACTTCGAGCACCTTGGGCGATTCGGCGGTGAAGCTCCGTCGGTCCTTGCCAGCTTATGCGAGCGCTGCTCTTCACGAAGGGTCCGCCCTCTGTTCTCTCGCGACGTCATTTCGATCCGCAATTGAAGACGGTGGTGCATCGTCTCGCGAGCATGAATGGAAGTGGCGTTGTGCCCTTTTGTCTCGACTGAATTGGTACTGTGATGTATAACCTCCGGTTGGGGTGTTATTTGTCGCAGATTCTGTTATTAATTTTGTTTGAATTATCTTCTTGGATTAATGTTATCTGTACGAGATTACTGATCAAATAATTGATTGAACAAAATTGGTTATGGGTTTTAGAAATTGTTGCCCCAATTGACGAATTATTGCTATGGAATCGGGCTATGATGCAGAATGGGGTGGATGAATATTGGATTTTCACCACGCCCATCTGAGCAAATTTGGGAATTGCAGTTGAGCCCTTGGCATAATAAAAATAAAATTAATTGAATTATAAAATTGGATTTTATGATTTAATTAATAAATTGGTTGGACCAATATATAATTAATTACATTAATTTTCAATAATGAATTTAATTTATGAACTTAATTTTTAAAATTGGTTTTTTAATTTTTGTTCAAAGAATTAAACGAATTATTAATTCCCACTTGGCTAACATATTTTATATTGTGTTAACACACTTTATAGTCCGCATTATAATTGTTTGGGTAGGTGGCGCTCAATAATTGTCGGACCGTAATAAATATTTGGGTAGACGGCGCCCATATAAATGATAGTCCGTATAATATCATGTTTGGGTAGGCGGTGCCCAATAATTGCTCAAATGTGGTGTAGATTAACATGTTGTATCTCGATTAAACATTTAATACCCCGTTTTTTGAAAATGTTTCTCACTAAAATATGATTTTTCATTAATTTGAAAGATATCTTCCATTAAAATTAAAAGTAAACCGAAAATTTCGTTCCAATGAGTATTTAAGGCCCCAGTCTTTTGCTCGGATCTACATCTATGGACTTTTATAGGGACACGTAGAATCACCGCTTAATGGTTGTAAACCGACTTAATTCTATTTCACCAACCCCAACAGGGAATTGAGAGTTAAGGGACATCCGATTGAACTAGGTTCAATCAACTAGGAGTTGCAATATTGCAATTGGTTTAGAGACCTACCAGTTATGTTGTTACAATAATCAGCCCCATCAGATATTGTAGTAGTAGAAATGTGGATCCTAGTCCATTACAATTTATATTAGATATAAATTCGTACTCTTCCTATAAGGTCGTTGAGTATGTGAAAATAATGGAAACAAAATAAATTAAAAGGTCATATTTATTTTGATTGCTGAGTATTGATCATAGGAATTATGGGTTTAATTCTCTTTTTATTTTATTTCTCTAGGATTGTTGAAATGAATAACTTGTCGTTGAGAAGTGTTCTGGAAACGAACAATTGGTTGGGCCAAATTTTCTGAACTGGCACCAAAACGAGTGTTTGGTGCAAAGGAAAGAAAAGATTGAGTACGTGTTGGACACATCAATCCCTATTGCCCCTGAGGCTGGTACTAAAGAGGCCGAAGCGTTTAACGCTACAACTCAGAAGAAGCATCAAGAGGATGTTTCCCAGGCTCAGTGTGTTATGTTGCTCGGGATGACTCTAAAGTTGCAGAAGGGGCATTAAAAGAAGGACTGTAAGGTTCTAGCAGCTGAAAAGACACAAGATGTCTCAGCCGCTGGAACAGATATGTTTGTTATTGAGATAAATATGTTCACAAATGATACTAACTGTTGGGTATTGGATATCGGTTATGGCTCACACATTTATAAGAATGTGACGGGTCTCAAGCATAGTAGGGCAGTTAGGCCGGGTGAAGTCACTTTATGGAGAATAATAATTATTATTATATTTGAAATTAATTATTATTACTAATTAATTAAATTAGATTTAATTAAATATAAAATCCCAATAATAATATTTGGAATATTATTATACAAGAATAATATATAGTCAAGATATTATTCGTAGGAAAATATCTATAAGAAAATATAATCCGTAGAGATTATATTTGAGGGCTAAGACCTGATATCTTGCTTAGGAATTAAGCCAAGATAATCCCTATAAGTATGAGTTCTATGGGAATTCCGAAACACACAAGAAATATAATTTCTCCATAAAATATCTAGCTATAATTTTCCTAGCAAGTTCGTCTCGAGATTCAATACTGGCAAGTCGGTGCGGATTGGTGAATAGTTGTTGCGTGGATACCATAGTGGAGGATTCTGCGTACGAAGCACTATAAGAATTCTTATTTAAGATTTCTCGTATTTAAGTATGCAATTAAATATTCGTTGTTGGTGAACTCTTTATCCCGTTGCGTATGTATTACGTGTTAACGTGCCTTTAAAACCCAACAGTGGTATCAGAGCTCAGGCTCTTGATTTAATTGCTTAATTAAATTTGTTTTTTTAAAAGATTTTTTTAAAAATAAAATTGGTGGCACGGGTAAAAGCTTTGACCGCACCTCCTTATTAAAACTTGGTTGCTACTATTGCTACGGGAAGGGTCAGAAACTCCCTTTTTGGTTTCCCCTTCTTCGCTCGATTCGTTCGCAACTGAAACCCTAATAGTCATCGCTCCGCGGGCGAGCAAGCGCAACTATGCTGAAAGCGATGGCGCTGCATCTGGTTTCTCGTCTCGCGTGATTGTCCGATACGCCTACCCCTATCGACGCCCTGTTGGCAACCGAGCGCGACACTGAAGGCGACGACGATTCACCGTACCTCGCGTCTCGCGCGTCTACTTGCGATGCCCAGAGGCAGCAGTGTTGTGGGATTGATGAACCCTTATCAGGTCTGTGTCTACTACAGCGGGGCTTCACCGTCTGTGGCGATTCGCCATCTCTCGGCCGATTTTGTTGCGACGAAGGCGGTGCTCTCACCTTGCTGTCGCTGTCGTGCTATGCGAGCAGGCGACACGATGGCGATTGGAGTGCTACCCTCTGGTGCATGTTCTTCGAAGCGAAATTACAATTTGCGCTGCTGTGACGGCAGCGGCAAACCGCTTTCTTCAATCGAAATTCGATGGTGTTAGCACTCTCGTTGTTTGTGCTGTATTTTTTATTCATGGAACTGAGTTGCGAATTGATTTTTTGGACCAATTCAATTGTTGTTTTGATTGAAATTGGATGATTTCGATGAACGATTCATGAATTCTGAGAAATATTTGGTGTTGATTCATGAGAATTTTCAGATTGGATCTGAAACGGTTGAGGCAATGATGTAGAGGGGTTGTTTTGAAAATTTGATTTGAGATAGGCCCCCCGGTGCAAATTTTGGAAATTGCACCTGAGCCCACTAAGTTTTAACAAAATATAATTAAATTTGATTTAATTTAAATTAATAAAAATTTGTTTTGAAAGGCAAAATATTAGTTGGACTAATAATGAAACCAATAAACGAATTTTTTTATTAATACGTTTAATTGGTAAACAATTTTAAAATTGGATTTTAAACTTTGGTTTATGAGAGTTAAACATATTATTAATTCCCACTTGGTTAACATATATGTTAATGCATGTATAGTCTACATTATTGTATTGGGTAGGCAACGCCCAAATAATTGTCGGACTGTTGTATATGTTTGGGTAGGCGTCGCCCAATAATTGCTCGAATATGATATAGATTAACATGTTGGATCTCGATTAAGAAATTAATACCCCGCCTTTAAAATGTTCCTCACTAAAATATGGTTTTTTATTAAATTGAAAGATGTCTTCCATTAAAATTAAAAGTAAATCGGAGATTTCGTTCCAATGAATATTTAAGGCCCCAGTCTTTTGCTCGGATCTACATCTGACGGGGCTTTTATAGGGACACGTGTTGTCACTACTTAATGGTTGTAAACCAACTTAATTTTATTTCACTTGACCCAGCAGGGAAACGAGAGTTAGGTGCCATCCGATTGAACTAGGTTCAATCAACTAGGAATTGCGATATCGCAATTGGATTAGAGACCTACCAGTTATGTTGTTACAATAATCATTCTCAGCAGATATTGTAATAGTAGGAATGTGGATCCTAGTCCATTACAATTTATATTGGATATAAATCCGTACTCTTCCGATGAGGCCGTTGAGTATGTGAAAATAATGGAGAAAAAATAAATAAAATGTCATGTTTATTTTGATTGCTGAATATTGATCATAGGAATTACGTGTTTAATTCCCGTTTTATTTTATTTTCTAGGATTGTTGAAATGAATAACTTGTCGTTGAGAAGTGTTTTGGAAACAAACAAATTGGTTGGGCCAAATTTTCTGGACTGGCAACGAAACATGTATTTGGTGCTTAGGCAAGAATAATTGAGTACGTATTGGACACGCTAATCCCTGTTACCCCTAAGGCTAGTTCTGAGGCAGTTGTAGCATTTGACGCCGAAGCTCAAAAGAAGCATCAAGATGATGCTTTCCAGGCTCAGTGTGTTATGTTGCTCGGCATGACTCCCGAGTTGCAAAGGCAACACGAGAGGATGCTTCCCTATGAGATGCTAAGACATTTGAAGGATCTCTTTGATTCTGAATCTCATTTCGAGATTTACAAAGTGATGAGAGATTTGTTTAGATGTCGGCTGTCGGAAGCAGGGAATGTCTCCCCCCATGTATTGAAGATGATAGGGCTAATCGAGAAACTTGGTCGTTTGGGCATCGAGCTGCAGACCAATGTTGTTGTTTATGCCATTCTTCAGTCGCTACCAGATTCATACTCGAGTTTTATAGTAAACTTTAATATGAATAAGATGGTATCAACCATGTCAGAGCTTCATAACATACTCAAGACTTTTGAGTCATCCACTGCTAAGGAAAAGTCTGTGCTCATGGTGAATGCTTCTACTTCCTTTGTCCCTAAAGGCAAGAAGAAGCGAAGAAGCAAGGCTAAGAAAGGCTCCAAGCTTAATTTCCTCAAGCCCAAAGGTGGGATTCAAAAGAAGGAGCGGGTTGATAAGGATGTATGCCTCCACTGTAAGCAGAAGGGGCATTAGAAGAAGGACTGTAAGATTCTAGCAGCTGAAAAGAAGGCACAAGGTGCTTCAGCCACTAGAATAAGTATGTTTGTTATTGAGATAAATATGTGCACAAATGATTCTAATTGTTGGGTATTAGATACCAGTTGTGGCTCACACATTTGTACAAATGTGCAGGGGCTCAAGGACAGCAGAGCAGTTAGGCCGGGTAAAGTCGCCCTTCACGTTGGGAATGGAGCAAATGTTGCTGCTGAACGTGCTGGGACTTATGTTTTAGACTTACCTTCTGGTTTTAGACTTGAATTGAATAATTGTTATTTTGTTAAGTCTATTACTCGTAACATTATTTTCGTTCCTATGTTAGACACTGAGGGATTTTCCTTCCATTTTGTAAATAATACTTGTTATTTTTTGCTTAATGGTGATGTTTATGAAAATGCTCCTCTTGTGAATGGTTTATACTTATTACATTGTGGATATAATGTTCTTAATATACAAAATAAAATACTCAAGTTTAGTAGTCATGAAAACCCGACTTACTAGTGGCATTGTAGACTTGGTCATGCAAACGAGAAAAGAATTGCAAGGTTAAGAAAGTTAGAGTACTTAACCCTATTTTCCTTAGAGTCTTATGGTGATTGCGAATCTTATCTCATGGGCAAGATGATCAACAAACCCTTTTCCGGGAAAGGGGTACGTGCCAAAAAAGTTCTAGAGTTGGTACACAAAGATGTTTGTGGACCATTGCCCACTCTAGCTAGGGGTCACTTTGGCTACTTCATCACCTTTACTGACGATTACTCTAGATTTGGATACGTGTATCTTATGAAATACAAGTCCGAATCCTTTGAGAAATTCAAGGAGTACAAGGCAGAAGTAGAGAAGCATCTTGATATGAGTATCAAGACTCTTCGATCGAATCGAGGAGGTAAGTATCTTAGCCATGAGTTCACTGATTACTTGAAGCTTCATGTGATCCAGTCACAATGGACTCCTCCTGGAGCACCTCAGATGAATGGTGTGTCTGGAAGGAGAAACCGAATCTTGTTAGACATGGTGAGGTCCATGATGAGCTTTTCCTTTCTTCCAACATTCTTATGGGGATACGCATTACAAACCTCAATCTGCATTATGAATATGATTCCATCCAAATCAATTGAGCAAACACCATATGAGTTATGGCATGGCAAGAAACCGTCTTTTCTACACATTAGAATGTGGGGTTGCCCCGCAGTTGTGAAGAAAATACTAACTGATAAGTTGGAATCCAAAAGTGAAAAGAGTTATTTTGTGGGATATCCTAAGGAAACTAGAGGATAATATTTTTATCTACATGAGAAACAAACGATGATTGTTTCTAGGTAAGCTAAGTTCCTAGAAGATGAGATTCAAGAACCACGAATTAACATAGAGACTGATGATTTGTCAAAGCAACATGACAAAATAAAGAATCAATGGGAGCATTCAACGACTCTCATGGTGGAAGTTTATCACTAGGTGGTCCTCTTTCAGCCAGTGGGAGTGTAATTGGAGTTGCAATATCTTCGCAACAACCTCCAAGTAGGTTGAATGATAATAGCATAGTTCAAACTCCCGCCCAAGAGACATATGAAAGTGTCGCTCTTGAGGACTCTCCGGTCAACGATGAAGTCGCTGCACCACAAAATTTTCACGATTAGAATGTACAGCCTGCACAACCACAACTCCGTAAGTCGATGAGGATTCGTAATCCACCAAATAGGTATTATGGTTTCCTCGTGGAGGAACATGATGACGTGGAGATCCAGGATAAAGACGAACCTAGAACTTACACTGAGGCAACATTAGATGTTGACTCAGAGAAGTGAAAAAAAGCCATGAAATCCGAGATGGACGCGATGTACATCAATTAAGTCTGTGACTTGGTTGAGTTTCCAAATGGGGTAAAACCCATAGGTTGCAAGTGGGTCTTCAAGCGAAAGACCGATGCAAATGACAAAGTACAAACCTACAAGGCTAGTTTGGTGGTGTAAGGGTATAGTCAACGCGAAGGCATTGTCTATGACAAGACTTTCTCACCAGTTGCTAAGATCAAGTCCATTCGTATTTTACTTGTGATAGCCGCACACTACGATTATGAGATTTGGTAGATGGACGTCAAAATAGCTTTCTGCAATGACAACATTGATAAGAACGTGTGTATAACTCAACCGGAGGGTTTTATATCTAAGTCAGAGTCTAACCTTGTGTGCAAGCTTAAATAATCCATCTATGGATTGAAGCAAGCTTCTAGGAGTTTGAATATCCAATTTAATGAAGCTGTCAAATCTTTTAACTTCATCAGAAACTCGAAAGATCCTTGCGTTTATTGTAAATGCAGTGGGAAAAGTATTGTCTTTATAGTCGTATATGTCGATGACATATTAATTATAGGAAATAGCATCCCGCTAATGCAGTCCATGAAAGATTGGTTATCAAAGACCTTCATGATGAAGGATCTTGGTGAGACATGCTACATCTTAGGGATCAAGATCCATAGGGATAGATCCAGGAAGATGCTAGGGCTGTCATAATCCACCTACGTAGATAAGGTGTTGAAGCGTTTTGCAATGGAGATCTCTAAGAGAGGGTCTCTACCGGCAAATCATAGGATAAAGATGTCGAAGAAGGATTGTCCTTCTAGCGAAGCTGATATCGAGCACATGAAGGACGTTACATATGCATCTGCAATTGGGTCCATCATGTACGCCATGACTTGCACTAGGCCCGATGTGGCCTTCGTTGTCAGTGTCACTGGTAGATACCAGCCGAATCCGGGTGAGCCTCACTGAATTGCTGTCAAGAATATTCTGAAGTACCTCAGACGTACTAAGGAACATTTTCTTGTCTATGATGGACATTCAGAGTTAGTCACTACGGGCTATGCTGATGCAAGTTTCCAGTCCGACTGTGATGATTACAAGTCACAGTCAGGTTATGTCTTCACTCTCAATGGTGGGGCGGTTAGTTGGAATAGTTCTAAACAAGAAACAACCGCGGATTTAACAACTGAAGTTGAGTACATTGCTCCGGCGGAAGCTGCAAAAGAAGCTATCTGGATAAAACAGTTCTGAGTGAACTAGGGGTAGTTCCTAGTGCCAGTAGTCCAATAAAGTTATATTGCGACAAAACTGGTGCAATTGCACAAGCAAAGGAACCGAGATCCAATAACAGAAACAAGCATGTATTCGAGGCGCTATCACTTGATACGAGATATAATCGCTAGAGGGGAAATAGAGTTAGAACGTGTTCCCACAAAAGATAATTTGGCTGATCCATTCACCAAAGCTTTGAGTGTTCATGTACACACTAGACATTTTAATGGTCTAGGGGTTAGACATGTAGGTGATTGGCTTCCAAGTGAGAGATCGTTAGTGTTAGTATCCTAGAGACAATCCTTTGTGAGGACATAATACTAAGATAATATTCAGTTTTGGTTTAATATTATTATTGATTTGAAATTTAATGTATGACATTGCACTTATCTGAATATTGTGTTTGATTGTTTGCATTTATTTTTGTCTGTGTTCCCATGAACCACTACTGTCATTGAGTGAGTGAGAACTCAGATGACTTAAGTATGATTCTCAAAATAGCCCCGATCAAGGATCATCAAGAATAGGATATTGATGATGCAATTGAGATTGGTGTGTGATATGCATCATACTCTTAGAGAGTGTAGTAAGATCTCACTTACTACGAGATATTGGGCATCTCATGATGGATGCACAGATTCCTTAGAGGGTATTGGTATACCTATCCGAGAAACCGTTTGATGTAATTTCACAATATGTGTCTACGGGTGTCTCGGTTAGTGGGAGCGATGTGATACGACTTTAACTCTAGGTCAATATGCACGACATGTGTGGAGTGATGAACTTTGACCATGACCGACGCTTGCACCCTTCCACATGTAGATATGGCATGGATTGTGTTCATCATGAAATGCATGTGCGTGGTAGTTGAGTCAAGAATAAGATTCATTCCTCAAATGTGGATTTAGAGAGAATACTCAATTTTTCATCATAAATCATCGGCAGACGCACATCAACTTAGACTTTGTGGCTAAGTGTGATATACTTGATCAATTAGTGATTAGAGATAATATGATTAAGTTATTTGAATAGACACTTAATCATGTTCAAGACTTAATCGGGTATTCATGAATGAAAGAAAGATATCACAATAGTCTACAGTATTACAGGTAGTTGCAGATTTCCTCGCAACGTACCTCGTATATTGAGAATATCTGACTTATTTTCTAGGGTTCAATTAAGACTGTTAGTTTGACTAAGCGCTCGATATACGAGGGCCTATATGTCACAAAACAAGTAATGATGATCTACCAATGATAGTTGATTGATTAAATATTATATTAGATATAATATTTAATTTATGGAGAATATAATAATAATTATATTTAGAATTAATTATTATTGATATTTAATTAAATTAGATTTAATTAAATAGGAATTCCCAATAATAATATTTGGAATATTATTATGTAGGAATTTTATTTACAAGGAAATAAAATCCGTAGAGATTTTTATTTAATGGGCTAGGTAGTTTTATCTTGCTTGGGAAATTAAGTCAGCTTATTCTTATAAATATAAGTCCTGTGGGAATTTCGAAACACATGAAATAAATTCTCTCCATAAACTCTCTAGCTCGAATTTTCCTAGCAAGTTCATCTCGAGATTCAACGCTGGCAGATCGGTGCAAGTTGGTAGAAAAATATTACGTGGATACCATAATTGAGTAATCCGTGTACGAATCGTTGTAAGGATTCTATTTATATTTTTAAATATTTAATTATGCAATTAATTGTTCGTTGTTGGTAAACTATTTAATTCCGTTGTGCATGTATTACGTGTTTACGTTCTAAATTCCAATAGAGGTTCAACCCCTCATAGAATTATTGCATAAGCAGCTGATCACTAATCTGATTTTGTGGGCATGAAGATGTAAGACGTTTGAAATGCTCCCAATACTCATGCAATGACTCTCTCGGCCCCTAACTAATACCAGAAATCTCCCTATGTAAAATTACCACTCGAGTAGCTGGAAAATAATGTTGGAGAAAGACCCTTTCCATCTCATTCCATGTGGTAATTATTTCGGGTGGTAAGAAATACAACTAGTCATTCGCTGTGTTCTTCAGTGCAAAGGGGAATGCACTTAGCATAACATGTTCCTTGGTAACCCCGGTTGGTTTCATGCTTGAACACACGACTTGAAATTCTTTGAGAAAAGTATGCCGGTGTTCTCCTACAAGACAATGGAAAGAAGGTAATAAGTGAATAAGCCCATATTTGAGTTTAAAATTTGCATTAACAGGAAGAGCATATGATTAATGGTTGAGTTTGCCGACTCTCCCAATGTTTTGTCCTCAGCCATATTCTCAGTGCTTGTCTGGGGATTGGACTCTTCACTCGTATCACTTTCACTACTCGTTTCTCTTATCGGTGAAAAATTAATTTTTCTACGTGTATGAGTATCTTCCCTTGGTCTCCTAGCAATCCTTTCAATCTCAGGATCAAATTCAAGTTGTTCCTTGTGTGAGCGCATGATCATTCATTAGAAAACAGAAAAATGAATAGACACTGAAAGGGTCAGTGTTAGTGTAATTTGTATGCACAGAAAAAAAAAAAGCAAAAGGATATAACCCGTATTTTTTCTTTTTAGATTTTTTTTAGTTTTTTGGTTTTTTCCATATATTTTTTTCAAAAATTATTAAAAATAAAAAAAATTATATACAAATTACACTGTTCCTCAACAATGGTGCAAAAATTTGATGGGTTGTCAACGGCACACCAAATTAGTATTAAATAGCTCAACAAATCCACTAGTGTAGTAGGATAAGCAAGGTCGAACCCACGTGGAACAATGCAACTTAATTGAATAAATTTGTATATTATAAGCACTAAAAATTGGAGGTTTGGTTGGTGGAATTACGACTAGAATAATTAAGCAAATATTATAAATAGAAGAAATAACAACAAGAATCAAATAGTTTAGTTCTTGGATTGTTTCCCCCTGAATAATTTAATTAACACAACTAAAAGTACACGAGATTCTTAATTCTACTCGAATTTTGTCCCTAAACTAGTGATACGACCTAACTAGTTCAAATTATTTCTTAATTTTAATTATTCAGAAGGTATGGCCCCTAATTAACCTATTCAAATAAATAACCCCAAAATATGTATTGGAGATTCAATTTATTGAATGCATTAATAAACCAAAATAATATGACAAACTAGACTATGAAAACGGAACGTCTGAAACATACAATCAAGACTTCATTATCCCTAGGGGGTCTGCCCTATTTGCTACTCCAATTACACAATTATAACAATTACAGATTATAACGCTAATTTAGCTAGATTTAATTAACATACTTGGGTTATCAAACCAAATAAATCAATCAATTAAGCATGCATCATATAACATCAAATAACAAAGAAATCGAGTAAAAAATAGGAGTACTAGTAACTAATAAAAGATAATTAAACCATTCAAGGTTCCACGCCTCCTCGAACTTGAATAAAAGGCTAGCCACTAAACATGACTATAAAAATAAGTCTTAATTAAAAATATCAATCGTCTTCCTCTCCCAACTGATCTTCGTTCACGTACAGAGGGGATGATATTTTTTTGAGTTAATCCCCAAAGTGAAAGTTGTCATCCAAACGAATTAAAGCACATAATTTACACAATAATTACGACTCATCAATTTTTTTTATTAAACTCCACCCTCATAATACTTATATATATATATATATATATATATATATATATATATATATTAATATATTCATTAATTTTTTTCTTAAACAGTGTGTCCAAAATTATTCCCGTAATAAGTTGTAGCACCGAGGAGTGTTCTTTTTAATAACTATGCACATTTGCCAAGAATTTCCTTTGTTGTTTTTTTTTTCGCTTCTCGATCAAAAACAAAATAGTAAAATTCGTACAAGTTTGACTAGTTTATCCGAATTTTCTATTTTTAAAAAGTTAAATTATCCAACAATAACATTTTCACGATGTATTCAAAACTTTTACAAATTCTGAAACTATTCTTGTATGATGAGTCGTAATTATTGTATTATTTTGTGTGTTTTGATTGATTGTTTTATAACAATAGTTCTTTATTTTACTCATAATTACACAACTTATGATATTATGGTCACGATGCTTTGATGATATATTTTCAATGAATTCCAGATTGTTTTGTCATTTTTTTTACAAATTTGAGACCGACCAAATTTAATGCGGGTGAAGTGCATATGGATGAGGCTCGGTGTTGAATTTCAACACTTGTTTCTTATGTAGATAAAGACTCATTCATTAAGGCCACCCATTAACCCTTAGAAAAAGTCACCTAAATCCCAAAGTTAATAGTTTTTGTGACACATAATTATTATTATGTTGAAGAATATCCATTAATATGGGTGGACTTTTGAGGAGATAATGTATGCACACAAACATCAGTTTAGATTAGGAAAGAGAGACGTGATGTTGGATTTTTGTATAGCTATGTTGGCTAATTTTTATTCTAGTTCGAGAAGATGCGAAACCTTGATGATTTGAGACTCCTTTAATAATTTGACGGTTTTTCTTACTCTATCTTGATTTCTTCGTTATTTGGTTTATGCTATGCATGAGATAATTATTGATTTTGTAAGCTTGATCACCTTGCCTGGTTAATTTATTACTTATAGCTAGATTGCATGATATAATTCATAATTGTTATATTCGTGTGGTTATAGTAGCAACTAGGGCAGAACACCCCAGAGATAACGAAGTCTAGGTTGTATGATTCGAATGTTCTGCTTTCATAGTTTAGTTTGCTCTATTTTATAGTTCGTTAATGCATTCACTGAATTGAATCTCGAATACATGTTTTGGGGTTATTCATTAGAATATGTTAATTGGGGTTCGTACTTTCTGATTAATTAATCTTAAGAAATAATTCGGACTAGTTTGATCGTACCACTAGTCTAGGGGCAAGATTCAAGTAGAGTGAAAAATACCGTGATATTTTAATTAAGTGAAGAATTATTTAAGGAGAAGCTATCCGAGAACTAGAACATTTTTATTTATTGATTTTCTTTTATTATTTTGCATTCTATTAGTTATAGCACCACCAACCAATCCCCCCATTTTATAGTTTTGCTACATGAATTTAATCAATTAAATTACATTGTGGGTTCGACCCTTACTTACCCAACTACATTAGTGGGCTAGTTAAGGTGAATTATTTTTTGGTGTCTACGACAGCACAACATTGTGATGTCAAGATTTTTCTTAAATTACAAAAATTCAGAATGGAACAAAGACAATAATCTATTATTCCCAATTACCCAAACTTAATTGCTACTTGTCGAAATTATTCCCGTCTTGCTCAATCGATATTTTCCTAAAGAGTTTCACTACTCATACCCCAAAATAACATATCCCATAAATTTTAACACAAAAATAGACATATATAAAATGATTAAATTGTCCTTATATAAATATGAGTTATATTTAGAGGGTTTTAGTCTTTTAAGTTATTTGATTTCAAAATTATAATTTCACTTTAAATTGATAAAAAAAAAAAGTATAGAGTGAAATTGATTTATACATGAACAATTGAAGGGAATTAGTTGTTTTCACTAAAATGTATTAATTGTTTTCACTGAAGAGTATTATTCCCTTCGTCCCAAACTCATTTGCTAGGTTACTGTTTGCTTGGATTTTAAGAATATAGTTGTTTATTAAGTATTTAAAGTGATAAAGTGGTAAAATAGTAAAGTAGATGTTTTTGGTTATTAATGTGTGGAGAATATAATATTAAAAAATAGTGTTACTTTTTTGCCAAAAATAGATGTAGCAAACAAGTATGAGACGAACTTTTTTGGCAATGTAGCAAACAAGTATGGGACGGAGGGAGTACTTGTTTACTGAAAATAAACTAAGACTCTTTAGTGAAAACAACTAATATTCTTCGGTGAAAACAACTGATACTCTTTAGTGAATGCAATTAATATTCTTCAATTATTCATATATGAACTAATTTCACTCTATACATACTCAAAAAAATTATTTTTCTTTATGTTTGTGAAAAATGAGAAAAAAAAAATCAAATCAATTTTTTTTTAAATTTGCTAAATATTTAAATAATCAAATCAAATGAAATTAAAATTTCAATAAAAAATATTCTTTAAAATTTGAAGAATAGAATAAATAAATTAAACGAAATCAACAAAATTTTCCAAATAATTCAATTAAAAATAAAATCTGATTTTAAAATAATTAACTAAAAAATATTAGAAGAAAAAACTAAATATTCAAAAAGAACTAAACCAATAAATTAATTAAAAAATCCTTCAAAAATTAATTAAATCTAAATAAATATTTTATTAATTTTTAAGTTTAATTATTTACCACTATTTAAAAAATCTGATTTTATTTGTTAAAGCCTTTGAAGTTTTTTACTTTTAATTTGATTCTTAAATTAATCTTGTTAAGATTTATTTAATTTTTCTTATATTTATTTTATTTTAAATAGTTATTTTTTAAATTTACTATTTAACTATTTAAAAAAATTATTTAGTTTATTAAAATTTTCTCGGATTTTATCTAGGTTTAAATGATTTTAAATAAATATTTGTTTATTAAATTATTTTTTAAGTTCATTTTATTTTTTAATAATTTAAAATCTATTTAGTTTTTTTTTAGATTTTATGTTTAATTGATATTTTTAAATTTAATTTATTTTTAATATAGTATTTATAAAAAAAGAATATGTTATTGAAGATTTTTATTTCCTCAATTTATTTTTTTAATATTTTTTTTGAAGATTTAGTTAATTTTCTGTAATATTTTTAATAATATATTTTGATTTTTTTTTCTAATTATGATTAAAAAGTGAACGGAAAAGAAAGAATAAAAAAATGTTCCTTTCTTTTCCATTCTTATGAAAATGTGGAATGGTGGGAAAAAAATTTGTTTTTGTTTTTATTTTGATGGAGAAATGATATTATAGGAATAAAATGGGGTTTAATAATATATGTTAATTTTTACATTTTATTGTAGTATGTTTAGCAAGTGATATGAGTTTAGAGGATTTAGGGGTCTAAGTAGTATTACTTTTTCATAAATGATAATTTAACAATATTAATTATTTTCTATAATTATATCCCCACTATACTTAGTATACTTACATTTTATGTTATTGTTTTATATAAATTAATTCACATAGCATATTTATTTTAGAATGAAAATAATAAATTATAAATTAACTTTGGAATGGAGAGAATATTAATTATGCCAGAGCAAAACGTGTTTATTTTATGAGTATGTATAGAGTGAAATTGGTTTATATATGAATCATTGAAGGGTATTAGTTGTTTTTACTGAAGAGTATTAGTTGTTTTTACTGAAAAGTATTACTGGTTTACACTGAAGAGTCTTAGTTCATTTTCACTAAACAACTAAGACTCTTTAGTGTAAATCAGTAATACTCTTTAGTAAATACAACTAATACTCTTCACTGAAAACAAGTAATACCCTTTAGTGATTCATGTATAAATCAGTTTCACTCTATACTTTGTCTTATTTTATTGATATGCAATATATAATTTGTAAGTGCAAGTTGGCACACAAAAACGTATACGTGGACATGTGAAGAAGATTGTGTGTATCTTTATGTATTAATTCTTAATTTCTTTTCAAGTAAACCCTCAAACTTGACTTACAGATACATACATATATAAATATACGTATATATCTTAGCTAGCTTCTATATTTTTTGCATCTTAAGACCAACCATGGCGGCTCCTGCAGTTTTGGCGTTAATATTTGTTGTTGTACATTTTGAGTCAGCTTTGAGTGCATCCCAATTCCCTTGCTTCTTCATATTTGGAGACTCTTTGGTTGATAGTGGGAATAACAATGACCTCAACACATCTACTAAGGTCAACTATCTTCCTTATGGAATCGATTTTCCTCAAGGCCCAACCGGAAGATTCACCAATGGTCGAACTGTTGCTGACGTTCTAGGTACGTCAGCTACAAGAAAATTGATCTTTAGTGACAACTGTTCTATTATTATATTATGTGTAGAGTGAAATTGGTTCATAAATGAATCATTGAAGGGTATTAGTTGTTTTCACTGAAAATGTATTAGTTGTTATCACTGAAAAGTATTAGTTGTTTTCACTGAAAAGTATTAGTTGTCTTTACTAAAGAGTTTTAGTTCATTTTCAATAAACAATTAATACTCTTCAGTGAAAATAGCTAATATCCTTCAGTGATAATACTCTTTAGTAAAAACAACTAATATCCTTCAATGATTCATGTATGAACCATTTTCACTCCATACTTTGTCTTTTTAATGATTAATCTCATTAAAAGTTATTTCCGTCATTAAAGAATTTTAGCTGAAAAATCTTAGTTCTTTTATTATAGTTTCTCTAACTAAAGTCTTTAATGTCATTAAGAATTGATTCTCGTTATTAAAAACTCTTAGCTTATTAAGCTATAATAATATGATTGTTGTCATTAAAAATCATTTTGATCATTAAAGATTGATTTCTATCATTATATATTTTTAAATAGAGAAATTATAATGACAGAAAAATTATTGTCTCTAAAGATCAATTTTTTTATTGCGCCGTGCTTAATTCACATACCTCCATGAATTATTATTATTATAGTGACAAGCGTTTGTTGTGTGTATTTGTATATATAGATATTGGTTAAATTTCATACGAGAGTATGTCTTGCGTGAGACAATCTCATAGTGAGATGTGTCATAATTTAAAAATGATATTTTAATATTTTAAAAGAAAGTTTGTAAACTTTTTTATTATGAAATTAATCATCTCATACAAATTTTATTCTAATTCACTTATCTAGCTAGATTTACAAGTATATATGCCATGTCACTTGGGTTGTTGTCGTTGATATATAATTATAGTATACAAGATTTATGTAAATTAAGCTTTTCGGAACAATTAAATGAATTAATTCACACATCTTTACATATTCAAGATGAATTATTTTTAACATAGCTAAAATTAATTTCGATTAAATACAATTTATTTTGACTACTTGATCTTCATTAAAAAAAAATATATATATATATATATAATAATAACGCATCAATTTGGAACTAAGTCAACATGAAATATGCAGGTAAACTTCTTGGTTTTGAGAATTATATTCCACCATTTGCATCGGCAAAAGACGAGGAAATAATGAATGGAGTGAATTATGCCTCTGGTTCATCAGGAATTCGTAGTGAAACTGGGCAGCATCTGGTACGTATAATATTTTGCTTGCCAAAATTCTGAAATATTGCTAGTAGTTAATTTCTGATTGGTAAAATGATTATTATAATTACCCATATATTTGCTCCGACGCAAAAAAGAAATTTAGATTACCTTTAATTATGTGTGAAGTATTAAAATGTCTTAATTTGTTAATATTTTATTGTTTAATTAAAAAATATTAATCGTTCTACTTTAAGTAATACTTTATCCGTTCCACAAAAATATAATTTGTTTTGTTATCAGTGCTATAAAAATATAGCAATTGCTATATTTAATATATCATTAGATTTTTTTTTTCATTTTTGTCCCTATTTAATATATCTTGTTTTTTCTCAAATTTCATGATTTACATATATATATATATATATATATATATATATATATATATATATATATATATATATATATTCAAAAAATAGAAATATTACTCATCCACTACACTAATTTACACCTTTAAACTGCAATTTAAATTACGACATTTTTCAAAATTATATTTAAGTTAAACTTTTAAATCTTGTTAAAAAAACTCAATTTTTTTTTTTTTTTTTTTTGACAATTAAAACTTACTGGCAGATTTGTCTTTGTCCGTGACTGATGTGGCGTCTACGTGGCAGCAACCCACAAAAAATTTAAATTAGGTGGTAAAAAACTTTAAGTCTTAATTGTAATTTAAATCACGACATTTTTCAAATTGCATTTTAAGCTAAACTTTTAAATCTTGTTAAAAAAAATATCGAATTAATTTTTTTTGGCAAATAAGATTTACGGGCAGATTTACGGAGACCCATCGTTAACGTACATCTATGTGGCAACGGCTCACAAAAAAATTTAAATTATGTGGCAAATTTTTTTTAATCCACATACAAATTAAAGTGTCTATTTTTTGTGAACGGATTAAATATCTAGGTACTAGTAAAGTGCCTATTGTTTGTGGATGGATGAAATGTCTAGATACAAGCAAATTGTCTACTTTTTATGGACGGATGAAATATCTAGGTACTAGCAATTGTCTAGAAAAAGAAGTAGATATAAGGATAAAATGGAAAAAAAAAAGTAATATATCAATTTTGTTACTACAATATCTTTTATTTCGAGTAAATTGTATTTTTCGTCACATAGAATGAGTCAATTTTAAAAATATCATCTTTTTCGATATTTTTAGTTCCATATTTTATTTCTACATTATTGATCCCAAGAGAATTGCAGTTTTGGTCTCAAGAAAATGGATAAATTATAATTTTGGTCCTAAAGATTAACATATAGGACCAAAACTGCTAGAAAAAATTATCACTTTTACATATTTATACCAAGAGTATTTAAGATTCATTATCTTATGACTGAAAATGCAACATTTCCCTTTTATTTATTCAAATATGTACGTTAACACATGTAAGCATCTTCGTGGGATGAAGAATGTGTTAATTAACCAATTTTGGTCAAATTGTTTTATATAAGGTGAACTCTTGTATAGATTTAGTTCAAAAATTAATTTTTTTTTAATCAGAGTTGGCCCCATTTCTCTAACAATGTTTGAATTTGGCGATTTTCGGTATGAGTGCTGATGTAGCGTCAATGTGTACAAACTATAATTGATTTTCCTTTTCTTATACACTTTTACTACACATCATTTATATTTAAAAATTCTAAAAAAAATATATAATATAACTAGCACGCATTAGCAAACCTTGCTTGAAATCACCAATTTAAGACTTCAAAACAAAGTCGTGCCACTTTTTACTGTCAATTTGGTATAAAAAAAATTGAACCTTATCAGAGAAATTGAGATTAAATCTCATAAAAAATTAATTTTGACACTAAATCTATTTAATTTGTCTTAAAATTATGAGGTAGATTTTTTATTTAAGCTCATTATATATATCACATACGCAAATTGTTATATAAAATATTCTACAGATTTTAGATCCGTAGAATAATCTATATTTAAAAAATGGATAATCATGTGCTTCCCCTTCTCACACGACCATCGCCATCTGCCGCCGCCGTATTTCCAGCAGCTCTGCTATACCCCCCACCCCCTACACTAGCCGGTCTATTCCAATAGCAGCTCTTCAGCCATCGTTTCATGCTCTACCCGCTGGTGCGCCCCTCCTCCCCGCACCTCCCCCTCCCAATTCCAACACCACCCCCCCTCCCACACAATTCCTCACCCTCCTCCTTCATCCATCCCACCCCCAAGTCCAAAATTCCAACAGCTCTGCAACACCCCTATCCCAAAATTCATTTTTCTCCATCCATTCTCTCATCAACCTTCCTCTGTAAATCAATTTCCAATATGTTAACAGGCAGTGGCGGATCCAAGAAATCAGAACAGGGTATTCACAATTATAATGATACTAAACACAAATTCTAGCATGCACTGGATTTTAAGCTCAATTTTACTTTTAATTTTGATTTTTTTCAAAACACATCGAACTATTGGGGTGTGTGTTTGTGTATTTTTTTTTTTTTTTTTTGCAATTGGGGTATATACTGATCACTTCGGTATCACTGATTACTTCTTGGGGTATTACTGATTTTTACCTAAGATATTTTTTTTCAAAATCCAAGTGAATCACATGCACTTATGTCCACACTGAAACTACTCAACTAAAATAATTACATAAACAAAATATCGGCAATCTAAAATTCTAGAACATATAACATTAAAAAAAATGTTATTTTTATCTAAAGAAAGATTACAATCTTTCTCGAAGAGTTTACATATTTTGAAAGTAGTTAAGAATGTCATTGTTGCTTATGTTTAAAAAAAAAATCTACATAATTAAGTAACTAAGAGATAAAGCAATAGTACCCTTAACATGCAAAACACAAATAAATTGTTTGATTACGGCACCTTCTTATAAATTTGGTAAAAGAATTTAGAATCAGTGAGATTTGAGAACTAATTAATAAATAGTATGTACAGAGTGAAATTGGTTCATACATGAATTATTGAAAAATATTAGTTTTTTTTCACTAAAGAGTATTAGTTATTTTCCCTGAAAAGTATTAGTTGTTTTCACCGAAAAGTCATAGTTTATTTTTAGTAAATAACTAATATTATTCAGTGAAAACAACCAATATCCTTCAGTGTAAGCAACTAATATTTTTTAGTGAAATCAACTAACACTTTTTAATGGTTCATGTATAAACTATTTTCACCATACACTTTGTCATTAATAAAAAAGAGATTTTCAATTCTGCATTTACGAAATTATATGGTTTACAAGTTTAGTAATTCATTAATAGTTTAAATTCATTATAACATAAATACTATACATAATATTACTATTATATACTACTTTTGACAAGACAATAGGGTATGCACTTGCATACCCTTTGGCTATGGTGGATCCGCCACTGTTAACAGGGATGCAAAAGTCTCATAACAAACCTTGCACGCCACCTGTTCGATCTAATGCCTCGAAAAAGTTTCTGAAAATGTGTGTAACTATTGAACAAATGTGTGTTACTATTGGAGAAAATGTGTATTACTAAAAATATATGTTACTATTGGAGCAAATGTGTGTTACTAAAAATATGTGTTACTATTGGAGGAAATGTATATTACTGCAAACGTGTGTTACAATTGGAGCAAATATATGTTATTATTAGAGTAAATATGTGCTACTGCAAATGTGTGTTAATGTTAGAGTAAATATGTGTTACTTAAATTATATGTTACTATTGGAGCAAATGTGTGTTACTATTAGAGGAAATATGTGTTACTATTGAAGTAAAGTGTGTTAATTTTAGAGTAAATGTGTATTATTGCAAATGGTGTTAAAGTTAGGGTAAATGTGTGTTACTAAAAAATGTGTTACTATTGAAGCAAATGTGTGTTATTGTTAGAGGAAATATGTGTATTATTGCAAATGGGTGTTAAAGTTAGAGTAAATATGTATTACTATTGGAGCAAATGTGTGTTATTGTTAGAGGAAATATGTATTACTATTGAAGCAGTTTGTTAATGTTATAGCAAATGTGTATTATTGCAAATGTGTGTTAATGTTGGAACAAAAATGTGTTGATGTTAGAGCAAATGTATGTTATTGTTGAAGCAAATATATTTTAATATATAAAACAATAAATTTAAATTTAAATTTAAAGGGATGAGAAATAAATTAAAAACACATATTTGTTCGTGTAAAAATATATATTTGTCATTATTGTTATTTTAAAGTAGAAAAACCTATTTTTTAATGACTAGTAACACACATTTGCCCATATAGTAACATATATTTGCCCATACAGTAACACAAACTTGGAGCGAAAATCATGAAACTTGACTTGCACGCGATTTTGAAAAAAAAACCACCAAACCCACCAAACCGACCCGACTCGGGCAAGATCCGCGAATTTTTTTACCTGGAGCGACCCGACCCATGATATTCTTAATATTTGCCTATTTTAGGTATATTTCACATGTGAAATATTTCACAAGAGAGCTCCTCATATGTGTGTGTATACTTCCAAAAAATTGGTCATATGATAAAATTTTGCTGCAAGTTCTCACCATTTATTAACCAATTCTACAGTAAATTTGTTTTATGAGTAGGTTTTGATATGAAAATGGTTGATGATAAACTTATCATGAAAATGTTTTAAAGTATTATTAATCTCATCAGGAAGTATCATTAATTTCATCAGAAGTATCATTAATCTGAGTTCAAATATTTTTACAATTACAATATAATATCACTGACCTAGATTAATGATACTTCTGATGAGATTAATGATACTTTAAAACAGTTTAATGATAAGCTTATCATAACTTATTTTCATATAATACTTTGCCTTGTTTTATACATATAGGATCAAATTTTGTTGCAAGTTCTCACCAATATTAATTTGTGTTGTTCCATGACAGGGCGATCGAATCAGCATGGATCGGCAATTGCAAAATCACAACACCACCATATCTCGTATCGCTAAGTTGCTTGGGAATGACACTTCCGCTACAAATCACCTGAATAAATGTTTATACTATTTTGTAGTTGGCAGCAACGATTACATAAACAACTACTTGCAACCTGATTATTATCCCTCCAGCAGTATTTACACACCACAGACATATGCTACAGCTTTAGTACAACAATACTCTCAACAGCTCCAGGTAATTTTATAGCAAAATCGATCTTTATTGACAACAATTTTGACGATATGGACAATCTTCCAGTTAAAAGTCTTTAACTTTTCTTGTCATTTAAATTTTTTTTACTAAAGAAGCAATACTGACAGAATTATTGTCGCCAAAGATCAATTTTCTTGTAACCAAGAGAGAAACAATTATAAGTAAAAGTAATTGGAAAAATTATTTTTTAATGATTGTAACTAAAGGGGTAGGCAAAATGAAGACCATAACTTTTCAAATTGGAAAAATGGGGACAATAACTTTTCAGATAGATAATTTAAGGACCATCACTTTTAAAGTTGCAAATTGAAGCCAAATTCAGCCCGATTTGTGTTGATTCGGGCTGATTTATCCTAAATTCGCCACATTTTAAAGTTATTATCCTTAATTTTTAGCCCAAAATATTACAGCCCTCATTTTGCCACCCCCTTAATTTATGGGCCTGAAAAAATAATTTTCTCCATGTTATTAAATGTTACTACCTCCGTCCCTAAAATTTTTACATGCAATTTCTTTTTTAGTTTGTCCCACAAAAATTTCCTGAAAAAAAAAAAAATTTGTCCCACAAAAATTTGCATACCCGCAAAATGGAAATAATTCTCAAAACCTCCACCCTGAAATTTTCATCTCACAATCTCTACTGCATACAAAAAGCACAGCAGACTTTTGTGGAAATGAGATAGTACAAATCAATTTGTTTTTTTGTTTTTAATGATTCATATCCCTGACCATTGTTATTTTGTTATATATGATTATGCACCAGGCACTATACAATTCAGGTGCAAGAAAAATAGCAGTTTCTGGAGTAGGTCCATTAGGCTGCCTACCAGCAATGGTGGGCAGGGGCGGTAACGGGACATTTTTTTGCGTGGAATCCATAAACGACGCCGTTCAACTGTTCAACGACGAGCTAAAGCTCCTCATGGAACGGCTCAACCATAATTTTTCGGACGCCAAATTCGTGTACACGAGTGCCATGGAATTGAACCCGATAGAGCTGTTCGGGCCAATTATCCGGATCCTGGGTAGGCCGTGCTGTGATCAAGTGTCGAATACAACGGGTCTGTGCATCGCCGGACGAAATCCGTGCCTACTTAGACCCTTGTACTTTTTCTATGACAATTTCCATCCAACTGAGGTTGTCAACAGAATTGCCGGAGCTACTTCTTATATTGATGTCCTCAGTTTGGTATGAAAATGGTTCATGATAGGTTTATCGTGAAACTGTTTTAAAGTATCAAATATTTTATCTGGAGTATCAAAAATTGGGGTTGATTTTTTTTTTACCCAAATTTTTTATATTGCTGATCAAATATTTAATACTTTGAAATGGTTTGAGGAACAAATTTGTGATGTCTTCTTTTCACTTTTTAGCCAATAAGTGCTATATTTGTAGACCATCATATGTTGTATCATTGTTATTGTTTTCACACATTTCAACGTTAATAAATTGATAAATTCTCTTGCGACATCTTGTAATGTATAGATCAATCTGTTCCGCTTAATATTTTTTTTTTCCAGATTTGCTGATGAAATTTAGCAGTCACATGTTCACACACTGTACTCCTATTTTTTTTCAATATCTCTATCACATCACTTGTATTATATTTATATTATGTTATTTATCTTAATTGTTGTGTCCAAACCAAATATTGAGTAAATAGAGGGATGAAGGGAGTAATATTTAAGTTTAAAGTATCAAATAAAAAAAAAAACATTTAAAGTATCATGTATCTGATCAAGAGTATCAAGTATTTGACCAAGGGTATAAAAAAGCTAGATAATGGTTCATAAAATTGAATCACTGTCATTATTTATTTTCATATAAAACCTACTCCACTCATATATACGCATACACGTTATGTGTGTGTTTTCTCGTATTTTCCATGCATGGTTTCTTGCACGCTTTATTTCCCAAGTTTACTACATTAATTAATATAAAAAAAAGAATTAGCCCAGAGAGAATTACAGATAACTTTATACCCTCACCGTTGAAATTTAATACTACATCCGTTTCACAACACTTTACACTGTTACTATTTCTCTCGTGTTTTCGCGAACGAGTTTTTTATTAGTATTTGAAATGATAAAGTAATTTTAAAATTATTTTATGATAGAGAAGAGGTAGATCTATCATACCCTACCTTAAAAATTATTTTATCATTTTAAATACTAATAAACAACTCATTCGCTAAAACACGAAAATAAAATAAATGTGCAAAGTGTTTGGGGACGGAGGGAATATAATTAGATAGTAACATAGTTAGGTGTTAGTAGAAAACACATACTTGGAATTCGTCTTGTAGTCTTGTACATTAATAATTTCAATTCCTAGAAACACATGCACCAAACAAGTTAGTTTATGCTGTTGACAAATTTGATGGGAAATTTCAAGGTAATTTTTGCTAGATTCGACATTTAACTACTATAAAGTCGTTTAATGGTTAAAACTATCTATCCATACAAAATGCATGTCTTTCGTGAGATAACCACAATCCGAATTGATGTCTCCTTTATAACACCAGCTAATGAAAGATAATTAAATATCTTAATTGATCATGTTCTTGCCTTTCTAATTACTACCTACATATCATTTTGTTTATCCATTTGACTTTTGTTGACTTTAATGAATACTTAATTTGTATTACATCCGTCCCCTAAAAGTATGGCTTTCTATTTTCTTCAACAATTTTATTTTCTTCATCATTCAACCATCATTTAATTACTTCTCTTGTCATCGACTTTACACTCACAAACAACCACTTAACTCACAAATGGACCACACAATATACCAAAATACCTTTACTTTATCTACGTTTTCTTAAAACTTGTTAAAAGCAAACAACCACTTTAGCGGGACGGAGGTAGCTAGTAGTATTTAAATGGATAAAATAATTTTTTTTTTATAATTGCATATTATTCAATTTAAGTGCATGAGACAAAATGAAGATGTCTTTCTACGTAATTATTAGTGAAATGATGTGTAATTTAAAAATGTTTGAAGGGGGTAAAAAGTGAAATGGGTAAATAAAATTGAGACGGAGAGAGTTATAACTAAAATATGAATTTAATTAATAACCAATATTTTTTTTCTTATATATAATTCATTTTGCAGTAAGTTATGTTTTTTCCTTTAAAAATAGTAAGTACCGTTAGCTATTCTGCGTGTATTTCGTTAATGTATGAAGAGATGGTTGGCTACCTAAACAATTAATAGAAACAAATTATATCTCCCCTCCCATGAAATTCTGGATCATTTAATGATCAATAAAATCTAGGATAGAGGAACTTCTTTCTTTCTTTCTTTGTAATGCTAATTAAATTTAGCCATGTCTCAACATCATCATCATAATTTGCAATCAAGAAATGTTGTATTATTGTCCTTTATTGTCCTTATAAACTTAGAATCATTAGCTTTGAGTGGACCACAAGTCCCTTGCTTCTTCATCTTTGGTGACTCCTTGGTTGATAATGGCAATAATAATGAGCTTAATACATCGGCGAGGGTTAATCATCCGCCTTACGGAGTCGACTTCCTTCAGGGGCCCACCGGAAGATTCACCAATGGTCGAAATATTGCTGATTTTCTTGGTCATGCATCATTTCCTATCTACGTCCTTTTTTAGGCAAAGTATTATATGAAAATAGTTCATGATAAGTTTGTCATAAAACAATTTTAAAATATCATTAATTTCATCGAAAGTATCATTAAACCTGTCAGGGGTATCATTAGTCTGAGTTCAAGAAAATTGTTTTAAATTTTCTTGAACTCGGACTAATGATATCCCTGACAGGTTTGATGATACTCCTGATGAGATTAATGATACTCTAAAACTATTTCATGTTAAACTTATTATGAAGCGCTTTCATATAAAACCTACTCTTTTTTTTAATACATACTTTTGCAAGTTTAATTTTGTTATATACATAGAAAAAATAATAGACATAATACATCAAAAAGACCCATTAACTATTAATTTTTATTTCGAAAGACTCCTAAACTATTTTCTATTTTAAAATCCTTAAACTATTAATTTCGTTGGGATGTTTTGATTCTTGAACCCCCTATGCGGAGCTGTTCAGTGGTCTCGCTGTATATTATGTTTGGGCTAGTTTTGAGTTTTGGGCCTATTTTCGAGATCCAATTTGTTAGGGGTTTGTAAATAACCTTATCATTTGACCTAGATAATTCTGTACTCTGAAAAAATTAAGATCTCATAATAATATAGAAAATCATCTCTTCTGACCGTGGATGAAGTTAACACAATGTAAACCACGTAAGTTTGTATCGTTTATTTATTGTTTATGTTTCTTTCTCACGTCTCGTTATAACAAATTCTTGTTTCACGAGACCCCTGATAGTGAAAATTTACAGATTTTGCTGAGTTAATTTAATATTTTCTAATTAAAACAAATCAATCAAATTCAATGCTATTAAAACTGAATTCTAACAAAAAAATGCTCCTCTAACGAATTGTCAAAAGGGCTTTATTAAACAAGAATTGTATACTTTAAAATTTGTTTTTTAAACAAAAAATAGTTCAAAGCCTAATAAAAAAATATATATATAGTACTAATTAAGAACTCTCGGTTGCAGCTCAACGTCTTGGTTTTGACACTTACATTCCACCCTTTGCGACGGCGAAAGACGACGACATAATCAACGGTGTGAATTATGCCTCTGGATCAGCAGGAATTCTTCAAGAAACAGGAAAGCAACTGGTAATATTTTCTTCCTATTAAATACTCTCTTTGTTCCATTATAAGTTTTCCACCTTCCCTTTTTGGGTGACCCACAGTAAATTTTTCATTCCCTAAAGGAAAAAAAAAAACACTTCATATATATTAAATAAATATTTTTTTAAACAATTGCCCCTTATTATTTTCATAACTTTTCATTACTTTACACAAAAGTCAAACATGTGACCTACTATATATTAATAAACAATACACATTCTTAAAAGAAAAATTAAGTTTTCTTTCTTCTCTCAATTAATAAATGACAAAGTATAGAGTGAAAATGGTTCAAACATGAATCATTGACGGGTATTAGTTGTTTTTACTAAAGGGTATTAGTTGCTTTCACTGAAGGGTATTTGTTATGTAGGGAAAACAAACTATGACTCTTCAGTGAAAACAACTAATACTCTTCAGTGAAAATAACTAATATCCTTTGATGATTTATGTATGAATCAATTTCACTCTATACATATTCTTAATAAATTTTAAATAAATTTACAAATTTTTATAATTTTTGCAACTTGATTACGACATTGATAAGTTTGGCAATATCATTCACCACATTTTTTATTATTTGTAATGATACATGACGTGACGGTCTTCTACGCACTTAACATGGCAAAGAGTTTGGCCATCACATTAGCTCTAAGTAACAATAAGACAAGGTCTCATCACTATCGTTATGTTTTGATTAAAATTAGTATCACGTTTCTTTTATATCAATTTATACATTTCGGTTAAAGCATTTTATCTTTGTGTTTAGTTGTACAGCATAACCGGTGTAAATGAAACTAACTTTTATCAGAATATGTCTCCATTAATAATAACATAGCATAAATTAAAATAGGCATAATGAATTAAAAAAATCTCTTCACTATAAACTTTTGTTTCGAAAAGATGCATAAACTATTTTTTGTTTAAACAAACACCCCTTAAACTTAAAAAAAAAAAATATATCACGAGGCCCCCGGAACAAAACATCACAGATTTTGTTGAGTTAATTTGATGTTTTTCATTAAAATGTGACAGATTAACCAAATTCAATGCAATTAAGATTGAATTTAAACAAAAAATGTGCCTCTAGCAGATTGTCAAAAGGGATTTAAGAAACAAGAATTATATACTTTAAAAGCTTTTTGAAACCCAAAAAAAAATAAAAATTTATGGGTCTAAATGTAACAAGAATGTATAGTTTAAGAGCTTTTTAAAACAAAAATTTGTTCAGGGGCCTTTTGAAATAAAGTTTGATAGCTTGAGACCTTTTGGTACATTGTGCCACTGATATATCAAAAGGTTGAGTAAGTTTTATACGAAGGTAGTTCGTGATAAGGTTATCATGAAACTGTTTTAAAGTATTAAATATATATTTGACCAAGAGTATCATTAATCTGGATTCAAGAAAATTTACAATAACTACAATATAATACCACCGACCTAGATTAATAATACTCACGATCAAATATTCGATACTTTAATATAGTTTCATAATAAATTTATCATGAACTAATTTCATATGATACTTTGCCCAAAAGGTTTATGTATATGCAGTTTTCCTTCATGCAATTCCATGGATCAGATATTTATTAATTTTACACTTTTGTGTGTTACTAATTTGTTTCATTGTTGTGATAGGGCGAAAATATCTGCTTGGAGAGACAGTTGCAAAATCACAAACTAATATTATCTCGCCTTGGAAATGATACTACTTCACATCTCAGTAAATGTTTGTACTACCTTGTAATTGGGAGCAACGATTACCTAAATAACTACTTTGTGCCTGATTATTATGGCTCAAGCACTACTTACACACCAGAACAATATGCTACAATTTTAATCCAACAATACTCTCACCACCTTAAGGTTAGTATATTATTTTCTTAATTTCACTTCAAACTAATTAAACTTCTTCTTTTTTTATTGGTCGGGAAAATGTTTATCTTGATGGACTAAAATTAAATTCATCGAGACAGTATTTAAATATTCATACACTGAATATTTTCTTAATATGTGTCTTTGATACAAGTATTGTATCCATCGAGATAATATTAAGTCACAATATTTGAGTGTTGTCTCGATGGATATCACGAGATAAGAATTATATACTTCGACATAAACGTTTTTATGTACAAAAATCATCCAAAATGCACAAAAATTATATATATGCACAAAAAATTATGCAAAATACATGATGAAGAGATGATGATAGTGTATTTAACAATAAGGAAAGTGGGAGTAACTTGGGCCATAGTATATTTATGCGACTCACGGTTCTTGCGTAACCTAACAAATATTGTGAACAGGAGCAGCTATATACCCCTCCAATACTAAGATATACACCTCCATAAATTGCGAAATACCTAATTTACCTCTTTCACACAAAATATATTTTTAATACACCCCTCTACACTATATAAAAAACAATCATTCAACACCAATTTTTCCAAACATGTCGCGGCATTCAATGGTGCCATGATGTCGAAGTCGGTGCCTCTACCACCTCTACAACCAAGAATCTATAATCAAAATTGAAATAAGAAACAAAAAAATCTATTTAAACAACAAAAATTCCAAAAAAAAAAAAAAAATTGAAAATAAATCTAAAGATTTTTTGTTGATATCAAATTAAAAAATTATTGTTACCTTCAATTACACTAGTTGAATAACCACTACTTGTTCGATTAAGATAACAAAATATCCATTTATTTTTAATTTTTGTTGATCAAACATAAAAAAATAAAAAAAAAATAAAAAATAAAAAAAGAGAGAAAAAAATGTGCTCACCATTAACTACATTGTGTTGTTGCTTTACTGAAAAATTGGAGTGAAGAAAATACAATGGCATTACCAATAGACCCTAAACCCTAAACTTTATAAAGGGGTGAATAAACTTTATAAAGGGATAAAATGGGAAGTTTGTATTATAAGTAGGTGTATTCCAATGATGGTGAGGTATATAGCCAGGCCCATTGCGAACTATTTAGTGGGCCGATAGAGTAATTGTAACATTTTTTGTTACCCATTTATTAGATTGATGAATGTGACACGTAATTAATTGAATTAAATTGACCATTATATTTAATTATTGTCAATGTCTCATATGCACCTAGTGCACGGTGTACTCACTCAACAGTTGTTATTCATGCACTAGGTGCACAATAAACTTTTAGTTATTTGGTTAGTCTTTTTTTTTTGGCAATGATGGGTGGGCTATGTCTAACAAAAAAAAATCACAAATTATTTTATGAACAAGTTTTATAGTATGAAATTAATATCACTACATGTATTCACTAATACTATTACATGCATTCACTAATAACATTAGAGTTGCAAATTGAAATCATAGTGTAAAATGATATGATATCAGTGAATGCATTTAATAGTATCAGTAAATGCATCTAATTGTGTCAGTTTCATACCATTAAGGGGCCGTTTGATTTGAGAGATTGCCTGAGATTGTCTTTATGATCCCAGGTAATCTCGTGTTTGGTTTGAGGGATTGCACAGTACCATGACACTGGATAGATTAGAACGACTATCTCGTGTACAATTCGATCCAGAAAAATTGGTTCTAGTCCAAATTTTATGGTTATAGTCTATCCGTTTTTCGATAATCGTTCTAATAAAATCCTAGCTAATCCAATCATATCCCACAAACCAAACAGCCCCTAAGTTTCACAGTAGTTCTACCAAAAAAATATAATTTTTTTACTCGCCTAACATTAAAAATGTATTTTTACCATTAGCCCGACCAAGAATCGAACTCGTGACTTCTAAAGAAGAGAAACACAACTACTTATGTTAAAAAAAAAAAAAAAATTGACCTTTTGTTTTTGTACAGTATTTATATTAGATTTTCAACCCACCCTATATTTTTTTTCGTCAATACAAATGCTCCACTAAAACTTAGTGTTTTGGCACAGACATTGTACGAGTTTGGTGCAAGAAAAGTATCGGTGTCTGGACTTGGTTCGTTAGGTTGCATCCCTGCATCATTAGCAAAGGCCACAAAAGGATCTCCCTGCGTAGATTCGATAAACGACGCCGTTCAATTGTTCAATAAGAAGCTGAAGCTCGCCGTGGATGACCTGAATCATAATCTCACAGATGCACAATTTGTATACTTAGGCGTCGAAAATTTGAGGCCTATACAACTTTTTGGTCTTGGAATCAAGTTTTTAACAAAACCGTGTTGCAAAGTGTCACAAACTACAGGGCAATGCATACCTGGACAAACTCCATGTCGTTTTAGAGCTCTCCATTTTTTCTATGATAATTTCCATCCAACTGAGATTATCAACAAAGTTGCGGCAATTGCTGCGTACCCTCGTATTCGCGAATTGATTTCGTAGGGAAAATTGTACTTTTTTTGTCGTTAGATTTTGGTTTTCGTCCAGTTAACTTTGGAATTTTGAATTTCGTCCTATAACTTACAAAATTTGTGTTTTTTGCCCTGTTACTTGGTAACTCTTCCGGTAAATCTGATGTGGCATTTTGAATTTCGTCCTAGTGTGGCGGGTAACAGGACAATAAATGCATTTTTTTTATAAGTTATAGGATGGAATTTAAAATTTCAAAGTTAATAGGATGAGAACCAAACTCACCAAAGTTAGTGTAAGAAGAGTAGTTTCCCATTTGGTAAGAAGTACTAAGAACAAGAGTTTGCTACTATTATTAATTGAATGCACGCATACTACCTTCTTTAAGGTATCATTTGATATTCACAGCAAGAAAAATGATTTTTTAGTGACAATAATCTTGTTATTATTATTTTTCTAGTTAAAAGTTTTTAATGATCGGAAATCATCTTTAATGATAGGATTCTGACATTAAAAATTGTTTCCTATCAAAAATATTTTTAACTAGAGAAGCAATAATGTTAGACACTAAAGATCAATTTTCTTGTAGTAATTTATAGGCGTGAAAGATTGAGTTAGTGTGATATACTCTACTTCCTTGTATAGTTTATTTAGTTAATATTTGTGGTTCATGTATATAATATCTAGGGTTTCTTGTTCACACCTTGTACATTATAGACGCACGCCTGCACCAAAGCAAATTTTGGCAAGACGGTGTTGGTTTATAGGTGCACCAACGATGGCTTACAGATGACAGGAAAAATAATAAATAAAATTAAATAATTGAAATATAATAGAATTACAATTATTTAATAAATTGGAAATAAAATAAATTTCCTTTCTCTTGGAATCAAACACCGAACAGGAATTCGAGCAACCACGAACCACGTACTGAATGTACCCGAACGATCACGAACTACAAACTGGATGAACCACGAATAAACACGAACTGAAAATCACGAGCAGAGTAAAGTCGAGTCAAGGGAATCCCTTTTCCCGCAAAACAATTACGTCCCGGCTAGTGCACACGGTTTGACGTATTGTTCCAAGAGGTAAAACGACTTTCCCCCTTTACACGAGTTGCACCACAGCGTTTAAAGGTACCGGCGAACAAAAGTAGAATGTCAAGAACTGGACTGATTTCTATATGCACTTTTGATAAATACATATCCCATAAATTTTAACACAAAAATAGACATATATAAAATGATTAAATTGTCCTTATATAAATATGAGTTATATTTAGAGGGTTTTAGTCTTTTAAGTTATTTGATTTCAAAATTATAATTTCACTTTAAATTGATAAAAAAAAAAAGTATAGAGTGAAATTGATTTATACATGAACAATTGAAGGGAATTAGTTGTTTTCACTAAAATGTATTAATTGTTTTCACTGAAGAGTATTATTCCCTTCGTCCCAAACTCATTTGCTAGGTTACTGTTTGCTTGGATTTTAAGAATATAGTTGTTTATTAAGTATTTAAAGTGATAAAGTGGTAAAATAGTAAAGTAGATGTTTTTGGTTATTAATGTGTGGAGAATATAATATTAAAAAATAGTGTTACTTTTTTGCCAAAAATAGATGTAGCAAACAAGTATGAGACGAACTTTTTTGGCAATGTAGCAAACAAGTATGGGACGGAGGGAGTACTTGTTTACTGAAAATAAACTAAGACTCTTTAGTGAAAACAACTAATATTCTTCGGTGAAAACAACTGATACTCTTTAGTGAATGCAATTAATATTCTTCAATTATTCATATATGAACTAATTTCACTCTATACATACTCAAAAAAATTATTTTTCTTTATGTTTGTGAAAAATGAGAAAAAAAAAATCAAATCAATTTTTTTTTAAATTTGCTAAATATTTAAATAATCAAATCAAATGAAATTAAAATTTCAATAAAAAATATTCTTTAAAATTTGAAGAATAGAATAAATAAATTAAACGAAATCAACAAAATTTTCCAAATAATTCAATTAAAAATAAAATCTGATTTTAAAATAATTAACTAAAAAATATTAGAAGAAAAAACTAAATATTCAAAAAGAACTAAACCAATAAATTAATTAAAAAATCCTTCAAAAATTAATTAAATCTAAATAAATATTTTATTAATTTTTAAGTTTAATTATTTACCACTATTTAAAAAATCTGATTTTATTTGTTAAAGCCTTTGAAGTTTTTTACTTTTAATTTGATTCTTAAATTAATCTTGTTAAGATTTATTTAATTTTTCTTATATTTATTTTATTTTAAATAGTTATTTTTTAAATTTACTATTTAACTATTTAAAAAAATTATTTAGTTTATTAAAATTTTCTCGGATTTTATCTAGGTTTAAATGATTTTAAATAAATATTTGTTTATTAAATTATTTTTTAAGTTCATTTTATTTTTTAATAATTTAAAATCTATTTAGTTTTTTTTTAGATTTTATGTTTAATTGATATTTTTAAATTTAATTTATTTTTAATATAGTATTTATAAAAAAAGAATATGTTATTGAAGATTTTTATTTCCTCAATTTATTTTTTTAATATTTTTTTTGAAGATTTAGTTAATTTTCTGTAATATTTTTAATAATATATTTTGATTTTTTTTTCTAATTATGATTAAAAAGTGAACGGAAAAGAAAGAATAAAAAAATGTTCCTTTCTTTTCCATTCTTATGAAAATGTGGAATGGTGGGAAAAAAATTTGTTTTTGTTTTTATTTTGATGGAGAAATGATATTATAGGAATAAAATGGGGTTTAATAATATATGTTAATTTTTACATTTTATTGTAGTATGTTTAGCAAGTGATATGAGTTTAGAGGATTTAGGGGTCTAAGTAGTATTACTTTTTCATAAATGATAATTTAACAATATTAATTATTTTCTATAATTATATCCCCACTATACTTAGTATACTTACATTTTATGTTATTGTTTTATATAAATTAATTCACATAGCATATTTATTTTAGAATGAAAATAATAAATTATAAATTAACTTTGGAATGGAGAGAATATTAATTATGCCAGAGCAAAACGTGTTTATTTTATGAGTATGTATAGAGTGAAATTGGTTTATATATGAATCATTGAAGGGTATTAGTTGTTTTTACTGAAGAGTATTAGTTGTTTTTACTGAAAAGTATTACTGGTTTACACTGAAGAGTCTTAGTTCATTTTCACTAAACAACTAAGACTCTTTAGTGTAAATCAGTAATACTCTTTAGTAAATACAACTAATACTCTTCACTGAAAACAAGTAATACCCTTTAGTGATTCATGTATAAATCAGTTTCACTCTATACTTTGTCTTATTTTATTGATATGCAATATATAATTTGTAAGTGCAAGTTGGCACACAAAAACGTATACGTGGACATGTGAAGAAGATTGTGTGTATCTTTATGTATTAATTCTTAATTTCTTTTCAAGTAAACCCTCAAACTTGACTTACAGATACATACATATATAAATATACGTATATATCTTAGCTAGCTTCTATATTTTTTGCATCTTAAGACCAACCATGGCGGCTCCTGCAGTTTTGGCGTTAATATTTGTTGTTGTACATTTTGAGTCAGCTTTGAGTGCATCCCAATTCCCTTGCTTCTTCATATTTGGAGACTCTTTGGTTGATAGTGGGAATAACAATGACCTCAACACATCTACTAAGGTCAACTATCTTCCTTATGGAATCGATTTTCCTCAAGGCCCAACCGGAAGATTCACCAATGGTCGAACTGTTGCTGACGTTCTAGGTACGTCAGCTACAAGAAAATTGATCTTTAGTGACAACTGTTCTATTATTATATTATGTGTAGAGTGAAATTGGTTCATAAATGAATCATTGAAGGGTATTAGTTGTTTTCACTGAAAATGTATTAGTTGTTATCACTGAAAAGTATTAGTTGTTTTCACTGAAAAGTATTAGTTGTCTTTACTAAAGAGTTTTAGTTCATTTTCAATAAACAATTAATACTCTTCAGTGAAAATAGCTAATATCCTTCAGTGATAATACTCTTTAGTAAAAACAACTAATATCCTTCAATGATTCATGTATGAACCATTTTCACTCCATACTTTGTCTTTTTAATGATTAATCTCATTAAAAGTTATTTCCGTCATTAAAGAATTTTAGCTGAAAAATCTTAGTTCTTTTATTATAGTTTCTCTAACTAAAGTCTTTAATGTCATTAAGAATTGATTCTCGTTATTAAAAACTCTTAGCTTATTAAGCTATAATAATATGATTGTTGTCATTAAAAATCATTTTGATCATTAAAGATTGATTTCTATCATTATATATTTTTAAATAGAGAAATTATAATGACAGAAAAATTATTGTCTCTAAAGATCAATTTTTTTATTGCGCCGTGCTTAATTCACATACCTCCATGAATTATTATTATTATAGTGACAAGCGTTTGTTGTGTGTATTTGTATATATAGATATTGGTTAAATTTCATACGAGAGTATGTCTTGCGTGAGACAATCTCATAGTGAGATGTGTCATAATTTAAAAATGATATTTTAATATTTTAAAAGAAAGTTTGTAAACTTTTTTATTATGAAATTAATCATCTCATACAAATTTTATTCTAATTCACTTATCTAGCTAGATTTACAAGTATATATGCCATGTCACTTGGGTTGTTGTCGTTGATATATAATTATAGTATACAAGATTTATGTAAATTAAGCTTTTCGGAACAATTAAATGAATTAATTCACACATCTTTACATATTCAAGATGAATTATTTTTAACATAGCTAAAATTAATTTCGATTAAATACAATTTATTTTGACTACTTGATCTTCATTAAAAAAAAAAATATATATATATATATAATAATAACGCATCAATTTGGAACTAAGTCAACATGAAATATGCAGGTAAACTTCTTGGTTTTGAGAATTATATTCCACCATTTGCATCGGCAAAAGACGAGGAAATAATGAATGGAGTGAATTATGCCTCTGGTTCATCAGGAATTCGTAGTGAAACTGGGCAGCATCTGGTACGTATAATATTTTGCTTGCCAAAATTCTGAAATATTGCTAGTAGTTAATTTCTGATTGGTAAAATGATTATTATAATTACCCATATATTTGCTCCGACGCAAAAAAGAAATTTAGATTACCTTTAATTATGTGTGAAGTATTAAAATGTCTTAATTTGTTAATATTTTATTGTTTAATTAAAAAATATTAATCGTTCTACTTTAAGTAATACTTTATCCGTTCCACAAAAATATAATTTGTTTTGTTATCAGTGCTATAAAAATATAGCAATTGCTATATTTAATATATCATTAGATTTTTTTTTTCATTTTTGTCCCTATTTAATATATCTTGTTTTTTCTCAAATTTCATGATTTACATATATATATATATATATATATATATATATATATATATATATATATATATATATATATATATATATATATATATATATATATATATATATATATATATATATATATTCAAAAAATAGAAATATTACTCATCCACTACACTAATTTACACCTTTAAACTGCAATTTAAATTACGACATTTTTCAAAATTATATTTAAGTTAAACTTTTAAATCTTGTTAAAAAAACTCAATTTTTTTTTTTTTTTTTTTTGACAATTAAAACTTACTGGCAGATTTGTCTTTGTCCGTGACTGATGTGGCGTCTACGTGGCAGCAACCCACAAAAAATTTAAATTAGGTGGTAAAAAACTTTAAGTCTTAATTGTAATTTAAATCACGACATTTTTCAAATTGCATTTTAAGCTAAACTTTTAAATCTTGTTAAAAAAAATATCGAATTAATTTTTTTTGGCAAATAAGATTTACGGGCAGATTTACGGAGACCCATCGTTAACGTACATCTATGTGGCAACGGCTCACAAAAAAATTTAAATTATGTGGCAAATTTTTTTTAATCCACATACAAATTAAAGTGTCTATTTTTTGTGAACGGATTAAATATCTAGGTACTAGTAAAGTGCCTATTGTTTGTGGATGGATGAAATGTCTAGATACAAGCAAATTGTCTACTTTTTATGGACGGATGAAATATCTAGGTACTAGCAATTGTCTAGAAAAAGAAGTAGATATAAGGATAAAATGGAAAAAAAAAAGTAATATATCAATTTTGTTACTACAATATCTTTTATTTCGAGTAAATTGTATTTTTCGTCACATAGAATGAGTCAATTTTAAAAATATCATCTTTTTCGATATTTTTAGTTCCATATTTTATTTCTACATTATTGATCCCAAGAGAATTGCAGTTTTGGTCTCAAGAAAATGGATAAATTATAATTTTGGTCCTAAAGATTAACATATAGGACCAAAACTGCTAGAAAAAATTATCACTTTTACATATTTATACCAAGAGTATTTAAGATTCATTATCTTATGACTGAAAATGCAACATTTCCCTTTTATTTATTCAAATATGTACGTTAACACATGTAAGCATCTTCGTGGGATGAAGAATGTGTTAATTAACCAATTTTGGTCAAATTGTTTTATATAAGGTGAACTCTTGTATAGATTTAGTTCAAAAATTAATTTTTTTTTAATCAGAGTTGGCCCCATTTCTCTAACAATGTTTGAATTTGGCGATTTTCGGTATGAGTGCTGATGTAGCGTCAATGTGTACAAACTATAATTGATTTTCCTTTTCTTATACACTTTTACTACACATCATTTATATTTAAAAATTCTAAAAAAAATATATAATATAACTAGCACGCATCAGCAAACCTTGCTTGAAATCACCAATTTAAGACTTCAAAACAAAGTCGTGCCACTTTTTACTGTCAATTTGGTATAAAAAAAATTGAACCTTATCAGAGAAATTGAGATTAAATCTCATAAAAAATTAATTTTGACACTAAATCTATTTAATTTGTCTTAAAATTATGAGGTAGATTTTTTATTTAAGCTCATTATATATATCACATACGCAAATTGTTATATAAAGTATTCTACAGATTTTAGATCCGTAGAATAATCTATATTTAAAAAATGGATAATCATGTGCTTCCCCTTCTCACACGACCATCGCCATCTGCCGCCGCCGTATTTCCAGCAGCTCTGCTATACCCCCCACCCCCTACACTAGCCGGTCTATTCCAATAGCAGCTCTTCAGCCATCGTTTCATGCTCTACCCGCTGGTGCGCCCCTCCTCCCCGCACCTCCCCCTCCCAATTCCAACACCACCCCCCCTCCCACACAATTCCTCACCCTCCTCCTTCATCCATCCCACCCCCAAGTCCAAAATTCCAACAGCTCTGCAACACCCCTATCCCAAAATTCATTTTTCTCCATCCATTCTCTCATCAACCTTCCTCTGTAAATCAATTTCCAATATGTTAACAGGCAGTGGCGGATCCAAGAAATCAGAACAGGGTATTCACAATTATAATGATACTAAACACAAATTCTAGCATGCACTGGATTTTAAGCTCAATTTTACTTTTAATTTTGATTTTTTTCAAAACACATCGAACTATTGGGGTGTGTGTTTGTGTATTTTTTTTTTTTTTTTTTGCAATTGGGGTATATACTGATCACTTCGGTATCACTGATTACTTCTTGGGGTATTACTGATTTTTACCTAAGATATTTTTTTTCAAAATCCAAGTGAATCACATGCACTTATGTCCACACTGAAACTACTCAACTAAAATAATTACATAAACAAAATATCGGCAATCTAAAATTCTAGAACATATAACATTAAAAAAAATGTTATTTTTATCTAAAGAAAGATTACAATCTTTCTCGAAGAGTTTACATATTTTGAAAGTAGTTAAGAATGTCATTGTTGCTTATGTTTAAAAAAAAAATCTACATAATTAAGTAACTAAGAGATAAAGCAATAGTACCCTTAACATGCAAAACACAAATAAATTGTTTGATTACGGCACCTTCTTATAAATTTGGTAAAAGAATTTAGAATCAGTGAGATTTGAGAACTAATTAATAAATAGTATGTACAGAGTGAAATTGGTTCATACATGAATTATTGAAAAATATTAGTTTTTTTTCACTAAAGAGTATTAGTTATTTTCCCTGAAAAGTATTAGTTGTTTTCACCGAAAAGTCATAGTTTATTTTTAGTAAATAACTAATATTATTCAGTGAAAACAACCAATATCCTTCAGTGTAAGCAACTAATATTTTTTAGTGAAATCAACTAACACTTTTTAATGGTTCATGTATAAACTATTTTCACCATACACTTTGTCATTAATAAAAAAGAGATTTTCAATTCTGCATTTACGAAATTATATGGTTTACAAGTTTAGTAATTCATTAATAGTTTAAATTCATTATAACATAAATACTATACATAATATTACTATTATATACTACTTTTGACAAGACAATAGGGTATGCACTTGCATACCCTTTGGCTATGGTGGATCCGCCACTGTTAACAGGGATGCAAAAGTCTCATAACAAACCTTGCACGCCACCTGTTCGATCTAATGCCTCGAAAAAGTTTCTGAAAATGTGTGTAACTATTGAACAAATGTGTGTTACTATTGGAGAAAATGTGTATTACTAAAAATATATGTTACTATTGGAGCAAATGTGTGTTACTAAAAATATGTGTTACTATTGGAGGAAATGTATATTACTGCAAACGTGTGTTACAATTGGAGCAAATATATGTTATTATTAGAGTAAATATGTGCTACTGCAAATGTGTGTTAATGTTAGAGTAAATATGTGTTACTTAAATTATATGTTACTATTGGAGCAAATGTGTGTTACTATTAGAGGAAATATGTGTTACTATTGAAGTAAAGTGTGTTAATTTTAGAGTAAATGTGTATTATTGCAAATGGTGTTAAAGTTAGGGTAAATGTGTGTTACTAAAAAATGTGTTACTATTGAAGCAAATGTGTGTTATTGTTAGAGGAAATATGTGTATTATTGCAAATGGGTGTTAAAGTTAGAGTAAATATGTATTACTATTGGAGCAAATGTGTGTTATTGTTAGAGGAAATATGTATTACTATTGAAGCAGTTTGTTAATGTTATAGCAAATGTGTATTATTGCAAATGTGTGTTAATGTTGGAACAAAAATGTGTTGATGTTAGAGCAAATGTATGTTATTGTTGAAGCAAATATATTTTAATATATAAAACAATAAATTTAAATTTAAATTTAAAGGGATGAGAAATAAATTAAAAACACATATTTGTTCGTGTAAAAATATATATTTGTCATTATTGTTATTTTAAAGTAGAAAAACCTATTTTTTAATGACTAGTAACACACATTTGCCCATATAGTAACATATATTTGCCCATACAGTAACACAAACTTGGAGCGAAAATCATGAAACTTGACTTGCACGCGATTTTGAAAAAAAAACCACCAAACCCACCAAACCGACCCGACTCGGGCAAGATCCGCGAATTTTTTTACCTGGAGCGACCCGACCCATGATATTCTTAATATTTGCCTATTTTAGGTATATTTCACATGTGAAATATTTCACAAGAGAGCTCCTCATATGTGTGTGTATACTTCCAAAAAATTGGTCATATGATAAAATTTTGCTGCAAGTTCTCACCATTTATTAACCAATTCTACAGTAAATTTGTTTTATGAGTAGGTTTTGATATGAAAATGGTTGATGATAAACTTATCATGAAAATGTTTTAAAGTATTATTAATCTCATCAGGAAGTATCATTAATTTCATCAGAAGTATCATTAATCTGAGTTCAAATATTTTTACAATTACAATATAATATCACTGACCTAGATTAATGATACTTCTGATGAGATTAATGATACTTTAAAACAGTTTAATGATAAGCTTATCATAACTTATTTTCATATAATACTTTGCCTTGTTTTATACATATAGGATCAAATTTTGTTGCAAGTTCTCACCAATATTAATTTGTGTTGTTCCATGACAGGGCGATCGAATCAGCATGGATCGGCAATTGCAAAATCACAACACCACCATATCTCGTATCGCTAAGTTGCTTGGGAATGACACTTCCGCTACAAATCACCTGAATAAATGTTTATACTATTTTGTAGTTGGCAGCAACGATTACATAAACAACTACTTGCAACCTGATTATTATCCCTCCAGCAGTATTTACACACCACAGACATATGCTACAGCTTTAGTACAACAATACTCTCAACAGCTCCAGGTAATTTTATAGCAAAATCGATCTTTATTGACAACAATTTTGACGATATGGACAATCTTCCAGTTAAAAGTCTTTAACTTTTCTTGTCATTTAAATTTTTTTTACTAAAGAAGCAATACTGACAGAATTATTGTCGCCAAAGATCAATTTTCTTGTAACCAAGAGAGAAACAATTATAAGTAAAAGTAATTGGAAAAATTATTTTTTAATGATTGTAACTAAAGGGGTAGGCAAAATGAAGACCATAACTTTTCAAATTGGAAAAATGGGGACAATAACTTTTCAGATAGATAATTTAAGGACCATCACTTTTAAAGTTGCAAATTGAAGCCAAATTCAGCCCGATTTGTGTTGATTCGGGCTGATTTATCCTAAATTCGCCACATTTTAAAGTTATTATCCTTAATTTTTAGCCCAAAATATTACAGCCCTCATTTTGCCACCCCCTTAATTTATGGGCCTGAAAAAATAATTTTCTCCATGTTATTAAATGTTACTACCTCCGTCCCTAAAATTTTTACATGCAATTTCTTTTTTAGTTTGTCCCACAAAAATTTCCTGAAAAAAAAAAAAATTTGTCCCACAAAAATTTGCATACCCGCAAAATGGAAATAATTCTCAAAACCTCCACCCTGAAATTTTCATCTCACAATCTCTACTGCATACAAAAAGCACAGCAGACTTTTGTGGAAATGAGATAGTACAAATCAATTTGTTTTTTTGTTTTTAATGATTCATATCCCTGACCATTGTTATTTTGTTATATATGATTATGCACCAGGCACTATACAATTCAGGTGCAAGAAAAATAGCAGTTTCTGGAGTAGGTCCATTAGGCTGCCTACCAGCAATGGTGGGCAGGGGCGGTAACGGGACATTTTTTTGCGTGGAATCCATAAACGACGCCGTTCAACTGTTCAACGACGAGCTAAAGCTCCTCATGGAACGGCTCAACCATAATTTTTCGGACGCCAAATTCGTGTACACGAGTGCCATGGAATTGAACCCGATAGAGCTGTTCGGGCCAATTATCCGGATCCTGGGTAGGCCGTGCTGTGATCAAGTGTCGAATACAACGGGTCTGTGCATCGCCGGACGAAATCCGTGCCTACTTAGACCCTTGTACTTTTTCTATGACAATTTCCATCCAACTGAGGTTGTCAACAGAATTGCCGGAGCTACTTCTTATATTGATGTCCTCAGTTTGGTATGAAAATGGTTCATGATAGGTTTATCGTGAAACTGTTTTAAAGTATCAAATATTTTATCTGGAGTATCAAAAATTGGGGTTGATTTTTTTTTTACCCAAATTTTTTATATTGCTGATCAAATATTTAATACTTTGAAATGGTTTGAGGAACAAATTTGTGATGTCTTCTTTTCACTTTTTAGCCAATAAGTGCTATATTTGTAGACCATCATATGTTGTATCATTGTTATTGTTTTCACACATTTCAACGTTAATAAATTGATAAATTCTCTTGCGACATCTTGTAATGTATAGATCAATCTGTTCCGCTTAATATTTTTTTTTTCCAGATTTGCTGATGAAATTTAGCAGTCACATGTTCACACACTGTACTCCTATTTTTTTTCAATATCTCTATCACATCACTTGTATTATATTTATATTATGTTATTTATCTTAATTGTTGTGTCCAAACCAAATATTGAGTAAATAGAGGGATGAAGGGAGTAATATTTAAGTTTAAAGTATCAAATAAAAAAAAAAACATTTAAAGTATCATGTATCTGATCAAGAGTATCAAGTATTTGACCAAGGGTATAAAAAAGCTAGATAATGGTTCATAAAATTGAATCACTGTCATTATTTATTTTCATATAAAACCTACTCCACTCATATATACGCATACACGTTATGTGTGTGTTTTCTCGTATTTTCCATGCATGGTTTCTTGCACGCTTTATTTCCCAAGTTTACTACATTAATTAATATAAAAAAAAGAATTAGCCCAGAGAGAATTACAGATAACTTTATACCCTCACCGTTGAAATTTAATACTACATCCGTTTCACAACACTTTACACTGTTACTATTTCTCTCGTGTTTTCGCGAACGAGTTTTTTATTAGTATTTGAAATGATAAAGTAATTTTAAAATTATTTTATGATAGAGAAGAGGTAGATCTATCATACCCTACCTTAAAAATTATTTTATCATTTTAAATACTAATAAACAACTCATTCGCTAAAACACGAAAATAAAATAAATGTGCAAAGTGTTTGGGGACGGAGGGAATATAATTAGATAGTAACATAGTTAGGTGTTAGTAGAAAACACATACTTGGAATTCGTCTTGTAGTCTTGTACATTAATAATTTCAATTCCTAGAAACACATGCACCAAACAAGTTAGTTTATGCTGTTGACAAATTTGATGGGAAATTTCAAGGTAATTTTTGCTAGATTCGACATTTAACTACTATAAAGTCGTTTAATGGTTAAAACTATCTATCCATACAAAATGCATGTCTTTCGTGAGATAACCACAATCCGAATTGATGTCTCCTTTATAACACCAGCTAATGAAAGATAATTAAATATCTTAATTGATCATGTTCTTGCCTTTCTAATTACTACCTACATATCATTTTGTTTATCCATTTGACTTTTGTTGACTTTAATGAATACTTAATTTGTATTACATCCGTCCCCTAAAAGTATGGCTTTCTATTTTCTTCAACAATTTTATTTTCTTCATCATTCAACCATCATTTAATTACTTCTCTTGTCATCGACTTTACACTCACAAACAACCACTTAACTCACAAATGGACCACACAATATACCAAAATACCTTTACTTTATCTACGTTTTCTTAAAACTTGTTAAAAGCAAACAACCACTTTAGCGGGACGGAGGTAGCTAGTAGTATTTAAATGGATAAAATAATTTTTTTTTTATAATTGCATATTATTCAATTTAAGTGCATGAGACAAAATGAAGATGTCTTTCTACGTAATTATTAGTGAAATGATGTGTAATTTAAAAATGTTTGAAGGGGGTAAAAAGTGAAATGGGTAAATAAAATTGAGACGGAGAGAGTTATAACTAAAATATGAATTTAATTAATAACCAATATTTTTTTTCTTATATATAATTCATTTTGCAGTAAGTTATGTTTTTTCCTTTAAAAATAGTAAGTACCGTTAGCTATTCTGCGTGTATTTCGTTAATGTATGAAGAGATGGTTGGCTACCTAAACAATTAATAGAAACAAATTATATCTCCCCTCCCATGAAATTCTGGATCATTTAATGATCAATAAAATCTAGGATAGAGGAACTTCTTTCTTTCTTTCTTTGTAATGCTAATTAAATTTAGCCATGTCTCAACATCATCATCATAATTTGCAATCAAGAAATGTTGTATTATTGTCCTTTATTGTCCTTATAAACTTAGAATCATTAGCTTTGAGTGGACCACAAGTCCCTTGCTTCTTCATCTTTGGTGACTCCTTGGTTGATAATGGCAATAATAATGAGCTTAATACATCGGCGAGGGTTAATCATCCGCCTTACGGAGTCGACTTCCTTCAGGGGCCCACCGGAAGATTCACCAATGGTCGAAATATTGCTGATTTTCTTGGTCATGCATCATTTCCTATCTACGTCCTTTTTTAGGCAAAGTATTATATGAAAATAGTTCATGATAAGTTTGTCATAAAACAATTTTAAAATATCATTAATTTCATCGAAAGTATCATTAAACCTGTCAGGGGTATCATTAGTCTGAGTTCAAGAAAATTGTTTTAAATTTTCTTGAACTCGGACTAATGATATCCCTGACAGGTTTGATGATACTCCTGATGAGATTAATGATACTCTAAAACTATTTCATGTTAAACTTATTATGAAGCGCTTTCATATAAAACCTACTCTTTTTTTTAATACATACTTTTGCAAGTTTAATTTTGTTATATACATAGAAAAAATAATAGACATAATACATCAAAAAGACCCATTAACTATTAATTTTTATTTCGAAAGACTCCTAAACTATTTTCTATTTTAAAATCCTTAAACTATTAATTTCGTTGGGATGTTTTGATTCTTGAACCCCCTATGCGGAGCTGTTCAGTGGTCTCGCTGTATATTATGTTTGGGCTAGTTTTGAGTTTTGGGCCTATTTTCGAGATCCAATTTGTTAGGGGTTTGTAAATAACCTTATCATTTGACCTAGATAATTCTGTACTCTGAAAAAATTAAGATCTCATAATAATATAGAAAATCATCTCTTCTGACCGTGGATGAAGTTAACACAATGTAAACCACGTAAGTTTGTATCGTTTATTTATTGTTTATGTTTCTTTCTCACGTCTCGTTATAACAAATTCTTGTTTCACGAGACCCCTGATAGTGAAAATTTACAGATTTTGCTGAGTTAATTTAATATTTTCTAATTAAAACAAATCAATCAAATTCAATGCTATTAAAACTGAATTCTAACAAAAAAATGCTCCTCTAACGAATTGTCAAAAGGGCTTTATTAAACAAGAATTGTATACTTTAAAATTTGTTTTTTAAACAAAAAATAGTTCAAAGCCTAATAAAAAAATATATATATAGTACTAATTAAGAACTCTCGGTTGCAGCTCAACGTCTTGGTTTTGACACTTACATTCCACCCTTTGCGACGGCGAAAGACGACGACATAATCAACGGTGTGAATTATGCCTCTGGATCAGCAGGAATTCTTCAAGAAACAGGAAAGCAACTGGTAATATTTTCTTCCTATTAAATACTCTCTTTGTTCCATTATAAGTTTTCCACCTTCCCTTTTTGGGTGACCCACAGTAAATTTTTCATTCCCTAAAGGAAAAAAAAAAACACTTCATATATATTAAATAAATATTTTTTTAAACAATTGCCCCTTATTATTTTCATAACTTTTCATTACTTTACACAAAAGTCAAACATGTGACCTACTATATATTAATAAACAATACACATTCTTAAAAGAAAAATTAAGTTTTCTTTCTTCTCTCAATTAATAAATGACAAAGTATAGAGTGAAAATGGTTCAAACATGAATCATTGACGGGTATTAGTTGTTTTTACTAAAGGGTATTAGTTGCTTTCACTGAAGGGTATTTGTTATGTAGGGAAAACAAACTATGACTCTTCAGTGAAAACAACTAATACTCTTCAGTGAAAATAACTAATATCCTTTGATGATTTATGTATGAATCAATTTCACTCTATACATATTCTTAATAAATTTTAAATAAATTTACAAATTTTTATAATTTTTGCAACTTGATTACGACATTGATAAGTTTGGCAATATCATTCACCACATTTTTTATTATTTGTAATGATACATGACGTGACGGTCTTCTACGCACTTAACATGGCAAAGAGTTTGGCCATCACATTAGCTCTAAGTAACAATAAGACAAGGTCTCATCACTATCGTTATGTTTTGATTAAAATTAGTATCACGTTTCTTTTATATCAATTTATACATTTCGGTTAAAGCATTTTATCTTTGTGTTTAGTTGTACAGCATAACCGGTGTAAATGAAACTAACTTTTATCAGAATATGTCTCCATTAATAATAACATAGCATAAATTAAAATAGGCATAATGAATTAAAAAAATCTCTTCACTATAAACTTTTGTTTCGAAAAGATGCATAAACTATTTTTTGTTTAAACAAACACCCCTTAAACTTAAAAAAAAAAAATATATCACGAGGCCCCCGGAACAAAACATCACAGATTTTGTTGAGTTAATTTGATGTTTTTCATTAAAATGTGACAGATTAACCAAATTCAATGCAATTAAGATTGAATTTAAACAAAAAATGTGCCTCTAGCAGATTGTCAAAAGGGATTTAAGAAACAAGAATTATATACTTTAAAAGCTTTTTGAAACCCAAAAAAAAATAAAAATTTATGGGTCTAAATGTAACAAGAATGTATAGTTTAAGAGCTTTTTAAAACAAAAATTTGTTCAGGGGCCTTTTGAAATAAAGTTTGATAGCTTGAGACCTTTTGGTACATTGTGCCACTGATATATCAAAAGGTTGAGTAAGTTTTATACGAAGGTAGTTCGTGATAAGGTTATCATGAAACTGTTTTAAAGTATTAAATATATATTTGACCAAGAGTATCATTAATCTGGATTCAAGAAAATTTACAATAACTACAATATAATACCACCGACCTAGATTAATAATACTCACGATCAAATATTCGATACTTTAATATAGTTTCATAATAAATTTATCATGAACTAATTTCATATGATACTTTGCCCAAAAGGTTTATGTATATGCAGTTTTCCTTCATGCAATTCCATGGATCAGATATTTATTAATTTTACACTTTTGTGTGTTACTAATTTGTTTCATTGTTGTGATAGGGCGAAAATATCTGCTTGGAGAGACAGTTGCAAAATCACAAACTAATATTATCTCGCCTTGGAAATGATACTACTTCACATCTCAGTAAATGTTTGTACTACCTTGTAATTGGGAGCAACGATTACCTAAATAACTACTTTGTGCCTGATTATTATGGCTCAAGCACTACTTACACACCAGAACAATATGCTACAATTTTAATCCAACAATACTCTCACCACCTTAAGGTTAGTATATTATTTTCTTAATTTCACTTCAAACTAATTAAACTTCTTCTTTTTTTATTGGTCGGGAAAATGTTTATCTTGATGGACTAAAATTAAATTCATCGAGACAGTATTTAAATATTCATACACTGAATATTTTCTTAATATGTGTCTTTGATACAAGTATTGTATCCATCGAGATAATATTAAGTCACAATATTTGAGTGTTGTCTCGATGGATATCACGAGATAAGAATTATATACTTCGACATAAACGTTTTTATGTACAAAAATCATCCAAAATGCACAAAAATTATATATATGCACAAAAAATTATGCAAAATACATGATGAAGAGATGATGATAGTGTATTTAACAATAAGGAAAGTGGGAGTAACTTGGGCCATAGTATATTTATGCGACTCACGGTTCTTGCGTAACCTAACAAATATTGTGAACAGGAGCAGCTATATACCCCTCCAATACTAAGATATACACCTCCATAAATTGCGAAATACCTAATTTACCTCTTTCACACAAAATATATTTTTAATACACCCCTCTACACTATATAAAAAACAATCATTCAACACCAATTTTTCCAAACATGTCGCGGCATTCAATGGTGCCATGATGTCGAAGTCGGTGCCTCTACCACCTCTACAACCAAGAATCTATAATCAAAATTGAAATAAGAAACAAAAAAATCTATTTAAACAACAAAAATTCCAAAAAAAAAAAAAAAATTGAAAATAAATCTAAAGATTTTTTGTTGATATCAAATTAAAAAATTATTGTTACCTTCAATTACACTAGTTGAATAACCACTACTTGTTCGATTAAGATAACAAAATATCCATTTATTTTTAATTTTTGTTGATCAAACATAAAAAAATAAAAAAAAAATAAAAAATAAAAAAAGAGAGAAAAAAATGTGCTCACCATTAACTACATTGTGTTGTTGCTTTACTGAAAAATTGGAGTGAAGAAAATACAATGGCATTACCAATAGACCCTAAACCCTAAACTTTATAAAGGGGTGAATAAACTTTATAAAGGGATAAAATGGGAAGTTTGTATTATAAGTAGGTGTATTCCAATGATGGTGAGGTATATAGCCAGGCCCATTGCGAACTATTTAGTGGGCCGATAGAGTAATTGTAACATTTTTTGTTACCCATTTATTAGATTGATGAATGTGACACGTAATTAATTGAATTAAATTGACCATTATATTTAATTATTGTCAATGTCTCATATGCACCTAGTGCACGGTGTACTCACTCAACAGTTGTTATTCATGCACTAGGTGCACAATAAACTTTTAGTTATTTGGTTAGTCTTTTTTTTTTGGCAATGATGGGTGGGCTATGTCTAACAAAAAAAAATCACAAATTATTTTATGAACAAGTTTTATAGTATGAAATTAATATCACTACATGTATTCACTAATACTATTACATGCATTCACTAATAACATTAGAGTTGCAAATTGAAATCATAGTGTAAAATGATATGATATCAGTGAATGCATTTAATAGTATCAGTAAATGCATCTAATTGTGTCAGTTTCATACCATTAAGGGGCCGTTTGATTTGAGAGATTGCCTGAGATTGTCTTTATGATCCCAGGTAATCTCGTGTTTGGTTTGAGGGATTGCACAGTACCATGACACTGGATAGATTAGAACGACTATCTCGTGTACAATTCGATCCAGAAAAATTGGTTCTAGTCCAAATTTTATGGTTATAGTCTATCCGTTTTTCGATAATCGTTCTAATAAAATCCTAGCTAATCCAATCATATCCCACAAACCAAACAGCCCCTAAGTTTCACAGTAGTTCTACCAAAAAAATATAATTTTTTTACTCGCCTAACATTAAAAATGTATTTTTACCATTAGCCCGACCAAGAATCGAACTCGTGACTTCTAAAGAAGAGAAACACAACTACTTATGTTAAAAAAAAAAAAAAAATTGACCTTTTGTTTTTGTACAGTATTTATATTAGATTTTCAACCCACCCTATATTTTTTTTCGTCAATACAAATGCTCCACTAAAACTTAGTGTTTTGGCACAGACATTGTACGAGTTTGGTGCAAGAAAAGTATCGGTGTCTGGACTTGGTTCGTTAGGTTGCATCCCTGCATCATTAGCAAAGGCCACAAAAGGATCTCCCTGCGTAGATTCGATAAACGACGCCGTTCAATTGTTCAATAAGAAGCTGAAGCTCGCCGTGGATGACCTGAATCATAATCTCACAGATGCACAATTTGTATACTTAGGCGTCGAAAATTTGAGGCCTATACAACTTTTTGGTCTTGGAATCAAGTTTTTAACAAAACCGTGTTGCAAAGTGTCACAAACTACAGGGCAATGCATACCTGGACAAACTCCATGTCGTTTTAGAGCTCTCCATTTTTTCTATGATAATTTCCATCCAACTGAGATTATCAACAAAGTTGCGGCAATTGCTGCGTACCCTCGTATTCGCGAATTGATTTCGTAGGGAAAATTGTACTTTTTTTGTCGTTAGATTTTGGTTTTCGTCCAGTTAACTTTGGAATTTTGAATTTCGTCCTATAACTTACAAAATTTGTGTTTTTTGCCCTGTTACTTGGTAACTCTTCCGGTAAATCTGATGTGGCATTTTGAATTTCGTCCTAGTGTGGCGGGTAACAGGACAATAAATGCATTTTTTTTATAAGTTATAGGATGGAATTTAAAATTTCAAAGTTAATAGGATGAGAACCAAACTCACCAAAGTTAGTGTAAGAAGAGTAGTTTCCCATTTGGTAAGAAGTACTAAGAACAAGAGTTTGCTACTATTATTAATTGAATGCACGCATACTACCTTCTTTAAGGTATCATTTGATATTCACAGCAAGAAAAATGATTTTTTAGTGACAATAATCTTGTTATTATTATTTTTCTAGTTAAAAGTTTTTAATGATCGGAAATCATCTTTAATGATAGGATTCTGACATTAAAAATTGTTTCCTATCAAAAATATTTTTAACTAGAGAAGCAATAATGTTAGACACTAAAGATCAATTTTCTTGTAGTAATTTATAGGCGTGAAAGATTGAGTTAGTGTGATATACTCTACTTCCTTGTATAGTTTATTTAGTTAATATTTGTGGTTCATGTATATAATATCTAGGGTTTCTTGTTCACACCTTGTACATTATAGACGCACGCCTGCACCAAAGCAAATTTTGGCAAGACGGTGTTGGTTTATAGGTGCACCAACGATGGCTTACAGATGACAGGAAAAATAATAAATAAAATTAAATAATTGAAATATAATAGAATTACAATTATTTAATAAATTGGAAATAAAATAAATTTCCTTTCTCTTGGAATCAAACACCGAACAGGAATTCGAGCAACCACGAACCACGTACTGAATGTACCCGAACGATCACGAACTACAAACTGGATGAACCACGAATAAACACGAACTGAAAATCACGAGCAGAGTAAAGTCGAGTCAAGGGAATCCCTTTTCCCGCAAAACAATTACGTCCCGGCTAGTGCACACGGTTTGACGTATTGTTCCAAGAGGTAAAACGACTTTCCCCCTTTACACGAGTTGCACCACAGCGTTTAAAGGTACCGGCGAACAAAAGTAGAATGTCAAGAACTGGACTGATTTCTATATGCACTTTTGATAAATACATACAAAGTTTGTGGAAATCATGTATGCATGCTAGGGACAAGAGTATTTGGTTGGATTTTCGGGTTGTATTCAAAAGGATATGAGACACCCTATTTATAGGCCTTCAAGCCACTTCATTCGGGAAGGTGGATTTAATAGGGCGTAATTCTCTCTAGTAACTGCCCACCGTTTTGAGTCGAAACGTACGTCTAGATTCGTTCTCAAGCATTCCACATGATTCTATTTCGATGCCACCAATCGCGCCACCAAATATGTCAAGTCAGATAGCTTATCTGATACATTCGATATGCTATCACCGATAAACACATTGACTTATTCGGGCAACTGGGCCACAACATCAATTGGGTTAGATTTTCAGAAGCCCAAAAGAAATAATATTAAACCTTTAGCACTTTAATACCATTAAAATGCTTACGACGTTTCAACTCCGTATATTAATTTCTCACTCACCGAAATTCGGTTTTGAGATTTCAAATATACCACGATCATCTACTCCGAGAGTAGATCGATCCTACGTCGTTTAATTTATCGTAAATTAAACTTTTATCAATTATTTAATTTATTAAACATGAGCGTTACACAACCTCATTATTAATAACATTAAATAATAAACCAATTTCTCCAACAATCCCCCACATGAGTGGAAATTAAGCCTATAGTATGCAGACCCACAGTCCAGTTCAAACGAGATGTTATTGCATCTGGATAGGTAGTTTGGAGCTTTGAACCTTCCATAGTCAGACATTACCGAGTACACCGGCGGCCTAGTGGACACAATGCCTTGAACCATTCCCCCTTGGTGTGCACTGAGACAGTAATGTTGACACAATAAAATCTCTAGCGCCTTTTGTTCTCACGTTTTTGTCCGTCTCGGCCCTGGACACTCTTGTATTCATAAGTCTCTAGTGAAGTGGCCCACACTTCTTACTTATATAGGTGAACTCCTCCTTAGAGTATCCCGCTATACTCCACCTCCTAGAGGTTTGAGGATTCATTAAAAGTCAAAAGACTTAACCTACACCACAAAGACGGGCTACAACACTTGGTGTTGTGCTCTCTAAGGAATGGTCAGATTACCAAGTGTATTCGACTGAACGTTCACAACTTAGTTGTCCCTTTGAACCAAGATCATGGGATCTCCAGTCACCAAGGTTGGGTTACCACTGCTTCAGTTCATTTTGTGGATTTTACACTCATTCCTTCTAGCACTTTATTTGATCTCTGATAGCTCTTTTCGTTAGTGGATCCACTATAACTAAAGATCAAATTTTCATCATACACCCCCACATTTAGGGTATACACCTCTAAATTACACCTACTTAAATCACACACGTCTGTGTGAACTAAGTATTAGAGGTACAGTGTTCCAAAATAGTGACAGTGTTGTCATCTTCCACTTCCACACATATCATACACCTTTTAAGGATATTGATACTTGGAATGTTAATAAAATCATTTTATTAACTATTTCATAAATTTTAGACTTATACACCCAAATCTAAAAAATATATAAATTTGGAACACCCAACAACATAAATAGAATAAAAACTTGTATTCATCATATAAATGATTATTACATTTATATTGAACACTTCATAGCCACAAGCTAGGAACTATCTAGGTTTGCTTATTCCAGACTCAAATTTATTACGCAGACATATCCAAGTCTGTGAGTTCATATTGAGCCACATTTGCACTTGATTGTGCCTTGCCCTTACCCTTATCTTTCTCTTTCTTAGGCTCAGAGCAGTCCTTCGCTTTGTGACCAGATTTGCCACAGTTGTAGTAATTACCGCTAAAGGTGGTTTTCCCAGTAGCAGGTTTCTTGCCATCATTATTCGGCCTCTTCCTCTTCTTGGAGGGTTCTTCACGTTCCATCAGATTTGCTCTCGCCTCTGATGGTTCTTGGTTTCTTTCCAAACCACCTTCACGTATCTGAAGAAGTCTTATGACCTCTTGCAAAGTCATATTCTTCTTCTTTAGTTTAAGGTGACTTTGGAAATCCCTCCAACTGGGAGGTAATTTCTCAATTACTGCCGCTGCTTGAAAAGCATCTGGCAGTTCCATACCTTCTGCAGCTATATCGTGCAGAATAAGTTGGAAGTCTTGAACTTGTTCCGTGACGGATTTTGAATCCACCATCTTAAAGTTCAAAAACCTTCCCACAAGATACTTTTTAGTACCAGCATCTTTAGCCACATACTTCGCTTCCAAGGAATTCCATAACTCCTTGGCAGTAGTGACCTTCCGATAGACATCATACAGTGAGTCTACCAATCCTCCCAGAATATAACTCCGGGCAAATAAATCAAGATTCCACCATTTAGATCGGACATCTTGATTTACCGGATCGTTCTCAACGACTGCTGGCAGATCCTCAGTGAGGAACCTCGCCAGACTCAAAGTGGTGAGGTAGAACAACATTTTCTGTTGCCACCTCTTAAAATGCTTCCCCGAGAACTTCTCGGGTCTTTCACTATGGAACACAAAAGGTCGTCCATCAGTGAAAGGAAATGGAGCCATCACAGAATTGATAGAGGGATGCCCCAGATGGGCAGTTTCAGCAGGAGCAGGGGTAGAGACCGCCTGAACCGAAGAGGCAGGAATGGTCGAGTTTTGACCATCCCCTGAAGTAACAATTGAAAGGAGGTTATCATTTTTCCCGTCGGATGCCATCGCTCAACCGTATATAATTGTTTTGCGATTGTTGGTTTATAGGTGCACCAACGATGGCTTACAGATGACAGGAAAAATAATAAATAAAATTAAATAATTGAAATATAAGAGAATTACAATTATTTAATAAATTGGAAATAAAATAAATTTCCTTTCTCTTGGAATCAAACACCGAACAGGAATTCGAGCAACCACGAACCACGTACTGAATGTACCCGAACGATCACGAACTACAAACTGGATGAACCACGAATAAACACGAACTGAAAATCACGAGCAGAGTAAAGTCGAGTCAAGGGAATCCCTTTTCCCGCAAAACAATTACGTCCCGGCTAGTGCACACGGTTTGACGTATTGTTCCAAGAGGTAAAACGACTTTCCCCCTTTACACGAGTTGCACCACAGCGTGTAAAGGTACCGGCGAACAAAAGTAGAATGTCAAGAACTGGACTGATTTCTATATGCACTTTTGATAAATACATACAAAGTTTGTGGAAATCATGTATGCATGCTAGGGACAAGAGTATTTGGTTGGATTTTCGGGTTGTATTCAAAAGGATATGAGACACCCTATTTATAGGCCTTCAAGCCACTTCATTCGGGAAGGTGGATTTAATAGGGCGTAATTCTCTCTAGTAACTGCCCACCGTTTTGAGTCGAAACGTACGTCTAGATTCGTTCTCAAGCATTCCACATGCTTCTATTTCGATGCCACCAATCGCGCCACCAAATATGTCAAGTTAGATAGCTTATCTGATACATTTGATATGCTATCACCGATAAACACATTGACTTATTCGGGTAACTGGGCCACAACATCAATTGGGTTAGATTTTCAGAAGCCCAAAAGAAATAACATTAAACCTTTAGCACTTTAATACCATTAAAATGCTTACGACGTTTCAACTCCGTATATTAATTTCTCACTCACCGAAATTCGGTTTTGAGATTTCAAATATACCACGATCATCTACTCCGAGAGTAGATCGATCCTACGACGTTTAATTTATCGTAAATTAAACTTTTATCAATTATTTAATTTATTAAACATGAGCGTTACACAACCTCATTATTAATAACATTAAATAATAAACCAATTTCTCCAACAGACGGTAGCATGATCTAGGATTACATGGGTGGAGCAAGGATCAAGTTTATTTTATTTCAATTTTATGTTCGAATAAATTACAAGAAAATTTTGTTGCGTGTCACTCTCGTTATTATGCAATGATTTTTTATGATTATTCCACGTTTACTTGGTTGTATCTGTTAAATTATAAATTTCATTTTGTCATATATGTGTTGATAGAATAAAATGCATAAACTACAAAATAAATAATCTATTCATACCTCGATGAACAGCGGAATAAGAACACGGGAATCTAATATGACTCATCTACAGCTCTTGCTAAAAAATGAATACTACTAGAGTATTCATTTATAATCCATACTTTAAACTAATGGAGTTCTTGTGGTGATACTCCAGAAGATGCAGAGAGAATTATATGTTCTGTGTTTTCTGATGTTCTACGTATGAAACCAGAGCACCATATTTATAAGGATTTATGGACATAATTAAATGCATCAATTTTCATACTAATTGAATCAATTTATTCAACTATCAATAAATAAAAGATCACAATCAATTATCCCATATGGTAAGATATAGAGGGGTGTACTGGTTATAGAGTCTGTATGATTTTTTTAGACTTTTAAAGTTTGGGGGTATTCAATATAGATTTTCAAAAGTCTTTAAAAATCCTGAGGTATTCAATACGGATTTTAAAAAGTCTTAAAAAGTCTTTAGATATTCAACAGTTTATGAATTTTAATACTTCACGGATTTTCTTAGATTTCCCTTCCAAAATATGAATAGATTTCACTCTTTAAAATCTCTTCTAATAACCAGAGATTTCTACGGATTTTAAAAAGTCTTAAAAAATCTTTAGGTATTCAACAGTCTATGGACTTTCTTTGATTCTTTTCCATTGTGATGTTAACGGGGCGGGGACGGGGGGTCATTCTCCATCTCCGTCCCTGCAAAATAAATGGGGAAGTTTTTTCCCCCATCCCCGCCTCACCGGGGATCCCCGTCTCGCGGCGATTCCCCGTTCCCCGCCTACTTATTTTTTTATCTCATTTTTAAAATATAAAAAAATATTTAAATTAAAAAATTTAATCATATACAACAATGACTTTAAGTTGGTGTTAAAAAAATAATTTAAACAATTTGAAGAACCTCTAATTCTAATATTTTTAATTAACATATATACTAAAGTGAAAATAATATAATTTGGAACTAATAACATAACATTAAATAAAAAAATGTAATTTTTAATAAATAGTTAATTGAGTAGGAAACTATGAACTATTTATTTGTAATTTACTTTAATATTAAAATTATACAAAAAATAATGTGGCTCCCCGCGGAGAACGAGACGGGGATTCCCGGGTTGAGAATACTATCCCGGTCCCCGCCTACGGGGCAAAAAAATTCTCCGCCCCTGTTTGCTTTGGGGATTACCCGCCCCGTTGTCAAGTCTACTCTTCAAAAAATATAAATAAATTTTACTCTCCAAAATCTCTTCTAACAACCTGAGACTTCTAATGAAGGCGGGGTATAACGGTGATAGAAATGAAGATGAAATAATAATGTATTTTTTTTAACTAATGTATTTTTTTTTTTCTAAATAATTTGGATAACTTTTTTTTATATACAAGTGTGTCCCATATATATTTGCATCAATGGATCCAGTGTCGGGGTCTATGTAAATCCATGAAAATCAATAAAAAAATGTATTCCACAATCCTGTAAAGTCTATGAAAATCCAAATAAATCAATAAAAAAAGTCAGTCAAATTCTGCATGGAGTCTATATATTTTCTAAATCCACAGAATTTTTAAAGTCCAAAGAAATCTGATAGATTCCCAATTGAATACACCCCTCATAATGTATGATGTTAGTGTCCACCGCTTATGAGGCAATGCCACATAATTTTTTTTCCTAAATATCTCTTCTTTCCTACATATCCCTATATTTTGTGCTTATTTAATTATGCTCCAGGATCTTTCCATATAGAATAGGAAAATCTTTTAATAAAGATTTTTTTTCAATTTTTCCAAGATTGTTTTAGCTTAGATATATGTACGTATGCTTATGATAAAAATATATAATCACTAATGCGAATCCCCGCGAATTTCGCGGACTGGAAAAAAATGTTATTTTTATTTTTATTTTCAAATTATAAATGTAAGCAAATTAATTTTGTACCCAATTAAATATTGACGCGTGTACGAATAAATATTAATATCAAAATAAATTTATTATTTTATTTTGTTGATTTAAATTAATTAATTCTCAAACTAAATAATTAAATTAATTGGTATTTAGTATACACGGTACAAGCTTGCCAAAAATACGAGTCTGCAGTAATTAATACAGTTGACTTAGTGACCAAGAAAAAATCAAATCGTATCTTGCATGAAGAAGGAAAGAAATTAATGAGAATCAATTAAATCTGGAAATTAGCCTATAAAGCCCATCAAATCGGCATCAGCCAATCAGAAAGCACCACGTGGCACCATGAAGGAGGAAAGTTTTCATCTCCTCACCCTATAAATAGTGGTCTTCATTCATTCATTCTACACACATCCAGACAGAAGCACAAGGAATTCAGAAGTTCAAGAGCTTTTGAAGATTCAAAGGCGTTCTTCGCGCAAGTCTACGACAAACAACCTCCGATCCGAGATCAAGGTCTAGCACCCCTCCGATCCGGCGTTTCTCCTTGAAGATTCAAAGGCGTTTTTCGCAGCTTCAAGGCGTTCTTCACGCAAGTCTACCATAAACAGCCTCCGATCCGAGATCAAGGTCCAGCACCCCTCCGATCCGGCGTTTCTCCTCGAAGATTCAAAGGACGTTCTTCATCAAATTCAAAGGCGTTCATCCCGCCTTCAAAGGCGTTCATCCCCCAAATTCCCAAAAATAACATTTAATCCAAAATAAGGCATTTTCGTCCTTAGATTAACGTTATAAATTCAAAGATCAATCCCAAACGAAGATCAAGGCGAGGATTTCTCCCGAAGAACATCCAAGTCAAGGTCAACACCGAAGAGAAGAATCAGAGGATAAATTCAGAGTTAGTCAACCCGCAAAAGTTTTATTCTTCGGTTCGATCCGAATAAATATAAATTGTAATCCTTTTTCGTGTTTATTATTTTTAATAAATTCAAAATTTGCAGTTACAAATTTGGCACACCTAGTGGGACCTACTCTACCTCTCATCTCTTCTCTCCTCAAGCAAGCTTAGGATCGTTGGAATGACTCCTCCACGCAAGATCATTTTGCCAAGGACCAAACCCTCAACGGCTCCTAACGCCAACGTCATCACAAGAAGCATGTCGAAGAAGACATCGACACACGCCTCTTCGAAAGGAAGCCCCTCATCCGGGATAGTTATGAACAAGCCTCCCTACACCGGCGAAGATGAGGAAGTCAACTCTGTATGCTCTACTCCGCGCTCATCATCGGGCTCATCTTCAGACTCAAGCGTAGTGCCAGCCATGATGGCGGATGCCTCAACCATTGATGAAAAGCTTGACAACCTCATCAAGGCCGTAGCGGGGCTTACAGATCATGTCAAGAATCAAGACATCCAGATCGCTAATCTGATGAATAGGGTTGATGGCAGCGATGCAAGTCACGTCAAAGGAAAGCAAGTTGAGGAGCACGACGAGGAAACTTCAACTCAACGTCAAGTTGGTAAAACCGGGGTAACTGCCAAAAAGCTGCAGATCTCATCAGATGGAGGGATCCAAGTCGACCAGCTCAAGGAAATCATTCTGGAGACGGTGAAAGGGATGTTTGATGACACCTCCAAATCAACCTTCAGCTACATCAAACCTTACATGAAGAGGATTGATAGCTTGAGAATGCCAACCGGCTATCAACCTCCAAAATTCCAACAATTTGACGGCAAAGTGAACCCAAAGCAACATGTAGCTCACTTTGTCGAAACTTGTAACAACGTCGGAACCTACGGAGATCATCTGGTCAAGCAATTCGTCCGCTCCTTGAAGGGAAATGCGTTCGACTGGTACATCAACTTGGAGGCTAACTCCATCGACAGTTGGGATCAAATGGAGTATGAGTTCCTAAATCAGTTCTATAGCACAAGGAGGACAGTTAGCATGATCGAGCTAACTAACACTCACCAAAAGAAAGATGAGCTCGTTATCGATTATATAAATCGATGGAGAAACTTGAGCCTAAATTGCAAGGATCGACTGTCTGAGACTTCTGCAATCGAGATGTGCATCCAAGGCATGCAGTGGGGTCTCCGATACATTCTTCAAGGAATTCAACCAAAGACCTTCGAAGAGCTAGCTACAAGAGCTCATGACATGGAGTTAATTATGACCGCAAGTGGATTTGAAGAACCACCAAGTCAAAAGCATCACGACATGATATATGTAAAACCTTCAAGTAAGGAATACATAACGGATCTTCCTCGCGATAGGGGGCAAAACGGGTTGACTCTGAAAGAGCTACGCCAAAAGCAATATCCTTTCTTAGACTCTGACGTCTCGGGGATATTCGATGACTTGATGGATGCGAAGCTCATTGAGTTGCCTAAGATGAAACGGCCGGAAGAAGTTGGACGCACTGGCAATCCAAAATACTGCAAGTACCACCGCTTAGTGGGCCACTCAATTGAAGAATGTTTTATCTTCAAGGAAAAAGTCATGCAATTAGTCGAGCAAGGAGATATAGTGCTTGAAGAGACTTTCTGGAGTTCTCCAAAGTCAAACAAATGCTCCTTGACAAGAGCATAAACTGTCTATAAAGCTCCTTAATACGAGCGAAAACTATCTCAAAGCCAAATCAAATTCTCCTTGATAAGAGATAAAACTGTCCGAAGCTCTCAAACCGGAGATCAAATTAAAGTCTCTCCAAATCAAATGATACTCCTTGATACGAGCGAAAACTGTCTCAAAGTCCATCAAATCAAATCTCCTCGACAAGGCAAAACCGTCTTAAGCTCCCAAGCTGAAGACCAAACTGACACCACTCTCCAAATCAAATGATGCTCCTTGATACGAGTATAAACTGTCTACAAATTTGAAATTAATGCTCCTTGATACGAGCACAAAACTATCAAACAAAATCAAATTAAATCTCCTTGATACGAGTATACACTATCTACAAATTTGAAATTAAACCTCCTTGATACGAGTATACACTGTCTACAAATTTGAAATTAAACCTCCTTGATACGAGTATAAACTATCAAATAAATTCAAATTAAACCTCCTTGACGCACGAGTTTAAACTGTATGTCACTCCTAGCCTACACGAGTATAAACTGTTTATGGCATCCCAAATCAAATTAATTTTTTTCTTGAACTACGTTATGACTTGATCCTCTTATTGTTGGAGTTATACGTGAAAGTATGCTTTTACTTTGTATAACTCGTGTATCAAACACTTGGTTATGAGAATAATTCTTTTATCGCATATGCTTTAGATATGATTGAATGTTGAATATTTATTGCAAACCGTTCAATATATAGTACATGTTACATTGTAGTTAATGTGGTGATACCCGATCACGGAAGACAACATTAACAGTTTACTTGTAACTAAACGTACAATTTCACGACCCAGGTGGAATTGAACAATCCACCGTGAAAGTTCGATGTGTAAGGCTCAGATTGGTCTGTCTTGACTAAGAGATTGCACTAGCACATTTAGTATGTGTTGAAGAGGACCTACAGCGAGGATAAATTCTTCTGTTCTGAAAGGTGAAGAATTAGACCTCAGTGGTTGTTGATTTCTTAATCTCCGTCACTTAAATAGGACCGTGTGTGCTTAATGGTTACTGCTTTGATTCATGTTGGGTGAGAATCATTGTGACTTCGAACTTTGTGTCTTGGGCAGTAATATTAATCATACGATGGTTGCTAAGATTTAATACGGAGAAACGCGTGCGAGTACGGCTCGTGTGATTAGTCCCCTTGGTGGGCTCAGAAGTTTTATTGTACCAAATCTTGCAAGTGAAGAATAAGTTTCTTCGGTACGAATAATAATATTGAGCTGTCTTTACTCCAAGGTGAAATATATTAATTAATTTAGAGCTATTCAGAAGCTTGATTAATTAATGGACTTGATAATCTTAAACGCGGGAAATAATAACCGGGAGCCCATATTATCGTAATATGGATTAAGATGGATAGTGCAATATTAATTTATTAGTGGTAATAATTAATATTAATGGGCTGAATTATATTGTGGCTCAATATTGAAATTCAGAAGTCCATTAGGAGGTCCAATCTTAATTCTCCTTAAAGGCCCCTCAAGTAGCCCATTAAGTAGTCCAATAATGATAAGGTGATTAAAATAAAAAGAAAACATATTGCTGATTTTTTCATGTTAATTTCGAAAATTGCATGATAAGAAGAAAAAAAGATTTTGTTGATTTTCTTGGAAAGATATTATGGAAGATATTTATTCTAGGAATACAAGAATATCTCATATATTCAAGAAGATCCAAATCTTGGATTTTCCTCTTATTATTTTCGAAAATTACACCTATATAGGAGAGTGATATTTTTGTGGAATATTTTATTTTTGAGAAAAGAATATATGGGATATATTCAAGATTTCTTAGAGTCTAAGAAAAGATTTTTTCCAAGCCCAAAATATGTCAAAAATTTCGGCCACTCTTGTCTATAAATAGGGGATGATTATTTCATCCCCAAGTACATAATTCCATGTGTTGGAAAAATCAAGAGCATATATATTTTTCTTTTTCCTTAGTTTATTAAATTACTTGAAAGCATCTCCCACCGGTGATCAAGTGAGGTGAAAGGGAAATACTTGAGAAGGTTTTTGGGTCGATAGAGCGAGATTGTAATTGTCCCGTTAATCCAAAGGTCAATTCTACAAGAGGTACGTTAATCACATATTTACTTGTTTATTCCGCCATAGTTTATATGTGAATTAATTCAACATGCATGATGAAAATTTGTTCTTGAAATTATTATTTGAATTAATTAGGATTAATTCATGCTAGTAATAATTGTATTTAAATTCGTATTTAAATTTCATCCCGAATAGATTCCGGGCACCCCTATTTTCCCAACAACTGGTATCAGAGCCACGGTTTCGGGCTCTGATCTTTAAATTGGAATTTAAATTGTTAAACATTAAATTGAAATTGGATAGTAGAATTGCTAGATCTTTTTTGCAGGTATCCAATTGTCATGGTATTAATGTTGTTAATTTCATGCGTGTGAATTTATTGTTTTTAATTCAATTCGTTCGAATTCGTTTTTCTCGTGAGAAAATCCATGAGTAGATTAGTTGTTTTTATTTTGATTCGATCATTGTAATAGACTAGTTTAGATCTAGTTTTTTTTTTGTAAAATAAATTGTAACCGGATCGTGACGAAGAACGAAGAATTAAAAACGGTGTACCCGGACGACGCATACAAGCGTGGCACGTGTATGGACGTAAAATCATGCAAGGGGTGAAGAAAACAAGAACGAACGGCGAAAAACGGTGCACGGGGTGCACAGCGCACGCCCGTGCGCGATGGGAGGCCGGCACCGCGCGCACGCGCGCGCGCGCCTCGGGCGCGGCCTACGGCGCACCTCCGTGCAGCGCCTCGGGTGCGCCTCTGTGCTGCGCCTCGGCGCGCCTCCTGCAGCGCTTCGGCACTTCTGGCCGAGAGACGCGCGGGCCCACTTCGTGGGCCAATGCGCGCCGTATCTCGGGCTTTCGGTTCGTGTTTTTTTTCGTGTGACTTTAAACGTCATCCCGAACCCCAAACGATGTTGTTTTTGATGAAGTGTTGTTGTTCGAGTGGGAGCATGTCGAGACGAACGTCGGAAAGCAAAAGGACGATTTATCGCATCAAGACGTGAAGAAATTAAACCGTGACAATTGGATTTGAGTGCTCCAATGTGTTTAATTTTGTTTTGATGGATGTTTTATTTTGTGCACTTATTATTATTTGTTAATATGTGTTTGCATGAATTTAATTGTCCAAGAAAAACCTTACTTTCGAAAATTACTAAGTATGTTTAATTTAATCGCAATTTTATTCCGGATATTAAAATTGGATTAATTTGACCTCCATAATTTATTTATTTGTGAAGTTCTTTTGGAATACATTTCCCCCTCGAATCGGCCAAAAGAACGGATTTCACATGAATAAATTCCGAAAGGATGATTGTGGATTATTACTAGTGGCGGTATTGACCCTCACCACGAGTGGCTTGCTCAAAGCGAAATAATAATCCTGTATTTAATTATGGTTATTACTTAGGCATAGGAAATTGATATTAACTTACTCCCCTCGGAGTCCCTGTCAATTTCTATGTGGTCAAAGTGGGAGCCAACTATTGATTTTGAATTAAGGATTTGTAACTTTTAAGTTTGTGATCCGCTTGAATGTATTTAAATGTATAGACCACCCCTCGTGGCGCATTTAAATTGTTTTGAGATGTTGGCTGATGCATGATTATATTGTTTTAAGGTTTCAATATAATTGATGTGATCGAATTATGTGATAATTTCGTATTTTTTCTAGATATTGATATGAATGTATGTTTTATTCTCAGTTCATCATGTCGCAACCTTTTAATCCACTGTTTAATATACTTAAAGTTAATAAACTTTTTGGAGAGAATTATATCGATTGGAATTTTTTTTTTAAATTTTTTCCCTTACTGCACAAAACACAATTGGGTTATTCTTGTTAATATACCCAGCAAGCCTAATGATAAGTCAAGCAATGGGAAAAGAAAGTTTATGATTGGAAGCGTGACAATGAACACATGAAGTGCATCATCTTGACATCTCAGTCTGAGGATTTGAGGCATATTCATGAGGACATTGTATCCGCTGTTGAAATCATGGAAAACCTTGAAGAGATGTCTTCACATCAAACCCATGACTAATCAGTTCACCAAACATGACTCGGTCAAGTTGGAAATGGTGGAGGGAACGTCCGTGAGGGAGCACGTTCTCAAGATAATGACATACCTTAACAAGTTGGAAGTACTTGGTGCGGATTTTGATTGATTTCTTATACCATTCTCTACCGAGAAGCTTTGAGCAGTTTCATCTGAACTGTCAGATGAATGAACGGACAAATCGTTTGCCCGAGCTCTTGCAAGCTTTAGTTTCGGTGGAGGTGAAAATGGAGCACCAGTCTAGTGCTATGGTGGCTAATGGTCCGTCTACCTCTTTTGGTCCCAATGGAGGGAAAAAGAGGAAGAGAACCAAAGGCCGGATCCAAGCAAATCCAATTATTGCGAAAGGCAAATGCAAAGGCTAGCATCGAAGGGGAAGTGTTTTAGTTGCGGTGAGAGAGGAGAATGGAGGTCTGCCTGTTCCAAGCCTAAGAGGCTAGGAAAGTTAGGTAATTCACACACCTTAGTCGTCGAAACTTGTGAAGTGGCGTATGCTGTCTATTCGTGGATAGTGGATACGAGAGCTACTGATCACATTTGTTTCATGGGTTTAAGCTAACCCGATGACTTAACGGAAGTGAGATCCCCATCACATCGGGCAATGCTACGAGAGTGGCAGCTGAAGCAGTGGGAGAAGTGCGCCTATCTTGTGAAGATAGAGTTATGGTCTTGAGAGACGTTCCTCATGTTCCAAGTTTAGAAAGAACTCAACCTTCAGTTTCTAAACTGTTTGAATAGATACTCAGTTTCTTTTAATGAGGATGTTATTATTTCTTGAAACGATGAGTTTATCTGTTTCAGAACTTCAATGGATGATCTTTATACCATTTTTTGGGCACACCACTCACAAAATTGAAACTAATAACACATCGATTATTTCGAGTAATAAAAGAAAGCGTTCTTCGGAGATGAACGAAACACTTCTATGGCATTTTAGACTAGGTCATATTAATCTAATGCGGATAGAGAGATTGGTGAAAGACGGATCCTTGGAATCATTCCAAGTCAAACCGTTTCCAACTTGTGAATCCTATTTAGAGGGTAAAATGACCAAGAGGGCATTTGGAGCCAAGGGGAATAGAACCACGGAAGTGTTAGAACTCGTTCATACCGATATGTGTGGTTCAATGACGATCATAGCAAGAAGGGGTATGAGTAAATTGTCTTTTTCAATGATTACTCGAGATATGGATACATCTACCTTATGATGCATAGGGAAAGAAGTATCAAGTTTCTACGATTTGATCGTAGAGGTGAATACCTTAGCGATGAATTCTTGAACTAGCTATCAGACGAAGGGATTGTATCCCTGTTGACCACACCGGGAACCCCCCAATAGAACGGTGTGGCGGAACGAAGGAGCCAGACTCTTTTAGAAATAGTCAGATCCATGATAAGTTATTCGGATTTACCCAAGTCGTTTTGGGGTAACGCCTTGGAAACAACGACTTACATTCTAAACTTGGTGCCATCCAAATCGGTTCCTAAAACCCCAATGGAATTGTGGACCGGGCGCAAGCCCAGTCTAAGACACTTGCGGATTTGGGGTTATCCGGCATACGTGCTAGACAAGGAAGCCGATAAATTGGATCCACGCTCGGAATTAAGGTTGCTTATAGGATATTCCATGGGAACGAAAGGGTGTATGTTCTATAGTCTCAAGGATTAAAGGACCGTGATTAGTTCGCACTTTAAACTCTTGGAGGAAGACTATATGAACAAAAGAAAACCCAGAAGTGAGATTACCTTAGACAAGTTAAGAGGGCAAACTCCTATACCAAGTATACAAGATGATATACCACACGTCACACCTTCACAACCGGAACCCCGTCGTAGTGGGAGGATTGCTAGGCAACTCGAGAGATTCATGGGGATAGGAGAATCTTTGGATTTGGTTCCCGGCGATGAATCGGACCCATGGACGTACGACGAGGCAATCCAAGACAAAGACGCGGAGTCGTGGCAAATGGCAATGGAAGCCGAGATGGGTTCGATGGATTATAATCAAGTGTGGGGAGTTGGTTGATCCACCTAGTGGGGTAGAGCCCATTGGATGCAAGTAGGTGTACAAGAGGAAAAGAGGACCGGACGGAAGGGTAGAGACCTTCAAAGCAAGGTTTGTGGCCTGTGGCCTGTGGCCTGTAGCTATGCTTAAGTCCATCTGTATTCTCTTATCGATCGCTGCGCACTTAGATTACGAGATCTAGCAAATGGATGTCAAGACAGCTTTCCTTAACGGAAGTCTTGATGGGATCTATATGCAACAGCCCAAAGGTTTCGTTGAAAAAGGCCAAGAGCACCTCGTATGCAAGCTTAAGAGATCCATTTATGGACTTAAGCGAGCATCGCGTACTTGGAACCAGTGTTTTGATCAAGTTATTAAGTCTTATGGGTTTGTGATAAAACAAGTTCGAAAGTTGTGTGTATAAAAGGTGTGACGGAACTGCGGTGGTATTCTTAGTATTATACGTAGACGATATTCTGCTCATTGGAAACAATGTAAAGGTATTGTCAGACGTAAGGGTATGGCTGTCAAATCAGTTTGATATGAAGGACTTAGGGAAAGCCGGTCACATCCTTGGGATCAAGTTCACTCGAGATCGCAAGAGGAGGATGTTGGGTTTATCGCAAGTTTCATACAAAGCCACTGTTTTGAAGCATTTCAGCGTGCAAGATTTCAAGAAAGGTTTTGTACCTTTTAGGCACGGAATCCATCTATCTAAAGAAATATGCCCTAAGACCAAGTGGAGATAGATGACATGAAAGACGTTCCGTACGTTTCGGACGTAGGAAGTCTTATGTATGCAATGTTGTGTACGAGACCGGATATCTGCTTTGCCGTGGGCATGATGGCAAGATATTAAAGTAACCCCGGGAAAGCACATTAGATTGCAATTAAATGCGTTTTTTAGTTTCTGAAAAGAACTTGGTATGGAATGCTGATTTAACAATCAGACAATCTAATTCCCATGGGATACACGGACTCAAATTTCCAATCAGACATAGACTCCAAAATAACTACCTCGGGTAGTGTGTTTTGCATGGGAGAAGGAGTCATGACATGGAGAAGCGATTTGCAGAAATGCATCGCCGATTCGACCATGAAAGCCGAATAAGTAACTGCTTGTGAAGCAGCGAAAGAAGCGGTTTGGCTCAAGTACTTCTTAGTGGACTTGGACGTTGTTCCGAATTTGCCCATCATAATCACTGTCCATTGTGATAATGTCGGAGCAGTTGCAAATTCAAGGGAACCGAGAGCCCACAAGGCCAACAAACACATTGAAAGAAAACATCATCTTATACGAGAAATCGTTAAGAGAGGAGATAAAGAGGTGGCAAAGATAAATATCGGAGGACAACCTAGTACATCCATTCACAAAGGGTCTGCCTCTGAATACATTCGAGATACATGTGGATGAAATGGGAGTCAAGACTATTGCCAATCTGCTTTTAAGTATAAGTGGGAGGAATTATTAGGTTAGTGTAGGTGGACATAAGATGTCACGTAGAGCTACTACACTAAGCCATGCGTGATGTATACTAAAAAGCAGACTTTAAGTATAAGTTGGAGTTATACGTGAAAGTATGCTTTTACTTTGTATAACTCGTGTATCAAACACTTGGTTATGAGAATAATTCTTTTATCGCATATGCTTTAGATATGATTGAATGTTGAATATTTATTGCAAACCGTTCAATATATAGTTGATTAGGCGTGAAATTGTTATGTTTTGGAGCCCAATTTACTCATGTTTTGAGTGTTTTCGATTAGTGCTTAGAGTCAAATGAGCATCATTTCTATACATTGATAAATTTGTCTCTTTGATGCACATAGGTGAATAGAGGACGAAAAACGGAGTTCGTAGGACTTTGAATCAACTCAAACGGATGCCCGGATGAGAAGATATTGAAGAAATACGATTGGTATTAGTGCGGACGAGGAAAAGTATCATTTGGAAGGATTAGAGGTCACTCGAGCGCATTGCTCGAGCGCCACCGCTCGAGCGCCTTACTCGAGCGCGCAAACATACAGAACCATTCTTGCGCTCGAGCAGCTCGAGCGCCACCGCTCGAGCGAATCACTCGAGCGCCCAAAAGTAACAGTGTCATTTCAGCGCTCGAGCAGCTCGAGCGCGACCGCTCGAGCGAATGCACCATTCGAGCTACACTGCTCGAGCGGGACCGCTCAAGCGTTTTGCTCGAGCGCCCATATACTTTTGCCTCCGGATTCGTATTTTCGGCCCGTTAACTCCCGTTTCGACCCGTGCCTATATATATCTCCTCCAAACACGTTTTGAAGGATCCCCAACTTTTAGAAATACTTTAGACTTAGTTTTTGAAGAGGAGAAGAACGAGCAAGCTTTATTTTACGTTTTGTTGAGGTTTTTCATACGAATTCGTAGTTTCTTTTCATTAGTTCGTTACTTTAAACGCTTTTAATTTCGTTTTAGTCAATTCAATTTCAGTTCTTCGTATTTATTTTCTTTCAACCCTAGTTCATGTTTCTTATGTTCTTCGTTCAATTCAATATGTTTATGTTCGTTGTTTCTTTAATTGCTTTTAGTTTTGTTAAAACCATGTCCGGCTAAAACCCTTGCATGCTTGGGTTAGGATGAACTCGTAGAAGTAGGATGTGGGTACGTAATTAAGGTAATTGGTGACGTTAGTTTTAATTCTCTTAATTAATGAATTCTTATAATTAATCTGAACTTTACCTTTAAATTTAGTACGAAAGTGTTAGAGAGAGGACGACCGCATCACTCGATAACAATTAGTAGTCTTAACGAGAAGGTTTAGGAAAGGTTAATTCATTTACCGGTTTAGCGAAGGAGGACGACCGCATCACCTTAGTTAAATTAGGGTCTCATTAATTGAGCACAATCTATTAACTTGTTAGTGGATTAGTGAAGTCGATTGCTAGGATAAAGTATTAGGGTGAGAAATCTTGAGCTTTCATTCTACGATCTTTTACTTAGGTTAATTCTTGGTTGTCACAATTACTTTGATTATGTACCTGCTCCGTTAGTATACGTAGGGATTCCTATCCTAAGCATCACCATCTCATACTTGCATATACACCTTAGATACTTAGTTTAATTTTCCTTTTGCATTCATAGGATAATTTAGTTTAGTTTAATTTTCTCTTTTCAAAAAAACCAAAAAAACATTTCACTCATATTAACTACGACGCGTAGATCTTCAGGGATCTATTCGCATATATACCATCCCTTGGGTTCGATAATACTTGGTCCCTATACTTGCCCATACTACAGTGAACCCGTTCTCTTGCGGGGTAGCTACTAGTAGAAGCTAGTGTAGTCGCTTCAAGTCAATGGCGCCGTTGCCGGGGATGGCGTTATATGCTCTTTGAATAGGACTTGTAGATAGCTTAGTAGTTAGTAGTGAGTGATTTTATTTTCTGTTTTTATTCTTTATTTTCACTCGTTCGGCAGTTGCGTTTTGATCCTTCTGCTAGTGTGTCAGGTTTATGAGAACACGCTCACAAGGGAATACGAGTGAAGAGAGATTACCTGCAGATCCTGAGACAATAGCCAGAAGGAACCGAGCCTTCTTGAGAAGGATGAACGCTGCCGACTTAGGGAAGGAACCAATGGACATCAATAATGAGTTGGACGATGCTGCCAACGATTTCAATCAGGCAGTAGACCGAGTTGAAGGCACTAGAGTTAGTGGTAGCCAGAATCAAATTCCATTAGGGGATAGCCAGAGCCTAAACTCGGATACACGAAACATAGGGAATCCAGCTCAGAACCTTGTCCATAATCCTCCTAACAACCCTGCTTACCCACAAAACCCAAATAACCTTTTCCATAACCCAGCATACCAACACTACCCATACCCACCTTACCCTTACCCACCATATCCATATCATCCACCACCAGTCTATAACCAACCACCTGTTTACCAACCACCACCCCAACAAGTACCCGCACCAGCTGCTAATCCTCAATACGTTCCTCAGAACGTAGATCACAATATGGCTATTCGAGGGAGGTTTGCAGCACAGCCACAGCGGTACTATGATGGAGTGGCTTTACCTCCTGTTGAGGCGAACAACTTCTCGATATCCCCGGGGATTTTAAAGCTGCTTACCGAGAATCAGTTCAAGGGAGTGATCGGGAAGGAGAATCCTCATACACATCTAAGGAGTTTTCTCATGATAGCCTCCATATTTAATTACAATGGCATGTCTGAAGATGCCAAGAGGCTAAGGCTGTTCCCATTCTCACTGACGGGAATAGCTAAGGAGTGGTACGATAATACGCTCCCACGGGGAGGTATTACCACTTGGGCCGAGCTCGAGCGTCTGTTCCTCGAGCGATTCTACCCTCCATCTAGGACGATCAAGGCTAGGATTGAGATCTCTTCCTTTCGCCAGAAGCAAGGAGAGGACCTACGTCAAGCGTGGGAGAGATACTCAAACATGCTGATAGAGTGCCCGCAGCACGGGTACAATGAGGGAGACATTATGGCGTTCTTCTACAGTGGTGCCAACAAGGCGGGGCAAGACCATTTAGACGCCTGTGCGGGCGGAGCATTCCTGAACCAAGGCATAGAGAGATGTAGGGAGATCGTGGACAACATTGTCACGAATGCCGGTGCTTGGAGTGCGGATGCAGATTTGCAAAGAGTGCATCAGGTTGAGGAGGGAGAAGGAACGAGAAGGCTGCTGATGGCCATGATGGAAAAGATCAACAACCTCGAGTTGGGGAAGAGTTTGGGTGGAGAGCATGCAGTAGAGAATGAGAGAGTAGACCAGCCCAGTGGACAGCAAGAGGTAGCCAATTACATGGGAGGTCCTTATTACAATCAGAATGGCTACCAAGGTGGAAATCAGTATGGAAGGCCTTCTTATGGCCAACCATTTGTGCCTCCAGGCCCTCAGCCACTTCAAAATCAATGGAGGAACACACAAGGAGCTCAAGGAGGCCAGCAGCCTCATCAAAACACATGGAGGAAGAATGATAACTTTTCTTATGCTAACCCAAAAGCTGGTGTTACTGTTCCTGCAGGTGTTGATCCGGGGTCTAAACCTCCTGGTGGAGAAGGCGGTGCATCAACCGAGGAGATGCTGAGAGCGATCCTTCAGAAGGTGGAGGAAGGGAGCAAGCGGTTGTCATCCTTGGAGTATGATGTGAAGGAGCTGCATAAGAAGGGTGATCATCAAAATCAAGAGATCCAGAAGATGAATGTTGAGTGGACTAGAACTCAACAAGAGAACAATCGAAGGTTCACTTCGTTAGAGCTCCAGGTGAGCCAGATTGCAAAGTCCGTGAATAGAATGCCGGAGGGGAACTCGAAAGAGCAGTGCAAGGCGATCCAGCTGAGAAGTGGAACCAATTATGAAGGTCCTCAGATGCCTGCTGATTCTGAGACGCCCCAAGGGGAAGTTGAGACTGAGGAGAAGAAAGTTGAGGAAGGGATTGAGAAGCATAAAGATATGGATGAGTCCCAGAAGGGCAAGGAATGTGAGGAGGTTGAAAGAGTTCTTAAGTGGAAAAAGGCAAAGGAAGCAAGGGAGAAAGTGAAAGTGACCGAGCGAGATGAATGGGGGGTACCCAAATCTGTGATACCCGTCCCATATCCACAACGCTTCATGAAAAAGAAGCTTGATGAGAAATTCGCTAAGTTCCTTGATGTTTTTAAACAATTGCATATTAATATTCCTTTTTATGATGCTTTGGAACAGATGCCGCACTATGCGAAGTTTTTGAAGGACTTGATTGCAAAAAGACGGCGAGTGGATGAGCCGAAGTTGGTGCAGCTGAACCACGAGGTGAGTGCACTAGTGCACAAGGCGCTTCCACCAAAGCTGAAGGATCCCGGGAGCTTCACGATCCTATGTGATATCGGAAACGGGATCAAGAAGGGAGCGTTGTGCGACCTCGGGGCGAGCATCAATCTCATGCCGTTGTCGCTTTTCAAGAAGTTGGAAGGTGGTGAACTTCAACCCACAATGATGACGCTTCAACTAGCCGACCGGTCTATTACTCGACCTCAAGGTGTTGTTGAAGACGTCCTAGTGAGAGTTGGAGATCACATCTTTCCAGCCGACTTTGTAGTGCTAGAGATGGAGGAAGATGAGCACGTACCCCTGATCTTGGGAAGACCGTTCTTAGCTACGGCGGGGATGGTGCTAGACGTGGCGAATGGGAAGATCACGTTGAAGGTTGATGATCAAGAAGTGAAGATCTCCCTATATGAAGCCATGAAGCATCTGAGGGAGGATGAGAGCTTGTATTGCATGGATGCAATTGATCCTCGTGTTGAAGACACACCTTCTATCCCTAATCCTTCTGATATTCATGATTTTGTTAGTCCTTCATCTGAGAATTTAACCCATGAGCGTTATGATCTTGATTCTTTTGATAGGGATAAAGTGAAGAAGTTGAAGGATGAAGAGGTGAAGAAAGTGGACGTGGTCCAGTTAGAAGGGAAAGGAGGAGTTAAGAAGAAAAAGTCCAAACTCAAGAAATTGTTTAGTAAGACTCCTCCAGATAGAGGGAAGAAGGAGTTGAGACCCATAACACTTGGGGATGAGAAGAGAGCAAAGGGGCTCATGATGGAGGGGCATCAAGGAAAGGAATGCAAACACCACTCTTATGAGAGTAAGGGAGGTAAATTTGAGTATGATGTCCCATAAGCTCCTTTGAGCTTGGTCCGGCATGAGGACCTTAAAAATAGCGCTGAATGGGAGGCAACCCATTTTTATTTGCTTTCATTTATTTTTAGTGTCTTTTTATATTATTAGGGTGTTTAGAGTCGTATGTCTAACCTCGTACTCGAGAGCTTTATTTTGTAGGCTTGTCTCTAAAGGAGTAAAGGTACCAAAGAAGTGGAGATTGAAGGAACCAACTTGAGACAAGGGAATGTGCAAAGCTATTGAGAGAAATTGAATTATTTGGTTGAGGTAACCCACAACCCCAAACTTAGACCTCTAGCAAGGTCGAAGTTTGGGGGGGTGGAGTTTCTTTTTATGATTACATTGCACATGCATGCACGCCCTTATCTTTGAGTTGAGTTTGATTGATTATTGGTGCCTTGAGATGCTCCTTGGGTTATTATTAATTTGTTTTGTTACTCAATATTTTATGCCTATCAATCACCTTATGCTTGTTGATTGCTATCTTTGAGTATGATTTGATGAGTAGGGTGAATTGTGAGGCTGAGTTAGGAGTTTTCTTGTGTGAGTGTTTGAGTTTGAGCTGAGTTGAGAAAGAACTTGTATGCTTGTGAATTTTTCTTTTGAGTACTTGTGTGATGAGAGTGAGAATTCACTAGGACTAGCATGGATGTGAAAGCCGTGAGCTTTTGAGCCTTACGAGATTTAAATGCATGATTTAATCTCTTCGTTTGTGAGTGGATCGTCACCGTAGAGGATGCTAGAACTTGCATGTGCTCTTGCTTCTAGATTGTGTCTAGTTTGATATGCCGAATGTGATCTTAGGCCATCTTTGATTTAATTGAGTCACTTAGCCAAAATTTTCCTTACCAATGACATTGATCCCTTGTTAGCCCCTTTGAGCCTAGAGCCTATTTTATTTGCTAGCACATATGAACACTATTCCAATTCCTAAGCCTTTTTGTCCCAATTTGAGTGGAGAATAGGAAAGTGTGAATATGAAGGGAATGAATTGAGTTGAAAAAAGGAGAAAGTTTTTTTTGTTGAGTGAATATGAGAAAAAAAAAAAGGTGTGAAGAGATTTGAGATGTGGGAAAAATGAAAAAAATTGAGAATGAATGTGTTTGTGCGAAAAAGAAAAAAAAAATGATGAAGTGATTGAAAAAGTGAAGGAGTGAGAAAGAAAAAAATTGAAGTGTTGAGAGAAATGAAAGCGAAAGTGTAGTGATTGAATATGTTTGAAGTAGATCGTTTTTAATCTCGAAGTACCGAAGTTTTGAATTTCTATTCTCCATTCACTTGAGTCACTTTACCATATTGTTATCCCACCTGTCCAAAGAGCCTACATTACAACCTTTTGAAAGTCCTTTTTGATTCGGCATTGATTTCTAGAGTATGGTCGAAGTTGAGAGCATTTACAAGCCTATGGCTGCCAATAGGTGTGATTGATTGATTGAGTGAGTCCCTTAAACACTGTTATACACTTGTAAGGGAGTGAAACACATCGTTGAGTGCACATCCATGTTTGATCTTGGTGTTTCTCATTATTGTTGCATGAGTACGATAAAAGGAATTGAGTGAGTATACGGGTGGTTGATTTTTGAAGCTCGAGTTCAATTACTTGCATGATTTGATTCTTGATTCATTCCTAACAATTTCACTTGACTTATTATTTCGTTGCTTGAGGACAAGCAACATGGTAAGTTTGGGGGGGTTGATTAGGCGTGAAATTGTTATGTTTTGGAGCCCAATTTACTCATGTTTTGAGTGTTTTCGATTAGTGCTTAGAGTCAAATGAGCATCATTTCTATACATTGATAAATTTGTCTCTTTGATGCACATAGGTGAATAGAGGACGAAAAACGGAGTTCGTAGGACTTTGAATCAACTCAAACGGATGCCCGGATGAGAAGATATTGAAGAAATACGATTGGTATTAGTGCGGACGAGGAAAAGTATCATTTGGAAGGATTAGAGGTCACTCGAGCGCATTGCTCGAGCGCCACCGCTCGAGCGCCTTACTCGAGCGCGCAAACATACAGAACCATTCTTGCGCTCGAGCAGCTCGAGCGCCACCGCTCGAGCGAATCACTCGAGCGCCCAAAAGTAACAGTGTCATTTCAGCGCTCGAGCAGCTCGAGCGCGACCGCTCGAGCGAATGCACCATTCGAGCTACACTGCTCGAGCGGGACCGCTCGAGCGTTTTGCTCGAGCGCCCATATACTTTTGCCTCCGGATTCGTATTTTCGGCCCGTTAACTCCCGTTTCGACCCGTGCCTATATATATCTCCTCCAAACACGTTTTGAAGGATCCCCAACTTTTAGAAATACTTTAGACTTAGTTTTTGAAGAGGAGAAGAACGAGCAAGCTTTATTTTACGTTTTGTTGAGGTTTTTCATACGAATTCGTAGTTTCTTTTCATTAGTTCGTTACTTTAAACGCTTTTAATTTCGTTTTAGTCAATTCAATTTCAGTTCTTCGTATTTATTTTCTTTCAACCCTAGTTCATGTTTCTTATGTTCTTCGTTCAATTCAATATGTTTATGTTCGTTGTTTCTTTAATTGCTTTTAGTTTTGTTAAAACCATGTCCGGCTAAAACCCTTGCATGCTTGGGTTAGGATGAACTCGTAGAAGTAGGATGTGGGTACGTAATTAAGGTAATTGGTGACGTTAGTTTTAATTCTCTTAATTAATGAATTCTTATAATTAATCTGAACTTTACCTTTAAATTTAGTACGAAAGTGTTAGAGAGAGGACGACCGCATCACTCGATAACAATTAGTAGTCTTAACGAGAAGGTTTAGGAAAGGTTAATTCATTTACCGGTTTAGCGAAGGAGGACGACCGCATCACCTTAGTTAAATTAGGGTCTCATTAATTGAGCACAATCTATTAACTTGTTAGTGGATTAGTGAAGTCGATTGCTAGGATAAAGTATTAGGGTGAGAAATCTTGAGCTTTCATTCTACGATCTTTTACTTAGGTTAATTCTTGGTTGTCACAATTACTTTGATTATGTACCTGCTCCGTTAGTATACGTAGGGATTCCTATCCTAAGCATCACCATCTCATACTTGCATATACACCTTAGATACTTAGTTTAATTTTCCTTTTGCATTCATAGGATAATTTAGTTTAGTTTAATTTTCTCTTTTCAAAAAAACCAAAAAAACATTTCACTCATATTAACTACGACGCGTAGATCTTCAGGGATCTATTCGCATATATACCATCCCTTGGGTTCGATAATACTTGGTCCCTATACTTGCCCATACTACAGTGAACCCGTTCTCTTGCGGGGTAGCTACTAGTAGAAGCTAGTGTAGTCGCTTCAAGTCAATAGTACATGTTACATTGTAGTTAATGTGGTGATACCCGATCACGGAAGACAACATTAACAGTTTACTTGTAACTAAACGTACAATTTCACGACCCAGGTGGAATTGAACAATCCGCCGTGAAAGGTCGATGTGTAAGGCTCAGATTGGTCTGTCTTGACTAAGAGATTGCACTAGCACATTTAGTATGTGTTGAAGAGGACCTACAGCGAGGATAAATTATTCTGTTCTGAAAGGTGATGAATTAGACCTCAGTGGTTGTTGATTTCTTAATCTCCGTCACTTAAATAGGACTGTGTGTGCTTAATGGTTACTGCTTTGATTCATGTTGGGTGAGAATCATTGTGACTTCGAACTTTGTGTCTTGGGCAGTAATATTAATCATACGACGGTTGCTAAGATTTAATACGAAAAAACGCGTGCGAGTACGGCTCGTGTGATTAGTCCCCTTGGTGGGCTCAGAAGTTTTATTGTACCAAATCTTGCAAGTGAAGAATTAGTTTCTTCGGTACGAATAATAATGTTGAGCTGTCTTTACTCCAAGGTGAAATATATTAATTAATTTAGAGCTATTCAGAAGCTTGATTAATTAATGGACTTGATAATCTTAAACGCGGGAAATAATTACCGGGAGCCCATATTATCGTAATATGGATTAAGATGGATAGTGCAATATTAATTTATTAGTGGTAATAATTAATATTAATGGGCTGAATTATATTGGGGCTCAATATTGAAATTCAGAAGTCCATTAGGAGGTCCAATCTTAATTCTCCTTAAAGGCCCCTCAAGTAGCCCATTAAGTAGCCCAATAATGATAAGGTGATTAAAATAAAAAGAAAATATATTGCTGATTTTTTCATGTTAATTTCGAAAATTGCATGATAAGAAGAAAAAAAGATTTTGTTGATTTTCTTGGAAAGATATTATGGAAGATATGTATTCTAGGAATACAAGAATATCTCATATATTCAAGAAGATCCAAATCTTGGATTTTCCTCTTATTATTTTCGAAAATTACACCTATATAGGAGAGTGAATTTTTGTGGAATATTTTATTTTGGAGAAAAGAATATATGGGATATATTCAAGATTTCTTAGAGTCTAAAAAAAGATTTTTTCCAAGCCCAAAATATGTCAAAAATTTCGGCCACTCTTGTCTATAAATAGGGGATGATTATTTCATCCCCAAGTGCATAATTCCATGTGTTGGAAAAATCAAGAGCATATATATTTTTCTTTTTCCTTAGTTTATTAAATTACTTGAAAGCATCTCCCACTGGTGATCAAGTGAGGTGAAAGGTAAATACTTGAGAAGGTTTTTGGGTCGATAGAGCGAGATCGTAATTGTCTCGTTAATCCAAAGGCCAATTCTACAAGAGGTACGTTAATCACATATTTACTTGTTTATTCCGCCATAGTTTATATGTGAATTAATTCAACATGCGTGATGAAAATTTGTTGTTGGAATTATTATTTGAATTAATTAGGATTAATTCATGCTAGTAATAATTGTATTTAAATTCATATTTAAATTTCATCCCGAATAGATTCCGGACACCCCTATTTTCCCAACACTTATACCAAAGAGGTACGTAGGCAGCTTAGATATCTTCTAAGTTCAGTCATGATTCAAAAGTCCAAGAGCAAATGAGGGCGTAAAAGATGTTCGTGCTTCATTCACTCCAAGTCACAAATGACCGTGAACGAAGCACGAGGGGGCATTTGTAAGCAAATTAATTTTGTACCCAATTAAATATTGACGCGTGTACGAATAATTATTAATATCAAAATAAATTTATTATTTTATTTTGGGGATTTAAATAAATTAATTCTCAAACTAAATAATTAAATTAATTGGTATTTAGTATACACGGTACAAGCTTGCCAAAAATACGAGTCTGCAGTAATTAATACAGTTGACTTAGTGCCCAAGAAAAAATCAAATCGTATCTTGCATGAAGAAGGAAAGAAATTAATGAGAATCAATTAAATCTGGAAATTAGCCTATAAAGCCCATCAAATCGGCATCAGCCAATCAGAAAGTGTCATTTGGAACCATGAAGTAGGAAATTTTTCATCTCCTCACCCTATAAATAGGGGTCTTCATTCATTCATTCTACACACATCCAGACAGAAGCACAAGGAATTCAGAAATTCAAGAGCTTTTGAAGATTCAAAGGCGTTCTTCGCGGCTTCAAGGCGTTCTTCGCGCAAGTCTACGACAAACAACCTCCGATCCGAGATCAAGGTCCAGCACCCCTCCGATCCGGCGTTTCTCCTTGAAGATTCAAAGGCGTTTTTCGTAGCTTCAAGGCGTTCTTCACGCAAGTCTACCATAAACAGTCTCCGATCCGAGATCAAGGTCCAGCACCCCTCCGATCCGGCGTTTCTCCTCGAAGATTCAAAGGATGTTCTTCATCAAATTCAAAGGCGTTCATCCCGCCTTCGAAGGCGTTCATCCCCCAAATTCCTGAAAATAACGTTTAATCCAAAATAAGGCATTTTCGTCCTTGGATTAACGTTATAAATTCAAAGATCAATCCCAAACGAAGATCAAGGCGAGGATTTCTCCCGAAGAACATCCAAGTCAAGGTCAACACCGAAGAGAAGAATCAGAGGATCAAATTCAGAGTTAGTCAACCCGCAAAAGTTTTATTCTTCGGTTCGATCCGAATAAATATAAATTGTAATCCTTTTTCGTGTTTATTATTTTTAATAAATTCGAAATTTGCAGTTACAATAAATATAAATATTTTTTATTTTAAAAATCTTGTAATTTTGATATAATATTAAACGTCAATTTGAATTATTTAAAAAAAATCAATTTCCTCCTAAACATTTCATGTATACATGTAGTTTAAAAAACATTAAAAAAATTGAAAATTTAAAATAATTGTTAATTTCCAGTATCATAGTATTATACAAGGTAAGATATTGTATATCATGACAAGATTTTTTGAAAATAATGTGTTATTTCAGTGATAATATTTTTTGGGTAGTAAAATTTAGTCAAAAAAATAATTAATGTTATATGGTATTGGATGACAAGATTATTTGAGAATCTTGTCATCTTTTACGTGACAATGTCTTTTGCAAAATATTTCAATATTCTCTTAGAAAATTAGCATATATAAATATTTTGCAAAAATATTTATTCCAAAAATATCTATTATTGTATTATACATGATAAGATATTGCATTTCATGGCAATATTTTTTGGGGAAATATGTTATTTCAGTGACAATATCTTTTGCATCTTAAAATTTTGTCCAAAAAAAAAAATATTACAATCTATTATCCATGGTGAGACATGGTATTGGATGGCAAGTTTCTTTGGAATCTTACCATCTTTTACGTGACAATATTTTTTTACAAAATATTTCAATATCCTCCTACAAAAATTAGCATATATAAATATTTTGCAAAAATAAATTCAAAAAATATCTAAGTAAGAAAATCGTTGAATTGTGGAAAAAAATATATGTTTTACATCTTAGAGGACATGGTAGCGCCGGCGAGACTATTCAAAGGAGGATGACAAAAACTAAAAAAGGAGGTGAGAAGAAAAAAACCTAAGACCAAGAAAAATACTATAAGAAACAAGTATCATACCTTCAGCTCAAGGCCGCGGTATCCGATGCGGTTTGAGGCGGCGGGAGTAGAGCAGCGAGACGATGCCGGTTTGTAAATAATCTGACAGGAAAGGAAAGACTGAGTGAGAAAAGAATAGAGAAGAGGCGGAGGCGGTGGCGGTTCGGGATCTACATACCTTGAATTTATCCCTATTTTGCATATCCGCTTTCGACGCGCTCATCGAGTCCACTATAGATGCCGCCATCTGATTCACTGGGCTAGACGGAGAAGTCGCCTAAGATGGGTTCGGAGTAGGCACAATGATCAATCAAGTCGGAGCAACGACGACATGTAAGCAATATTGGTGACGATGATGCCGGTTGTAATAGTGGAGGCGGCGCCGATGATGGATGCAACGGGAGAGAGAAACAGGTAGCGTATTTGAGAGAAAGGGAACGGTGTGTGCGATACTCTTAATAAGAGATTAATAAAACCTAAATATAAAATGAATGGTTTAGATTTAATTTTGTGAGATAAATGGTCGAGATCAAAACTTAAACTAACTTTTAATGAGAGCGCAACATTTCGAGATGAAGAGATTTGAGACATGCCACATCAGTCTAAGAATAAGGTGGTGTTGACACATCATCTTGGAGAGGTTTAGAAATATATTATAATAAGATGTATACTGAACTTTTACAATGCTTAAAATTTGTTTCGGTTTCTTTTTTTAATTCTTTTGACTAAAATAAAATTCCTTTTGGCATACCTGTCTAAAATAAATCTTTCGACATGGAGTTTGAATTTTAATTCTTCATATATGTTAAATCTTGGATGTCTAACAATGAGGTTATCGTTGTTCGTTTATGCAGTGTCTTAAATTTTAAATTTTGTATTCCTTAAAATGATTTTTTGATGATAATCCACCAGTCTCTCTTTACAATCGAACCTTTAATAAAGTTAGTTAGTAAATGTGAGGCAAATCTTGAGGAAATAAACCCACTGTCTAAAGGGCACGGAAAATTACCCATGCTTTTGGCGTTTGCAAGTTCTCCCAAAACATAGTTCTTCAAATTTTTTTCCAGTAAGTTTTCCAAAGACTTAGTTCTTCAATTCTTTTCATTTTTATCATGATATTGCAATTAAAAATTAAATGCTTGCAAATATAACTACACAAAAACATAACTTATATCTTTTCTTGTTATTCAATGAACCATTAAGTGTGGACAACGATGAACTAAATGAAGGGAAATGAGAAAAATAAGAATAAATTAAAAAAAAAGTATCCAAGGTAAAAAAATGTGAATAAGATGTAATCAGATAATAATATGCTTCCGACAGAAGTTGATACTCTCATTCATTTGTTGTCTTGCACACTGCCATGAGAAAATTCTAGATATTATGGCTCATCTAAGCGTGACCTATCGTCAATAATACAATAGTCATGTTAGCAAATAACAAATAAAGATAAAGTAAAAAATAAATTAAAAAATATATGTGGAGTGTAGATCAGGACATGTTTATTTATCATGGCCGCTTCTACTGTAAACGCTGCAACTTCTACTATTTTATGACATTGACATCTCCTTTGATGATTTCACTCGTTTGCTGCATCCTTTAGCACGCACAGAATATGGGTCCTGAACAACTTTTGTAAGCTCACGACTTCTCCCATTTATTTGAGTATTATTGTTACCACCATCATCAACTTCTACTGCCCTTTTCTTTAAATTTTGGATTTCTTCAATCAAAAAATTAGCGCCGACCTTTGTTAAAGAACACTCATCAACTAATTGCATTGCAATATGGACTAATGATCTACGCCTTGAAATAAAATATTGCTCTTCTACTAAAGTTGTTAATCCATCAACTGCAACTATTTTTGCCTTCTTAGTCCATCTCTTAACAACATTCTTGTCCGGCCATCATTACTTGAGTAACCTTCATCCAACAAAGTACATGACGACATGGATATCCTTCAAAATCAAATAACCGACAACTACATGAAACTAAATCAGAGGATATGTGATATGTTAACTTATGTTATCGGTTAAATGTTTTATTTGCCTCAAAACGTTCCACCATGTATGTGAGAGTTTTATATGTACTCGAAATCAATGTGCAAACATATGCCATAATGTCCTGCAACTCTTTTTGGAACAATACAAATATTGTCTTTGTATAGATTGCTGACATCTGTTGCTCCATCAAAAACCCTAAAACCATTTGTGGCACCTCATTGCAATCAATGTGATTCGCAAGTAACTCTTCGTGTCTTTGGTTAACAATAGCTCTATTAAAACGAGTAATAAAATCTACCAAAGAATCTTTATGGTTAACATAGCGTTTAAAGAAAGAATGGTTGCTCTCAACTCTCTGACTACTACACATCCCAGCAGCAAATATATCTTTAACATAGGCAGGCACCCATCGATGACGAATTGTATACATATTACTCAGCCACTCATTCTCTTTGAGTCCAGTAGAATTCATCAATCCAAACTCTTCGACTGATTCTGACTCCTTTATAATATTCAATAATTTGTGATAATGATCCTTTTATAAACGAGCATTCAACTTCTCGGAAAATTTGTTAAGTATATGCCACAAGCAAAATTGGTGCAAAGTATTAGGAAATACCTCTGAAATGGCTCGTGGCATTGCTGCATCCTGATCAGTAATAATCACACGTGGAGGTCCTTTAGTTGACATGTGATGGTCCCGTTTTCGAAGGGCAAAATGGGAATTCAGGAGCAAATTTTTTTTAAAAACCATTTTCCTCAGGGAGTTCAGCAAGAGTGAGAAAATACTCAAGTCACTGCGTTGCTACGAGTCAGAGCACTCAAGTCAGTGCAACTGACCTGCGAGCTCAGTCTCGTAACAAGGCAGTGACTCGAGAGGTTTCACTTCAAGTCACTGCGTTGCTCAGAGTCAGAGCTATCAAGTTGATGAGACTTGAAAGCTCAGACTCTGAACAAGGCAGTGACTCGAGAGACTGAACTCTCGAGTGCCTTGCCTGATTTAGTCAGTGAGTTGGATCTCCCTGACAAATGCTTAACTGAAGTTTTCTTAATAAAGCTCTCAGTGAGCTGATTTTCACAATACTTTAGTAAATACTTTAAAAGATAAGTACGCTCAGTTTAACGTGGTTCAGAGACTCAAGCTCTTACATCCACGGCCTGATTTAACAGGAAATCCACTACTTGGGATTCTTGTTTTTAACGTGCCAAGGTGCACTTACAACTGGACTCACGCCACTCCCTGGGCTGCCTCTCCTCACCTCACTACAAACCTAACATTCTTCTGAAAGGGTTTAGTTTGGTTTGGCTTTCTCCAACTAGGTGAGGTTTTCCTTTACAATGTGTTAGCCTTAAAGCTAAGATTAGGAAAACCTCTCTAAGCTAAGAGTTACAAGCTTGACACTCAATGAATATAAGTGATAACCCTAAAGGTCAGTGTCGTGGGTGTGTATCACTTCCTTATGACTCCCTAACAACTAACACACCCTCACAGCTTGTAGGTGTTTATTTTCTTTACACACACTTACAATGAAGCTATGAGCTTGTATTTATAATGGGGATTCAAATGTATCCGTTGGAGGGAAGATACATTTGAATCCAACATTAAATGGTTTCAACCACTTTTCTTGGAATGCGGCCTTGTCAGTGTCAGAGTTGCTACCTCGTGCTGATTGGTCCACGTGGCCTGGATTCACGGATCTTTGACTCAGTGGGTTTGACTAAGACCCACTGACTTTAGGTAGCTTCCTCCTTCACTGACTGATGATCTTCAGTGAACTGAACGTCTTCAGTGTAGTTGTCCTTCAGAGACTGTTTGAAGATCATTTCCAAGAATTTGTCATAAGGCTGAATGACAAACTTCCCTGACCACAGTAGCCTGACTCCTTCAAGGCCTACTTGGTGCAGCACTGATCCTCCTGATCATGCTCTTCACTGAGTGGTCCACCTGACCTAGCTTAGATCAGCTCGGTTTACACTCAGTGGGACATCCTTCAGGCTTCTCTTCTGGTTCAGGTTACAAGCATGACTTCAGTCAGTTCTTCTGGGTGTCATCTTGATATCTTCAGGCTGTGTTGCTGAGTTCCCCCTCAACTGAACAGCCTATTCTACTGAAAGCTAATCTAGCCTGACCTGAAATAGAAGATACTATCCTGACTGCTTTCAAACCTATTACATGTTGTTTTGGAAAATCATCAAAACTAAAACATATCCCAACAACATGTACTCTAAGAACTTAGAAATTAACCAAATAAAAGATTATGTCTTCTCATCACTCAACAATCCACACCCAAACATAGTAGTCTGGTGATAATGGTTAACACCGATGAATAGGGCAAACACCATACTGTATTTGTTTGTGTTGTAAGTTGTATCAAACACTATAACATCGCCAAAATATGTGTACGATCTTCTGGGGTCATCATCAGCCCAAAAACATCTGAGAAAAACTCCATCATCATTTGTTTCATAAGAAAATTGAAGTTCTCATTCTTCTCTTTCTCCATCTCAAAATGCTGATGCAGTATTTCAGCATCATGTCCAAAAAGCTCACTTTCAACACGTCTTTTGTGGTTCCTAATATCCATTTTCAAACAACCTATCATTGACAGACCTCCAGCATCTATCTCTAGCAAGCGCACTTGCTGGCATGTGGGTATATTAGCTTTTGATAATTGTTTTGCAAGATCTTTCTGAACAATTAACATTTTTTATGTGATCTTAGTAGATGAACTCTACTGGGAGTCACCAAAGCATGGTTATGTTGCTCAACAAAGTAACTAACAACTCATCTATCATCATCCTTAGATATTTTAACTATCATTTTTGCTTGACACTCATATCTAGTATGTCCCCTATTCCTTTCAACGATTGGTGCCTCATCAACTTTTTTTGTATGCTTTTCATTTGTCCTCCCTTCCTTTGAGCATACAGACATTTTCCAAGAAATTTATCTCGTATCTTAATTTTTTTAACTATTCCCGATACGTGTGCTAAAGTCTTTCTCTCTCGCACACGTATTGTAAAACTGACGTGCATCTTCCAATGTTTGAAATTCTTGGCCAACTTTCGGAATGATATTAGTTGTAACCTGTGGAATGAAAACTACATCATCTTGTTCTTCTTCCATTCCTATACAGACATAATAATGCAAAATAAATTTATGTGAGGAGAACAAAAGTATTGGCTTCCATAATTTGTAACTTACAATTTAGATGAGTGAATTCGTGTTATTAAACCAAATCTTTATTTAAGTAGAAGCATTGTAGTAGTAAAATTGCAGCATGTATATATGGATGCATATGTTTGGCTTATTCCCCCCCTACAAATAATTATTTTAGATTAAATGAAAACCCCACAATAGTATATATGTACCTATTGAGTATTTATATTACTTAAATTTCTCTAATAGATGCATGCAATTCTCATTTATCATGTCAAATATCTTGGCAGTTACTATTACGAGACTGGGGTGCAATTAATTTAAAAAGGCATTCGAGATCATGACAATTAAAAATTATTGAGCTAATGTATTGAGAATGGGGTGCTATAATTTTGTATTAGATTATTATATAATTTCAAACTAAAAATATAATATTAAATAAAATATACATGTAATATTGAATAAATAGTCAATTGAGTAGGAATTTATGAAATATATATTTGTATTTTACTTTTAAATTTACATATTATATACATATAAATATATTAATTATATTAAAAAATCTGGGTCCCTGTGGAGAATGGGACGGGGATCCCCACGGGGAGTGAAATACTATCCCCGTCCCCGCCTACGGGGCAAAAATTTCTCGTTCCCATTTTCTTTGAGGATTCCCCGCCCAGTTAGGGGCCGATCCCTACGAGGACCAGAAATTTCCCGCCCCGTTGCCAAGCCTACATACATACTAGGGTTGTTCACGGTACAGACCAAAATGAATATTTTAAAATATCTGTGTCCGAACCAAAGTTCGGTTATTTTAAAATTTGAGTATCCGTGTCCGTACTTAAATTTTGGTACGGTATGGTACGAAAATTTTATTTTTGGGTACGGATCGGAGTGGATTTTCGGTTACAAACGGATCGGTACGGTACGGAGTGGAGAAACGAAATTTTTTACCCTTTTTTTATCATTATCTCCTTTTTTTAATCATTAAAAAACATTTCGATACATGCACACTCACGAATACTACTCAACTTCAACTACAATCAAGCATATATCATTACAAGCTTGAATATAACATATTATACTATAATGGATGGTTAAAATATGCTCGTAAATCACCACCAATAGGGTATTTAAAATACAGTATATAAAATATATAAATATATTTTTTGAAATATCTTGTGAATGGAAAGTGCAATATTAAAATTATTTTGATCGTAATTCATGACACAAGGTACACCATATCCAAGTTTTTGTAAGAAATGAATATACATGAACAGTGAAATTAGAAGAATAAGAAATTAAATTTAAATCATTTTGATATACACCTAAACATAAGTTAACGTTTTACGAACTTAATAAGACAAATAATATAGTGTTTGTATTCAGAAAAGAAGGAGAAATTATGAAATCGTTTAGTTGTACTTAAATTCAATTACATTATAATAATGTTTGATAAATAAAAAATAAAAAATAATTAAAATTTAATACATATTTAATTTGGTTATTCGGTTTGGTACGGTTCGGTGCGGTATGGTCACATTCGATTTTTCGGTACGGTTAATTTGGTAATATCCAAATCCGTACCAAAATAAATATTCGGTTCGATTTTGGTACGGTTAAAATAAAAAAGTCCATAATTTCTTTGGAAAGGTTCTTTTTTGATGCAGATTTTGGTACGGTTTTGGTAATCTCCGAACTCCGTGAACAACCCTAATGCATACAAGAGAATAATATAATTCACAACCCATGACCGACTAAGTCCTCAATATATATTATGCAAATAATTGAAGCAAACGACAGAATTAAAAAAAACTAAAAAAATTAATAAATGATATGCATATGATCAATAACAATAAAAAAATTCAACTTTTTAAATATTTGCCAGCATAAAATTTCAAACAATTCAAATAACCAAATACCATCTGAACCTCAATCAAATAAAGACTATGATTAGGTGTTATGTGAGACCGTCTAATGCCATGAGATGGTGGGATGTAATTTAAATTGGATATAACGCATTAACACTTTGACAATAGTGAATATTAATTTATGTTGTCCCATGCCATGAGACAGTATCACTCATATTTTTACCAAAGATCATAAATTAAAATATTTTAGTTATATGTGCAGTGTTTTACACACATAAAATCCAATTGAAAAAAACTAAAGGTGCAAAAAAATTACCAGAGTTGAGCGACTTCCTCGGACAAATTTTTTTTGAAAGCTTAGTTTCTGATTGTAGTTGGCTTGGCACATAATTGAAATTAATATGGTGAAACTTAGCGTGCATTCACCTTAGCTAGCATGATTATATATATTTTTATCATAAGCATACATATGTAGGGGTGGAGCAAATACCGAAAATACCAGTATGCCGCACATACCATACCAAAAATACCGAATTTATCGAAAATTTCGGTATACCGTAATTTTCGGTACGGTATCGATATGAATATTTAGAAAATTTCGGTATTCGGTATCATACCGAAATACCAAAATATTTTTGGTATATACCAGTATACCGATAATATTTTGGTATACCAAAAATATTTCGGTAATTCGGTATATACCGTATCGATAATTTATTATTAAAATTTAATATTTAGATTATTTTTATATTAAATAATTAGTTAAATATTTCGGTATAGATCGGTATGATTGGTATTTCGGTATAAATCGGTATTTCGGTATGGACCGAAATATCGGTAAGGTACGGCATACCAAATGTTCGATATGGTATGCAGCGTGCATTTTTGGTATACCAAAATTTCGGTATACTGAAATTTTCGGTATGGTATCACTATGGATTTTTGCATACCAAAATTTTAGATACGGTAGCGGTACGGTACGGTACGGTATGCCACCCCTATACATATGTATATCTAAGCTAACAGAATCTTGAAAAAATTGAAAAAAAATCTTTATTAAAAGATTTTCCTATTTTATATGGAAAGATCTTGGGGCATAATTAAATAAGCACAAAATATAGGAATATATAGGAAAGAAGAGATATTTAGGAAAAAAAATTAGGTGGCATTGCCACGTAAGTGATGGGCACAAAAATTGTGCCCACCGGTGGGCACTATATCATTTCCATTTATTTTATTATACCCATATGATATAATTTTTCCAACATGTGTAATTAAGAGTTTTGTGGAAAACCAGTTGATGCAACTCTTAAAAACATTTTGAAGCGATGGGAACACTGAATTTCCAAACTCGTGGTTGAAATATAGTTTTAAAAGTTATAGGATTTGTCACATTATGTTAAGCCCTTGTACACCAATGAAAAATAATAAAGTCGAACGTAAGCATTGCCACATCATTGAGACAAGTCTTGATATGTTATTTCATTCTTCTTTGCCCATTTCTTATTGTCTGAAATTCTCCAATCGTCTTCTCTATCCGATTAATTCGTCCCTCTAATGTCATCTTTTGGGATTTGACAGGTTGGACCAATTGATAGAGTTGAGATGAAGGGATCGTAACATTACTAAAATAAAAACTTCTCAAACAAGATTACAAAGATAAATCCCTATCCATATGTCAAATCCTAATTCTAGATTATTCATACTTGAGTAGACCTAAAAATCTAGACCTAACTTAAGCCCAAGCCATCATGGGCTATTTATTTAATTTAGATAAAATTAAAGGACTAAACATAAATTAAAGAATAATAATAATTAAAAAAAAAATTGTTTGTTCAATGTGAATAATGGTGAACTATTTCCACTATGCAAACATGAGATCGTCTCATGGTATGAGACAACACAAATTAATACCCACCTATATGAAAGTGTTAATGCGGCATGCCCAATTTATACTCCTTCAATTGTCTAATTGCATGAGATGGTCTCGTACAAGACCTACTCTTCCACTATTTATTAAGAGTATGTATAGAGTGAAATTGGTTTATATATGAACCATTGAAGGGTATTAGTTTATTTTCACTGAAGAGTATTAGTTGTTTTTACTGAAGAGTATTACTGGTTTACACTGAAGAGTCTTAGTTTATTTTCACTGAACAACTAAGAGGGGTGTATTGATCATAGAGTCTGTAGGATTTTTTTAGTCTTTTAAAGTTTGGGGGTATTCAATCTAGATTTTCAAAAGTCTTTAAAAATCCTGAGGTATTCAATACGGATTTTAAAAAGTCTTAAAAATTCTTTAGGTATTCAACAGTCTATGGATTTTAATACTCCACGGATTTTCTTAGATTTTCCTTCCAAAATATGAATAGATTTCACTCTTTAAAATCTCTTCTAATAACCAGAGATTTCTACGGATTTTGAAAAGTCTTAAAAAATCTTTAGGTATTCAACAGTCTATGTACTTTCTTTGATTCTTTTCCATTGGGATGTTAACGGGGCGGGGACGGGGGGTCATTCTCCATCTCCATCCCTGTAAAATAAATGGGGAAATTTTTCCCCCATCCCCGCCTCACCGGGGATCCCCGTCTCGCGGCGATTCCCCGTTCCCGCCTACTTATTTTTTTTATCTCATTTTTAAAATATAAAAAAAATTAAATTAAAAACTTTAATCATACACAACAATTACTTTAAGTTGGTGTTAAAAAAAATTAATTTAAATAATTTGAAGAACCTCTAATTCTAATAATTTTAATTAACATATATACTAAAGTGAAAATAATATAATTTGGAACTAATAACATAACATTAAATAAAAAAATGTAATTTTTAATAAATAGTTAATTGAGTAGGAAACTATGAAATATTTATTTGTAATTTACTTTAATATTAAAATTATATAAAAAATAATGCGGCTCCCCGCGGAGAACGAGACGGAGATTCCCGGGCTGAGAATACTATCCCGGTCCCCGCCTACGGGGCAAAAAAATTCCCCGTCCCTGTTTGCTTTGGGGATTACCCGCCCCGTTGTCAAGTTCACTCTTCAAAAAATATAAATAAATTTTACTCTCCAAAATCTCTTCTAACAACCTGAGACTTCTAATGAAGGCGGGGTATAACGGTGATGGAAATGAAGATGAAATAATAATGTTTTTTTTTTCTAAATAATTTGGATAACTTTTTTTTATATACAAGTGTGTCCCATATATATTTGCATCAATGGTTCCAGCGCCGGAGTCTATGTAAATCCATAAAAATCAATAAAAAAAAATATTCCACAATCCTGTAAAGTCTATGAAAATCCAAATAAATCAATAAAAAAGTCAGTCAAATTCTGCATGGAGTCTATAGATTTTCTAAATCCACGGACTTTTTAAAGTTCAAAAAAATCTGATAGAATCCCAATTGAATACACCCCTCTAAGACTCTTTAGTGTAAATCAGTAATATTAATCAGTAAATACAACTAATACTCTTCAGTGAAAACAACTAATACCCTTCAGTGATTTATGTATAAACCAGTTTCACTCTATATTTTGTCATTTATTAATAATAGGTGTATAACATAATCATAGAATTATAAGACAAATGATTAACAAATCTACACAAAATTACAGATATTTATCAAAATTTAAATCGATTTGCTTTTATCTGAAATGGAAATGTCTCTAACTATCACTTAACTATTTGGAACAGAAATACACTATAAAGGTAATTAAATTTGAACTAATGAATTATTACCACTATTATCTAAATTATTTTGGGAGTATTTTCTAGGGAAAATGAGCAATTTGGATCTTGAACTAGTGTCTCGGGTATAAATTAAATCCTAAATAATATTTTAGTTAAATTGGACTCTGAACTAATGTCTTAAGTATAAATTGGACCTTGAACTAATGTTTCAGGTACATAATGGACCTTTCAACTAATAAAGTGAGACATATATGCCCTTTCGTTAATAAATTGCATAGAAAATTATTATACTAATGGATAAGACATTATGATAAAATTTTAAAATGAGTTGGAAATAGCAACACTCTTTTTTTAAGGGAATTGCTACCTAGGGGTTGTGACCATAAAAATCTACCTTCATGACGAGGTGAAAGGCTAATCAGGCCGAGGTCAGGATGATTGGGCTCAGCATACAAATATGGGCTGGGACGATGTCGAAGGTCGCACCTCGGCCACCGGAGGAGATGACCACGGGCCAGCCCCAGGGATAAGGGTGAAGACCTCGGCAAACGAGGCCAGATAAGAAGCTCGGCCTAGGAATGACGAGGAAGATATTCGAGGCGAGCCAGCCCTGTAGATGGAGATCACCACATCGGCGATGATGAGGATAAGGTATCCTCCACGTATTCGATCTTATCCCCTGAAGACGGTGTCAGACGCCATCAAAGGCAATCATTCCTTAAACAGGACGGTCAATAGTGAATCTTCACCTAACCCAGAGGGACAGACCATACTTATGGCAGTAAATCCCTCAAGATCAGGCAAAAGGACGATATGCTTTCCACGTGTCCGTCTCACGTTCGGCCGAGCTCACCTTCACGGGGGACCTTGGCCCAAACTCGAAACTAAGGTCAGCCCAAGCATTTAATGTTGGGCAGCCCGGATAGTTTTAGGGCAGTTTAAGGGCATACCCTTGGGATATAAATATAAGCTTTTTAGCATTTAATAAAGGATGACCAACTTTAAGCCCAAGCCTACATAAGGACTTGACAATTCTCTTTTCATTTATTGCTTTATGTTCTTCATTTATTAATCTCAAACCTCAAGCAATTAATGCTCAATCCCCTCATAAACATAGTTTGTTAACCGACCAAAAGCCACATTAAATCCGTATTTTGATACATATATTGGGTAACAATAATGGGCGCTAGAAGGAGGGTAGTCAACCCTTAAATCAAAATAAGAACTCGAAGAACACTCACTGTTCTTTGTTTAAAAATCCTCAAATCTTCATATCTTCAAGATTAAAAAAAATCTTAGATATGGCCGATCATGATGCTGGAGAAGGCACATCCAACCCAGCAGTCGACATCACAACTCACGTGGCCGTCACCACGCCTGTCAGGCAAACTAGGGTTATCTCCACCATCCCCGTCGATTTCCAAATACCCGAGCAAGTGGAGACTGTGATCGAACAACTCCAACAAAAGATTAGGGAGATGAGGCAAGACCTCGGCATCCAGGCCACTCCGCCTGCCCCAAAGAGGAAGAATCCTCCTCGGGCCAGCCGACCTAGAAAGAGGACTTATATGGTTCGCAGTGAGAGCCACGAAGAAGCCTCCCGATGACTTGAACGTAAATTACTAGCTATACTAGTAGTTACCCCACAAGCGTATGGGTTCCTTGTAGTATTGGCAAGTATAGGGACCAAGTAATATTGTACCCAAGGGACGGTGTGTATGCGAATAGAGCCCTGGAGATCTACGTGTCGTAGCTAGTATGAATGTATGTTCGGTGTCAAAAATTGTGTTAACTACTATATGCTATCACTATGAATGCAAATAATTTAAGTAAGTTAATATCTCGAGTTTGGAATTCAAATATGGAATGGTGATGCTCAGGATAGGAATCCCTACGTACACTAACGGAGTTGGTACGACAACTAGAATAATCGTGATGTGCAAGTAATAATCCTAAGCGTATTAGATTGAAAGACTAAAAGCTCAAGAATTAACCCTAATACTTCGTCTTATCAACCGACTTCACTAATCCACTAAACAATTTATATGAATTGTGCTTAATTAATGAGACCCTAATTTAACTAAGGTGATGTGGTCATCCTCCCTAGATAAACCGGTAGATGATAAACCCCTTCTAAACCCTCTCGTTAAGCCTAAAGAGTGATAAGGTCGTCTTCTCTCTAACAATTTTTTTACTCAATTCCAAGATAATTCTAGGGTTTATTTTAAGAATTCAATAATTAAGAGAATCAAAACTAAACATCACGAGTTATCCTAATTGTGTACCAACGTCCTACTTCTATGAGTTCATCCTACCCTAAGCATGCAAGGGTTCTAGCCTAACATGGCGATATTGATATCGAAATCAATTAAACGAACAATAAACATAAATATGGTGAATTGAACGAAAGAACTCAAGAACATAAACTAGGGTTTAAACAATAAATCAAAGTCTCAAAACGAATCTCAATTAATGAAGAAAACTAGGTCTGAAGGTAATAAGTGTTGAAGAAAGAAACAACGAAAGAAAACTCTAATCTATGAATTCGTAGTTCAAAAACCTCGATTATACGTGAAAACCTCTTGCTAAACTCTCCCAAGCTCCTCTCTATCAAAATCTATCTCTAATTATGAAGTGGTGTCCAAAAACGCGCTTGGGATGAAGTATATATAGGCATGGGCCGAATAAAACGTCATGGACCGAAATTTCCCGCAAAATGCTCGACTTGAGCACCTACTTGAGTGCCTAGTGCTCGAGTGGTTGCAGTCGAGCACTGAAACTTACAGAACCAAAACTACTCGAGCTCCCTTTACTCGAGCACTTAGTGCTTGACCCGTGACTACTCGAGCACACCGCTCGAGTGCTAACATCTTACAGAAGCTCAGGTGCTCGACCTCATATGCTCGAGCACTTAGTGCTCGACTTGAATCCACTCAAGCACCCTGCTCGAGTGCTTGAGCACTTAGTGCTCGAGTCTTCTTGCTTGAGCACCTCCAAGTAACACTTTTGCTTGCTCGAACTAATACTTTTCGTATTTCTTCCATATCTTCTCATCCGGGCATCCGTTTGAGTCGATTCAAAGTCCTACGAACTCCATTTTCGCCCTCTATCCATCTATGAGCATCAAAGAGGCAAATTCGCTAGTTCATGAAAATAGTACTCAATTGACTCTAAATACTCATCGAAATCACTCAAAACACGGGGAAATCGAGCTATAAATCCTAAAAATTTCACGCCTAATCAACCCCCCGAAACTTACCATATTGCTTGTCCCCAAGCAATGAAATAATAAGTCGAGTGGAATTGTTAAGAATGAATCAAAAAATCAAATCATGCAAGTAATAGAGCTCAAGCTTCAAAGATCGATCACCCACACACAAACTCACCCCCTTCATCATACTCATGCATAAATAATAAGAACCACCAAAATCAAACATGGATGTGCTCTCGACGATGTGTTTCACTCCCTCACAAGTGTATATCAATAATAAGGGACTCACCCAATCAATCAATCACACATATCAGCAGCCATAGGCTTGTAAGAACTCTCGACTTTGACCATGTTCTAGAATTCATGCCGAATCAAAAAGGTCTTTCTCAAGGTTGTAACGTAGGCTCTTTGGACATGTGGGGTAACTATATGGGATAAGTGACTCAAGTGAATGGAGAATAGAAAATCAAATTTCAGTACTTCAAGACGAGGAACAGAATACTTCAATCATCTTCATGCAATACACTTTCAATTCCACTACTCTCAACACTTCAAATTTTTTTCAACTCTTTTCACTTTTTCAATCATCCACTTTTCCTTTCATTTCACACAATGTATGAGCTCATATTTTCTTTTGCTCATTATCAAAATCTTGTTATTTCCCACAACTCAAAGCTTCATTACACCTTTTCACATAACCACTCAACCATAAACATTTCTACATTCTCATCTCAACTCGATCCCTTCTCATTCACACTTTTCCTATTCTCCACTCAAATTAGGACAAAAAGAGTTTAAAAATTTGGATAAGTTCAAATGTGCTAGCAAATAAACGGGCCAAGGCTCAAAAGGGCTAACAAGGGATAAATGTCATTGGTAGGCATATTTTGGCTAAGTGACTCAATAAATCAAAGATCGCCTAAAATCACATTCGGCATATCAAACTAGACACAATCAAGAAGCGAGAGCACCCACAAGTTCTAGCATCCTCTATGGTGACGATTCTCTCACAAACGAAGAGATCAATGTAGCGTATTTTAATCTCTAAAAGGCTCAAATCTCACGGCTTTCACATCCACGCTAGTTCTAGTGAATTCTCACTTTTATCACACAAGCACTCAAAAGGGAAATTTGCAAGCATACGAGTTCTCTTTCAAATCCACTCTTACCACTACACTCACACAATATACTCCCTAACTCAACTTCACAATTCATCAACTCATAAGATCACACTCAAAGTCAACAATAAATAAGCAGGGTGGGTCAACAGATATGAAACGTAGAACAGTACTTCAAGCAGTTTACACCATCAGCTCAATCAGTTAGAAATCAGTACAGCCCAAAAATCAAAATAGAAATAAGAAATGGAAAATAGTCTCAAGCACAAAAAGGGAAAAGATAAAAGAAGAATGCGGGGGAGTCCCCATGATCATGCATCCGGTGGTGGCGGAGGGCGGTAGTTCTGATGATCAGCTCCAAGATGAGAGATAAAGAGTGACTCCATCCATCTATGCATATTAGAAAACTGATCCTCCATCCTAGCAGTGCGAGTATCCATCCTAGCGGTCTGAGCATCCATCCGGTCCTGAGCCGAATGAATATAGGCGACATCCGTGCGGAGAGTCTGGATCTCGTGCTCCATACCCGTCCACTGCAGGTAGGTCGGGTACCATGGTTGAGGAGCAGGTGCTTTGGGCACCTCGAACTCCATGTTTTGAGGACCTTGGCCTCCTTCAGCAGCGTTCTCCTCTCCTTCATCAGTGTCGACTCCTTGCTCGTACTCATCCCCCTCTTCCTCAGCTGAGTCCTGAGCTCCGCTAGTCCCGGCTCCACTCGTGCTAGCTCCACTCTTTTGCTTCTTCTTTGGCCTTTGATCCCATAGACCCATGCTTTCCAATCTCTGCTTAAACCTCTCCATTACTCTCACGTGCTGCTCCCCGTCCATTCTGATATTCTCCTTTTTAAGGACCTTGAGAGTCACCAACTTCGGATTTAGCAAAGGAAAGAGCTCCTCCTCTCAGAACCGGACACAATACTTATTGAGCCAATGTTCACACATCTAAGTGTGATGCATATGCTCGAAGTCTATATCCCTTCCAACCGCTGGACTCGCCACCGGCTCGATCTCTATGCTCTCCAAAATGACACAAATGAGACCCCTGCCTCGTATCCTAGATGTCTTGGTCCCACACTTGTATGGGGCCTCGATCTGCAGCTCCAGGAAGTCCTTACCAAAATCATGCTTCTTATGGTGGAGCAAGCACCACAGCCCGTACAGCTCTCTCGAAGTCACTGTGCCCGTCTCCGATCGAGCATAAATAGTATTCCCCAAAATCCTCTCTATATACCGGATGACAGGATTTCGGATAGCCGACGCTCGGGCCTTCTGGGACGAGTACTTCCCGGCTACCCCTCCGGTGATGAGCTCCCAAAAATTCTCAGCATCGTATATGCTCGATCTGCGTCTGATATCTCCGAGTTGAGGCAATTGTAGGGCCACGTTGACTGCAGCCCTATCATAACAATACCACCGGTTTCTGATCATAAATTTGAAACTTCTGGCACCATTCAACTCAACTGAGGCTAAGAACTGCTCAACCAAATCGGCATGTATCTCCATACTGAGCAGGAACTCGTAGAACTCCAGCATATTGCTCTTCTAAAAAACTCTCTTGACTTCTTCCTCAATCCCCAGGTTCTTCATGAACTCGACACTAGGACATCAAATCTTCTTGAATTTTCCAACCACTAAATTCCACCTGTAGGCATGAGTGTTCCAGTTGTCTCCATATGTCAAGTCATTCCAACGAGAGGGCATCAACCCTTTCCTCGTCTACTCAGCAGTCAAGGCAAGTAAATCATCCCCTTCAACCAATCTATCCTCATACTTTTTAGGGGGAGCCATTAGCCTAATTCATCAAAGTAACAAGAGAAAATTACTACTCAAGAATGTCATGGGCAATTCAAATTAACTTAAGTAGTTAATCAATCTCAAATTCATTCACTTGTGCATAAGAATTCACATAGAGGTGTTTTTCTCATCTCAAAGCACTATCACCCAACTCAAATATTCTCAAAATTCACCAATAAAGCTCAAAGTATAAGTCCATCATGAAGTAACATCACAAAATTTTGCAATTTACATGCTCAAGACTTAATTCATAATCATCTACTCACCCAATTTATCCAAATGTTCACCCAACAAGCAATACCCATATCAATTCATAACATTCATACTTTCTCACTCTAAAAATTCTCCACTTCTACTCATGCAATCCACAAATTGAAACTCAAATTTGTAGACCCATAGCATATAGACATCATTTATCAACAAAGAAGCAAGAAACAATGAGTAATGCAAAAATCCCTAATTTCTTCTCAAGAACACATAAGACCCTAATTCCTATATACTCAATTCATGCTTAATCGAAGTTAAAACTAAAAAAAGATCGAAGAGAGTAAGGAAATACATACCTCTTGTGAAGAATTCGAGAACTTGTGGTGAATTTAAGTGAAAAATGGTGAGAATGAGTGAGAGGGGAAGAGGAGTTCAAATTTTCTCAGCCAAATCGCCCCTTCAAGTGTGTGTAAAGTGTGGAGAATGAGTATATATAGAGGAAGGAAAAATCGGCTAGGGCATGAATAAACCGGACCGCTCGAGCGGGTACCAGTCGAGCGGTCGAATCATACAGAAGCTAAAGTGCTCGAGTAGGGTCAGCTCGAGCGCCCTAAACTTGCAGAATGCCAAGTGCTCGAGCTGAGAGGCCTTGAGCACCAAGTGCTTGACCTCTTATACTCGAGTACTTACATCAAAACACGAATTTCAACTTTTTAATCCCGATTTTGAAAATTTACGACCAACACGAGTACTAACCTGGAAAACCTGATCGCTCATTCATCGAGGAGTCGGGGTCTCTTCCAACATGCTTATCTCTGTTCCAAATCACCGCACAATGATATACTCACTCTCAATTCAATTCAAGCCCACTTCATGCATCAATATTTTCAAATATTTTGACCAATTTTTCATAGGAATTTCGTGCACAATACGTGAAGTACGAATACACACACCCCCACCCCCAAACTTTGTTCTTGCCACGCAATAATAAAGTTTGAAAACATGAGTACGACGAGCATGTGCACTCAATTCACTATGAACTTAAATCACTACCAATGCACACGATACAAAGCATATAGAAACACCACCCCCCAAACTTCGACTTTATAAAGTGGTCTACGTTTGGGGTTCGGGGTTACCTCATACTTCAAATTCCGGCTGCTTTTTACTCGGCATACATCCTCTTCACAAGTTGCTCCATTCAACCCCTACATCGGAAAATCTTGCACCACAAGATAAGCCTACACAAAACTCTCAACAACGAGGTTAAAACATACGATTCACACAAAAATAAACCCGAAAGAAAAAACACACAAAAGCAAATAAAAGTGGGTTGCCTCCCACTTAGTGCTATTTTTAAGGTCCTAATGCCGGACCGAGCTCGAAGGAGCTCACGGGACTTGAGACTCTAAGTTACCTCCCTTATTCTCATAAGAGAAGTTGTAGAATTTCTTCACTCGATGCCCGTTTTCTAAGAACACATTACCATCCTCCTTCTCGACTTCAAGAAATCCACTCTTGTACACATTTCTCACCACATAAGGACCATTCCACTTGGATTTGAGCTTTCCACCAAATAGCTTCATCCTCGAATTGAATACTAAGACTTGATCACCAACTTGGAACTCCTTCTTTCTCAATCGTGCATCATACCATTTCTTAGTCTTTTCTTTGAAAATTAGGGCACTATCATATGCACTATCTCTAAACTCCTCCAACTCATGCAACTGAAGTAGTCTCTTCTCACACACCATAGCACTATCGAAATCCAGTTTCTTGATTGCCCAATACGCCTTGTGCTCAAGCTCAACCGGCAAGTGACACGCCTTCCCAAAAATGAGTTGGTACGGAGACATACCTAGAGGAGTCTTAAACGCTGTCATATACGCCCAAAGTGCATCATCAAGCTTCAGAGCCCAATCCTTCCTACTAACACTCATTGTCTTCTCAAGGATCTCCTTAATTTGACGATTTGACACCTCTACGAGACCATTAGATTGAGGGTGATAAGCAGTAGAGCCTCGATGACTAACCTCATATTTTGACAGCAGCTTTTCCATCAACTTGTTCACAAAGTGGCTCCCCCATCACTAATCAAAGCTCTCGGGACTCCATATCTAGAGAAAATATTCTTTCTCAAGAAGTTAATCACAACACGGGAGTCATTCACTCTCATAGGGACAGCCTCAATCCACTTCGAGACGTAATCAACGCACACGAGGATATACAAGAATCCATTACTAGGAGGAAATGGACCCATGAAATCAATTCCACATACATTGAATACCTCTACCTCCATAAATACGTGCAACGGCATCTCGTCCCTCTTAGTAATGGAACTAAATCTTTGGCACCTGTCCCATCTCTTCACCCATTCCATGCAATCCTTCAAGATAGTAGGCCAATAGAAACCGGCTTGAAGCACCTTCCTACCGGTTTTCTCTCCACCCAAATATCCTCCACATGGTAAGGTGTGACAATGCCTTATGATATCACTCCACTCCTCCTCGGGTACATACCGTCTAAGCACTCGATCTATCCCTCTCTTGAACAGGTATGGGTCATCCCATATGAATTCCCGGATTTTCTTCAAAAATACCTTCCGGTGCAACGCATCCATATCAGTAGGCAACTCTCAACTCGCTAAATAATTCGCATAATCAACAAACCATGGTGCCTTTCCTTCAACTCGATACACCGGTACATCTCCTAATCTAAACAACTTCTCATCTGGAAACTCATCGTTCACCTCTCGCTCTTCCACCGTGTTCTTCTTGGTAAGCTCCATCCTCGAGAGGTGATCAGCTATCACATTCTCACTCCCCTTCTTGTCTCGAATCTCAACATCAAATTCCTGGAGTAATAGGATCCAACGAATGAGACGGGGCTTGGCAACCTTCTTGCTCATGAGATACCGAATAGTTACGTGGTCCGTATATATGATTATTTTCATCCCTACAAGGTAGGGTCGAAATTTATCAAAAGCATACACGACCGCTAACAACTCCTTTTCGGTAGTAGTGTAGTTCGCTTGAGTCAAATTCAGCATTTTCGAGGTATAATAAATAACGTGAAACCGCTTCTCTCATATTTGCCCCAAAGCAACCCCCATAGCATAATCGCTAGCATCACACATAAGCACAAAAGGACTCAACCAATCCAGAGTCAATCGGGACATTCACAAACGCTTCTTTTAACCTGTTGAAAGCCACTAAACACTCATTAGTAAACTCGAAGGTGGCTTTTTTTCAAGAAACCGCGAAAGGGGTTTAGCAATTTGTAAAAAGTCTTTTATGAAGCGTCTATAGAACCCCGCATGGCCTAAAAATGACTGGATCCCTTTCTCGGTCGAAGGTGGAGGAAGCTTCTCAATAGTTATCACCTTTGCTTTGTCAACCTGTATACCTTTCGAGGATACATGATGTCCACAAATAATACCCTCTTTCACCATAAAGTGACATTTATCTCAATTCAGCACCAAGTCTGTCTCTTCACACCTGCTCAACACAACTTCAAGATTGATTAGACATTTATCAAATGACTCCCCGTAGACAGAGAAGTCGTCCATGAAAACCTCCATAATCCTCTCGATCAATCCATGGAAAATAGCCATCATACACCTTGGAAAGGTGGCGGGTGCATTACACAACCCAAATGGCTTTCTCCTAAAAGCAAAGGTGCCATAATAATAAGTGAATGTGGTTTTCTCCTGATCCTCGGGCGCTATCATAATCTGATTATATCCAGAATACCCATCTAGGAAACAATAATGCTCAAAACCACCTAATCTATCAATCATTTTATCAAGGAACAGCAAAGGAAAGTGATCCTTGCACGTTGCCTTGTTCAAGTCTCTATAGTCGACACAAACACGCCATCCCCCACTAATCTAGTGGCTACCAACTTATTAGACTCAGTTTTTATCACTGTGGTACCCCCCTTCTTAGCAACTATGTGTAACGGACTCACCAAAGGACTATCTGAAATGGCAAAGATCATATCACTATCTAACATCTTCAACACCTCCTTATGAATTACCTCTTGTATCACCGGATTTATCCTAAGCTAATTTTGTACTATGGCTTTTGTACCTTCTTCCAATCTAATCCTATGCATGCAAATAGAAGGACTAATACCCTTAATATCTGCAATTGACCAACCTATAGCAGATTTGTGCTTACGAAGAACTACTAATAATCTCTCTAATTGATCATCAGACAGAAGAGAAAATACAATTACCGGGTACTTCTCGTTATCCTCCAAGTAAGCATACTTGAGGTGATCCGGGAGTGGTTTTAGCTCCTTCTTCGCCTCCAATGGTGGCACCTTATCGAACATCTTCTCAAAAGTGGATTCTTCAACATCTAACTCTTCCTCATCCTCAACTTTCTTTACATCTAAGAACTTAACATCTTCGTTCTCTTTTAAGCTGTCAAAATAATCAAGATCATAAAGCTCATATGTTAGTTCATCACGGATAGGATAATCAAAATTATGCACATAGAAAGAGCAAGGGTCGAGAAATGTGTCTTCAACACAAGTGTCCATGATGTCAATGAAGTGACAACTTTCATCTACCATTGGATATTTCATAGCCTCGTAGATAGCTATCTTCACTTCTTGATCATCAACTTTGACCGTGGTCTTTTCATTGGCCACATCAAGCACCATCCCGGCTGTGGCTAGAAATGGTATTTCCAAAATCAGGGGCACATGCTTGTCCTCCTCCATATCGAGTGCCACGAAGTCGGCGGGAAAAATATGATCCGCCACTGTCACTAAAACATCCTCTACTAATCCTTGAGGTCTAGTGATAGACCTATCGGTAAGTTGGAGAGTCATCATAGTGGGTTGAAGTTCACCCCCATCCAACTTCTTGAACAACGATAAAGGCATCAAATTAATGCTTGCCCCTAAATCACACAATGCACCCTTTTTTTATCTTGTTCCCGATATCGCATAAGATGGTAAAGCTACCGGGATCCTTCAACTTGGGAGAAAGCGCCTTGTGCACCATAGCACTCACCTCGTGGTTCAAGTGCACTAGCTCGGGACCGTCTACTCTCCTTCTCTTGGCTATCAAGTCCTTCAGGAACTTGGCATAATTGGGCATTTGTTTCAAAGCATCATAAAAAGGTATGTTAATATGTAACTTTTTAAACACATCAAGGAATTTAGCAAATTTTTCATCTAATTTCTTTTTCACAAAACGCTGCGGATATGGGACCGGTATCACCGATTTGGGTACCCCTCATTCATCATGTTCGGTCTCCTTCACGTTCTTCCTTGCTTCTTTTGCCTTTTTCCACTTTGGAACTCTCTCAATCTCCCCAATCTCGTCCTCCTTGTCTTTACCTTTCTAAGCATCTTCTACCTCAACCTCCTTCTCAACTTCTACCTCAACTGTCTCATCCCCACCTTTCTTATGTTCTTGACCCTCCATCTCAATCTCCTTATGTATCTCCTCCATATCAGCAGGCATTGGAGGACCATCATATTTGGTTCCACTTCTCAACTCGATCGCCTTCAATTGCTCTTTCGGGTTTGTCTCGTGCATAGATGGATATTTACCCGGCTCTCTAGTTTGTGACTTTTCCAATCTGGCTGATCTAATATTTTATAGAAGTGAACCGCCTATTGTTCTCTTGCTGAGCTCTATTGAGATCCATGTCTCTCCTTTGGAGTTCTTGATCTCTTTTATCACTCTTCTTGTTCAACTCTTTAACTGTTGGAGTTATACGTGAAAGTATGCTTTTACTTTGTATAACTCGTGTATCAAACACTCGTTTTATGAGAATAAATCTTTTATCACATTTGCTTTAGTTATGATTGAATGTTGAATTTCTATTGCAAACCGTTCAATATATAGTACATGTTACAATGTAGTTAATGTGGTGATACCCGATCACAGAAGACAACATTAACAGTTTACTTGTAACTAAACGTACATTTTCACGACCTAGGTGGAATTGAACAATCCGCCGTGAAAGGTCGATGTGTAAGCCTCAGATTGGTTTGTCTTGACTAAGAGATTGCACTAGCACATTTAGTATGTGTTGAAGAGGACCTACAGCGAGGATAAATTCTTCTGTTCTGAAAGGTGAAGAATTAGACCTCAGTGGTTGTTGATTTCTTAATCTCTGTCACTTAAATAGGACCGTGTGTGCTTAATGGTTACTGCTTTGATTCATGTTGGGTGAGAATCATTGTGACTTCGAACTTTGTGTCTTGGGCAGTAATATTAATCATACGACGGTTGCTAAGATTTAATACGGAGAAACGCGTGCGAGTACAGCTCATGTGATTAGTCCCCTTGGTGGGCTCAGAAGTTTTATTGTACCAAATCTTGCAAGTGAAGAATTAGTTTCTTCGGTACGAATAATAATGTTGAGCTGTCTTTACTCCAAGGTGAAATATATTAATTAATTTAGAGCTATTCAGAAGCTTAATTAATTAATGGACTTGATAATCTTAAACGCGGGAAATAATAACCGGGAGCCCATATTATCGTAATATGGATTAAGATGGATAGTGCAATATTAATTTATTAGTGGTAATAATTAATATTAATGGGCTGAATTATATTGGAGCTCAATATTGAAATTCAGAAGTCCATTAGGAGGTCCAATCTTAATTCTCCTTAAAGGCCCCTCAAGTAGCCCATTAAGTAGCCCAATAATGATAAGGTGATTAAAATAAAAAGAAAATAATATGCTGATTTTTTCCTCTTAATTTCGAAAATATGGTTTTTAGGAGAGAAGATTTTGTTGATTTTCTTGGAAAGATATTATGGAAGATAAGTATTCTTGGAATACAAGATTATCTCATATATTCAAGAAGATCCAAATCTTGGATTTTCTCCTTGTATTTTTCGAAAATTAAAGGCTTAATATGAAGGGTGCGATTTTTGTGGAATATTTTATTTTGGAGAAAAGAATATATGAGATATATTCAAGATTTCTTAGAGTCTAAGAAAAGATTTTCTCCAAGCCCAAATATACTTAAATTTTCGGCCCCTTCATATTATAAATAGGGGATGATTATTTCATCTCCAAGTACATAATTCCATGTGTTGGAAAAATCAAGAAGCATAGATATTTTTCTTTTTCCTTAGTTTATTAAATTACTTGAAAGCATCTCCCACCGGTGATCAAGTGAGGTGAAAAGGGAAATACTTGAGAAGGCTTTGGGTTGATAGAGCGAGATCGTAATTGTCCCGTATATCCAAAGGCCAATTCTACCAGAGGTACGTTTATCGCATATTTACTTGTTTATTCCGCCTAGTTAATATGTGAAATTAATTCAACATGCATGATGAAAATTAGTTGTTGGAATTATTATTTGAATTAATTAGGATTAATTCATGCTAGTAATAATTGTATTTAAATTCGTATTTAAATTTCATCCCGAATAGATTCCGGGCACCCCTATTTTCCCAACAACTGGTATCAGAGCCACGGTTTCGGGCTCTGATCTTTAAATTGGAATTTAAATTGTTAAACATTAAATTGAAATTGGATAGTAGAATTGCTAGATCTTTTTTGCAGGTATCCAATTGTCATGGTTTTAATGTTGTTAATTTCATGCGTGTGAATTAATTGTTTTTAATTCGATTCGTTCGAATTCGTTTTTCTCGTGAGAAAATCCACGAGTAGATTAGTTGTTGTTATTTTGATTCGATCATTGTAATAGACTAGTCTAGATCTAGTATTTATTTTTTTTGTAAAAATAAATTGTAACCGGATCGTGACGAAGAATGAAGAATTAAAAACGGCGTACCCGGACGACGCATACAAGCGTGGCGCGTGTATGGACGTAAAATCATGCAAGGGGTGAAGAAAACGGAGACGAACGGCGAAAAATGGCGCACGGGGTGCACAGCGCATGACCCGAGCGCGACGGGAGGTCGGCGCCGCGCGCACGCGCGCGCGCGCCTCGGGCACGGCCTGGTGCGCCTCGGGGCGCCTCGTGCAGCGCCTCGGCGCGCCTCCGTGCAGCGCCTCGGCGCGCCTCCGTGCAGCGCCTCAGGTGCGCCTCGGCGCGCCTCTTGCAGCGCTTCGGCGCTTTTTGGGCCGGGAGGCGCGCGGGCCCACTTCGTGGGCCGACGCGCGCCGTATCTCGGGCCGTGGAATTTTTCGGTTCGTGTTTTTTTTTCGTGTGACTTTAAACGTCGTCCTGAACCCCAAACGATGCTGTTTTTGATGAAGTGTTGTTGTTCGAGTGGGAGCACATCGAGACGAACGTCAGAAAGCAACAAGGACGATTTTTCGCATCAAGACGTGAAGAAATTAAACCGTGACAATTGGATTCGAGTGCTCCAATGTGTTTAATTTTGTTTTGATGGATGTTTTATTTCGTGCACTTATTATTATTTGTTAATATGTGTTTGCATGAATTTAATTGTCCAAGAAAAACCTTACTTTCGAAAATTACTAAGTATGTTTTATAATCGCAATTTTATTCCGGATATTAAAATTAGATTAATTTGGCCTCCATAATTTATTTATTTGTGAAGTTCTTTTGGAATACATTTCCCCCTCGGATCGGCCAAAAGAACGGATTTCACATGAATAAATTCCGAAATGATGATTGTGGATTATTACTAGTGGCGGTATTGACCCTCACCACGAGTGGCTTGCTCAAAGCGAAATAATAATTCTGTATTTAATTATGGTTATTACTTAGACATAGGAAATTGATATTAACTTACTCCCCTCGGAGTCCCTGTCAATTACTATGTGGTCAAAGTGGGAGCCAACTATTAATTTTGAATTAAGGATTTGTAACTTTCGAGTTTGTAATCCGCTTGAATGTATTTAAATGTATAGACCACCCCTCGTGGCGCATTTAAATTGTTTCGAGATGTTGGCTGATGCATGATTATATTGTTTTAAAGTTTCAATATAATTGATGTGATCAAATTATGTGATAATTTCGTATTTTTCTAGATATTGATATGAATGTATGTTTTATTCTCATTTCATCATGTCGCAACCTTTTAATCCACTGTTTAATATACTTAAAGTTAATAAACCTTTTGGAGAGAATTATATCGATTGGAAATGTAATTTAAATTTTTGTCCTTACTGCTCAAAAACACAATTGGGTTATTCATGTTAATATACCCGGCAAGCCTAATGATAAGTCAGCAATGGAAAAAGAAAGTTTATGATTGGAAGTGTGACAATGAACACATGAAGTGCATCATCTTGACATCTCAGTCTGAGGATTTGAGGCATATTCATGAGGACATTGTATCCGCTGTTGAAATCATGGAAAACCTTGAAGAGATGTCTTCACATCAAACCCACGACTAATCAGTTCACCAGACATGACTCGGTCAAGTTGGAAATGGTGGAGGGAACGCCCGTGAGGGAGCACATTCTCAAGATAATGGCATACCTTAACAAGTTGGAAGTACTTGGTGCGGATTTTGATTGATTTCATATACCATTCTCTACCGAGAAGCTTTGAGCAGTTTCGTCTGAACTGTCAGATGAATGAACGGACAAATCGTTTGCCCGAGCTCTTGCAAGCTTTAGTTTCGATGGAGGTGAAAATGGAGCACCAGTCTAGTGTTATGGTGGCTAATGGTCCGTCTACCTCTTTTGGTCCTAAGGGAGGGAAAAAGAGGAAGAGAACCAAAGGCCGGATCCAAGCAAATCCAATTGTTGCGAAAGGCAAATGCAAAGGCTAGCATCGAAGGAGAAGTGTTTTAGTTGCGGTGAGAGAGGACAATGGAGGTCTGCCTGTTCTAAGCCTAAAAGGCTAGGAAAGTTAGGTAATTCACACACCTTAGTCGTCGAAACTTGTGAAGTGGCGTATGCTGTCTATTCGTGGATAGTGGATACGAGAGCTACTGATCACAATTTTTTCATGGGTTCAAGCTAACCCGACGACTTAACGGAAGTGAGATCCCCATCACATCGGGCAATGCTACGAGAGTGGCAGCTGAAGCAGTGGGAGAAGTGCGCCTATCTTTTGAAGATAGAGTTATGGTCTTGAGAAACGTTCTTCATGTTCCTAGTTTAGAAAGAACGCAACCTTCAGTTTCTAAACTGTTTGAATAGATACTCAGTTTCTTTTAATAAGGATGTTATTATTTCTTGAAACGATGAGTTTATCTGTTCCGGAACTTCAATGGATGATCTTTATACCATTTTTTGGGCACACCACTCACAAAATTGAATCTAATAACACATCGATTATTTCGAGCAATAAAAGAAAGCGTTCTTCGGAGATGAACGAAACACTTCTATGGCATCTTAGACTAGGTCATATTAATCTAAAGCGGATAAGGAGATTGGTAAAAGACGGATCCTTGGAATCATTCCAAGTCGAACTGTTTCCAACTTGTGAATCCTGTTTAGAGGGTAAAATGACCAAGAGGGCATTTGGAGCCAAGGGGAATAGAACCACGGAAGTGTTAGAACTAGTTCATACCGATATGTGTAGTTCAATGACGATCATAGCAAGAGGGGTATGAGTAAATTGTCTTTTTCAATGATTACTCGAGATATGGATACATCTACCTTATGATGCATAGGGAAAGAAGTATCAAGTTTCTACGATTTGATCGTAGAGGCGAATACCTTAGCGATGAATTCTTGAACTAGCTATCAGACGAAGGGATTGTATCCCTGTTGACCGCACCGGGAACCCCTCAATAGAATGGTGTGGCGGAACGAAGGAGCCAGACTCTTTTAGAAATAGTCAGATCCATGATGAGTTATTCGGATTTACCCAAGTCGTTTTGAGGTAACGCCTTGGAAACAACGACTTACATTCTAAACTTGGTGCCATCCAAATCGGTTCCTAAACCCCCAATGGAATTGTGGACCGGGCGCAAGCCCAGTCTAAGACACTTACGGATTTGGGGTTGTCCGGCATACGTGCTAGACGAGGAAGCCGGTAAATTGGATCCACGTTCGGAATTAAGGTTGTTTATAGGATATCCCATGGGAACGAAAGGGTGTATGTTCTATAGTCTCAGGGATTGAAAGACCGTGATTAGTTCGCACTTTAAATTCTTGGAGGAAGACTATATGAACAAAAGAAAGCCCAGAAGTGAGATTACCTTAGACGAGTTAAGAGGGCAAACTCCTATACCAAGTATACAAGATGACATACCACACGTCACACCTTCACAACCGGAACCCCGTCGTAGTGGGAGGATTGCAAGGCAACCCGAGAGATTCATGGGAATTGGAGAATCTTCGGATTTGATTCCCGGCGATGAATCAGACCCATGAACGTACGACGAGGCAATCCAAGACAAAGACGCGGAGGCGTGGCAAACCGCAATGGAAACCGAGGTGGGTTCGATGGATTATAATCAAGTGTGGGAGTTGGTTGATCCACCTAGTGGGGTAGAGCCCATTGGATGCAAGTGGGTGTACAAGAGGAAAAGAGGACCGGACGGAAGGGTAGAGACCTTCAAAGCAAGGCTTGTGGCCTGTGGCCTGTAGCTATGCTAAAGTCCATCCGTATTCTCTTGTCGATCGCTGCGCACTTAGATTACGAGATCTGGCAAATGGATGTCAAGACAGCTTTCCTTAACGGAAGTTTTGATGGGATCTATATGTAACAGCCCAAAGGTTTCGTTGAAAAAGGCCAAGAGCACCTCGTATGCAAGCTTAAGAAATCCATTTATGGACTTAAGCAAGCATCGCGTACTTGGAACCAGTGTTTTGATCAAGTTATTAAGTCTTATAGGTTTGTGATCAAAAGAAGTTCGAAAGTTGTGTGTATAAAAGATATGACGGAACTGCGGTGGTATTCTTAGTATTATACGTAGACGATATTCTGCTCATTGGAAACAATGTAAAGGTATTGTCAGACGTAAGGGTATGGCTGTCAAAATCAGTTTGATATGAAGGACTTAGGGAAAGCCGGTCACATCCTTGGGATCAAGTTCACTCGAGATCGCAAGAGGAGGATGTTGGGTTTATCGCAAGTTTCATACAAAGCAACTGTTTTGAAGCATTTCAGCATGCAAGATTCCAAGAAAGGTTTTGTACCTTTTAGGCAAGGAATCCATCTATCTAAAGAAATATGCCCTAAGACGCAAGTGAAGATAGATGACATGAAAGACGTTCCGTACGTTTCGGACGTAGGAAGTCTTATGTATGCAATGTTGTGTACGAGACTAGATATCTACTTTGTCGTGGGCATGATGGCAAGATATCAAAGTAACCCCGGGAAAGCACATTAGATTGCAATTAAATGCGTTCTTTAGTTTCTGAAAAGAACTTGTTATGGAATGCTGATTTAACGATTAGACAATCTAATTCCCATGGGATACACGGACTCATATTTCCAATCAGACATAGACTCCAAAATACCTACCTCGAGTAGTGTGTTTTGCATGGGAGAAGGAGCCATGACATGGAGAAGCGATTTGCAGAAATGCATCGCAGATTCGACCATGGAAGCCGAATAAGTAGTTGCTTGTGAAGTAGCGAAAGAAGCGGTTTGGCTCAAGTACTTCTTAGTGGACTTGGACGTTGTTCCGAATTTGCCCGACAAGATAACTGTCTTTTGTGACAATGTCGGAGCAGTTGCAAATTCAAGGGAACCGAGAGCCCACAAGGCCAGCAAACACATTGAAAGATAACACCATCTTATACGAGAAATCGTTAAGAGAGGAGATAAAGAGGTGGCAAAGGTAAATGTCGGAGGACAACCTAGTATATCCATTCACAAAGGGTCTGCCTCTGAGTACATTCGAGAGACATGTGGATGGAATGGGAGTCAAGACTATTGCCAATCTGCTTTAAGTATAAGTGGGAGGAATTATTAGGTTAGTGTAAGTTGACATGAGATGTCACGTAGAGCTACTACACTAAGACATGCATGATGTATACTAAAAGCAGACTTTAAGTATAAGTGGGAGATTGTTGGAGTTATACGTGAAAGTATGCTTTTACTTTGTATAACTCGTGTATCAAACACTCGTTTTATGAGAATAAATCTTTTATCACATTTGCTTTAGTTATGATTGAATGTTGAATTTCTATTGCAAACCGTTCAATATATAGTACATGTTACAATGTAGTTAATGTGGTGATACCCGATCACGGAAGACAACATTAACAGTTTACTTGTAACTAAACGTACATTTTCACGACCTAGGTGGAATTGAACAATCCGCCGTGAAAGGTCGATGTGTAAGCCTCAGATTGGTCTGTCTTGACTAAGAGATTGCACTAGCACATTTAGTATGTGTTGAAGAGGACCTACAGCGAGGATAAATTCTTCTGTTCTGAAAGGTGAAGAATTAGACCTCAGTGGTTGTTGATTTCTTAATCTCCGTCACTTAAATAGGACCGTGTGTGCTTAATGGTTACTGCTTTGATTCATGTTGGGTGAGAATCATTGTGACTTCGAACTTTGTGTCTTGGGCAGTAATATTAATCATACGACGGTTGCTAAGATTTAATACGGAGAAACGCGTGCGAGTACGGCTCATGTGATTAGTCCCCTTGGTGGACTCAGAAGTTTTATTGTACCAAATCTTGCAAGTGAAGAATTAGTTTCTTCGGTACGAATAATAATGTTGAGCTGTCTTTACTCCAAGGTGAAATATATTAATTAATTTAGAGCTATTCAGAAGCTTAATTAATTAATGGACTTGATAATCTTAAACGCGGGAAATAATAACCGGGAGCCCATATTATCGTAATATGGATTAAGATGGATAGTGCAATATTAATTTATTAGTGGTAATAATTAATATTAATGGGCTGAATTATATTGGGGCTCAATATTGAAATTCAGAAGTCCATTAGGAGGTCCAATCTTAATTCTCCTTAAAGGCCCCTCAAGTAGCCCATTAAGTAGCCCAATAATGATAAGGTGATTAAAATAAAAAGAAAATAATATGCTGATTTTTTCCTCTTAATTTCGAAAATATGGTTTTTAGGAGAGAAGATTTTGTTGATTTTCTTGGAAAGATATTATGGAAGATAAGTATTCTTGGAATACAAGATTATCTCATATATTCAAGAAGATCCAAATCTTGGATTTTCTCCTTGTATTTTTCGAAAATTAAAGGCTTAATATGAAGGGTGCGATTTTTGTGGAATATTTTATTTTGGAGAAAAGAATATATGAGATATATTCAAGATTTCTTAGAGTCTAAGAAAAGATTTTCTCCAAGCCCAAATATACTTAAATTTTCGTCCCCTTCATATTATAAATAGGGGATGATTATTTCATCTCCAAGTACATAATTCCATGTGTTGGAAAAATCAAGAAGCATATATATTTTTCTTTTTCGTTAGTTTATTAAATTACTTGAAAGCATCTCCCACCGGTGATCAAGTGAGGTGAAAAGGGAAATACTTGAGAAGGCTTTGGGTTGATAGAGCGAGATCGTAATTGTCCCGTATATCCAAAGGCCAATTCTACAAGAGGTACGTTTATCGCATATTTACTTGTTTATTCCGCCTAGTTAATATGTGAAATTAATTCAACATGCATGATGAAAATTAGTTGTTGGAATTATTATTTGAATTAATTAGGATTAATTCATGCTATTAATAATTGTATTTAAATTTAATCCCGAATAGATTCCGGGCACCCCTATTTTCCCAACATTAACACCATACTCCAAAGAGGACAACCTCTTACTACCTTCTTCTACCTTCTGGAGAATAGCATATAACATCACTTCGGTAGAGGCACTGCCTTCTCCACCTGGGGGTTTTGAACCTAGATCTACTCCTGGAGGTACAGTTATTTCGGCCTTAGGATTGGCATACGAGAAATTCTCATTCTTCCTCTATTGGTTCTGAGGAGGCTGCTAGCCTCCTTGATAACCTTGGTTGTTTCTCCACTGATTTTGAGGAGGTTGTGGACCTGGCGGTACAAATGGTTGATCGTAGAGAGGTTTTCCTTGCTGATTTCCACCTTGCTGGAACCCGCCTTGGTTATAATTAGGTCTTCCCATATAGTTGGCCTCCTCTTGCTGGCACGCTGGTTGGTCCACTTTCTCACTCATTTTGGAATTCCCTCCACTTAGATTTTGTCCAACCTCTAGATTGCTGATCTTCTCCATCATTGCAATCAGCAGCTTTCTCGTACCCCCACTCTCTTCCATCTGATATGCCCGCTGAAACTCTTGAGACTCATTCCATTGCCCCGCATTCTTGACAATGTTTTCAACTATCTCTCTGTACCGATCTGCACTACAATTCAGGAACGCTCCACTAGCACAAGCATCGAGGTGGTCTTGAGCTGTCTTACTGGCTCCACAGTAGAAATAGGTCATTATGTCACCCTCGTTGTACCCGTGTTGCGGGCACTCAATGAGCATATTAGAGAACCTCTCCCAAGCTTGACTTAATTCCTCTCCTGACTTCTGCTTGAAAGACGAGATCTCTTTCCTGGCTTTAATAGTTCTAGATAGAGGGTAGAATCGCTCGAGGAACAGACGCTCGAGCTTGGGCCATGTGGTTACACCTCTCCTTGGGAGCGTGTTATCATACCACTCCTTTTCGATTCCAGTTAGAGAGAACTAGAACAACCTGAGCTTCTTGGCATCTTCAGACATGCCATTATGGTTGAAAGTTGACGCGGTCATCAAAAAATTCCTCAAGTGAGTGTGAGGATTATCCTTTCCGACCTCCCCCTTGAATTGATTCTCAACTAGCATCTTTAGGATTCTTGCGGAGATAGAAAAGGTGTTTGCCTCCACTGGTGGCATAGCTACACCATTGTAGTACTGTTGAGGCTGCGCCTCAAACCTTCCTCTGATTGTTGTGCCCGGATCAACGACCTGAGGGACCTGCTGAGGGTATACTGGTGGTAGAGGTACTTGTGGAATATGAGGTTGGTTAAAAGTAGGTTTTGGAGGGTAGTATGGTGGATACGGATATGGTGGGTATGGGTATGGGTAAGGTTGGTTAGGTTGGTAGATAGGGTTGTTAAAAGGGTTCGTGGGATTTTGGTTTTGGTTAGGAGCAGAATTGTTTGTATTTTGTGGGTTCAGGTTTTGGCTTTCGCCTATGGGTGCTTGATTTTAAATTTCGACTCCCTCAACCCGTTCCACAATATCATTATACTTTGTTGCATCTCTATCCAACTCCTTGTCCAAATCCATGCTGATGTTCCCACTACCGGTAGTGTTCATCCTTCGTTGGAAGGCTCTATTTCTTTTGGCGATTGTCTCAAGGTCTAGCTTTATTCTGTCTTCGCTCGTTTTTTCCTTCGAGCGTGTTCTTATATACCTAAAACACCAAAAGAAATATCAAAACGCAACTGCCTAATGACTACTAATAAACAAAAAGAAAAATAAAGGCACTCATTACTAACTACTAAGCTATCTCCAAGTCCTACTCAATGGACATACATCGCCATCCTCGGCAACGGTGCGTATTGACTTGAACGCAAAATACTAGCTATACTAGTAGTTACCCAACAAGCGCATGGGTTCCTTGTAGTATTGGCAAGTATAGGGACCAAGTAATATCGTACCCAAGGGATGGTGTGTATGCGAATAGAGCCCTGGAGATCTACGCGTCGTAGCTAATATGAATGTATGTTCGGTGTCAAGAATTGTGTTAACTACTATATGATATCACTATGAATGCAAATAATTTAAGTAAGCTAATATCTCGGGTTTGGAATTCAAATATGGAATGATGATGCTCAGGATAGGAATCCCTACGTATACTAACGGAGTTGGTACGTTAACTAGAATAATCGTGATGTGCAAGTAATAATCCTAAGTCTATTAAATTGAAAGACTAAAAGCTCAAGATTAACCCTAATACTTCGTCCTATCAACCGACTTCACTAATCCACTAAACAATTTATATGAATTGTGCTTAATTATTGAGACCCTAATTTAACTAAGGTGATGCGGTCGTCCTCCCTAGATAAACCGGTAGATGATAAACCCCTTCCAAACTCTCTCGTTAAGCCTATTCGTTATTAAAGAGTGATACGACCGTCTTCTCTCTAACAATTTTCGTATTCAATTCCAAGATAATTCTAGGGTTTATTTTAAGAATTCAATAATTAAGAGAATCAAAACTAAACATCACAAGTGTTGATCCCACTAGTCAATTTTAAAGCGATGCGGAAGCTTGAATTAGATGCAAAAACCTTTTGTAAGAACTTAATGAAGTATGCAGAAAAGTAAATAAGCAGTAGAGAACACGCGATGTATAGTGGTTCGGATGTTAAAATCCTACGTCCACTCTCCCTTATCAAAGGGGCCTTACTAACCAACCAACTCACTTACGAACCACTGGAATTTACAAGTACCAGCTCCTTGTTACACACTTTAGATCTGACTTCGATCTAAAGTATATCTAACTCCAACCTTGTCTATAAAGATGAACAGGTTGAGTGTTTAGTTCCAACTACAAAACTCCTTTGAGATTAGATAAATATTAAGAGCCTAAGAGTGCTTTAATTGCTTGAGTATGAGTAAAGCTTGAAAGTATTTCTTCGTGCGCGTAACTAGAGCTTTTCTTCATGCCAGCACTCTTGTATTTATAGAGATGATTAGGGTTTAACCGTTGGAGAGCTAATCTAATCAGATCTCTATTTTTGGAAGCTTCAATCAATCAATTCTCTAATTTATTGATTGGGTTGGTGAGATCCTTGGATTGATTTCTTCATTTGACTTTCCAATCCGATCAAGTTGACTTCATTTAAATGCACCAACGGTAATAAGCATCCTTTGCACAACTCTGATTCTTTAGAGTAAGCTGGACCAGATACCAGGTGACCCAGAGGTCCTCTGGTCCAGAGATAAATGTGAAACAGTTCTTCCCTTAGAATCAGGAGATGATTCTAAGATACTTTTGTTTCACCAGACTCGTCTGGTTCTGGGGAAGGTCTTCTACCTCTGATGTGATCTTCTCTGGTGAAGTCTTCTAACGGAGTCCTCTGGTGAAGTCCTCTGATGAAGTCTTCTGGTGACTCTTCTGGTGAAGTCTTCTGGTCTGGCTAAGTTCTAATATAGTTCCTCATCTGGCTAACAGGTCCAGATGGTCCTATTATATTTTCTGGTTTGTTTTCTAACTCATCAAAACTTAACAATATTTACCCTAACAACGAGTTATCCTAATTACGTACCAACATCCTACTTCTCAAGGGTTCTAGCGTAACACGGCGATATTGATAACGAAAGCAATTAAACGAACAATAAACATAAACATGGTAAATTGAACGAAAGAACTCAAGAACATAAACTAGGGTTCAAACAATAAATCAAAGTCTCAAAATGAATCTCAATTAATGAAGAAAACTAGGTCTGAAGGTAATAAGTGTTGAAGAAATAAACAACAAAAGAAAACTCTAATCTATGAATTTGTAGTTCAAAAACCTCGATTACACGTGAAACCCTCTTGCTAAACTCTCCCAAGCTCCTCTCTATCAAAATCTATCTCTAAGTATGAAGTGGTGTCCAAAAACGCGCTTGGGATGAAGTATATATAGGCATGGGCTGATTAAAATGTCATGGGCCTAAATTTCCCGCAAAATGCTCAAAATTTTCGGCTAGGGCAGCCCCAATGGAGGTACTGTAGGAGCGTCGTCCTCCGGTATGAAGGCAACTGGAAGGAGCACAGAGCTCCCCTGCCACCAACGTCGATCGTCGTGTCTCGGCACACGAGCGCCTAGACCCAGAGGTCACCCTCTAAGCCGAGGGAAGCCAGGGTACCGTCATTGCCGCTCTTCAGCAATGCCTAAGTGAAATGGAGAACAAGATGGAGGCTAGAGACTCTCCGTCCAAACGCTCTAATTTGGGTAAGGAACTTTTGTCTCTGGAGATCGAAGGCGCCTTCGTCCAAACGAAGGTCGCACCCTCTCAAACTCCCTTGTACGAGGGAATGACGAATCCTGAGACTCTCCTCAGCAAGTATCAGATCTAAATAATGGGCCGAGATGCAACTGATCCCACGAGATATCGTCTCTTTCCCCTCACATTAGGGGAATTGGCGCACAAGTGGTACGTCAACCTGCCCTCGCGCTTCATCCAGAGCTTGGCCAATCTAAGCGAAAAGTTTGTCACCTACTTCGCGGCTAAGATTGCCAGGCCCAAAGGCCGACACATGCTGATGAATACCAAGCAAACTGAAAATGAGTCCGACGAGGTATACGTCGATCGAGTCAATGAAAGCATCCTCACCGGGGAGCCCATCAGCGACGAGCTCTCCCTCCACTCAACTCTCAACGGGTTTACGACCCTCTCTCCCATGTTTAGGCATCTCTCAAAGCGCCTCCCCACAACGTATGTCGAATTCAAGGGCAGAGCCTGGGAGATGATAACCTGCCAGAAACTTTTGGCGCAAAGGATGGGGCCCCCAAAGGCCAAAGCAGGAGTAGGAAAAAACCGAAAGCCTCCCCCCATCAAAGGAGGAATCCGCCAGCACCTCGATGGGTAGGGAACAAGGCGCTGGGCTCGCTTAAGAAATGGGAGAACGAGACAGATGAACAGCTACTCCAGGTGCTCGCTCAGACCCCGGCGTTTATTTACAACACCATTCAACATGACAACATATTGGAAAAGCCCAGACACGTCCAAAATCGAGGGCGGATAGACAAGGCGAAGTGGTTTGCCTACCACGACACGGCGGGGTACAATACCAGTGAGTGTCGGGACCTCCTCAGACAGCTATGGAAGCTATTCAAGGAAGGCAAGCTGAACGGCTTCATCAAGAAGTCGGCGCCCAGCGATCCAGGCCAGAAAAGAGGGTCACCTCGTCCCCAGAGGCCGCAAGCGGCCAAACCAGCACCTCTCGTGGCCCACGTTGAGGACAAGGATGAGGAAGATGATGTCCCCCCAATACGGGCAGGGGGCGTATGAACACTCTCCAGGGGGTGGAACCCTTGGAGGCCTTATCCCGGTCTCAACCATGTCGAACTGCAAGAGGAAGACCGAGGTAAGGGCATTAGAGAATGTCCACACTATCAGCCCTCCAGAATCAACCATCTCCAAAACTTATGTGGTCACCTTCACTAACGCTGATTGGGAAGGGGCTATCTGCCTAAAGAATGACGCCCTCGTCATCTCCACCAAGATTCTCGATATCACCGTTGATCATCTGTTGGTGGTTAATAGTTGCTTCTGCAACATCATCTCCAAATCGCCCCTCGATAAGATGGGAAGCTTCAAAGTCTACATCAAGTCATTCGACACTATCCTTTGAGGCTTCGGAGACACTACCGTCCAAGCCTATGGAAGAATCAAGCTCTCTGTGGAGCTCGTCTACCACAACAAGGAACAGACAAAGATAACTAGGCAAATAGTCGACTAGCTAAATATGTATAATAGTTTTTTGGGTCGCCCTTGAAACTTTTGAGGCAGTTGACTCCTCCTACTTTTACTGTGTCAGGTTTCCCACCACTGAGGGCCTAGTTGGCACAGTAAAAGGGGACCAAAAAATGGCAAGAAATGTTTGAACTACTCGTGCTCCTTTTTAAATTCCGTACCAAGTTCTAGCATTAGTGTAGTCAGTGGCCTCGGCACACCACTAAATGAAGATGCCGAGGTACCAATTGAAATAGAGTCTGATCTTGTCCAAGTCCTCGAAGACCCAATGGAGCCTAGAATCGGCTTCGAGCCAATAGTTGTCGAGTTCAACCCACGGGGCGAATATCTGGATCCAAGATAGACTGCTCCCATGAGGAGCTCGAATGAGTCTTCATGGATCCAGCTCGACCTAGCCTTGAAGTGATAATTGGAGCCAACATCCCGATGGATTTGAAAGTTGAGATCCTCAAATTCCTAAACAAGAGTGACGACGTCTTTGCTTGGGATCATTGCGACATGGTTGACATCGACCCAAAGCATGCATGCCACCATTTGAAGATTGATTCAAATAGGATGCCCGTCCATCAAAAGAGAAGGAAATTTGGGCCTGAGAAGTATGAGGCTCTCGCCGTCAAGGTCAAGAAACTCCATGACAATAGGCTCATCGAGCCGGCGTAAGACGAGCCGCAATGGGTCTCGAACGCCATCCTTATCAAGAAGGCCAACAATATGAGGAGGCTCTACATCGACTTCACGGACTTGAACATTGTATGCCCGAAGGATCATTTCCCCATACCTCATATCGACACTTGGTAGACAGCACGGCAGGCCACGAGATGATGTCATTCATGGACGCATTCACCGGCTATCACCAAATCCCCTTGGCCGTGGAGGACATCAAACACACTTTCTTCCACACTGAAAAGAATATGTACTCTTGGCTAAGGATGCCTTTCAAATTGAAGAATGTCGGGGCAACCTACCAAAGGTTAATTAGTAAATACCATGATTGCCGATCAGATAGGAAAAACCATGGAGGTATACATTGACGACATCATGGTCAAGAGTGTAAGGAAGGAAGACCACCTGTGGGATCTCGCGGAGAGAGCCTACAACATGAAGCTCAACCCAAAGAAATACAACTTCGGCATTATTTCTAGAACGTTCCTCGGCCACATCATCAGTCAAAGGGGCATCGAGGCCAATCCGTCCAAGATCAAAGCCATCATCGAGGACAGTCCGCCAAGTACAAAGGTTGGCAGGATGATTGGCCGCACTAAACAGGTTCATCTCAAGACTAGGAGACAAAAACAAACCTTTCTTCTCCACCATCAAAAATAAAAATTTCTCGTGGAATATGGATAGTCAGCTTGCATTCCTAAAGTTAAAAGGATATTTGACCAACCCTAAGATTTTGGCCAAACCCATCCCAGGCGAGAAGCTCTTTCTCTACATAGCCGCGTCCGCCAGCGCCCTTAGCACTGTATTGTTAAGGGTCGTGGGGCAAGAGCACTTGCTGATATACTGCGTAAGTCAGGTCCTGCACGACGCTGAGGTCAGGTATGAGTGTCAGAAAATTGAGGTCATTCTTTTTCGACCATCAAGTCGAAGTGCACATGACACTACCTCTCTGTTAAGATTTGCATCGTCCAAACACCAACAGACGACTGATCAAGTGGTCCTTGGAGGTCTCTCAATATGGGGTCTCATACGGCCCGAGGACCGCCATCAAGGGCCAAGCTCTGGCTGACTTTGTGGTCGAGCTCACATACCCTCCACACCCTTCCAAGGTGAACCACCCCGCTTGGAAGCTATACGTGGACGGCTCCTCGACAAGTGCATGTGTTGTGGCCGGGATCATTCTGATGGGACCCGACGGCCAGTGCTTCACCAACGCCATCAGATTCTTATTCCAGGCCACCAACAACGAGGCCGAGTACGAAGCACTAATCAGTAGCCTCGACTTAGCCATCGCAGTCGGGGTCTGACGTCTCAACATCTTCATGGACTCGTTTTTGGTGGTGAACCAACTGATAGTGGAGTACGAGTTGTGGGGCAAGTAGATGATCAAGTACCAGGAGCATGTCGTTGAGCTTTACAAGAAGTTCCATCAAGTCTGCATCGAACAGATCCCAAGGGAACAAAACTCGCAGGCCGATACCCTATCAAAGCTCGCCACCTCGGAAGGCGTCGCCGACCTCTCCGACATCAACCTCACCAAGCTACGGCCCCCTCCATCAACTAATAGTTGGTGTCCCCCGTAGCCGATGAGGTGCCAAATTGGATGATGCCATTCACCGTATACCTGAAGAACAACACCCTCCCAAAAGACTGGATCCAATCTCGGCAACTACAGCTGAGAGCGACGAGATACACTCTCATCAGCAATCAACTATACAAGAGAAGTTTCATCCTATCCCTTTTCAAATGCGTCACTCTAGAGTAAGGAAGGCAAATCTTTGACGAAATCCACAATGGAGACTACGGAAATCATACCAGAGGGTAGTCCCTTTATCACAAAACTTTGAGACGGGGGTACTTTTGGATTAGCATATGGTGAGATGCAATCGCCTATGCTAAGTCATGCCACCAATGCCAAGTGATGGCCCCAAACATCAAGGTGGCGCCGGAGAACCTCACATTGATGTACAGCCCATGGTCGTTCGCACAATGGGGCATAGATCTCATCGACCCTATGCCCACGGCTCCAGGAGGACGAAGGTTCGCGGTGGTCGCAGTCGACTACTTCACCAAGTGGGTCGAGGCTGAGGCACTGACCAAAATCAACCAGGCCTAAATCATCAAGTTCATTTAGAGAAACATCATATGCCGATTTGGTCTTCCCTAAGCGATCATCTCTGACAATGGAAAATAGTTTGACGGTCTGAAAGTGATAGAATTTTATGGAAATGGAACATCAAGAAGAAATTCTCCATGCCCAACCACCCTCAAACAAATGGCTAAGTCGGAGTGGTGAACAAAATTTTCAAGCACACAATCAAGACGAAGTTGGATGAGAGCAAGGGTAAATGGGTCGCCGACCTCCCGAAGATCCTTTGGTCCTATAGGACGACTTCAAGGAACTCGACGAGGGAATCCCCTTTCGCACGGGCTTTTGGAACAGAAGCAGTCATCCCATCCAAGATCGTGGTGCCAAGCCACCGGACTCTACAATCTATCACATAAGAAAATAACAAGGCAAGAAGAGCCGACCTAGACGTGTTGGAAGAAAAGAGGTTCTCATCTGCATTGAAGAACGAAGACTACAAAAGAAAATTGGAGAAATTTTTCAATTCCAAGGTGAAAGTCAGATAATTCATGGTTAGCGACCTCGTCCTGAAGAAAGTCCAAGGAATCTCGAAGGGCCCACTCGGCCCAAATTGGGAGGGTCTATTTCAAATTGCTAAGTACCTAGTAAACGGGGCAGCGCCCAGACGGGACCCCGGATCAGTACCCCTGGAATGCAATCTACCTCAAGTATTTTCAATAGTCCTTTTGTAAGGATGCGAAATTTGAAGAAATAAAACTAGATTCTCATCCAAATCTATGTGTTCGAGCTTACACAAGCCCTTGGACGAGGCGTGTCCTCAACCAAGGCAAGAAAAAGCCCCCGTTAGAGGACATAACTCGGATGGGGCACAGAGCTTTAGGTCAAGGCAAGACCTTGACCAAAGAAAGTAAAAGCCCCCATTCGAGGACATGTCTCGAATGGGGCACAAAGCGTTGGTACGAGGCAAGACCTCGACCAAGGTTGGGCCTCGTCCGAGGATATACCTTGGGGGATGAAAGACCCTTGTCGAAAACCCGCCTCAAAGGGCAAAAAGTCCTTGGACGAGACAAGATCTCGGCCAAGGCCACTAAGACTCTTTAATGGGTCAAGCCTCCCTAGAGCATAAGACCAATTGCGAGGACATGCATCGTAATGACATAAAAGTCATCGGACGAGACGAGATCTCAAAGGGGCAAAAGTCTCCCGACGACCATAGATATTCGAGGCGAGCTCTAACCGCAAGATATTTTAAGGCATTTGTGTTACACCCAGACTCTTTAAGAGGCTAAGCCTCCCTAGAGCACAAGACCGTCGCTGAGGACATACCTCATGGGGCAAAAAGTCCCCAGTCGAGACGAGATCTCGTAGGGGCAGAAGTCTTCTGACGAAGTAAAACTCATAGGCAAGCACTAACGTACAAATCCTCTTAAGGCGGTATTGTTAAAACCCAATCTTTGATGAGGTTTGACCTCACAAGGAGCTAAGTCCCAAAACGAGACCAAACCTCGAGGCAGAAGCAAAGGAATGAAATCACAAAGGCTCACCTCGATATTATCTTATCTCGTCAGAATCAACTGTGTGAAAATTTCTGAGTTCGTAATTCAATAAGTTAGACTTGGATTTTTTTATTCAACAGTTAGAAATCGAGATCTAGTCGAGACACGGTTAAGGACACGAATGCAAGAAATTAAGGATATAAAGAAAATATAACTTCATTGATGGTAAAAGGAGAGATACATAAGGTGGCCTCCAAGGGCAATTACATAAAAAAAGGAAAATAAGGACCTAGCCTACTCGGCAGGAGGGTCCGCCCCGGCAGCTGGAACAACCTTGACATCCTCGGCCTCGTCTCCTGGAGATGCGGGGAGAAGGGCTCCGGAAAAAAGGAGCCGACTTCGATCCGGCCACCAGGACAAGTCGACCCCATGCACATCCTCAAAGTCTTTAATACCAACGTAGAAAGAAGGATCGAGAGGATGGTTAAGGACGAAGTCCTTGAAGAATTGCTCCAGCTCGGCCGTCAGATACCCGACCTTCTTCACTATCTTAATAGAGTAAAAAATGGCCAGATAGTAGACATAGTTGGAGAGTTGTCGGGTATCCTTGGTGGGCTCGTAGACTTCGAGGGAATCGAGGGCATCAACTCGGGCTTTCAAGTCCCTAAGAACCACATCAGCCCCTTTGAGCTTGTTATCTTTCTTGAGCACCTCCGCCTCGAGCTCGGCGATCCGCTGGTCCAGGACCTTCCTCATGGCAACGACGGTTTCAGTCTCTTGGCCAAGGCGAATGATCTGGTCGGCACTCTGGGCCGATCAAGCCTCAGCCTCAACTTTCTATCTCTCAGCCTCTGCCAGCTGGGTCTTCAATCTCTCCACCTCGGCCAAGACAGACTCAACCTTGACCTTCTTGGTGCCCAGCTCTTCCCGAACATCCTTCAGTTCCCAGATCTTGGCATTAAGAGCCTCGACCTGGGCTCTCTAATTTCCTCTCCTCAATGTTCCGTTGAGCAAAGAGCCGAGACATAGTAGTGGCCCTCTGGTGGAAGAAGGACTGGGCCAAATACAGATTCCCATTGAAGGAATTCAGCTTCACCGCCTCCTCGACGGCCTGGGTCCAGGCCTGGGGCACATCCAAGATGGTGCGCTTAACGTGCGCCAGCAGCGCATCTATGTCTAAAGTTGTTACACGAAACAAGCTGCTAGTGAGCTCGACTCGTTAGGCTCCACTCGGCTCCACTCGTTAGATTAAACGAGCTTGAGCTTGAATTCGAAAAATACTCGATAACTAAATTTTTTTATAATTCCACTTGGCTCGACTCGATAGCCTCGATAGACTCATTAGACTCGTTAATGAGTCGAGCTCGTATTATTAGTCGTTAATGTTAACGAGCCGAGCTCGACTCGATAAGAGCTCGAACTGAGCTCGAGTATCAAGTACTCTAACTGAGCTCGAGTATCAAGTACTCGAGGTCGCTCGACTCGAATAACAGCACTATCCATGTCAGTTCCGCACCGGGAAGCTTGGGGTCTTCGAAGAGCCTACGTAAGAGAAAATAAAGTTTAAGTGTGTTGCCCCATAAAGTAAGAAAAAGAGTCAAAACAAAGGAAACTTACAGGGGGAGGTTGTCAACCCGCTTCGGGTCTCAGCCCAGGAATGACCCATCCTCGGGATCCCTCTCCCGGAGTGGCGAAGTCTGTGTGTCCACCATATAACATCCAGCTCTTGAAGGAGTGGATCTGCGGCCTCACCTGAAATAGCGGCGGACAGCTCTCCCACACCACCATCTTGTGGCTCCGTAGGAGGGAAGTAATGAAGGCCTCCGCCACCGGACGATTGCGTCGCCAGAGCGCCGCCCGAGCCAGAAAGTCGACCGGGAAAGATGTGCTCCATACCATCCTCATTTAATAAGGAATAAGAGCCCTAGATCATTAGAGGCTACATTTGGCCAGTCGATCACACGCTGGAGGAGCTACCGACACCGAAGGAAGGTCCCTTCCCTTGGGGACAAGTCATTCTGTTTTTTGGAAATAAAAGAAAATGGATAGAGAAAGAAATGGTACGATTTTTACCTTGAATAAGTCACCGGAAACTAGATCGAGGCTTGCTAGAAAATCAAATTCGAACTCTAGGGTTCGTTCACAAAGAGTAGAAAGTAAAAGTGTTTTTTCTCTCCTAACTCCCCCTTTTTATAGGGGTAAGACGGGGGCTCCTGTGAAAATTAGTAATTTGCAATTCGGGGATCCAAGCGACATTTTCAAAAAGTCGTGACCCCCATGCCAAATGGTGCCTTGCACGTGCGCGAGTGAAGCCCAGTCGCAACTCTTCGCCTGCGCACTTCGGCATTACTCACCCCATTTCCCAAGACAAGCAATTATCACGCATCGAAAAACGAAGCATCGCACGATGTTATGGGGAAGCCAAACATTTGGAGCCTTCCAGAATCGACATGGGCCTCATCCTAGTATCAAACGACGACCTAAAATTATGGCCACCTCGGCGAACTACCGGACCCTTCATTACTCCCAAGCAACCCAAGATCCAGAGGGTAATTGTTGTGACCATAAAAATCCGCATTCACGAAGAGGTGAAAGGTTGATCAGGCCAAGATCAGGATGATTGGGCTCGGGATACAAATATGGGCCGGGACGATGTTGAAGGTCGCACCTCGGCTACCGAAGGAGATGACCACGGGCCAACCCCGGGGACAAGGGTGAAGACCTCAGCGAACGAGGCTAAATTAAGAGCTTGGCCTAGGGACGACGAGGAAGATATCTGAGGTGAGTCAACCCTGTAGATGGAGATCACCACCTCGGCGATGACGAGGACAAGGTATCCTCCACGTATACGATCTTATCCCCTGGAGACGGTGTCAAACGCCATCAGAGGCAATCATTCCTTAAATAGGACTGTTAACAGTGAATCATCACCTAACCCTGAGGGACATACCATACTTATGACAGTAAATCCCTCAAGATCAGGTAAAAGGATGATACGATTTCCACGTATCCGTCTCGCATTGGGCCGAGCTCACCTATACGGGGGACCTCGGCACAAACTCGAAATTAGGGCCAACCCAAGCATTTAATGCTGGGCTGTCCGGATAGTTTTAGGGCAGCCCAAGGGCATACCCTTGGGCTATAAATACAAGCTTTCTAGCATTTAATAAAAGATGACCAACTTTAAGTCCAATCCTACATAAGGACTTGACAATTCTCTTTGCATTTATTACTTATGTTCTTCATTTATTAATCTCAAACCTCAAGCAATTAATGTCCAATCACCTCATAAACATAGTTTGTTAACTAACCAAAAGCCAAATTAAATCCATATTTTGATACATATTTGTTGGGTTTTGTTGGGACGAACACCATGTTCGACGCAGCGGAAGAAAACGATTTCACCAACAACGAATATGATATATGGTTGTATAACATAAAACATAAGGACAAATAACAACATATAAATCCTTACAACGATTTGTACACGGATTCCTCAACTATGGTATCCATATAACAACTTTCTACCAACCCGCACCGATTTACCAGCGTTGAATCTCGAGACGAACTTGTTAGGAAAATTCGAGCTAGAGATTTTATGGAGAAATTATATTTCTTGTGTGTATTCTGGAATTTTCATAGGACTCATATTTATAAGGATAATCTTGGCTTAATTCCTAAGTAAGATAATAGGCCTAGCCTGTCAAATAAAATCTCTACGGATTTTAATTCCTTATAGATATATTCCTACGAATTATTATCTTGACTATATAATATTCTATAATGTAATATTCCAAATATTATTATTGAAAATTCATATTTAATTAAATCTAATTTAATTAAATATTAATAATAATTAATTCCAAATATAATTATTATTATATTCTCCATAAATTAAATATTATATCAAATATAATATTTAATCAACCAACTATAATTGGTAAATAGTTATTACTTGTGACTCATAGGCCCTCGTATATCGAGCGATTAGTCAAACTAACATTCTTAAATGAACCCTCGACAATAAATCGGACATTCTTAATATACGAGGTACGTTGCAAGGAAATCTGCAACTACCTGTAATAATGTAGGCTATTGTGATATCTTTATTTCATTCACGAATACTCGATTAAGTCTTGAACATGGTGAAGTGTCTATTCAAATAACTTAATCATATTATCTCAAATCACTAATTGATCAAGTATATCACACTTAGCCACAAAGTCTAAGTGGATGTGTGTCGGTCGTCGACTTAGATCCAATTTTGATGAGAACACGAGTATTCTATCTTAATCCACATTGAGGAATGAATCTTATTCCTGACTCAACTACCACACACATGTATTTCATGATGAATCAAATCCATGCCATATCTACCCGTGGAAGGGTGCAAGTGTCGGTCATGGTTAAAGTTCATCACTCCACACATGTGCGTATTGACCTCAAGTCAAAGGAGTATCACATTGCTCCCACTAACCGAGACACCCGTAGACACATATTGTGGAATTACATCAAACGGTTTCTCGGATGGGTATACCAATGCCCTCTAAGGTATTTGTGCATCCATCATGAGATACCTAGTACTCCATTCGTCCATGAAATATAGTCATGGTTGCCTTATTTGGTTGTCCACGAAAAACAGTCTTGTTGCCTAAAATTGAAATAATAAACTTTATCTACACTTTTCAACATACACACCCAATATTTTTAAAATAATTTATTTTGTACTTGATGTGACATAATATTCTTACTTTTTACATATTATATCAACTTTCTTAATAACTGTGCATTAATCAACATAACTATATTTCATGGATGGAGGGAGTATCTCGTAGTAAGTGAGATCTTACTACACCTCTAAGAGTATGATGCAGATCGCACATCAATCTCAATTGCATCATCAATATCTCATTCTTGATGATCTTTGATTGTGGCTATATGAGAATCATGCTTCAATCATCTGAATTCTCACACTCTCAGTAACAACAATGACCCATGGGAACATAAGTAGGAATAAATGCAAACAACCAAACATATTATTCAAACAAGTGTAATGTCATACATTTAATATTAAATAAAAAATAATATTAAAACAAAAACTAAATATTATCTTAATATTATGTCCTCACAAAGAATTGTCTATAGGACACTAACAGTAACAATATTTTGGGTAACAACACTAGGTACATGGTTTTAACAAATTTTACTCTTTAAGTTAAATTTCCCCAACTTACTCTAAGGTACAAAAATTATTGAACTTAAATTATATTAAAGTTGAATTTACGTATGTTATTATTGCACTTTGTACCCGAGAGAGTAATTAAAAATGTGAATTTTGTTCCTCCCAATAATATTTTGTCCAATTTTTTACTCCTCAACAACTTACCCTTTTTTAATGTTTTAGTAATGGACTCAAAAAAAAATTATTTATTTAATATGCAATATATTTTTAAATTAATGCTTAAAACATATAATCAATTTAATAATATGGGTTAAAAATAACCACCCTTATAAAATAATGTTGGATTGATGAACAAATATATAAAATTCATCTTAAAGTGTTTAGTCAAATGTTATATGTCAATACTTAATTTTTTTTATTAGTCGAGGTTTATTTATTTGGTTTTAAAAGTTACTGCTTATTGGTAAAAAAAAAAAAAAAAACAAATAATTCAAGTCCAATTTATATCCAAAATAATAGTTCGAATTTAATTTGTACCTAAAACATTAATTTAGGATCTCATTTTTATAAAATATAAAAAAATTAATTTACGATCCAATTTATACCCAAGATAATAGTTAATTGAGGGTCTAAACTTTATATTTCTCCAATTTTTTAAATCGTTGAATTAATTAGCCCAACTGGAAAATATTAAAGGGCAGGGCAACAACAACAAAATCTTGATTCGATGAAAATTAGTTCCAGGTTCTGATCGTGTGATTAATTCAATTGGCTGAAATTTCCCCTTCCCCAAGAAATTAATCGTCAATATTTGAACAGAAGAAGAAGAAATCTCAACTCAACCCTGCAACGATTCTCAATAACCGGAAGAAATAAGAATCAAGAAATGGGCATATTTCGGAGCAGCTTCTCGTTCTTGATGGGGACAGCATTCGGAGTTTATGCAGCACAGAACTACAACGTCCCCAATATAAGGAAGCTCTTCAACACCGGCCTTCTCATCGCCAAGCACGTCGAAGAGAATTACCGCAAGCCCAAGAAACGCGACGATGATGAATAGTGCCCACCAACTGTTCGTGGTATTTACAGAATAGCTTTTACCATCTTTTTTAGGGTTCATTTTTTCCTTTTCATTATAGGATTTGGGAATTTACTTTGGAATTGAGAAATTGATTGGAAGTTTTGGTGTTTACTAGTATTATTTTGTTAATTGTTGAGGCCCATCAATGGAGGTTTCCCTAGATGTTTTTTAGATTGTTTAGTATACAGAAAAAGCTAATTTCCTGTATGCTGAAATTTTTATTTGTGAAATGAAAACCTTCTGATGCTAAAAAGGTTGGTATATGGAGCGTAGCAAACTATATTTGCTTTTATCATCTTGTTTTGTTCTTTCATAATCTAGTGTGAGAAACTTAATCTCCCCTATCAACAGAGCATTTGTAATGTAGCATACGCCGGTTTGATTAATGTGTCGATTGGTTCTATATGGTCGAATTATCAGAACACTTTTAGAGATATCAAGTTGTAACATTGTACTTATGCCACTGTATGACATATTGCTTAATGATTCACAGCTGATGGATGCCATTTGTCAAAATTTTGAAGGAGATACTTCAAGAATTAACTTTATGTTGATTTGCGTATTCCCTAAAAATGAACTTAATTTGTCGATTATGATAACTTGCAATAGGTTGGAAAAAAACAGGTTTTCTTTGATTCACCTCAGGTTTTAATATTTAGACAACTTTATGAAGTATAGTTGATCATGTTTTCGTTTTAAGTAAATGAAATTATGCTGTGTGTTATGTCTAGGTAGTTGAAGCTATTGTTGTTATGCCAGTGTTTTTAACTCTTTTTAACAGGTGGCTTGATCTTTTCATAGGGATTACATCAATATCTTCTATATCTATCTTGACTGGCTTTGTTTTAGGGAACCAAATCCATATGCTGCTTCATCCCCTGGAATATTACATCTAAGCTGCAAGGTTCTTGGGATTCTTCTCAGATTGCTTGTAATGAAAATTTGTTCTTATCTAATAGCGTAGGGGTGATGGTGAAACCCTTTACATAAAAGTTTGAAGGCATGTTTTACCTTTTTGGTTGGGTAATAAATGAAAGATGGCCAAAAACAAAGCATAAATTGGGGAAAGAGGACGTCGCTTAAGACTCATCCTTTTGGTTATATTACATTGTTAATAACAGAAAGCAATTGACAAATTCTGTCTGTTGATTGGCTGTTTTGGGTGTTTCTTGCAAACTTTTGGCACAATTTTTGTTTGTAACCCTTGGCCGGGATTTGTTTGTTTTTCCCCCTTTTATAATAGCAACTCATCTGTCGCAATTTCAAATTTTGAAGTGAAATTTATGGATGCATGCATAAAAGTTTGCCTTGAAGCTTTAATAAATCATTTAGGAGGTGTTTGCAGTTCTTTTTACTTTTGTGAAAGTGCTTAATATTTAGAGAATGTGAGAATATTACTTATAATCAAAAGTAGATGATGATTGAGAGTACTATTTTTTCAACCAAAAGTACTGTCTGCTTCTGTTTTTAGCCAAAAGCTGCTCTTTTAAAGTCACTAGAAACAGAAACAATTGTTTGTTGACATTCATTTCAGCTTTTATAAATCAAAAGTAAAATCAGAAACAATTAAAAGCGTGCAAACACCCCGTTAATGTAGTACTTGTGCAACATTACCTAATGTGATTTACAAAATCAATCTCCCTGCACAGGTTACTTGGAAGAAGGTAAAAATCTTTCTGTCTGGTTTTGGTTCATTAGCTATTCAGTTAACTTGGTTTATCCTTTTGTTATCTTCTGTCTAAAAAAATTCGGCTGAGCCAGGTTTACTTAAATCTTAATCTGCAAATACGAAAGAATATTGTGCTTTAACGAAGTTCACTTACGCACAACAAATGTATTTGATATTTTTGTTGTACCCAAGAGTATGAATATTGAGAACTTTCAGTTGAGAAGCTTATTTTATTTCTTAAATGTGTTGTTGAACATGCCTTTTGGATTAGTGCTAAATATTGCTATATTTACAAAAAAACTGAACAGCAGTGTTTACAAATATATATACATATATATATATATGTATATGTATATAGTCTTTACTGATCAGAAAACATATCAATATGCTAATAGAAAAGCCGCTTTATGTGTACTTCTTGCACAACTCATTGGTTCTGATTCACAAGTCAATGTTCAGATACAAGTCTGATGAAGAACTATTTGTAGTAGATGATTCGCAGCATAGCTTATCTTTTGCCTTCCCCAATGCACGCCACTCATTTATGCATGCCATTTTTTCTGCCTCTGAAGTCGGAGTTGGTATGCAGCTAAGAATTTCCAAGATCTTTTCTGTTCTCCCAAGTAGTCGAATAGCATAGCGAACACTTTCCTCTCTCTCTTCAATGCTGCTCTGATGGCATTTTATCTCTATGGCATGTTGTAAGTTGGTCAGGCAAGCCCCCATTATGTCAGAAACCATAGCTGTAAGACTTTCCAACATTACTTTACTGCATTCATTCGATCTGTTTTCAGTATTGAGCAGAATAGTTTGGCATATTCTGTACATTGCATTTGCAGCCAACGCCTTGATGGGCCATTTTGACGGATTGTATTTATAACAACCAATTGTATCATTCCTTTTGAACTCCATGAACTTGTGCTTAGCTATTTCAGAAAGCTCCGAAACTGTATCTATCGGGCTTTTTCCTTGAAGCCCCATCTGACAAAGATCCACATCTAGCCACCTATAGTGGAGGTCCACCCCCACCCATACAATCTCTGCTGCATTCCTGATATTTGCCAAGTCTCTTTTTATATCAAGGTTGTTTTCCACGACTCTAATGTACTTGAGGCCTTCGTGTACAGATTTTATCAGCTGTTTCACGGAATGGAAGTTGGAGTTGCTGCTGGTTGCAACAGCAATGCTTGTTAACGTCACCACAGGAAGCGCCCAGCTGTTGTGGGGTTCTTCAGAATCCAGAGAAGGAACCTGGTAAGTATCGAATTTCTGTACCCCCTCGAATCCCCGTGAAGGATTTAGTTTCTCTAGAAGTTGTATCAGAAATTTTGGCTGCTTTCTTCTCCCCACTCTGATAGAATGATCAATGAAACCGCTGTTGGGTTTCATCATCACATCGATCAGATCTTCCTCTCCTTCAAGATGTAGTACATAATGGCTGAGATCCAGTTTTCGTGTGGCCCTCGACTCCGATTCTGTATCGCAGGTGAGAACCGAATTCGTGGTTTTATTAACCAAGAAGACAAGTTTCTTGACCCCCATTAACCAACTCCCAAAGATGATGGATATCAGTCTCACTAACTTGCTCAAAACTACTATCGCTTTCTGAGTCGAAATGCATATATCCAAGGCCCTGTTTTTTGTGTTGTGCACTAGTTTTCTACCGTGGCGTCCGCATATTCTCAGATTCAACGGACACTCCTTCAATTGATGTAGCTTATGAATCCAGTAGTTTTCCACCACTGAGAAGGTATTCTTGTGTGTTTTCTTTGGGCACATGAACTTGACAGCTATGAACCATCTTGATGCTGGCCCAATTGTACCTATCACAACTGCTGTAGCTTGCGTTACTAATATAATCGTAGTCGACCACTTGTAATCCGATTCGCCCGTACAAAAAGTGAAGCACCAAGGCATCAGGTAACTACGAAGCATGGCTTCACCTAAAGTAACCGTGCTGAGTAGACAGAACGCTCCCGAGGCCGTACAAGTCGCCAAACGCCCCATCACAAATTGCGGGTTGCAGGTATGAGCCATCATCCAATATCTCGTCAGATCGTCTTTCAGTTTTCCAGCTATCGAGGGATTGCAGTTTTCTCGACATTCTTTCTTCACGATATGGTACTTCTTGTTGTACTTAACGTCCAAGTGATGCTTAGTCGTAGGTATAGCAATGGATGAAGAAATCGAGATCGCGAACAGGACGATCATCAGAAACATCACCACGGCGTGCTCTATCCAGAACTCGTACACCACCCCGGTGCCCATCTGGATGCAGACGTTCACAATCACGGTTACCACGAGAATCCCTAGAGCGACGACGTTCATCATGAGCTCTTTGTTCTGCATGCTTCCTAAAGAAGGCATGGAGTTGGCTATGGCTGTGCAGATGAAGGTGGTGCTACTGAGTTTGGCGAGCTGATCGTGGGGACGGGGCATGGACGTGTTGAGATCGACCGAGAGCTTGACTGCTACGCCGATGAGAGTGAGGGTGGTGGCGTTGAGAGCGAAGAATTTGCAGGGGAACCATAGCTTTCGGCAGCTGAAGCCTTGGAATGCGTCGAGAGCCATAGCGACGGCGCAAGCTGCTGATGCTGCTACGACGTAGATGCCGATCCAGGGCATCGGCTCGTTGAATCTCGAATCGTCTACCGATCCGTTTAGACTGCACCCGACCGGCCCCATCTGCTTCTTTTCTAGTGAAGTAGATCACTTATCTGCATATTTTTATCTGGTTACACTACTTTATTATGGCTCAAATTTTGGGATCAAGGAGATATCTGGAGATGGGTGGTTCTGTTCTGTTGTTTAGCTGAATTCAGCAAGTTGACTCTGCTGCTGTTTATGAAATAATTATTGTTAATTGCCAACCACCCCAAGGCCCTTGTGGGCAATTTTCTTTTGGGTGAATTAAAAGTGGACTTTGAAATTCACAGCACGTTTTATTTTATAATTTAAAATTGGTTTTCAGACCTGTACATTTAAAAAGACTTACCACGCTAAATGGTTAATATATGAATTATTAAAAAGTATTAGTTGTTTTTATTAAAATATAATATTATTTATTTTTGTTGAAGAGCATTACTTGTTTACACTAAGAGTAGTTGTTCAGTAAAAATAAGTTAAAACTCTTCAGTGTAAATAACTAATACTCTTTAATGAAAACAACTAATATTCTTTAATAATTCATGTATGAACCAATTTCATTCTATACATACTCGATAACTCTTCTAACATCTTTTTAATTGGTAAAACAATATAGTTGAGTGATTGAGAAATGTGAAATTAAGAAATAATTTATCAATATAAAGAGTTAATTGAAAAAAAAATGCATGAATTTTCTTTATAATTTAATGTATTAATTTTATAAATTTTATAATTTGAAGCATCTAATTATTTTTGTCAACAACTAAATAAAATGATTTTGAGATTTAGAAACATAATCTAAAAATGTAATTTAAAAATGTTATTTTTATATTTTTATAGATAATTTTATTTGTTGGCATCTACGTAGATATTTATGTGATGACAAAGTATTATATGAAAATAGTTCATGATAAACTTAACATGAAATAGTTTTAGAGTATCATTAATCTCATCAGGAATATCATTAAACCTATCAAGTGTATCATTAGTCTGAGTTCAAGAAAATTTAAAAAAAATTCTTGAACTCAGACTAATGATACCCCTGATGAGATTAATGATACTCTCGATGAGATTAATAATACTTTAAAATTGTTTCATAATAAACTTATTATGAAGCGTTTTCATATAAAACCTACTCTTATGTGATATATCCAGTGTTCGAAAAGTCGGCCTAGTCGGCCGACTAGTCGCCGACTACACGCTAGTCGGCCTAGGCCGACCCGATATCCCCCTAATCGGCTGAAATACTCGCTGCTCTGCTTAGTCGGCGACTAGGGCCGACTAATCGTCGACTAAGCCGCCTAGTCGCCCCTTTTTTTATTAAATAATTAATTACAAAATCTAAAAATGAAAATTAAAACCCTCGTCCCTCAAAATTGAAATAGAATTGGGGATCTATTTCGAGTCTTCTTTGACCACGCACGCTGCGAGAGAGGGGAGAAACTTTCTGGCCGCCGCCTCCGCTTCCTGGCCGCCACCGCCGCTTCCTAGCCACTGATGCCGCCGCGCGCAGGCGCTCCTGGCCGCCGCTGCTCTGCCCTATACTCCTGGCCGCCGTGCGCAAAGCTTTGCCATACTATACCAGATTACCAGGTAATATGCTATTATATATATACTTATATAGAATATAGTCATATATTAGTTAATAGTTTACTGTTATATAATATATACATAATACATCTATATGAGTCGATGAGTGTATATATAATTATGATATATCATATTCATATGTAATTATGTAAGCAGTAAGTTTCTAAGCGTATATATAATTAATTAATTGATAAATGAGTATATAGATATAGTGTATAAGCGTAATATATAATTTTAGGGTGATGATAATTTTAATATTGAAGGGTTCTAGGTGGTGGTGTTAATTATTTATGTATTTAATGTATTATTAATTATTAAATTTTATTAAATATTAATTATTTTATTTATTTAGGTGGTTTCGACTAGTCCCCGACTAGTCGCTCGTCCCCGGTCGACCGACCGACTAGCGACTAGCGACTTTTAGAACACTGGATATATCCAGGAGAGACGTTATTTAATTACTGTTGGAAAAATATTAAATGTTTTAAATTGCAAATTTAAAAGGTTGTGTATTAATTTGTAAGGAAAAAAGTTCATGTTGTAATTGATAAAAACCATAAAATTCGTTTTTTTTTTTTTTTTTTTTTGCATTGATCCTTTTTTAATTGATAAAACAATTTATTTGATTGATTGAGAAATGTGAAATTAAGAAATAATTTATCAATATAAATATGAGGAAATTACAATTAGTAGTATTTCTCAATCAGCTAAATTCATTTTTTTGGGGACACAGTATAATTATGGTTTTTTCTTTAATAGTTTAGGACAAATTTTAACGACTTTTCTAATTTACAATTTTGATTTTTCATGGCTGACGCATTTGAAGTTTGAATATTTTTAGATTTAATGATTGGATGCTATTTTCGACAGACTTTCGACTATAATTAAAATTCAAAAAGAGACATCAAACCAACCTTGACTTGACTTGAAAGAGAGCTGGGGAAACTTGACTTATGTTTTTGGTGAAAAACAAAATATCAAAATGAAGTAATTTTTTAGACATAGCAAAATAAAATTTCAGAAGACTGTCCCACGATGTTGGATTATCTATTCGAACGGATTGGAGGGTATTAGTTGTTTACACTAAAAAATATTACTTCCTTTGTTCTAATTTTGTTTACCCAAAAGTCCCAAAAAATAAGTTTTTTTATTTTGTTTACTCATTTCCTAAAATAGCAAAAATCAATACCACTTTTTCAACTCAATTCTTAAAAAGCTACTTTATACTAAAAAAAAAAAACTACTTTATACTCAAAAGTATTAATAAACAATTCATTTCTTAAAAATTGTGTTATTTAGAAATGGGTAATCTAAATTGGGACGGAGGGAGTATTTATTTTTAGTGAAGGGTATTAGTTGCTTTCATTTAAAAGTATTAGTTGTTTACTTATAACAAACTAAAACTTTTCAGTATAAACAACTAATACTCTTTAATAAAAACCACTAAAACTCTTCAATTATTCATATATGAACTAATTTCATTTTATACATAAAACTCTCATTATTATTATATCAAGGATCCCAGTGAATCTTCTCAGCTAATTTATAGACCTCTAAGGAAATACTCAGCATCCAACTCGTAATGACTTCATTTTTAATTATGTGATTTAACTCCTTTTTAGTTAACAAGTTCATTATTTTTTTTTTAAAACATTACTTTTTTGTTAAAGTAATTGGTTTTTGTTAAACATGTTTCTTCAAACGAAAAAGTATAAAGGGGTGCTTTCGAGTCAATTGATACAAAGGAAATGCATGAAAAGTTCTTGTTGGTTTATATGTACACCAATAATGATTTACAAATGAACAGAAAAAAAATTAAAGACAAAAAATAAATGAAAACTACAATTATTTATTAAACTAAAAAATAAAAGAAAGCTTCCACCAATGGAACCACACTCCAGACAGCAGCAACCTCGAACAAGTTAAATCACGAACAAAGATGAAAAGTCGAGTCAAGGTATCACATTTTTCCGCAAAACAAATATGTCTTGACTAGTGCACACGGTATGACGTGATGTTCCGAGAGGTAAAACGACTTGCCTCTTTTACACGTGTTGCACCACAGTGTGCAAACAAATGTACCAACGATCAAAAAATAGAACGTCGGAAACTTTGACCGTTTTCTATGTGCGTATGTATGCAAAAATATATGATTGCGTGTTAGGAACAAAAAATTTCTGTGTTTTCTTTGTAAAATTTTCAAGTGGATATGATGTCATATTTATAGGCTTTGAAACCACTTCAATCCACACCGCCCACTGTTTCAGTCGAAACATCCGTCCAGATTTGTTCTTAAACCTTCCACATGCTTACTTTTCTGTTGCCGCAAATCACGCCTGTGTTAGAAACGTTGTCAGCAATCCCACCAAGTTTGATAGCCTATCTGAAAATTTTAATATGTTATCACTGATAAGCAAATCTTCATAATCGAACAGCTGGGTCAGATCATCTATTGGGCTAGATTTTTAGAACCCCAAAAGAAATATTATTCACTCTCAGGCCAAGATCCAAAGTCCAATTGCCAAGATCCAAGGCCTAGGCCCACAGACTCGGGCATAGGTACGGGCTCGACACGACACTGCCGGCCGGTCGTGCATTAGCGGCGCGCACGTGTGGTCTATAGAAGTATTTTCTTAGACATTATAGTTTGAGTATAACATAACTCTCATATTAATAAGAAGTTAAAATCTTTCCACATTTTCCAATGTAGGACAATTAACTCTTAAGTTAATTATTTAACCTTTAGCATTTAAATACCATTAAATTGCTAATGATGTTTCAACTTCGTAGATTAATTTCTCACTCATCGAAATTCTATTTTGAGATTTCAAATATATCACGATCATCTACTCGGAGAGTAGATCGATCCTACTACATTTAATTTTCTGAAAATTAAACATTTATCAATTATTTTATTTATCAAATGCGAGCATTACACAACCTCAATTAATGATAAAATAAATAATACTAAAACCAAAATTTTCAACAATCCCCCACATGAGTGGAAATTAAGCATATAGTTATGCAAAACTATAGTTAAGTTCATAAGAGACATGATTGCTTCCAGATAGATAGTTTGAGCTTTGAACCTTCCGTAGTCAAACACTATCGAGTATACCGGTGACCTAATGGACGAGATGCCTTGAACTATTCCACCTTAGCGTACACTGAGACAACAATGTCAACACAACCAGATCTCAAACACCTTTAGTTCTCACATTTTTGTCTGTCTCGGCCCTGGACACTTTTATTCATAAGTCTCTGTCAAAGCGGTCCACACTTCTTACTTATATAGGTGAAATTCTACTCAGAGTATCCCCCACTCCGCCTGCACAAGGTTTAAGGATTCATTAGAAGTCAGAGACTTGACCTACACCACAAATTACGGGTTTCAACACTTGGTGTTGTGCTTTCTAAGCAATGGCCAGATTACCAAGTGTATTCGACCGAACGTCCATAGCTTAATTGTCTCATTGAACCAAGATCGTGGGATCTCTATTTACCAAGGTTGGGTTACCACTGCTTCGGTTCATTTTGTGGATTTTAAAACCATTCCTTCTAGTAGTTTATACATTTGATCTCAATTAATTGCTTTTGTAAGTGGATCCACGATATTGTCTTTTGATCTAACATAAGCAATAGATATTGTTGTTACTGTATTTATCCGTATATTGGGGTAGGACACTTTGGACGGTATAACATATAAACGGGTACGAAACACGAAGAACTCAAGCACTGCGGGAAGAACCGAGAGGTTCCTCCCTTTAATATGGCTTCGGGCGGTTCATGAAGATGAACACCCTAGCCTTTGGTGTTTTATATATTTGGGGGGTATTTTGTGGGGAGGAAGATGATGATAGAGTCCCTCTTACAATGAGTTGGGGCCTCTATTTATAGATCCCCAAACTCCTCTCTAAAGGAGCGATCATGACCCTTTATTTTAGGGTATTAATTACAACCATAGATCTAATGAACAATATTAAATATTATTAAATCTACTATTACAATATCTTGTCAGTCTTCGATATCTTCAATGATTTTGACCCTCGATTCTGTCGAGGCGGAGAGATCTGACGAGGTCGAAGTGCTTGATGAGGCCAAGAGGTTTGACGAGGTCGAGGTTCGTTCACCTCGAATAGTTGCGGTGGCTCATCTACCGGGTTATTTAGTGCTGAGATCCTGTTATCGAGGCCTAAACCCTGGTTCCGGTATACCCGGGTTCTGAGTTAGTATTTAGGCCAAATATTGAATTATTCATGGTACAACAATTATCCCCAAGATTGAGCTCTGACGATAGTCGGAGTTTGATCTTGATCTTTGTTTGAATCGTGCTTTATTTGCCCCCGAGTCTACTAATAGGATTGCTCGGGTGCCCTGTGGTTCCTCGATGGCAGAGCCTTGATGGGAATATCTTCTATTATCTTTGGATTGGTGAATTCTGCAACAACGGGGAACAATCCTCCATCGTACCCCCGAGTCGAGAGTTCTTCTATGCTCGTACTTTGAGATGAGGCTCTCAGTATGAGTCTTTTCTGTGCTCGTCGAGAGCTTGAGCTCATCGAGAGACTTGACTTTGCTCGTACTTTGAGTCGAGGCTCTTAGTACGAGACTTTTCTGTGCTCGTCGAGAGCTTGAGCTCGTCGAGAGGCTTGACTGTGCTCGTACTTTGAGTTGAGGCTCTTAGTACGAGGCTTTTCTATGCTCGTCGAGAGCTTGAGCTCGTCGAGAGACTTGACTGTGCTCGTACTTTGAGCGAGGCTCTTAGTACGAGACTTTTATGTGCTCATCGAGAGCTTGAGCTCGTCGAGAGGCTTGGTTGTGCTCGTACTTTGAGTCGAGGCTCTTAGTACGAGACTTTTCTGTGCTCGTCGAGAGCTTGAGCTCATCGAGAGACTTGACTATGCTCGTACTTTGAGTCGAGGCTCTTAGTACGAGGCTTTTCTGTGCTCGTCGAGAGCTAGAGCTCGTCGAGAGGCTTGCCTATGCTCGTACTTTGAGTCGAGGCTCTTAGTACGAGACTTTTCTGTGCTCGTCGAGAGGCTTGATTGTGCTCGTACTTTGAGTCGAGGCTCTTAGTACGAGGCTTTTCTATGCTCATCGAGAGCTTGAGCTCGTCGAGAGACTTGATTGTGCTCGTACTTTGAGTCGAGGCTCTTAGTACGAGACTTTTCTGTGCTCGTCGAGAGACTTGACTGTGCTCGTACTTTGAGTCGAGACTCTTAGTACGAGACTTTTCTGTGCTCGTCGAGAGGCTTGACTGTGCTCGTACTTTGAGTCGAGGCTCTTAGTACGAGGCTTTTCTATGCTCGTCGAGAGCTTGAGCTCGTCGAGAGACTTGACTGTGCTCGTACTTTGAGTCGAGACTCTTAGTACGAGACTTTTATGTGCTCGTTGAGAGCTTGAGCTCGTCGAGAGGCTTGGCTGTGCTCGTACTTTGAGTCGAGGCTCTTAGTACGAGACTTTTCTGTGCTCGTCGAGAGCTTTAGCTCATCGAGAGACTTGACTATGCTCGTACTTTGAGTCGAGGCTCTTAGTACAAGGCTTTTTTGTGCTCGTCGAGAGCTTGGGCTCATCGAGAGACTTGACTGTGCTCGTACTTTGAGTCGAGACTCTTAGTACGAGGCTTTTATGTGCTCATCGAGAGCTTGAGCTCGTCAAGAGGCTTGGTTGTGCTCGTACTTTGAGTTGAGGCTTTTTGTACGAGGCTTTTCTGTGCTCATACTTCGAGACGTGTCTCTAGGTACGAGTCTTTTGTTACTTCGAGACGTGGCTCTAGGTACGGGTCTTTAACTATACCGCCTAAAAAGGCTTGTATGTTAGCGCTCGCCTGTGAGTATACCTCGTAGGGAGTCTTTTGCCCCTTTGAGATCGTATCTCGTCCGGGGACTTTTGTGCCATCCCGATGTATATCGGCGAGATTGGTCTTGTGCTCTAGGGAGGTTTGGCCTCTTAAAGAGTCTGACGTGCCTAGATCGAGATCTTGTTCAACCTAGGGCTTTTTCCCTCTAAGGTGGATGACTTGAAGCGACTACACTAGCTTCTACTAGTAGCTACCCCGCAAGAGTACGGGTTCACTGTAGTATGGGCAAGTATAGGGACCAAGTAGTATCGAACCCAAGGGATAGTGTATATGCGAATAGATCCCTGAAGATCTACGCGTCGTAGTTAATATGAGTGTAATGTTTTTGGATTTTTGAAAGATTAATTAAAAGACTAAAATAAACTAAGTAAACTAAAGAATGAAAAAGAACGAATTAACTACGGGTTGTTTTCTAATGAGAGATGGTGATGCTTAGGATAGGAATCCCTACGTATACTAACGGAGCAGGTACATAATCAAAGTAATCGTGACAAACAAGAATTAACCTAAGTAAAAGATCGTAGAATGAAAGCTCAAGATTTCTCACCCTAATACTTTATCCTAGCAATCAACTTCACTAATCCACTAACAAGTTAATAGATAGCGCTTAATTAATGAGACCCTAATTTAACTAAGGTGATGCGGTCGTCCTCCTTCGCTAAACCGGTAGATGAATTAACCTTTACTAAACCTTCTCGTTAAGACTACTAATTGTTATTGAGTGATGCGGTCGTCCTCTCTCTAACACTTTCGTACGAAATTCAAAGGTAGAGTTAAGATTAATTATATGAATTCATTAATTAAGAGAATTAAAACTAACGTCACCAATTACCTTAATTACGTACCCACATCCTACTTCTACGAGTTCATCCTAACCCAAGCATGCAAGGGTTTTAGCCGGACATGGTTATAACAAAAATAAAAGCAATAGAAGAAACAACGAACAAAAACATAATGAATTGAACGAAGAAAATAAGAAACATGAACTAGGGTTTTAAAATAAAATAATTCTAAGAACTGAAATTTAATTAACTAAAACGAAGTTCAAAGCGTTTAAAGTAATCAAGCTAATGAAAAGAAATTAAGAAACGAAAAGAAATTAAGAATTCGTATGAAAAACCTCAACAACGTAAAAGTAAAGCTTGCTCGTTCTTCTCCTCTTCCTCTCTCTAAAAACTAAGTCTAAAAGTGATTTCTAAAGTTGGGGATCCTTCAAAACGTGTTTGGAAGAGGTATATATAGGCACCGGGTCGAAACGGGAGTTAATGGGCCGAAAATACGCATCCGGAGGCGAAAATACGTGCGCGCTCGAGCAAAACGCTCGAGCGGTGGCGCTCGAGTGATTCGCTCGAGCGCCAAAACTGTTCTGTAAGTTTTTGGCCGCTCGAGTGATTCGCTCGAGCGCCGGCGCTCGAGCAAATCGCTCGAGCGCTGGCTGCTGTGCACTCGTTCGTAAAATCTTCATATCTCCTCAACCGGGAGTCCGTTTTGGCCGATTCAAAGTCCTACGAACTCCTCTTTTCGCCCTCTATCCATCTATGAAAACCAAAGAGACAAATTAATAATTTTATAAAAATGATACTCATTTGACTCCAAGCACTCATCGAAAACACTCAAAACATGGGCAAATCGGGCACCAAAACATAACAATTTCACGCCTAATCAACCCCCCCAAACTTACCATGTTGCTTGTCCTCAAGCAACGAAATAATAAGTCAAGTGAAATTGTTAGGAATGAATCAAGAATCAAATCATGCAAGTAATTGAACTCGAGCTTCAAAGATCGATCACACGTATACTAACTCACCTTCCTTCATCATACTCATGCAACAACAACAAGAAACACCAAGATCAAACATGGATGTGCACTCAACGATGTGTTTCACTCCCTTACAAGTGTATAACAGTGTTTAAGGGACTCACTCAATCAATCAATCACACATATTGGCAGCCATAGGCTTGTAAGCACTCTCAACTCCGACCATACTCTAGAAATCAATGCCGAATCAAAAAGGACTTTTCTCAAGGTTGTAATGTAGGCTCTTTGGACGGGTGGGATAACAATATGGGGTAAGTGACTCAAGTGAATGGAGAATAGAAAAATCAACTTTGGCACTTTGAGATTAGGAACAGAATCACTTCAACATTTGCAATCAATACACTTTAATTCCACTACTCTCAACACTTCAATTTTTTTCTTTCTCACTCTTTCACTTTTTTTTTCAATCACCTTTTTTTTTCTCTCTTTTTTTTTTCGCACAAACACATGAGCTCATTTTTTTTCTTTTGCTCATTCTCAATTTTTTTTTTTTGTTCTTTCCCACAACTCAAAACTTCATCACACCTTCTTCTCATATTCACTCAACAAACAACCTTTTCCTTTTTCAACTCAATTCACTCCCTTCATATTCACACTTTCCTATTCTCCACTCAAATTGGGACAAAAAGGCTTAGGAATTGGAATAGTGTTCATATGTGCTAGCAAATAAAATAGGCTTTAGGCTCAAAGGGGCTAACAAGGGATTCAATGTCATTGGTAAGGAAATTTTTTGGCTAAGTGGCTCAATAAAAACAAAGATGGCCTAAGATCACATTCGGCATATCAAACTAGACACAATCAAGAAGCAAGAGCACATGCAAGTTCTAGCATCCTCTAAGGTGACGATCCACTCACAAACGAAAAGATTAATTAATGCATTTAAAATCTCGTAAGGCACAACTCTCACAGCTTTCACATCCATGCTAGTCCTAGTGAATTCTCACTCTTGTCATACAAGTACTCAAAAGAAAAATTTACAAGCATACAAGTTCTTTCTCAACTCAGCTCAAACTCAAACACTCACACAAAAGAATTTCTAACTCAGCCTCACAATTCACCCTACTCATCAAATCATACTCAAAGATAGCAATCAACAAGCATAAGGTGATTGATAGGCATAAAATATTGAGTAACAAAACAAATTAATAATAGCCCAAGGAGTATCTCAAGGCACCAAATAACTAACTCAACTCAAAGATAAGGGGTGCTCCGGTGCAATGTAACAAGAAAACATATAAAAAAAAACTCCACCCCCCCAAACTTCGACCTTGCTAGAGGTCTAAGTTTGGGGTTGTGGGTTACCTCAACCGAACAATTCAGTTTCTCTCAATAGCTTTGCACACTCCCTTGTCTCAAGTTGGTTCCTTCAATCTAAATAACTCCATGATACCTTTACTCCTTTAGAGACAAGCCTACAAAATAAAACTCTCAAGTACGAGGTTAAACATACGACTCAACAATATCCTAGTAACATAAAAGGAAAATAACTAAAAAAAACACTCAAAAGCAAATAAAAATGGGTTGCCTCCCATTCAGCGCTATTTTTAAGGTCCTCATGCCGGACCAAGCTCAAAGGAGCTTATGGGACATCATACTCAAGTTTACCTCCCTCACTCTCATAAGAGTGGTGTTTGAACTCCTTTCCTTGATGCCCCACCATTATGAGTACCTTTGCTTTCTTCCCATCCCCAAGTGTTATGGGTCTCAACTCCTTCTTGCCTCTATCTGGAGGAGTCTTACTAAACAATTTCTTGAGTTTGGACTTTTTCTTCTTAACTCCTCCTTTCCCGTCTAACTGGACCACGTCCACTTTCTTCACCTCTTCATCCTTCAACTTCTTCACTTCATCCCTATCAAAATAATCAAGAACATAATGTTCATGGGTTAAGTAATTGAGTGAAGGATTATAAAATTCATGAATATCAGAAGGATTAGGGATAGAAGGCGTGTCTTCAACACGAGGATCAATTGCATCCATGCAATACAAGCTCTCGTCCTTCTTCGGGTGTTTCATGGCTTCATATAGGGAGATCTTCACTTCTTGACCATCAACCTTCAGCGTAATCTTCCCGTTTGCCACGTCTAGCACCATCCCCGCCGTAGCTAAGAACGGTCTTCCCAAGATCAGGGGCACGTGCTCATCTTCCTCCATCTCTAGCACTACAAAGTCGGCTGGAAAGATGTGATCTCCAACTCTCACTAGAACGTCTTCAACAACACCTTGAGGTCGAGTAATAGACCGATCGGCAAGTTGAAGCGTCATCATTGTGGGTTGAAGTTCAACACCTTCCAACTTCTTGAAAAGCGACAACGGCATGAGATTGATGCTCGCCCCGAGGTCGCACAACGCTCCCTTCTTGATCCCATTCCCGATATCACATAGGATCGTGAAACTCCCGGGATCTTTCAGCTTTGGTGGAAGCGCCTTGTGCACTAACGCACTCACCTCGTGGTTCAGCTGCACCAACTTCGGCTCATCCACTCGCCGTCTTTTCGCGATCAAGTCCTTCAGAAACTTCGCATAATGCGGCATCTGTTCCAAAGTATCATAAAAAGGAATATTAATATGCAATTGTTTAAAAACATCAAGGAACTTAGCAAATTTTTCATCAAGCTTCTTTTTCATGAAGCGCTGTGGATATGGGACGGGTATCACAGATTTTGGTACCCCCCATTCATCTCTTTCTGTTTCTTTCACTTTCTCCCTTGCTTCCTTTGCCTTCTTCCACTTAGGAACTCTCTCTATCTCCTCAAAGTCTTTCCCCTTCTGGGACTCATCTATATCTTCATGCTTCTCAATCCCTTTACTTTCAATCCCCTTCTCAACTTGGGGCGTCTCAGAATCAGCAGGCATCTGAGGACCTTCATAATTGGTTCCACTTCTAAGCTGGATCGCCTTGCACTGCTCTTTCGGATTCCCTTCCGGCATTCTATTCACTAATTTTGCAATTTGGCTCATCTGGAGCTCTAAAGAGGTGAACCTTCGATTGTTCTCTTGTTGAGTTCTAGTCCACTCAACGTTCATCTTCTGGAGCTCTTGATCACGTTGATCACCCTTCTTGTGCAACTCCTTCACATCGTACTCCAAGGATGACAACCGCTTGCTCCCTTCCTCCACCTTCTGAAGGATCGCTCTCAACATTTCCTCGGTTGATGCACCGCCTTCTCCACCAGGAGGTTTAGACCCCGGATCAACACCTGCAGGAACAGTAACACCAGCTTTTGGGTTAGCATAAGAAAAATTATCATTCTTCCTCCATGTGTTTTGAGGAAGTTGCTGGCCTCCTTGAACTCCTTGTATGTTCCTCCATTGATTTTGAAGTGGCTGAGGGCCTGGAGGCACAAATGGTTGGCCATAAGAAGGCCTTCCATACTGATTTCCACCTTGGTAGCCATTCTGATTGTAATACGGACCTCCCATGTAATTGGCTACCTCTTGCTGTCCACTTGGTTGGTCTACTCTCTCATTCTCTACTGCATGCTCTCCAACCAAACTCTTCCCCAACTCGAGGTTGTTGATCTTTTCCATCATGGCCATCAGCAGCCTTCTAGTCCCTTCTCCCTCCTCAACCTGATGCACTCTTTGCAAATCTGCATCCACACCCCAAGCACCGGCATTCGTGACAATGTTGTCCACGATCTCCCTACACCTCTCTATGCCTTGGTTCAAAAATGCTCCGCCCGCACAGGCGTCTAAATGGTCTTGCCCCGTCTTGTTGGCACCACTATAGAAGAACGCCATAATGTCTCCTTCGTTGTACCCGTGCTGCGGGCACTCAATCAGCATGTTCGAGTATCTCTCCCACGCTTGGCGTAAATCCTCTCCAGACTTCTGGCGAAAGGACGAGATCTCAATTCTAGCCTTGATCGTCCTAGATGGAGGGTAGAATCGCTCGAGGAACAGACGCTCGAGCTCGGCCCAAGTGGTAATACCTCCCCGCGGGAGCGTATTATCGTACCACTCCTTAGCTATTCCCGTCAGTGAGAATGGGAACAACCTAAGCCTCTTGGCATCTTCAGACATGCCATTGTAATTGAATGTTGAGGCTATCATGAGAAAGCTCCTCAAGTGTGTATGAGGATTCTCCTTCCCGATCACCCCTTTGAACTGATTCTCGGTCAGCAGCTTTAAAATCCCCGGTGATATCGAGAAGTTGTTCGCCTCAACAGGAGGTAAAGCCACTCCATCATAGTACCGCTGTGGCTGCGCTGCAAACCTCCCTCTAATCGCCATATTATGATCTACGTTCTGAGGAACGTATGGAGGATTAGCAGCTGGTACGGGTACTTGTTGGGGTGGTGGTTGGTAAACAGGTGGTTGATTATAGACTGGGGGTGGAGGATACGGGTATGGTGGGTAAGGATAAGGTGGGTATGGGTAATGTTGGTATGCTGGGTTGTGGAAAGGGTTATTCGGGTTATTCGGGTTTTGTGGGTAAGCAGGATTGTTCAGAGGATTTGGGACTAGGTTCTGAGCTGGATTGTTCACATTTTGTGCACCCGGGTTCTGGCTACTACTATCTACGAACTGGTCTTGATTCTGACCACCACTCCCTCCAGAGCCATCAACCCGGTCTACTGCCTGATTGAACTCGTTAGCAGCATTGTCCAACTCATTATTGAGGTCCATTGGTCCCTTCCCTAAGTCGTCTGCGTTCATTCTTCTCAAGAAAGCTCTGTTCCTTCTAGCTATTGTCTCAGGATCCAACGGTATTCTCTCTTCGCTCGTATTCCCTTGTGAGCGTGTTCTCATAAACCTGACACACTAGCAGATGGATCAAAACGCAACTGCCGAATAAATGAAAATAAAAATAAGAAATAAAAACAGAAAATAAGCACCCACTACTAACTACTAAGCTATCGACAAGTCCTATTCAAAGAGCATATAACGCCTTCCCCGGCAACGGCGCCATTGACTTGAAGCGACTACACTAGCTTCTACTAGTAGCTACCCCGCAAGAGTACGGGTTCACTGTAGTATGGGCAAGTATAGGGACCAAGTAGTATCGAACCCAAGGGATAGTGTATATGCGAATAGATCCCTGAAGATCTACGCATCGTAGTTAATATGAGTGTAATGTTTTTGGATTTTTGAAAGATTAATTAAAAGACTAAAATAAACTAAGTAAACTAAAGAATGAAAAAGAACGAATTAACTACGGGTTGTTTTCTAATGAGAGATGGTGATGCTTAGGATAGGAATCCCTACGTATACTAACGGAGCAGGTACATAATCAAAGTAATCGTGACAAACAAGAATTAACCTAAGTAAAAGATCGTAGAATGAAAGCTCAAGATTTCTCACCCTAATACTTTATCCTAGCAATCAACTTCACTAATCCACTAACAAGTTAATAGATAGCGCTTAATTAATGAGACCCTAATTTAACTAAGGTGATGCGGTCGTCCTCCTTCGCTAAATCGGTAGATGAATTAACCTTTACTAAACCTTCTCGTTAAGACTACTAATTGTTATTGAGTGATGCGGTCGTCCTCTCTCTAACACTTTCGTACGAAATTCAAAGGTAGAGTTAAGATTAATTATATGAATTCATTAATTAAGAGAATTAAAACTAACGTCACCAATTACCTTAATTACGTACCCACATCCTACTTCTACGAGTTCATCCTAACCCAAGCATGCAAGGGTTTTAGCCGGACATGGTTATAACAAAAATAAAAGCAATAGAAGAAACAACGAACAAAAACATAATGAATTGAACGAAGAAAATAAGAAACATGAACTAGGGTTTTAAAATAAAATAATTCTAAGAACTGAAATTTAATTAACTAAAACGAAGTTCAAAGCGTTTAAAGTAATCAAGCTAATGAAAAGAAATTAAGAAACGAAAAGAAATTAAGAATTCGTATGAAAAACCTCAACAACGTAAAAGTAAAGCTTGCTCGTTCTTCTCCTCTTCCTCTCTCTAAAAACTAAGTCTAAAAGTGATTTCTAAAGTTGGGGATCCTTCAAAACGTGTTTGGAAGAGGTATATATAGGCACCGGGTCGAAACGGGAGTTAATGGGCCGAAAATACGCATCCGGAGGCGAAAATACGTGCGCGCTCGAGCAAAACGCTCGAGCGGTGGCGCTCGAGTGATTCGCTCGAGCGCCAAAACTGTTCTGTAAGTTTTTGGCCGCTCGAGTGATTCGCTCGAGCGCCGGCGCTCGAGCAAATCGCTCGAGCGCTGGCTGCTGTGCACTCGTTCGTAAAATCTTCATATCTCCTCAACCGGGAGTCCGTTTTGGCCGATTCAAAGTCCTACGAACTCCTCTTTTCGCCCTCTATCCATCTATGAAAACCAAAGAGACAAATTAATAATTTTATAAAAATGATACTCATTTGACTCCAAGCACTCATCGAAAACACTCAAAACATGGGCAAATCGGGCACCAAAACATAACAATTTCACGCCTAATCAGTGGATTCCTCGACGAGGGACTTTTACTCACTAAGAGACTGAGTTCGTCATGAGTGGGTGCTCGTCGAAAGTCGAAGCTCATCGAGAGGCTTTTTCTATATCTACGCCGGTGAAGGCAGATAAATCGACGCCAGTGAAGACAGATAAAATTCGCTAATGAAGGCGAAAAGTCGACGCTAGTAAAAGCGGACTAGTCGACGCCGGTGAAGGCGGACAAAATTCGCTAATAAAGGTGAAAAGTCGACGCTAGTAAATGCGGGCTGTAATATTGAATTTTTTACATTCAATTTTGTTTCAGATTTTCCAAAATAAATATTTAGATATAGGTATCCATGCCCCCGACTTTTAATGTATTAGCAAATATTTTGCGAGTTGCAATACATTAAAAGGAAGTTTATCGGAGAAAAACCTGATACGGATGGGCAAAAGGACTGCCTGTAGATTCTTTGAGTCGTTGTAGTGACTCCGGACTGCTGTGTGAATTTTTCCGACTCGAAAACTTCTAAAAAATGATCTAATAACTCCTTTGCAATGGGCCAACAGTTTGTTGATGGGATAAAAAAAACTCGAGACTTCCTTTTAAATAACAGACCCACTTGCTCCTTGAATAAAAGACCAAATCCATTTTATAGATTATTTGGCCCAACAACTTCTTCATTAATTAAAAAGGGCCCAATTGCCTAAATCACTTCGGCCCGATACCTTTTCTCCTCCATTAACCCAATTAGATGAATGAGTTTCCAGAATCTTCACGGTCAATTTCCAGAATTCAAGCGACACAAATAGAGTTCTTCCACTGGGGGTTTTGCGTGGCCGCGCTAATATGGTTAATTTGGGATGAGATTGATGTTGACTGAGGCTGTGTTCGATGCCGATTGAGGCGACGGACGGTGGACTGGGATCGCCAAGGCGGCGATTGGCCGTGGCGGTAAAGCAACGACACTCGCGAGCGGTTGGAAACGAATTGTTGCTGCGGTGTCGGTGAGCAATTTTCCGGCCGTGGTGGTGATAGCCTGAGGTTTCTCGCCAGGGAAGCCGAGGTCGGCGCTTGGCGGCATGTGGTCGATCCTTGCGCTAGGTGTTCGGCCTCGACGGGGGCTTGGCGTCTAAACGAGGGCCCGGGTATTGGTGGAGGAGGGCTGTCGTGTTGATTCGAGAGGTGGCAGCATTAATTGGTAGTGAATACGGTCGGGATTGGCGGTCGCTGGTGTTGACTGGATCGCGTGGCGGTGGTCTTCACGAGATGGCGGGGATGGTCGAGGTGCTCGGCCTCGGCGGTTGCTACCGGTCGGCAGCAGCCGAGATCTCCTCTGTTGGAGGGCACTGGTCGGCGTCGTCCCATAGAGATGGTGTACGAGTCCGTCTCTCGGTGGTTGAGGACCGAGGCCTCCAATTTGCGGCGTCGAGCATTAGACCATCTCTAATGCTATGAGGCAAATTGCCTCAAAAAATCATCAATTTGCCACCAAATTTGCCTCAAACAGTAAAATCATCTACAATCATTAAACTCAAATTCTAACTCAAATGAGAATATTCTCTAAAATATTCTTAACTTTAATTTTTTATTACATTTTATCCAATATTTGTTTCTAATTAAATATATTTCATCATATTTACCACTAAAATAAAATAAATTAAACAAACTAAATTAATTAATGTTGTCTTATTATATTTATGTTAGTTATAATTTGTGTTCGTATTGATAAAAAAATCAAGTTGTATATTTGTTATTTTTAAATTATCATAAATATTAATGCCACATAAAATAAAAATTACAATTAATATGGCATAATACTATCACAAAATCACCTAAATCTAAAAAAAAAAAAAAGGAGAAAGACATTTGCGTCTGGAATAGTATATGGCAAAAGGGTATACATTTGCCACAAAGAAAAGGTTGGTGTCTATTTGAGGTCATAATTGCCTCAGCTTTAGAGAACCATTTCTGTAGCAAATAGCCTTTGCCTCAGCATTGGAGATGGTCTTAGCCGAGTTGAGCGGGAATGGTGATCGTGCACCGGTTACTAAGGGTGTTCAACGATGAAAAAGGGTTTCGCTCTTGGAGTTTGATACGAATTCGGTATTGGAGTTTGGTGTCGCTCCTCGATGATGCGGCCGAGCTGGCATTGTGCTTTCGATTCGGGGATGTGATGGCCGATGTGGCCAGGATGATGTATTGAGGTTGTAACCGATAGGGGATTCACCTTGGTCATTGTCGTCGTCTTCGATTAGGGGGCCCGTAGCTTTGGTTCGAGGCTGGCCGTTGTAGGGCCGTACTCGGCAATTGCCGATGTTTTAATATGGAGGTTGATTCCAATGGTTTGAGACTAATGCCGAGGTGGTTGTGTGCCGAGATGACATATAGAGATTGAGATACAAGGGGAAAACGACCTCGTGGATGGGGGCGTCGACCTCGGGGAGAGATGCCGGCCTCGGCGAAAGGCTCGCCCGCCCTCGCTGTGCCTCGGCAGTGATGTTGGCTCGGCCTCAGAGGTGTTGATGGCCAAGTTCGATGGAGGCTTGTGGTCGACCTCCTATGGTAAGCGAGGAAAAATTGATCTCGGCCTCGATGGAGGGATGCTGGCCTCGGCGGAGGGGACGTCGACCTCGGGGAGTGACGTTGGCCTCGGCAGAGGAGGCATCAACCTCGGTGGCACACAAATCGATGCTGGGACAGGTAATCTTTAACTTTATCAGATAAGATCTTCTTTGTTGACTGAGTAGTGGTTGGGAGTTGGTAATAGTTGTGTACTCTCCCATCCCGTGACCTTGATGGCTACAGTACTGGCAACAGTGAGATAAAACCATTTTTATTTTCCTTTTCTTTTGGCCTGTTTCTGAAATTTCTTTCAGTTCTTCATAGGGCAGCACCGGTATGAACGGCTCAGGTGCGGCGGCTATGGACTTGGTTGTTGAGAGGCGGAATCGAGCTTTAGACGGGGAACACCCACCGGTGCCGGTTCATTGGCTTGCCTTTTCGAGTAGATGATTCTGATTGGTAAGATTAGAACTAGCAGATTTCTGCGAATTTCCTATGGTAGGAAAATTGACGTGAACCTGTTGAGATTTTGTAGAGCTTTGAAGCCATGGAAAATTTCCGTAAATTTTCCGAATGTATCTTTGATTTGAGAATGTATAAATGGGAATTTGTGTATACGTGAGACTTGGTTTCTTTTCTCAGCATGTGTGCGTATAGATATAGAGAGAAAAGAGCAGGGTGAATATTGGTATTTTTTCTGGTTTTATGAATAGAGCCATAGAAATTTGATGATAGCGTTCATTGTAAATTCCTTGTGGCCTGTGAAGGTATGAGATTTCTGGTTTCTCGAAATAATGAATGAAGGGCTGGTTCTCTGGACATTTGTATATTTGAGATGTTCCTTTGAGGATTTTGGTTTTTATTTGTAAAGAGGCGAACACAATGAATGGTTCTGTTGAATTTCTTGACTCATGAATTCACGAGTTGGAGTTTTTCTTTGTAGCAAAGGAATATATCTCTTTTGTTTGGTAGTGATTGAAAATTCATGATTAAGGTTTCAAAACGGGTCTGTAAGTTGGTGAAATGAAGAAATGATAGCAGTAGTTCCTAAATTTCACCATTAGTGAATGAATGAAAGTTTTCACAAAATGAATACTTAGCTTTGACGATTTCTTGACGGTTGTCTTGATGAACTATGTGTACCCTCCTTCTAGCGCCAATTATTGTTACCGTATTTATCCGTATATCGGGGTAGGACACTTTGGACGGTATAACATATAAACGGGTACGAAACACGAAGAACTCAAGCACTGCAGGAAAAACCGAGAGGTTCCTCCCTTGAATATGGCTTCGGGCGGTTCATGAAGATGAACACCCTAGCCTTTGGTGTTTTATATATTTGGGGGGTGTTTTGTGGGGAGGAAGATGATGATAGAGTCCCTCTTACAATGAGTTGGGGCCTCTATTTATAGATCCCCAAACTCCTCTCTAAAGGAGCGATCATGACCCTTTATTTTAGGGTATTAATTACAACTGTAGATCTAATGAACAATATTAAATATTATTAAATCTACTATTACAATATCTTGTCAGCCTTCGATATCTTCAATGATTTTGACCCTCGATTCTGTCGAGGCGGAGAGATCTGACGAGGTCGAGGTGCTTGACGAGGCCGAGAGGTTTGACAAGGTCGAGGTTCGTTCACCTCGAACAGTTGCGGTAGCTCGTCTACCGGGTTATTTAGTGTTGAGATCCTGTTATCGAGGCCTAAACCCTGGTTCCGGTATACCCCGATTCTGAGTTAGTATTTAGGCCAAATACTGGATTATTCGTGGTACAACAGATATAACTTCAGTTGAGATCAAATATATAATGGTTTATGTCGACTCCGTATATGTCTCGACTTCCTATTTTGCATATTGCTCAAAGCTCTACCAATGGCGGCTTGGCAATCACAATGTATCATAACATAGGGTACATATTTCTTCCAACATGGAATATCTTCAAGGAAGTTTCGAAGCCATTCTGCTTCTTCACCAGCTGGATCTAAAGCTATGAATTCTGTATCTATTGTGGAACAGGCTATACTGATCTGTTTCGTGGATTTTCAGGACACGATTGCTTCTCCATTAGTGAAAATATATCTACTAGTGGAAAAAGAATCTTTAGTGTCTGATATCCAGTTAGCATCACTATACCTTTGTTTACAGCTGGATTCCTCGTGTAATGAGGCCCAAAATCGAGTGTATACTTCAAGTATCTTAACACTCTTCTGAGAGCTTTTCAATGCTCAGCACTTGGATTACTCGTGTAATGACTTAATTTATTCATTCAGCATGCAATGTCAGGAAGTGTGCAATTTGTAATGTACATCACACTTCCTATGACCCTTGCTATTCCAATTGATCCACTGAAGGACCTCTATTTTTAATCAAATGCACATTGAGTTCCATAGGTGCTTTCGTAGGTGGATTATAAAAAACATTGAATCTCTTTAACGCTTTCTCCACATAATGAGACTGAGTTAATGGAATTTTATTTGGTGTCCTACTGATCTTGATTCCTAGAATCACATCAACAACACCCATGTCTTTCATGTCGAAATTACGACCTAACATACACTTCGTATTATAGCGAAGATCATGATCATTACTCATGATCAGCAATGTCACCAACATAAAGACACACTACGACAAACCCTTTAGGTGTTTCTTTCACGTAAACACATTTATCACAGTCATTAATACGAAAATCATTTGATAACATCATGTCATCAAATTTCATGTATAGGCATATGGCGTGTATTGATTTCATCCACCTCTTTATTTGATTGAGATTGTAACTCTGAATACTATCATTTGTATTTATTTACTGTATTCCCTTTCTGTTTAAGCAGTTAAAAAAAATAACCAAGTGGAGTAGGTACTCATGCCCTCACAAAGTATTAAGAAAATAACTTACAACAACATGAAAAGAACTGCTAGAAACAAAAGAAAAACAAATGAACTAAACTCTTTTCCCTATGAAAAGGCTGCAACCTCTAAACAATTATTTTTTCAGCCAATTTCTAGGACTAACTAATCATTCATCAATTGAAATGCTTCTCAACTTGTTGTTACTTTTGTGGTGTAGATACCATTTTGTGCATGCTTATTTTGCGATAAGGTGTACCTATATAATCACTGGTTTAAATGTTTTCAAAAGATTGGATTACCATCTCATATTTTTAATCTAACAAAACAATATAAGCTATTTATTTTAATATTTCAAACTCCAATTATGTCATAAAGGTCTCAAGAGCAACTTATGGATCATGAATCTGTATAAAGTAATTAAAATTTAATAATAACTTTGATTAGGTTTTCTTTTTTCTTATATACCGATTAAATCACTTCACACATGCGAGTAATTTCTCAAAGACCTTGGAAATGAGAAACAATCATGATCTAGGAACATGTCATATTTTATATATAACTGCTTGATTCGTCTTGTAATTGCATTCGATTGTATGTGGTTTATAGTCGTTTTTAGCATTTTAGAACTTGATTTGATTGCATTTATCATCTCGTTACTCAATTATATGTTTTTCTCGAGTACTCACCTTTTATGCAGGAATATGGTTTAAAGATGATAGGGAATTTTGTGAAAAATGACGTCGAGAAGGTCAAAGATAGGCAAAATGAACTAAAAAGGAAGTTACTCGGCCTAGTCAAGTAGTCACTCGGCCGAGTGAAGGCTACAACCTTTTTCACTCGGCCATGAGGAAATATTTTCACTCGGTCGAGTGAAGTTTTTAGGGCAACCGAGCAATGGCTACGACATTTTTCACTCGGCCAAGGCTTGAAAAAGGTCACTCAGTCGAGTGACTTGCAAATCAAAGAGATTGAGTGATGCCTACGATGTTTTTCACACAGACAAGAAGAAAGGGGGGATTACTCGGCCAAGTGAAGACCCACTCTGCCGAGTGACATGTATTTGGAATTTTCAAGATTTTCGAGGACTTAATTGCAAGAATCAAACATGGACATTTTGGGAGGTGTATAAAAGGCGAAGTTCAGAACATTTGGAGCACTCTCTCACAATCTTAGATCTCCAATTCCTTAGGAAGATTTTCCTTCAAGTTACGTTCCATTTTCTTTAGAAATTACCTTCAAGCACCATAGTTAGTTTCAATTTCAGTTGTTGATTAAGTAATCAGCTGAGAACTACCATTTGTAGTTGAGATATTTTTCAATTCAAGCATGGATTCAAGAGTTTTGTTGAGTATCTCCTCAATTAGGTGTTATCTTCTCTTAACTTTGTAAATTCCTTTGTTCAATTCTATTCTCATGGTTTTCTCTTATATTTATATGGTTGATTTGTTGATTATGATGATTGTTAGTTAAATTCATTGTGTTTGGGTGTTTAGAATTGCATGGGTAATTGAGTTGATGGGATTTTTCAGTCTTCGTTTATTAGTAAAAATAGGAGTTTATGAAACATTGTAAAATAGTTGTTTAATGAAATGAAAGTATTGAGTTTTATTAATTTTCATGGTTTATCGATGTTATTCCAGAATTTGTTGAATAAATGGAATTACATGTTTAATCACATTGTATTTATCCGAGTATTCTCAGAATCAACGAATAATATGTTTATCTCGTGCTCTCACTGCATCTCTAAATTTAAAATATAAAAGAACACTATACGCACTAAAATTACCACAACCCAACAAAAAAAAAACCTTAATGGTAATGAAAAAGCATCACTAAATTCCCTCTGAGCAAAAGACGGTTTCTTTAACACGAGGAACATAAATTATTAAGTCATTGTCTCTGATAATGAGTTAGGAATGAATATAGAACTGAATTATTTAGAAATAACAAATAGAGGTCGAGATTAACAATTTACTATCGGTAATTTTGAGTTCCGCAACATTTTTGTCTTCTTCTCCCAACATCTTGTAATTGTCCAAATAAAAATCTAACACAAACTACACAATTAGTGTACGATATTTGCAGCGTCAAAGAAAATAGATTTAAAGGAAGTTCATAATAGAGAACAAATTAAATGAAAATAAAGTATGGATTTTGTCTGCAACTCCCTTCTTTCAATCTTCTACTTAGAGTAAGAATGAATATCAACTGTGTTAGCCACCTTCTGATACATTAAACATTAATAGCGAGAAGACCAACAAATTATAAGAACTACAAGTCTCTAGAAAAGTTGCAGTTTATTTGTTTAAGGGGGCTGATTTTTCAACTGGATGGAATGGAACCCTTAAGGCCAACTCTACTATCACCAGTTTTTGTAAAATCAAATATTTCTTCAGCACCACCACCTACCTTTGATGCCGGTTAAGACTTCAATTCCCAAACTTATGCTAAAACAGACGAATCAATTATAATAAAATATAATTTTTCACATCTTTTCAATCATTATAAATGATTGAACAAATAGTAATCCGGGATTTTATAAAACATCAAACTCACTGGGGCATTTTTCTCAAGACACCTAGATTACTGATTACTAAACACAAAACAAATACATATTGGTGCGCTCTTTTGACAAAACACTGCATGCCCAATAGACCAAACTCCAACACAATATCCCTCTTGTTGTTGGGCTACGAAATGATACAAACACCAAAAATAATTCAAACATGTTTCATTAAATTTTGCTTGAGAAAAACATATTTCTCTAAATAGGGGTTCCTCACAATATTTAAAGTTGATGGCTCGATTGAGTGATACAAAGCTCGCTTGGTTGATTAGGATTTCACCCAAATTCCAAGCTTCAATTTCTCTCATACCTTCAGTCCGGTTGTTCGTGCAGCCACTGTTCGTGTAATCGTGGCACTTGTTGTTCAATGTCATTGACATCTCCATCAACTTGATGTCAAGAATGCATTTCTGCATGACATTCTTGAGAAACCTATTCTTATGCCTCAGCCTTCGAGGCTCACTGATCCATGCTTTACAAATCATGTTTGTAAGCTCAAGAAGGCCCTTTATGGTCTTCGGCAAGCTCAGCACACCTGGTTTGATCATTTCAACTTTTTTTCTTATTAGTTCGGGTCTTGTTCGAAGTCTCTATGACACTTCCTTATTCTATCTTTATAATCTGATTACATTATACTTTTACTTCTTTATGGGGATGCCATTATTATTACTGGTAGTAACAAATCCATTTTGTAGGATTTTATTACTCGTGTTCACAAGGAGTTTGCAGTCAAAGATCTTGGTTCTCTCAGCTACTTTTTCGGTCTCGAGATAATCCATACTGATACTAGTCTTTTTCTTGGTCAAGAGAAGTACTCCCATGACATACTTACTCTTGCTTTTATGTTTGACTCGAAGCCAATTTCCACTCCTTTGCATGTGGGTGATTCTCTTGTTCGCGCTGAAAATCTTTACAAGGAACCAACTCTATATCACTCACTTGTTGGTGCTCTACAATACCTCACTATTACTCGCCCAGATTTGTCTTATGCAGTTAACCATGTCAGACAGTTCCTTCATAGTCCCACTGAAGAACATTTGGTTATTAAACATATAATCTGTTATGTCAAAGGGATGTTGTTGAGTTTTAGAGGCACGTAAACATGTAATACATGTGCAACGGAATAATTGTTTACCAACAACAAACAATTAATTGCATAATTAAATACGAGAAATCTTAAACAAGAATTATTACAGCATTTCATACGCGGAATCCTCTACTATGGTATTGATTAGACGTGAAATTGTGATGTTTTGTTGCCCGATTAGTCCACATATTGAGTGTTTTTTGTGAGTATTTAGAGTTATTTGATTACTGTTTGCATAAACTTATCAATTTGCTTATTTGGTGTGCATGATAGGAAAGAGAGCAAAAAATGGAGCTCATAGGATTTCAAATCGACTAAAACAGTCTCCCAGATGAGAAGATATGAAGGTTTTTCGAATAAGTGTACAACCAGTCGAAGGCACTTGACCGACACTCGACCAACACTCGACCAAGCACCAGGTGCTCGACCGAAAGTGGTCGAGCACCCCTGGAATGCTGGAGAAAAAAGGTGCTCGACCAGGGCCTCTGGTCGAGCGCCTGGCGCTCAGTGGCCTGGTCGAGCGGATCTAGGCGAAAATCTACGAAATCTTATAAATAGGCCCCGAGACCCTTATTTTAGACATTTAGACTCGATTTTTTGAAGGGGAACAAGGCAAAAAGGTGATTTTGGGTGTTGAGCAAGGATTTTAAGAGAAGAAACGAGGCTTTTATCATACGGATTCCATAGAATGATTAATTCTTTGAGCGATTTTGTTTTCTACTTTTGTTTTTGGATTCTTTGATAGATTTAGATCTAAATTCCAAATTTTGAGATTGATCTTCCAGATTTGTGTTCAATACAATTCATAGTTGATTTATGTTCTTGAAATTCTTGATTCATTTAATTATGTCTTTGCTTATTATCATCGTTATTGCTTGTGTTTACGTAATCACCATGCTAGGCTGAACCCGTGTATGTTTAGGGTAGGATGAACTCGTAGAAGTAGGATGTTGGTACGTAATTAGGATAATTCGTGATGTATAGTTTTAGTTCTCTTTATTATTGAATAATTCTAATAAACCCTAGAATAATCATAGAATTAAGTACGAAAAATGGTAAGGAGAGGATGACCGCATCACTCATTATCAATTAATAAACTTAAGGAGAGAGTTTTTGAAAGGGTTTATAATTAACCGATTTATCTAGGGAGGACGGCCGAATTACCCGAGTTAAATAAGGGCCTCAGTAATTAAGCGCAACTCATATAATTTAATTAGTGGGTAAGTGAAGTAAGTTGTGAGAGTTAAGTATTGGAGATATTTCTGAGCTTTTATTATTTCAATTCTTTATGCTGGATTAGGAAAGTTGATTGCCTAGTTTATAGTACACTCAGAATTTTAACTTGGAACATCACAATTATTTTAGTTAACGTACCAACTCCGTTAGTATACGTAGGGAATCCTATCCAAAGCATCATCTATCTTATTTGCACTTCAAATCGAAGTTAGTATAATTTTATTTATGTTTATTTGATAAAAGTTAGTAGAATACAATTAGAACATTAGTGTTGAAACGTAGGGAATCCTATCCAAAGTATCATCCATCTTATGTTTATTTGCACATCTTAATTGTATTGATTATCTTTTTTCAAATTTATTAGACTATATTACTATTTAATAATAATTATTTTTTGCATTGATAGGTACTCACATTGATAAGGAATATGAGGTTGAAAAATGGAAATCCACATGTCAATTCAAGCAATAGTAAAGTTGCTGAATTTTCTAATTGGATCCTTAAAGTTGGGGATGATAATCTTGGAGATGGAGGAGATGGTTTTGCTGATATTGAGATTACATAGGAACTTTTGATTTATGATTATGTTGATCCTGCTTTAGCTATTGTTAAAAGTATTTATTCATCTGGAACATATACTACACATACATAAATATTTTGAAGATAAAATAAACTTGTATTTACGCATAGAAATGTGGATTGTATCAGTTTTAGAAGATTATTTATATTATTCCTGGAGGTATAAAATTTTGTTTAACTTCTGATAGTGTTTACAAAATAAAGTTTTGAGATGTCGGTAATGAAGAGTTAATTTCAGTTTATTTTTTACTCCATCAAGTGTTCTGGAATGCCGAGCCGTTGTTTAGTTCTGAAGGAATGTTGTTCCAATTGTTATTCTCAGGAATATTGATAGTAAATCAGGATTGTGTAATGGTATAAGAATGATTAGTACTAGGCTGAGAAATCACATAATTGAAGCAAAAATCAATTCTGGAAGAAACATTGGAAACAAAGTTTTAATCCCAGAATGACATTGAATAATTCGGACAGTTTCCCATTGTGCTTTGCAATGACTATTAATAAAAGTCAATGATAATTTTTTTCAACCGTCGATTTGTACCTTCCAAAGTTAGTTTTCACCCACGACCAACTATATGTTGCAGTATTCAGAGTAAATAACAGAAATGTATTGAACTTTTTTGTCTTGATTCGGAAGACAAATCATCTAAATATACAACAAAAGTTATTTACAAAGAGATATTTAAAAATTTATAATTATTACTCTGATATTGAGTGTTATTTATATGAAACATAAATTTATTTTTCACTTTAAGACATTTGTAAATAATATTGAATCATACGTATAAATATTTAGCTTTAATCAATAATTCAATAATAAAATAAATTATTACATACTTTATTAGTATAAAGAAAAAAAAAATCTTTTTATTTGTATTACTTTTTTTTTTTAAAATTTTAATTTAAACCCACGAAATTCGCGGGGCTATAACTAGTCTTTATATATTTGAAGTGATTTATTTTCTTGTAAAACTGTTTTAAATCAACTATATATTAGTAGAAATCATCATCACCATATTCACGATGAATTCATATTTTTTTTCTTAATTCAATATTTCATATTTTGTTTCATTATTTCTTTTGAAAAAAAACCCCAAAAGAACGTGGAATCTCAATGATTATTAAGAAGATATATATATATATATATATATATATATATATATATATATATATATTAATAATTAATAAAAAAATATGCAATTGTGTATCACCACTATATTTTTTTCAATAATTGTTTACTATGAAACTTGTATCCCATTTGTTTAGCTCCAATTTATTGAGTTCAAATTTACGCCACATAGGATTTGTACTCATAAATGAAAGAGCTTATAGTGGTGGACATATAAGTTGGTGTCCATAGGTGAACATATAATCATTTCAATATTATGAATGTAGTTTGTATATAGGTTCATTTGGTTCCCTCTATTAAGCTGGTTTGCTTGTTTTTTCAAGATTAGTAAGTAGTTTGATTTTTACTTGATTGTTGCTCGAGAATTAATGCAATCTAATACTGTTTTTTTTAACCATCTTCTAGGACGATCTCAATTAGTTCCAGGCACCACTAAAAGGTCTATTATAGTAATAAAAGATGAAAGTAACGACAAAGAAAATAATATTCTAGCACATGAAGACAACGACAAGAGCGTATCAAATTTCTCCATCACCACCACCTTCGCTCTGATAGTTTGTACATCGCCAAAACTGGGGGAAGTAGGGCGTAGCAGTGCCGCTGCGATTTTGAATAATTAAGTGTAGCAGAGGCCTCTTTAATGCTCGTCACATCCATATCGTGCGCATGCTCCACCATTTTAGGAATGGTCCTAAACATATCCGAGATTTTTTTAGGGCTCCCTCAGAGACCTATTTACCCCAATTTTGTGTGCTTGGTGGTGGTAATTTAGGGTATATAGAAGTTTGATGTTGTTGAGAAATAAAGTTACAGTCCCTAAAAAGATCTAAAAAGCCTAAGTTGTTTGGGAAACAAAAACTCTTGTATGAAATGAGACAAAATTTTAGCAAAACCAAGAGTTTGAGTCCCTCATCTCTAAGTATACAAGTTAGAGATCAAAGAAAAGCAATGTGTATTGATGGAGAAATAACCTCAAGAGAGTTCAAGAAAGCTTGGAATTTTTCAATGAATAAGAGTTGTAGAGTCTGAAAGAGCCGACAGCCAGGAGTCGTCAGCCAAGAGTCAATGGCCATTAAGAGGTGAGAGCAGAGATGTTAAGCTAATTTTCTTTCTAATCAACAAGGGTTAAGGAACAATTGTTATAACTTATATATTTAGTCAAGACAACTGATAACTTTCTTCGATAAGTAAGATCAACTATTATAACCTAGAAAGAAAGTTAAAAGAACACATTTCCATAAGTCGTGAGTACTTAACCACTTATATTGTGACAAGTGACACTTTTGAACAAAAACTCCCTGGAAAAAAAACTTTAAGAAGTTGTTACGGGGTTATGCATTAAATTTAAATGGAAATAATGTTTGCCCCATGCAGGCAATTTGTACACGAGAAAAGATGAGAAATAGAAGGAAGCAAGCTTTAGGGTTTCCCTCCAACTAAACCCTAAGTTCATTCTATAAATAGAAGAGATGTTGCTGAAGATACATACGCACAAAAGATTATGAGTTGAAGATATTTTTTTTAATCTTGTGCTAGTCAAGATTCCTAGTAAGGATTATCTGATTGATAATCTGAGTGTTGTGAGAGTAAATTGAGTATGAGCTCTAGCACTTTTAAGGTTTCACCTTTTTGAGTGATTTGTTTTAGTGAGGTCATCAAGATACGGGGAACGTGTATCCACTAGGAGTTTGGTTTTGGAGAAATTGGTTGAAACTCTAGTGGATTTGACACTTGTTGGTGTAAAAGTGAATGTAAGAGAATTAAAATTTTGAACCACTGTATATCTTAATTCATTCATGTTTTTATCATTCTTTGTGTTGTTTATATTTGCTCATTATACCAGTCTTGTCTTTTCAATTGTTAGTCACAATTGTCAACTCTATTGTGCAAATGTTTGAGATGTGTTCATCATATATTTTTACTTTATTTCATTGTGCATAAACTCTTTGCAAAGAAAGTTTTAAATATTGAAGATGCCTTATTAAGAAAAAAAATGACATTCCCTGTGGGGCCAACAAATATAATTATATAATAGTTTTTTATTTAATTCTTTTGTCAAATTGTAAATTGTTTGGTGGTGATAAATGGGTGAATGGAAATGGATCTCCGCCATTTTTGGGATGAAGATGAAAGTTAGAAAATTTTAGGTATTGGGTCCTAGTCATTTAGGGTATGTTTGATTTGGAATTTAGGTGTGCGGGGGAAATCATGACTCTAAAATCTTAAGATGTGAAAATTTTGATGAAAAATATAAGCATGTATTTGTTTTGGGATTTTGGTAGGGTGAGATTTTGTTTTATGTCAAATCAATGTTTAATAGTGATAAATGTTGTATTGTTTTATTATATTGTGTAAGAGAAAAGTAGGAGAGAGGTTGAGTGGATGATAAAAAGTGATAATGTGATTGTATTGAATTTTGTGAAAAGTAGTAATAGATTTATAGGCATTTTCAAGTATGGATTTAATTTGAGATTTGAAAACCTGATTTTAAATCTCAAACTCATATGGAGTGTGGATCGCAAAATCTAAAGTCTATTCGGGTGAGTCCCAAAACAAACATACCTAACGTCCAAATTTCAACGGAAGGGTTTTTATGCCTAATTTCACTTTTGGTCCCACAGGACATCTGACAATTTCAAAATGGTCCCAACACTTTCAAAAGTCGTCCCAAATGAATTTTTTCTTGCATGATTAGTCCCAATGTTACAAAATCTGTTAGAAGCGGTTAAGTGGCTTGCAGTTTTGGTCCCACAGGATTCAAAATGTAAATAAGAAAGTTTTAATTATTTTTGGCGGGTAAAATAGTTGTCAATATGGTCCTATAGGATGTTAAACTTAAAATTACCATTCTTGCACTTTTTTTTTTTTTTTGCAGAAGTGGCCCCATACAATTTTAAACTTAAAATACAGTTCTTGCACCATTTTTCTTTTGCAGAAGTGACCCCATAGGATGCTTTTGGGGGGCGGGGGAACTTAATTTTGGTGGGAAAATGTACACATTTGGGGGGGGGGGGGGGGGGGATGTACATATTGGAGGGAAATATCAATCCAAACTGCATCTATTTAAACCAACAAACTTAACTCTCTCATCCCACAAAAAATCACACAAGCACACCACACAGTTTGATAAAAAAAATATGTCTTCCGCATCTTCTAGCCGATGCCGACATAACATCGTTTGCTACTGTGGAAAAGCTTGTCGTACCTATATTTCTCAACAAAAACTCAGTAAAGGTAGACTATTTCATAATTGTCCTAACTCCTTAAGTGAAGGTGGTGGCTGTGGCTACTTTATGTGGGCTGATGAACTAAGAAAACACAGTGGGGGAGTGTATGTTGACAAGAATGAAGGCAAAGAGAATGAAGTCAAAGAAAATGAAGACATGAAGCAAATGATTGAAGAGATGAAGAAATTGCTTGAGGCATTCAAGAGTGTGGCTGATGAGATGAAGAAACTTCTTGAGGCATTCAAGGAACTTATCATTCTGAAAAAATATATCCTGTTTTTCCTAATTGTTGTAATTGTACCCACCACTTTTAAGTGGTTTGGTTAGTTTCTGCAGTAGAATGCATCTATGTCCTAGTTTGTAATGTCCTAGATATTATGAAATGTCATGTTTTCTATTATGTGAACCCGTTCAATACACCAAGCACAAATCTCTATCATTTATATTAAATACACCACCATATATTCAGCCACCATTCAACTATATCAACAAACCACCATACACTGATACAGTGCCAAAAAACTAAATACAAAATAACCAAGCACAAAATAACCACCATATATTCAGCCACCAAGGCACAAAATAACCACCATATATCAGCCACCAAGGCACAAAATAACCACCATATATCAGCCACCATTTAGCTTCCACATAATAACCCAAAAACTAACTACTAATATTCAGCCACCATAGCACTGATAAAATGCCCAAAAACCAACTGTCAATATTCAGCCAAAAACTAACTACCAATGTTCAGCCACCATAGTATGGTAATTAAGCAAAAATAATTACTACACAAAAACTAACTTCTACTTCTTTTACCTTGAAGCCTCAGTCAAACTAGACTGAGTTACAAACTTCTTACCTTGAATTGTCATTACTGTCATTCCATCTTCATTAGTGATTCTCCTACCATCTTCATTAGTGTTTGTACCTCCCCCTCCAATGAAATCATGTGTAGTAAATGGCATGTGTGCAACATTTGTGGAGCCTGTCCCCTATGAGTAAGTAAACAATGAAAATTTAGTTAGTAAGCAATTAATCCAGTGAGTAAGTAACACTAAATTTCTTTCATACCATGTCATTACTGGCACCCAGTGATGGTCCTCCACCAATGAAAGTCTATGGATCAAATCCTTCATTGCCAGCCACATTTGATTCCTATCAATGTACAAGTAAAGAACAATAAGTTGTTATAATACAAGAAATAAAACAATTACATGTACAAGAGTATAATTAAAAGAATTTACCATTTGATATCTTGCACTCTTGGATGTTTGTCCAGGTCCAGAAATAGCTTTTCTCTTTGATATAATTGTCAATTTTTTCCTGCCTTGCACAGTGGTAGTTTTTCTCTTTAGAGGAACCTACAAATATAAATAACAATTATCAATGTAGTTTAATTTGGAAAAATAAAAAGTAAAACTTATCAATGTAGATAAACACTTACATGCACAGTGGTACCCTCTTGTGAACCTATTGGAGGACAGTACTGGCCTTGAGTCATTTCCTCAGTTGCATTGTTATTTTCCTCACCATTGAACAAACCTGTGTCCCTTATGAACTCATCAGCCAACTTACTCCATTTACAACCCTTCTTGTTATGGTCCTTCTCATGACAAAAGCTACATGTAACCTTGAAACTCTTTTTTTTGCATGATTTGAACACCTCTCTCATTTTTGGTTCTGCTTCACCAACTCTCTCTCTTCTATTTTTCTTAGGTCTTCCAGCTTTCCTCTTTCCAAAGTTAGGAGGCAAGGGTGGTATGTAGCCAGTCTTTTTCCATAATTCTTCACCACTCATGGGGTTACTACAGTGAGAGTAGATGGCATTGTATGTATCAACAGAGTAACAATTATGAACATAGTTCTCTATGTCTTCATTTTGTGCACAAATTGCACTCACATCATGCTTACATGGTATTCCAGAAAGATCTCATTCCCTACAATCACATGTGTGTGCCCTCAAGTCAACAGCATACCTTGATCCATTAGAGCATGAGATTTCATATCTCCAATCACTTGATTTTAAAGGGATGCAGTCAAATGAAGCCACCATCAGCTTGTTAAGAACCTTTCTGATCTTGCTACACACTTTCCTACCTTCCCATTTCCTTTCACACTTATCTCTCTTAGTTTACAGCCTTTTCATTATGTATTCTCTTATCCGTTCAAGCAAAGTTAGAATTAGTTTATCTCTGGCATCTAGAATACATGAATTGAACACCTCACACATGTTGTTGACTAGAGTATCACACTTAGAAAATGTGGAAAAGTGTGATCTTGACCAGTGTGAAAGAGGTTTATCTTACAGCCACTCTAAGCATCTTATATCCTTCTCTCAAATCCTCCTCATTGCTCTTTCAAATGCTGCAACAGTAGTAGCTTTAGCAGCTCCCCAAAGCAATTTTTTGAAGGCATCACCTCTAAAACCAGCTCTCTTGAGGTTCCCATGTAGATGCCTAACACAAAATCTGTTCTCCACCATTGGCAATACATTCTCAAATGCTGGAATCAGTCCTTTTTGCTTATCTGACATGAAGATGTAACCATCCTATCTTCCTTCAATGAAATCCTCCTTTACCAGTTCCAAAAACCACTCCCAAGTCTCTCTAGTCTCACTTCCAACCACTGTATATGATAAAGGATATGGATCATTGTTAGGGTCTATAGCAACAGAAGTGAGAAGTAGTCCACCACCAGACCCTTTCAAGTGACAACCATCCACTCCTATCCATGGCCCACAACCAGCTTTAAATCCTTTCTTCATTGCATCCAAACAAATATACAATTTGTTAAACCTGGTATTGCCATCAGTACTATTATCAGTTCTCAAGATTATTGTTGATCCAGGGTTTCTGTCAAGCAATGTCTGCACATAATCCCACAACTTCCCATACAGATCAGTGTTATCACCTTCAATTTTCTTCAAAGCCATTTGTTTTGCTATATATGCTTGAGTTTCAGAGATGAAACAACCCAATTTCTGCATTGCAGTGTTCTTGAAACCCCTTGTCTTCTTATGTGGATCATCCCTGAAATCTTTTTCATACTCTTTTGCCAACCAAGCATAATTTAGATTCTTCACATGGTATTGCCTAGCACAAGAATGATTTGGGTTAAATTCTCTGATCTGGAATGATTCTTGATCTTTTACCTTCAAGGCATTGATATGCCAATCACAACCCTCACTTTTGCATCTTGCATATATCCTTCTAGCATCATTTTTCTTAAATCCCAAACTTCTTCCAGTCCTCACACCATAACTATTCACTGCATCCTTGAATAGTTGTTTAGTAGCAAATACCTGTTCTAGAAAGAAATCTGGATCACTGACTTGGGATGGTCTGAAAACCAGTTGTCTATCAACAACAGACTTTTCACCATTTTCTGAATCTGATTAAGCAACACTATCAAGTTCTTCAGATTCAAAATCTGGATCATCATCTTCACTATTATCTTCAGAGTTTTGATCATCTTCTTGGTATTTAAGACATGTCCACTCTGCTGTACTGTCCACATTCTCATCAAATATAACATCATCCATTATAATATCACCACTATCAAGTTCATCAGATTCTAAATTAATTTGTTCCTCTTGAGAAATCTCACTGACTGGTTCATTCTCATCAGATTCTAAGCTGCATACTTGCATTGGAGAAGGAGAAGGTACTTGCCAATCTTCTTCATCAGCTTCATCATGTGTTCCTAGAGGAGGAGGCACTTGCCAATCATCTTCATCAGCTTCATGACCATCATCAGCTTGCACTGGGGTGGAGATCCAGTATCACCTAATACTTCCTCCTCAACTTCAGCTTGGATTAGGGGATGAGGCGTTGTAATAGGTGCTTCACCAGAATTCTTGTGTAAGCCATCAATATTTTTCTCAACAAGAAAAAATATTTCAGTATTCTTAGGTACAGGAACAGGATCAGTCCTCAAATCCATTAGTTCTTCATCATTGTAAAACTCCACTTCACCTAATACTTTCTCCTCATTATCCCCACAAATATTCTAAGGTTTTACAGAATCCAACCACATTGATATTTCTCTATTGATAGCACCATTGAAACACTGATGTATATCTTCCTGACCTTCAACTAAATGCATTTTTCCACCCTACAAACCATAATATCTCTTTTCATCCACATAACCTAACTGCTCAACCATGTTATCAAGATACTTAATTGTGCATCTTGCTTCCTCCACAAAATCAAAAGCACTAACAGTACCCCCAGTGTACCCTAAATCACCACCATCAACGAGCATCCCACCATGCTTTAGTTTCATGGTGTAAAACCCATTTAGACAACTTATCATTCCTGACCAAAACAAATAAAATCCAAAATATTTTAGGAAATGAGAAACCAAATTTTGCAACAACAATAATCATATTACACGAATTTCACAACAATAAAACCCTAAATTTCGCAACCAAATTTCGGAACAACAGAACCCTAAATTTTGTAACCTAATTTCGCAACATAAGAACAAAACCCACAACATATGCGCAAGAACCCAACTTAAATATACGAAATTAAACAAAGAGAGCAACATACCGTAATCTGGAACTCCGTACTTGACCAAGTTCTTCCGCTGCAATATCGTGCACCTTCAATCCAGCCAAATTCGTCAATTTTCTTCGAATCGCAAAGTAGGGTTTGTTTTGGGATAAATGTATTTTTTGCGCGAGTCTTCTTCAATCAACTGTAATATTTGGTAAGTTTAATTAAGGTTAATGACATTATTTTTAAATTTTAACTATGTTTTATCTTAGTTAACTACCACGTGACACGCACATGACCACTTCCATCTCCATCCGTTAAGTTTTGGGGTAAAAAAATGCTTGCTCCGTAACTTTTGAGACTAATCATGCAAGAAAAAATTCATTTGGGACGATTTTTGAAAGTGTTGAGACCATTTTGAAATTGTCAGATGTCCTACGGGACCAAAAGTGAAATTAGCTCTTTTTTATTATTAAAAATCGGAACTTATTTAATTCTCATATATAAGTTCAAAGGTCAAATTGACCCTTTTACCAAATATATTACACTAAATTGAAAAATATTCCTTTAAAAAATATAAAAAAAACTGTTAATCAATAGTAAACAAAAGAGAATCACTCATGTACAATATTCTATTGTAAAATATATTTAAAATAGGCATAGAGATAGTATAATCTCATGGGTCATGAGTTAATTCAAGTTAAAACTTGCGGATTTTAAGCGAATCGCGCCGGGTTAAGTGGACTATCCTAAAGAAAAAAAAATTGTGCCTAGGCAGAAACTGAAAACTCGCTTCCAAGTGTGTAACAATATGTACAAACATGTACTCCCTCCGTCCATAAAATATAGTTATATTGTTTAATGCACGGTTATTAAGAATATTGATATAAAATGTAAAAAGTAAGAATATTGTGTCACATCAAGTACAAAATAAATTATTTTAATATGTGTGTATGTTGAAAAGTGTAGATAAAATTTATTATTTCCATTTTAGACAACATGACTCTTTTTCGTGGACAACCAAGTAAGACAATCAGGACTATATTTCATGGCGGATGAAGTATTACTTAAGGGTACAATGTGTGTACAAGTCCTTAAAACAACAAATATTTGCACTTATAGCAACTGTAAGGAAAAATATGTGTTTTTATAAGAATAAATATCTATATCTAATGTATTTTTCATCTCTTTAAATCGAGGTTTTTTGTTTCACGTTTGTACTATTTTGTTCATATATTGCATATATTTCTTCATACAAATAACAAACTTTTGTTCATGACACATTTTTCAAAATCTTATTTGTGTTACAATAAAGACAAATAAAGATTTATACGTACAATGAAGTACATTTGCTTATATAGTAACACATATTTGTCTTAACAGTAACATATCTTTTACTCCTTCTTAAAGTATTACTGATTACTACCTCTTGGAATATTACTAATTTCTGTTGGCATTTTTTTTTAAATATGCACACTAGAACTATTCTTTAAGAGTATGTATAGAGTGAAATTTGTTCATATATGAATTATTGAAGGATATTAGTTGTTTTCACTAAAGAGTATTAGTTGTCTATGCTAAAGATTTTTAATTTATTTTCAGTAAACAACTAAAACTCTTTGGTATAAATAACTAATACCCTTCAATAAAAACAACTAATATTTTTTAGTATAAATAACTAATACTCTTCAATAATTTATGCATGAACCATTTTCATTCTATACTTCGTCACTGTTGAAATTTTTTCGAAAGAAACAAATCTGATGAACTTAGGAGGCGCTTGGTTAGCAATTCTTCAATGGTAATGAGAATGAAAATTATTTTTCATCTATGCCCTCATAATAAAAAGAAATAATTACATGGAGCCACACACTTTTGCATCAAATTTAAGATAGCCCCATGGATTTCCCTTCATTACAAAAAGACACACTTTATTACATGGAGCCACACTTTTATGGGTCTTTTATTTTAAGCTGGGCCCCACCGGGTGGGTATTATTAAATTCATTCTTCTTCCTCAGCTCATCTCCTCTACGTTGGAAGTTGGGAATGCGGCGACGGAGGGATGGCTGATGCAACGGGAGCAGTCATATCAAGGTACGTTCTCGAATTCAAAATTTTGAAAATTAAACCCAATCATCCTCTAGCCTCTGTATCTGATTTCCGCATAACCTCTTCCACAAAATTTCCCTTCTTTGTCGCAATTTCTGATCATACTTGTTGTCTGATAGGTATAATACGCGGTCTGTAATGGTTGAAAAGCTTATTTTTGCCACGAATTTCAGGGGGGAACACAAGTTATTCTCAATTGGCTCCAATTATTCATTTACCGATTTCCGATCCCAAGTTATAGCCAATTGGGGTGTTCTTATGTTTCAGTCATTTTCCCTATCGTGTTGTGTTGGTACTCTTAGCAATTGTGTGCTTGAAAGTGATGATGATATGCTTAGTATTTTCTTGCTTTGTGATTTGGATTCAACTAAGGTAGTCTCAGTTGACGTGCGCCTAAATGATTCATCAAATTCCAACCCAAGTAGCAGCAACTTTAATAGTTTAGATGTCGATGATTCATTTAGCCAAGAATTTAGGGATAAATCTAGTTCATTTGATGACCAGGGGGGTCATGTTTTGGATGATGATTTTGATGACATCCCTAGGTACGATGTTTGTCCTAGATTACCAAAGAAGACTTATTTAGCTGATGCATGGGCAGGGTTGTTAAAGGGTGGGGTAGGTACGGTTTTCCCTGGTGGTAAAGAAGGCTTTAAGGAAGCAATCATCAAGTATTCATCCCAAATGAAGTTTAACTTTTAAGTTCTCGAAAAACGACACTAAGTATAAGTACGTGGTATGTTCGCAGAACGATTCCCAAGGTTGTGGTTGGTTTTTAAAGGTCAGGGTTCACCCTGTTACTGGTAATTATCAGGTCTATAAGGCTAACCTAACTCACACTTGTATTGGCAAGTTATCGAATGTTTGCCCCGAAAGGCTTAGTCCCAAGATAATGGGCAGTTTCTTCTTAGAAAACTTCAAGGACGATCGTAAAGTGTGTGGTGGGGATGTAGTCGACAAGATGAAAAATGATTATGGCTTTCAAATCCCATATCACAAAGCGTTGCGCACTATTGAGGCTGCTAAAGACCAGATATACGACACATTCGATGATTCATATGACCAACTCCGGTGGTATTGCGAAGCTATCAAATGCACAAACCCCGGGAGTGTTGTACTACTTGAGTCGGATAATACTTCCAAGAGGTTTGAACGGTTGTTCGTGGCATTCAAGGCTTGCTTAGATGGGTTCCAAAACTGTCGCCCCATGTTGTTTGTTGACGGGACATTCATGAAGGGACGTGCCAAAGGTACACTCCTAGCTGCAACGGCAAAGAATGGAAACAACGGTACTAAATAAGAGTGTTATGCTAACAATTTTGTGTATCATTTTCACTTTCTGTGTCAACCCATGGAATGATGCATATTTCTGTTTTCTGTTTCAATCTGCTATTCTCTTTCCCAAATTTTCTAAGTAGTATAAATTTTGTGTCATCATTTTGGTAGGATTATATCCTGTTGTATTTGCTGTTGTTGGAGCTGAAGACATTCATAATTGGACATGGTTTCTATCGAATATTCGTGATCATGTTAACCATGATCAGCCTATATGTTTCGTCTCTGATCGGAACCTAGGTTTGCTCAATGCATTTAATAATGTTTTCGTTGAACCTATTCACTTTTATTGCCTTTATCATCTTAAACTGAATCTGAAGGCTCGTTTTGCAAAGGGTTGGTCAAACACCAATCGGCGCAGCTGGTTGAGTATTTTAATGCTTGCACATATGCACCCAATGAGCGGTTATTCCAGGAAAACGTTACCAAATTTATTGAGTTGGGTGGTAAACCCGCTGTAGACTTTCTGGAAGGACTACCTAGAGAAAAGTGAGCAGTTGCGTACTCCTCCCACATTCAACGGTACAGTGAGATGACTTCTAATGCAGCCGAATCCTTCAATAATTGGATTCTCAATGGTAGGTCCCTTCCCATTACAAACATGTTAGAGTATATTCGTAGTGAGCTTGGTCGGTGGTTTGTGGAAAGACGCGTTCAGGCCGAAAAATGGAATGATGATCTTGTCCCTAAGTGGCAGCAGATATGGAACTCCCTCCTGCAAGATGGCAAGTCTTGGTCTATAAGCAAGAGCTCGACTTCTGAGTTTCACGTGAAGTCCGATATTTCAGCGGTGGTAAACTTGCAAGGTAGGGTCTGCTCTTGTTTTCAATGGCAAATCACTGGGTTCCCGTGTGCCCACGCCATAGCTGTTTTAAGTCGTAGTCAGTGCGATACAACTGACTACATTGATTCAGAATTTTTCACAAACACATACCGAAACTCTTACAAATCGGATATTCACCCAATCCCCCAAACACTGAAGTTTGAGCTGCAGAACATGGTTGGCCAAGAGACGAAGATTCTCCCACCTATCCTAAAATGACCCCCCGGTCGACCTAAAATGAAGAGAATCCCCTCTCGCGGTGAACATGTAATGAAGAAGAAGGCTCGACCATCACCACAGTTGTGATAGGTTTTACTTTGGTATATTTTTTTGCACTTTAATCCTTTGTATTCTTATAACTCCATATTTTTCATACCTATCATGCTAAACTGTTATGACCCTTCTTGCAGCTTGCTCCTTTTTTGGCATCAAAATGTCCATTGTTCACACAGCACATTACGGTATGGGGTGTGTCAGGCATCTGCCATTTTTTGTTATCTGAAGATCTTCAAGGTCAGTCTAGCGAAACTGTTACGCAGAATTACATGTTTTTATGTGTGCTAGTTTTGTTGGGGTGAACATTTGCTGCAGCGCAACGCATCTCAATGGTCACTTTGTGAATTATTTTTTGCTGATTCACTTATTTTTTGGAGACCAGGTTGATCTAGGTATCTTGTGATTAAACACTAGGTTTTTTAGATGCCTGCTGCTGCTTCTTTTTTGTAGTATTTTTAGAGGGATTATTTCCATCTCAATCTGTGTAATATTTTCTCTTGTATTTTGACTAATTCCAAATCAATGATATACAATCTGTTCATCTCGTTGGAACTTTCATATATTTGTTCAAATTAATGATATACAATTTGATAATTTTATTTGGAACTTTTTCAAATCAATGATATATCTCAATTTGTCAATTTGTTCCAGTCGATTATGCATGCATATTAATTTAGACACCCCATCTTGTAATGGCATGTTAGATTTCACAAATAATTGCACCAATAAAAACACAACACAATGTTGTGGAATAAGCCAAGCTATACATAATATTCATCTGAGTCATACTACATTAATGCTGTCACCTTAGGGTCATACACTGCTAGCTGGAAAATACATTTTTGTTGTGCCAATTGCATGCATTGTCATTTTGACCAGTTTTTACATAAACTTCACTGCTATGATAACAAATATTGAAATCATTGCTCCAAGCGTTAGTGCATTTTCTAGCAATACTGTCCCAAGTGCGACGTTGCACCGTCCGGCGTTCTATGTTCCAAGCCCCACCTCTTCGTTTTTGCACCCTCCTCGTCTTGACGACGTAGCTTCATCGGCATTTCTTGTGTTGACATACTCTATTGGCACACACCAATGCTACCATCCGTGTACCTCACAAGAGTAGAATAACCTACCGGGGTTGGTTCGGGTCTCGGAAACCTTGATGGAGGCTGGACAACGACATACATGGCAGTACGAACGTGCGTATTTAGGATATGGTGCATCATTTTGATTTCCTAATGGTGCATCATTTTGATTGTTGCTGGCCTGTGACATGGTAGTAAAATATCACTTCCTTTTAAGCTGTAATATGTTTTGGTTGTATGTAGGATCTATATTTTGTGTTGCTCAAGAGCTTTTTGTGTGCATTTGATATGTATTTTTCTGCAATGGGGCATATATATAGAGGTTATTTGTCATGATTAGTTCAAGTTATGCCAGCAGATCAAACGGTCTTATTTTTTAGGTTGACAAGCAACGGCTATAAAAGACACTGAAAAAAATAGCACCCATATTGGGCTTGACTTTTTAGGTTAGTTGAACTGTGGCTCATTACAAATATACAGATGGCCCAAAAATATCCTGAGCCATATTGGGCTTGACCTTTTTAAAATATTGGGTCTTGTGTTAAATGCATTAAAGTTGGGGTGCAATACCAAAATTTTCCAAAAAAAATTGCGTAATGAATAATACAAATATTTAAAATAACGTATTTATGACTAATACAATTATTCCCAAAAAGCTTCCCGAATGAACAATACAATTATTCAAGATCTTATCTCTTATTCAAATAATCTAACCAGTTTTTTTTCTTATTATGCTCCCAATACCATTTTGAATAATAGACACACATTGAGACATCATTTTTTTCTGGAATACAACAAACAAATATCAAAACCTGAATGAATACAATAAACCTGATATCTCCCACATATGAATGCCCAAAACGATTCTATATATTCAAAATTCATATTTTACAGAAGCATATTACATTGCTTTTCCACCAAAAGAAAAAAAAAACTAATTAGGACCTTACATATACAATTCTGGGCCAGCTTATTGGAGGCCTATTTCAGATGTACTCCAAAGGAGATAACATACTCTCCACTACCACATGCTTGATGAGCACACCCTCCCCTATTGTATAGTCATCAGAGACAGAGCATGTTTGACACTTTGTGTCATATACCAAAAAAACACCAGCAGGGAAAACCTGCATTAAAAATTTTCCTTCGTATGGGTTCAAAACACGTTGTGGGCGAATCATCCCAATCTCCCTATTCATTGTCAACCCACTCCCCAAAATGATTTTGTAACTCGTCCAAGATGAACAATCAAAATAATTTTGCAGGATCCAGAAATGGCACTCATCACTACTGCTGTATCTATACTTAAACAGAACTAACTTTTCCTCACTAACGGCACACAGGTCACAATCCTTAGTGCTAATCATAGAACCAACAGGGGAATCAATCAAACTATACCCCCCACTCTCCAAATCTAGGGCAGCAATATAACCCTTATTATCGACAAATACCTGCCAGTGGAGACTTCCCAAGACAAACACCCCTGGCCTGGGTATGAATTCAGCGTAGGGAAATGATCGCCATGTAGACCATTGCCCCGTCGCAAGAGACCACATCTTCACCTCAGTCGTAGAGGTCGGGGCTGGGAACCAAGAAATCCTCACAATTTTGCCATCCTTTGCTACAGAAGAAACCCCCATACCCCAAAACACCCAACAATTTTTTGATTGGTCTGGAAAGTGGATTTTTTCGAAAGGAATAGGCCTTAATTTTTTAATGGTTGGATTAATAACATAAACCCTGTCTCGGCGTGTCACACACAGGGCAAAATGGAAGCAACTGGCCATATACTCGACCTTCCCGTCCAACTCAGGGGCTGACCTCTGATTAAAATTGCTTCCACTGCCCGTAGAATCGTATTTCAACGGCACATTACCGTAATATGAGACGGGCAAAAAGACGAACCTGTTCTTTGCAATCATCTTCTCCAGATGTCTTTTTCGGAATTCCTTGGAACCAAGTTTCTTCTGTAAGTCTTTGCTCACACACTTCGTCGCTCCTATGGACTTGGAATGAAGTCCGACGAAAATCAAATTCAGCAACTCCTCCGGTAAATCAGAAATGCAAAAATTTCGCGAATTCTCCATTGTTGTGATTCTTTTTTTTTTTGCCGCGGTTTTTTTCAATAAACCCTGGAACAGTAAACTTGACACTCTACAATGGGGGTACAAGGCACTCATCTTTGAATTTTTCTGCTTCGGGAAACGTAGCGACCAATGGTGATCATTTCAAACGTCGCTTTTTGCGGTATTTTAGACGCCGATTTTTTTTTAAGAAAATAATTACATACAGTTGTAGTTTTTTTCGCAGGGGGGGGGACAAATTTAATTGGAAAAATCGAATGAAAACAAATATATGATCTAATACTTGGAAATCCTTTTAATTAAATTGAGGTATAGTTTTTTTAAGTACCCAAAATTAGAGCATTTTAATTCAGGCAAAGCTTATATTCCATAAAATATAAAACATGATTTTTAATTAATATTAATATGTGTAACCAAGCAGCCAAAAAAAACTGGTACTAATTGTTGATAGGCGAACATAAATCAATGATGGACGAACAAGGATTAAAGCCATAAGAAGGATTACAAGAAATCAACTCCAAATCAAATCAATAAAGAAAATCAAGCCGGGGTGCATAAATTAATCCAATGAGTGTATAAAGTGACGAACAACTATACCGACGAACAAGATATTGGCGAACAGGTTTAAAGACCAAAGACCAATATGGACCCACCACCAAGTCAATAATGACGAACAACATTGGTAAAAGTGTTACAGTTATCAGCCTAAGAGGTGTATGCTGACGAACAAAGGACCAAGATCCCAAAGCCAATCTGTGCAAGACACAAAGGCGAACAACTTCTGAGCCATACACCCAAACGGCGAACAACTTCTATGAAAGAACCATCCTGGATCGATTTAAACCGACATGGACGAACAACAATGAAGTCCGAGATAAGACCAAAGAAGACTTTGTAACTAAGATTTAACTTAGATAAGGTCAAACTAGAGTCAAAGGACACATGTCAAGCATGCAGGCTAGGGAGACCAAGAGTCAGGAACACCTCATGCTTGCTAGTCTCTATAAATAGTTGTTCTCCAGCTTAAGAAATACAAGTTCAAATTCACAAATGCTCCAAAAACACACACTTAAACACCTAAACGTGCACACATACGAAATTATTACAATTTCGACTTTCACAATTACTAGTTCATAACCCGAACCCTCGATTTACCATTTACGGTGGTAACCAATCACACGTAATTGATTGATGATCTTTAAACCGAACTTAAACAGTCACTAATCCACCCGATAAAAATTGATCACCAACAATTTTGGCGCTAGAAGGAGGGTTCGAACCTCCGATTTAGTGTGATTACTCAAGAACTTCAAGTTGAAAACTTGAAGATTCAAAGAAAACCTCAAGAAATATTTGAAGATTCAAACAAAAGTGTTCTTGGTGTTCTTCAATATAAATATTAAAGAACAATCTAATTCAAATGCCTCAATCAAAGGAAACCCAAGCATCACGTTTGTCAAGGAGAGCATCTCCCACCCGAGCCTCGTCGGCCGACCACCAAGATCGTGATCCTAGACATGTGAATAGATCACAACACACGGCCATAACCCATAACCTCCCACCTGAAATGGAGGCCCTGGCGAACAACCCTAACGAATTAGCCAAAACCATTGCTGCTCTCTAGGCTCTACAGAGACAACAAGATCAAAATAGGCCTTCACAAGTGAGACCTAAAGATAGAGCCGTAGAAGTTGTTAGGACTAGATCAACCAGGGGCGAGCAACACGAGGTGAATAGTGCCCAGGTCAGGCGGGATAAAGGCAAAGCTAAGATGGTCGAACCAAGAGAGGGCCAGGCTGAATCTGCTCGCGGGCGAACAACTATGTCGAGCCACGGAACAACCCGTTCCAGTGCCCAAGAAAGACTTGGCCAACCCCAGCAACAGGAGAAAGTTGCTCGCCAGGAAGCTGAACACGGGCGAACAACATTTGAGCAACCACGCCCGTCAATTCATGAGAGACTCTCTCAATCTGCCTTCAGACGTCTAGGGCCAAATGCGGCGAGCAACCCTAGAAAACAGCTCCAGGGGTTGCACACTCCAAGTGAGGGACTGCGACGAGCAGAAAGGTTGGTACCTTTGCTCGCCGAACAGCCTCCAAGTCAGGGGGCATCTTTGGATGAGCTATCAAGTTTAAGTAGGGCAGTGGAGAACATGCAGGGACAGTTGGACCAGCAAAGAGGTGTGGGGACGACCAGTTTGCCATCCTCACCTTTATCACCTGTCATTCTGAAAGCCCCGATTCAGAAGAAGGTCCAGTTCCCGGCAAGCATACAGTATGACGGTGTTGCTGATCCCAGAGTTCATCTTACGAAGTATTCAGATTATATGGTCTCGGTGGGAGCCAGCGACGCCACTCAATGCCGAAATTTCCCCTTAACTTTGGGGGATCGGGTGCACAAGTGGTTTTCGGCGATGCCGCCAGCATCTATCCACTCTTTTACTCAACTGAGTCGAGAATTCCTTTCTCATTTCTCAACGGCGGGATCATACTTATCCCAGAAATATCGATTATCGGACCTAAAACAAAATGGCGATGAGTCAGATCGGGCATTCATGGAAAGGTTCGACAAGGTGTTGTTAGAAGGTGAACCCGTCAGTGAGGACACGAAAATCGTTGCCGTTATGGCCGGGTTGAAGAAAGGATCAAAGCTATGGAAAGAGGTACGTCTGAAGTGCCCAAGAAGTTATGCCGAATTCAGGAATCAAGCCGGCATATTCGTTTCCATGCATGAGGCTTTGCAATCAAACTTGGGGGAGAACAAAACTGATCCCAAGGAGAACAACAAGAAACCTGGTGCAACAAGCTATCGAGTCCCTAAAAACATGAAGGCGTTCACTGAAGGGACAGAACTCAAAGAAAAGTTGAACCAAGTGCTAACAGCGTCAGTCGATACTGTTTATGAAAATGTGAAGGATAAGGAGTTGCTCTCCCCTCCCCGGAAAATTCGCCAAGACACTGGCAAACTCAACCCTAACAAGTATTGTGCCTACCATCAAAGCGTGGGGCACTTTACAAGTGAATGTAGAGATTTGCTCAGACAGCTGTGGCGTTTTTACGAGGATGGAAAGCTCTCCGACTTTGTCAAAAGACAACCCGGGAAGAGAGTCCGGGAGAACAACTCTGAGGACGAGGATGATCAACCCCAGAAGAACAATAAACCGGCACGACCAGTTCCTGCCATTCCTACTCGTCCATTGGAAGATTTGTATATGATGGAACCTGCAGGTCCCGCAGGAGGATGTTCTGATGGACGACCACCAATCTCCAATCGGAAAAGAAAAGCTGAGCTACGAGTGATCGATCAAGTCCAAGAAATGGGGGTCAAGCCATCTATCATGCAGACGGCAGAATTGACCTTTACCGAAAATGACTTGGAAGGAATATTGACTCCACATAACGATTCACTCGTAATTTGCGCAAAAATTATGGGAACACGAGTCCACAGATTGTTGGTGGACACCGGAGCCTACACCAACATCCTATTCAAAAAGACGCTCGATCATCATGGAGATTATTCGGGCTATATTCGGGATACGACTCACAGAATAATAGGCTTCGGAAATGTTGTAACGGACCCTTTGGGAATAGTTACTTTAGCAGTACAACTTGTAACGGCCAACGAACCCGAGAAAAATATTACGAGAATGGTTGACTTCCTGGTTGTAGACCAAGATTCAACTTATAACGGGTTTCTTGGTCGACCCTTTTTAAATGAATTCAAAGCTGCATGTTCCACCTATCACTATTGTTTGAAATTCCCAACAGCAAGTGGAGCAGGAACTATCAAAGGAGATCAAAGAAAGGCCAGGGAATGTCTCCTACAGTTGCAGGCCAAACATGTATCAGTATCCATGATGGAAGCCACAACTAGCTATCCCGCTGATGAACCATCAGTACTGGCGACCATGATGGACATAGAGGAAGACCATATGGATACTGACGAACAACATCATGACGAGCAGATGTTGGACGAACAACTCCTCACCACCCATAAGGAATATCATCCTGGCGAACAACAAAGTGGTGGTGACGAGCAACATTCATATGATGGCCTGGAGGGCCAGGTGTTGACTAACAACAACGAATCAGGGCCAACAGATGATCTTGATCCCCGCCTGGGGGCAGAGCCGATGAACATCGAAAATGATTTTAACCCTGAGGGACCAATACTTGATCCTCGGTGGAAAGGAAAAAAACGACGAGCAACTCCAATTGAAGAGCTGGAGGCGTTCAAAGTTAATCCTGAAAACCCAGATCTCGAATTATACATAGGATCTGAGCTCCCTAAGCCTTACAGATCCCGAATGAAAGAGTTCCTCAGCAAAAATCTAGATGTTTTTGCTTGGTCTCATGCAGACATGGTGGGGATAGATCCAAAACATGCTTGTCACAAGCTCAATATCAATCAAGCAAAAAGGCCAATCCATAAAAAATGAAGAAAGTATGGCCCGGACAAGTATCAAGCTTTGAACGCAGAAGTAAAAAAGTTGTTAGACAACGACCTAATTCGACAAGCACTCTGTCCACAATGGGTAGCAAACCCAGTCCTTGTTAGGAAACCAAACGGGACCTGGAGGCTATGCATAGACTTTACAGATCTGAATGCAGCATGCTCGAAGGACAACTTTCCACTTCCTCACATTGACCAGTTGGTAGACAGCACTGCAGGTCATGAAATGCTAACATTCATGGATGCCTTTGCCGGGTACCATCAAATTCCAATGCATCCAGACGATCAAGAGAACACAGCATTTTATACAAACAAAAACTTGTTGTGTTGGAAAAGAATGCCCTTCGGCCTCATCAACGCCGGAGCAACATACCAGAGGTTGGTGAACAAGATGTTCGATGAACAAATCGGCGATACGGTAGAAGTCTATGTGGACGATATCGTAGTCAAAAGCCCCCGAAGGGAAGACCATCTTCAACATTTGACCCAGGTGTTCAAAATCCTTCGACACTACAACATGAAGCTGAATCCAAAGAAGAGCAGTTTCGGAGTTCATTCAGGAAAATTCCTGGGCCATCTTGTTAGTCAACGAGGGATTGAAGCCAATCCAACAAAAGTTAAAGAATCGTGGATATGCAACCTCCACGCTCAATAAAAGAAGTGCAAAGGCTTACGGGATGCCTAGCAGCATTGAATTGATTCATATCCAGATCGGGGGACAAGTGCCGTCCATTCTTTGAAGCTATCAAGAAAGGACAGTTCACATGGACTAACAACTGTCAAAAGGCATTCGACCAACTCAAAGATTACCTGGAAGATGTAAAAATCCTATCAAAACCTATCCCAGGAGAGAAGCTGTATTTATACCTAGCAGCGTCAGAAGTGGCCATCAGCTCTGTTTTGGTGCGAGAGGACGGCAAATTTCATCAACCAATCTACTACGTCAGTCAAGCTTTACACGATGCGGAGATCAAATATTCTCCAACTGAGAAACTGGCGTATGCACTTGTTATGAGTGTGAGGAAGTTACGACCATACTTTTTTTATCATCAAGTCGAAGTGCTAACAACTTTCCCACTCCGACAAATTCTCCATCGCCCCGACACAGCTGGTCGCCTATTAAAGTGGTCACTGGAGATTAGCCAATTTGGGGTAACCTATGCTCCTCGAACTGCGATCAAAGGGCAAGCGTTAGCCGACTTTATTGTCGAACTAACCTTTCCACCAGATCCGATAAGAGGACTTGACCACCCCTGGCATCTTTATGTTGACGGATCTTCAACCAACATAGTCTCGGGGGCAGGAGTAGTTCTAATTAGTCCAGACAAACAAGTATTCACCTCGGCAATCAAATTTGGTTTCATGGCCACCAACAATGAAGCCGAATATGAAGCTCTCATTGCTGGTCTCCACATATCCCTTGCAGTAGGTGTTAGACGGTTACAAATATTTAGCGACTCGCAATTGATTGTGAACCAAGTTCGAGGTGAATACGAGGCGAAAGACGATCACATGATCGAGTATCAGCGAATTGTTGCTTACCTGATGTCCTTGTTAGAACAAGTCTTCATTGAACAAATTCCAAGGACAAGCAACACGCAAGCAGATGCGTTGGCCCGACTAGCAACAAGTGAAGGGCCAGCAGAGTTGGCAGACATTATAATTACAAAGATGAATGATCCATCAACAAGAAGTTATAATGTCAATCAACTTGATGAACAAGCAAGTGAAGAAGAAGATTGGAGAACAAATATAGTCAAATATTTGAAAAGTGGAGAAAAACCAAACAACTCTTTTGAAGCTGCCAAGCTAATTAAGCAAGCCGCCAGATATACTCTGGTAGGCGAGCAGCTTTACAAAAGGGGAATATCAATCCCACTTCTCAAATGTTTGACTAGGGGGCAAGGACGAGCAATACTGGAAGAAATACATGCCAGAGTATGTGGAAATCATACTGGGGGGCAAGCCTTGGCATACAAGACTATCAGACAAGGCTATTATTGGCCAACTTTACGCCAGGATGCAATCAAGAAAGCAAAGACTTGCCATCAATGTTAAATTTTTGCCCCGAACATTCATACCCCGGCCCAACAGCTCGTATCAGTTTATAGCCTGTGGCCATTTGCAAGATGGAGGATGGACATTATTGGTCCCTTCCCAGCGGGAGTTGGAGGAGTTCGATTTGTCGTTGTGGCAGTCGACTATTATACAAAATGGGCAGAAGCAGAGGCCATGTTGAAAATCACGCAACAGAAAATGATCAACTTCATTTGGAAGAACATTGTCTGTCGTTTTGGAGTTCCACAAACCATCGTGACAGACAATGGTCCGCAATTTGATGGAAAGGAGTTGAGAGATTTCTGTACAAAGTGGGGGATCAAGAAACATTATTCTACGCCCTATCATCCCCAGTCGAATGGACAAGTCGAAGCCGTAAACAAAATCATCAAGCATACGTTGAAAGTACGGCTAGCGGAGAGCAAAAGCAGTAGTTCTACAGAGCTTCCGGAAGTCCTTTGGGCATACAGAGTTTCTCCCAGGTTAAGCACTGGAGAAACACCTTTTGCAATGGCTTTCGGAATAGAGGCTGTAATACCAATCGAGTTAAAGACCAACACGTACCGGACGACCAACTTTGATGAGCATGCGAACAACTCTGCTCTAGCTACTGAAATGGATTTCCTCGAAGAAAAAAGACTGAATGCCGAGCTAAAAAATGCTACCTACAAGCAGCGAGCAGAACGCTATTATAATTCCCATGTTAAAATCAGGGAATTCAGAGTTAGAGATATGGTTCTAAGAAAGTTGCTCGCCCAACCTCCAGGTGTATTGGGACCAACTTGGGAGGGCCCGTATAGTATAACAGAAAAATTCGTTAATGGTGTATACGATATCGAAGATATGGAAGGCAAGCCGGCCCAATACTCCTGGAATGTTGTACATCTGAAGAAGTACTATCAATGAGACGAACAAGTTCTTAATTGGGCGAACAAATGTCTTGGGGGGCCAGTGAATCAAGTAAGGCAAACCAAAAACTTGCCTAATTTTTTGAAAATTTTGCTAAGTATAGAATGTAAAGTTGTTCGTCACATTGTATAGTTTAGTGTTGTTTCATCTTTTATTTATAGACAGAGTTGCTCGGCAAAAATATTATAAGCGAGCATATTTTATTTAATGTTCAAAGTTGTTCGTCAGATTATATATGTTAGTGACGAACAGTCTTACAATACTTGTAAATTTCATTATGTAAATATAGTAGTTGTTCGTCAAGAGGAAAAGTCCAAAAGCTCGAGGTACAAGTCCATTTTGAGGACCAAAGCCACTTAAAGGTTGTTCGTTTTTTAAAATGAACAGAACCTAAGGCTGAACCCTGATTCCACTAAAGGCAAAGTTCAATTCGAACAAAAGCCCAACACTATATGTTATAATTGCAAAGGAATTGGTAAAAATGTAAAGGCAATTAACATATAAAGAAAATGAGCGAACATGAGAAAGACATTCCATTAATCAAAAGGCATTAAGCCCCAAAAATAATACAGCTTTGGAAAGCTATTACAAAAAGAACGAACAACTACTACAAAGAAAGGAGAAAAAACTAAGTCCTAATAACTATTGTTGCTCGGCGGGAGGAGGATCTTGAGTTTGCTCGGCGGGAGGATCAACGATCAAATCTCGAGCCAAGTCTTCAGCTGCCTTATCCTCCGTCTCTTTAGCATTTTGCTCGTCAACAACAGCCACCTCTTCCTCTTGTTCGCCTTCATCAACTGGAGGAGGAGGATGAGTGATGACAATACTGGGGTCAACTTTGTCAAGTTTAACCCCTAGTACAGCCAAATCCGCCAGCTGGATCTCAATATTGCTCGGCGGTGGATAGTTCTCCATGAATTCATTCAAGTCCTTGCTCATTTCTTCCACCATATCCTTGTAATCGTAAGCATCGGCCGTGCGGATGCTGTCCGCGTAGGCACAAATGTACCCAAGGTTTGAAATGGGGGCAGTTCTAGCTTGAACTTCGGCTTCGAGTTGCTCGCTCGTGAAGAGGTTGGCTTCCGCCTCCCGAAGACGGGCATTTTCATCTTTGAGCTCGGCAATCTCTTGTTCGGCCGCGGACAATTTTTTCTCCCCCTCGCCGAGCATGGCCTCTTTGCCTCTCAGTTCACCAGATAGACCCTGAATTTCTTCAAGGTGCTTCTTCTCAGTATCAATATAAACATTGATCTGGTTATTGAGACGGGCAAGTTTGGCCTCATATTGGCTGATGAGGTCGTCCTTCTCCTCTGTGAGTTGCCGAGCAGTGCTGGCATAACGACGAGCAGATTCTTCTTGCTCGGCAATTTGGGCCATTGCCCTTTGGGCCATGACGAGACCATTAGCGTGGAGCATCATAGAGAGATGGAGGTTGTCCGCCAGCCCTTGTTGGAGGATGGCTTTGTCCAAGGGACGTGTCCAGGCTCGGGCGATCAACTCCGTCGCCCTACGAACGTGCTCGCCAGGAATCTCCCTTATGTTGACGGGAGTCTTCGAGCAAGCATATTGATGTACAACACTTGCTCGACCGGGATGATCGTCAGCACGATATCTGCGAACAAAAAAGTGAAGGATACTTAGAAAAATAAAAATAAAAAGAAATGAATCTTGCTCGGCAAAGGCAAGGGTAGACTTACTCCTTAAATTTTCGATCATCCCAACCCAGATGGGTAAGGTCTTCAGGGCCACGGACAGGGGTGGAGTCCCTGCCCGCTTTGCCGGGTTTCTCTGTGGGCTCGATGGAGGAGTGCCGAACAGCATCCCCCTCAGGGCGAGCATGACTGTGGCCCACCTTCTCCTTCCCCTTGCCGCCACCGGGGATATCTTGGGCCAACGGAGTCCCATCGGCTTTTTTCAAATGTTTCCCCCCACGAGGAGGAGAGATCGGAGAAGATGGCTGAGTAGGACCGGGGGGAGCAGCTGGTCGCGGGACTTTGGTTCCCTCAGCCTTGTTCGTCATCCCCAAAATCTTGGTGGGCGGGTCACCTCTCCTCTTCCGTCCCTTCGGAGGCGCCATCTCGAAAACTCTTTGTTCGAGGAGAGCAAAACTAGGGGGAACTGCAACAGTGACTTGCTCGGCTAAAAAAAAAAGAGTTAGACGAGCAAGTTGTAGAAGTCAAATGACGAGCAAAGTTGGTATTAGGAGTTAGAAATTTTTCATACCTGGGGGCACCTCAGCTTGTGCTTCCAAGTGATGAGGATAAGGAAACAAGCGAGCAGCTCTCAAACACTTTCCCTCACACAAATACTCAGTGGTCCTTTCCGCTCTATTGCGAAGGCCGACCAAGCAGGAGGTAAATAGGAACTCTGAGCCGATCTCTTCTTCCTCCGAGTTCCACTTGGGCAAACGAGGGCCTGCGAACAAACAAGAAAAGTTAAATTAGAATAGTACAGTTCGAGGACGAGCAAGAAAATAATCTTACGTTTAAATTTCCCATAAGAGGCTGGGGAATTTATTCGTCCATCACCACCGTGTGGACCAGAAGATGCTCGCCAATCACCCCCAATGAAAAAGAAGTGCTGCTTCCAGTCACGGATTTTGTTCGGCACTCCTTCCACCATCTTCAATCCTGTCCTGGCCTTGAGGTAGTAGTAACCTTCCTCTCCAGGGGGACATCTTGTGATCGTCATAAGGTAGTTGATCTCTTCTGCTGTTATACGATCAACATACCCCTCCAGTGCGAACAAACACATTGTCCCTAACAGGTTCATCCACCCAATCGGAGTAATTTGAGTGATTGCAAGGTTGGTCGCCTCTAGGAAGCGACCAACAATGGGTAGAAGAGGCAGTCTCAATCCAGCGATCAAAGTATGAATGTTGATCGTCGTGCATCCTGGAGGTGGGCGATCAGCTCTCTCTTTTCTCTTGGGGGCCCACATATGAATATCATAGGGAATCTTGTAAGTCTCCCGGATCGAGTCCAACTCATATTCGCGAACAACACTTTTAATCTTGCTCGCCTGGAATTCGGACTTCACCAAATCCAACACTTCTCTCTGTGGGCGAGCAAAGTTGTTCGCATGCTCCTCAGCATATGCTCGCCATTCAAAAGGCCGAGCAACTCCAGTTGGGATCTCATTTTCCATCATCTTTGGAGATGGGAACCCTATCCCTTCCAAAAATTCTCGAGTCAGCTCGTCAAATAAGGGATCTTCTGATTCGGCACTGGATGAAGAACCTTCTTCCGAATTTTTGCTCGCCGCGACCACTATTTCCCTCCCAGATGGGCGAGCACCAGTATCCTCAACTGAACGAACCACCGAATCAACGTGAGGATCTGACGCCGAGGAAATCTCGAAGGGAGGTTGATCGACGGGGCCGCGATTGGGAAAAGTGGATCAAGAGTTTCTTCAGATTTGTTACTCGAATGCGAAGACATGGGAAGAGAAAAGGAGAAAACCCAGACGGCAGTAGAGAGTATTGCAGACAACGGTGCTTCACCGGAGAAGATGGTGGCACAAGGTCCCACACGGCGGCGATGGAGAAATGTGGAAGAAAAAGAGAGAAAGAAGAGGAGATAAGAAAATAACTACCTTGGAGATGAAATTTGAAGCCAAATACTGGAAGAACGGACGCCGGAAAAGCTTGGAGTCGCCGGAGAAGGAGAAATCGTCGGAGCACTGTAGCAGAGATGGGAAAAAGTGGGAAAAATTTGTTTCCCCTTCTATTTATACCCCAAGCAAACAACGGGGTACGAGGTGCAATTTACAACAAAATATGGGCCAAATTGAAGAAAAGCGGGGTCAAATCCGAGCAAGGTTGAAAATCGAAGGGCCTATTTACAAATATAGGGGCGCGTGGCCTCGGGATTGCTCGCGCGTGGGCGGCGCACAATCATGCCGCCCACGTCATCTTCGTACAACCTCCAGACCTTGGGGAGACAGAACGACGTACCATTTGTTGCTCGCCAAGACCAATGATGTTCGTCCAAATCCACACCAGTATAATATCCTAACTATAGTTGCTCGCCACAAAGTTGCTCGTCTGGGGTAACATATAGCCAGGATAGGGGGCAATTGTTGATAGGCGAACATAAATCAATGATGGGCGAACAAGGATTAAAGCCATAAGAAGGATTACGAGAAATCAACTCCAAATCAAATCAATAAAGAAAATCAAGCCGGGGTGCATAAACTAATCCAAGGAGTGTATAAAGTGACGAACAACTATACCGACGAACAAGATATTGTCGAACAGGTTTAAAGACCAAAGACCAATATGGACCCACCACCAAGTCAATAATGACGAACAACATTGGTAAAAGTGTTACAGTTATCAGCCTAAGAGGTGTATGCTGACGAACAAAGGACCAAGATCCCAAAGCCAATCTGTGCAAGACACAAAGGCGAACAACTTCTGAGCCATACACCCAAACGGCGAACAACTTCTATGAAAGAACCATCCTGGATCGATTTAAACCGACATGGACGAACAACAATGAAGTCCGAGTAAGACCAAAGAAGACTTTGTAACTAAGATTTAGCTTAGATAAGGTCAAACTAGAGTCAAAGGACACATGTCAAGCATGCAGGCTAGGGAGACCAAGAGTCAGGAACACCTCATGCTTGCTAGTCTCTATAAATAGTTGTTCTCCAGCTTAAGAAATACAAGTTCAAATTCACAAATGCTCCAAAAACAAACACTTAAACACCTAAACGTGCACACATACGAAATTATTACAATTTCGACTTTCACAATTACTAGTTCATAACCCGAACCCTCGATTTACCATTTACGGTGGTAACCAATCACACGTAATTGATTGATGATCTTTAAACCGAACTTAAACAGTCACTAATCCACCCGATAAAAATTGATCACCAACACTAATCACACATAAAATATTATTTTATTTTGTGTGGAAATAAAATACGATTTATGCATAATAGGCAGATTAGTTATTCATTTATCAAAAATGCTGAATAATTTAGATCACACAATCATTACATAAATACCAAAATCGACCAGCCGCCAAAAAAACAAATGGTTATTCAATATTCAAATACTAGTTATTCAATGTCAGAAGAATGAATATTTTTTTGTCAAATAAAGTCTGCATACGATTTATTCTAATCGCTAATTGTATTAGTATTTCAATATTTTTTTAATTGACTATTCCCTTAAGATCAACTATTCATAGGCCTTCTAAAAACAAGGTAGTGTCAACTTAGGAAAACGACCCTTTTTTTTCGGGGAGATTTGCTGAAACCACACAATCCAGCAAAAACCATGCATTTTTTTACCCTAATATAAACATTATAATTTTGGCTTTCTGGACAAATAGATTCTCCAAAACGAATATCAAAGTTCCTAATTGATAAAACCGGGTTAAATATTCAAAATCAGACCTTTTAAAACCCAGCAAGATGACATGGTTGTACCAAAAACTAGAGCTTTATTTTTTTTGGGTGCACAAATCGTGCACCCCCCAAGGAGGGAACCAATGTAAATCGATCTCACCACGTTGTGTACAGTATAATAAGAAAGTTGTATACGGTGTTCTGAGTTATGTCAATGAAGCTGTTAACGATTTGTGTGAAACAGGTATAAAAAGCTATACGGTATATTGTGCTTTTCTTATATTGGACTGTAGGGATATAAATATACGGTATATTGATTCGAACAAATATATAAACCCAATAAATATTACGTAATATGCACTCTCACAAATTAAAAAACACAAACATTTACCCTACCAATTTTTTTTGTAGATCCCAAAACACCAAAGAACACAAACATTTAACCTACCAACAAATGTTTCCTATTAACCAAAACGATTAGTCCCTACTAAAAATTAGAAGTAGTTCCGAGTACCCAAAAATAATTGTTTCCGATTAACCAAAACAATTAGTCCTTAATTCTCGAATCTAATTGTTTCAGATAATCGGTGGTCTACAGGTCAAATAGGTCTCGAATCTAATTGTTTCAGAATAGTCCTTAATTTTTTTTTGTAGATCCCAAAATACCAAAGAACCCCATTCTTTAAGTTATAGAGTTTTCGGTGGGGGTGTAAATTTGAATATAGTTTTGTGTAAGGAAAGTTATCCGTTGTTTTTGTAGACAATTATATTGATTTAATTCTGAGTTCCCAAAAATAATTGTTTACGCTTAACCAAAATGTTTAGTCCTTAATTTTGATAACTAAATGTTTCAAATATTCGGTTGTCTAAAGGGCAAATAATTCTCGAAACTAAATATCAATACCTACAAATAATTGTTTCCCATTAACCAAAACGACTAGTCCCTACTAAAAATTAGAAGTAGTTCAGTTATTCAGAATATTTAGATCAGTTATTCATTTTCAAAAGAATGAATAAAAGTAACACATATCTTGCATACCAAGATAATCAAATATTGTAATGCTTTAATTCAAATAAATATATAACGGGAGTAAATATTACGTAATATGCACTATCAAAAATTAAAATACACAATCATTTAACTTACCGATTATTCATGTAGATCCCAAAACTTGCGTAGAACCCCATTATTATAGTTATAGAGTGTCCAGTGGGGGGAGGGGGTGTGGAATTTTGAATATAGTACTGGGTAAGAAAAGTTAACCATTGTTTTTTTAGACAACTATTTTGATTTAATTCTGAGTACCCAAAAATAATTGTTTCCGATTAACCAAAACAAGTAGTTCTTAATTCTCGAATCTAATTATTTCAGATAATCGGTGGTCTAGAGGGCAAATAGTTATCGAATCTAATTGTTTCAGAATAGTCCTTAATTTTTTTGTAGATCCCAAAACACCAAAGAACCATTCTTTGAGTTATAGAGTTTTCGGTGGGGGGTGGAAATTTGAATATAGTTTTGGGTAAGGAAAGTTAACCGTTGTTTTTGTAGACAATTATATTGATTTAATTCTAAGTACCCAAAAATAATCGTTTGCGATTAACCAAAACGATTAGTGCTTAATTTCGATAACTAAATGTTTCAAATATTCGGTTGTCTAAAGTGCAAATAATTCTCGAAACTAAATATCAATACCTACCAACAATTGTTTCCCATTAACCAAAACCACTAGTCCCTACTAAAAATTAGAAGTAGTTCAGTTATTCAGAATATTTAGATCAGTTATTCATTTTCGAAAGAATGAATAAAAGTAACACATATCTTGCATACCAAGAGAATCAAATACTGTAATGCTTTAATTCGAACAAATATATAACGGGAGTAAATATTACGTAATATGCACTATCAGAAATTAAAATACACAAACATTTAACTTACCGATTTTTTGTGTAGATCCCAAAACACCAAAGAACCCCATTATTATAGTTATACAGTGTCCAGTTGGGGGGGTGTGGAATTTTGAATACAGTACTGGGTAAGGATAGTTAACCGCTGTTTTTTTAGACAACTATATTGATTTAATTCAGTGTACCCAAAAATAATTGTTTCCGATTAACCAAAACAATTAGTCCTTAATTCTCGAATCTAATTGTTTCAGATAATCAGTGGTCTAGAGGTTAAACAGTTCTCGAATCTAATTGTTTCATAATAGTCCTTAATTTTTTTTGTAGATCCCAAAACACCAAAGAACCCCATTATTATAGTTATACAGTGTCCAGTTGGGGGGGGGGTGTGGAATTTTGAATACAGTACTGGGTAAGGATAGTTAACCGCTGTTTTTTTAGACAACTATATTGATTTAATTCGGAGTATCCAAAAATGATTGTTTTTTATTAACCAAAACAATTAGTCCTTAATTCTCGAATCTAATTGTTTCAGATAATCGGTGGTCTAGAGGGCAAATAGTTATCGAATCTAATTGTTCTAGAATAGTCCTTAATTTTCCTTGTAGATCCCATGACACCAAAGAACCCCATTCTTTGAGTTATAGAGTTTTCGGTGGGGGGTCAAAATTTGAATATAGTTTTGGGTAAGGAAAGTTAACCGTTGTTTTTGTAGACAATTATATTAATTTAATTCTGAGTACCAAAAAATAATTGTTTACGATTAACCAGAACGATTAGTCCTTAATTTTGATAAATAAATGTTTCAAATATTCGTTTGTCTAAAGGGCAAATAATTTTCGAAACTAAATATCAATACCTACAAACAATTGTTTCCCATTAACCAAAACGACTAGTCCCTACTAAAAATTAGAAGTAGTTCAGTTATTCAGAATACTTAGATCAGTTATTCATTTTCAAAATAATGAATAAAAAGTAACACATATCTTGCATACCAAGAGAATTAAATATTGTAATGTTTTAATTCGAACAAATATATAACGGGAGTAAATATTTCGTAATATTAAACACACTATAATCTGTCCATTATTTTTGGCCCAAATAATATATTAGCCCAACAGATCTAAAAACCCCTGATAAAGTAAAAGCACATGCATTTAGAATTTAAAACCCCAAAAAAAATCGAAGTCCATTCATTAAAATTTAAAAGCCCATCCCCCAAATCCGGACAATATTAATTAACTAGTTTTCTTCGTTCCCTATTCGATCAAATCCGAAAAAATGAAACCGATTAATAATGTGTCTTTTTCAGTAATGAATAAAAAAAAATCAGGTCGAATAAAAAAAACTAATTAATGAATAAATAAATAAAATCCCACCGTTATGCATAATGTTTAGATCAGTTATTCATTTTCAAAGTAGTGAATATTAGTAACCCATGTCTTGCATACCAATAGAATACTTGTATCAGGTTACGTTTATACCAACAGAATAAATGTTTAGGTAAAATCCCATTTTTTTATCTGAATAATTGTATAATGACTAATACATTATAGCCCCAAAAAAACGAAAAGCCCAGTTATGGAAAATTAAAAGCCCATCCCTCCATTTTATGGAAAAAGCCCAATTTGCAGCACTCAACATTTCAATGATTAAAATATACCAAACGTACTTTCACAGCTAATACTCAAATTAATATGTATAGTACAAGGATAACTCAATATTAACAAAAATGTAGGTTCTAATACTGGATATTCAACTACCACCACATAACTGTGTATGGGGGAATCCAACAACTAAATCTAACACTAATACTTTTCTTCACACCTTTTGCATAATAATAATTCCCAAAAAAAGTCAGTAGAATTTTTGTCTTGCTGAAGTCAACAAAAACCTATTCCCCCACATAATTGATCCTTCAATTTTCATCAAATAATTACGGTATCTGGGTCCAGAAACCAATTTACCATTTTCAAACGGTAATTTCCCGACTTTTCATCAGTATACGCGCCCTTCTTGGAAGTTTTCCGCAACAGCAAGTTCTCCATTAAATGGCAAACAACAACCCCACAATCAACCGACCCCGGGCTCTGCTGGACGCAATCCTCAGAAACTGGCAATACCAGCTGCTTCATAAGGAAGGGATGGTTCGACTCAATTTTTTTGTATGCATCCCTAATTTTCTTATGAATATACCTGACCTGCAAAACCAAAAAGTAATATGTCATTTACACCTTACATTTTTCAAAACAACAGTTAAATGAAGTTTAGATATCATCTGTCTCACCACAATATAAGATGACGTCAAGTGAGGATCTACCGTTGCCCTCCTGGTGTAGGAGGAATTATAGAACTTCCATTCTGCTCTTCGTAAATTAAAACGTAGCAGCGTCCAAAGGAAACCCAACCTTCTACTTGAAGAGTCTCCTTCGCCGGCAAGCAAAGGGAACAAAAAGACGTCCATGTTCAAGCAATCCTCTATCCGGTCATCAATCAATGCTTTCAGCGCACTGGGGTTATTTTTGCTGCCATTTTTTTATCAAACTCTGCATCTCAAACAAATATTAGTTTTAACACAATATACTGACATCAGGAAAAACAAGAGGATACACAACATACCCAACTTTTCGAGGTGAATATCATTGTTGTTTTGGCCTTTTCATTAATTCTCCCATACTTCTTTATCAACAGCTCACCCCATGAATCAATAATCTACATATTCAGTAGCAAGACAAATAAATAAACACTTCATTTTTTGTCAAGTAGCACTTGTTAAAATCATCAAACCATGGAGCAAAACATATTTACCGGACCACTGTAGCACTTGTTTTGCAGTATGTCAATTATATTCCCAACCGTTACTTGCGCTAACGGCTCTTCCCCAACCCAAATAGCGTGACTATAAAATCAATAATTATTAGTAACAAACCCATGATAAAAAATGTTATAATGGAATCAAACACGAATGTAGAATAATGATTATTTTAACTACCTTTCCCCTTTAGTTTTCAAATAGTACTCAATCTCATTTCTGTGGACCTGTTGTAATTTCTTCACAGCAATGCATTGCTTGCTCCACTTGAATGTCTTGCAATTGATTAGTAATCGTTCAGTCTCATTCAAAGGCCCTTCTTCAACCAGATTAACCAACTCTCCGATGTTCATCTGTGGTGTAGTCTCTACTGCTTTCCTATCTTCTTTAATTGTTCTTTCCTTCACCCGCAAACACATTGAACTTGGAGTTTGATGTCGAGTTGTCCTCAGTTGTTTGACACAATGATGGAGAAGAAGCCGCAAATTGAAGATATATCGGATTATTAGTCACTCTTATTTAATTTGTTTTGGGCTTTACTTAATTTTCATAAGTACTTTAATTATGGGCCTTTGTTTTAGCCCTAAGAACCCTAGTATTTATATCCTTTCCTTCGTTGATGAACACACGTTTTGATCAATCAATTAAACTCGGGTTTTATCCCAACACCTCTTGCACCATTACGTTCTCGCTGCGTCAGTTGGTACTCTGAGTCAGTTCCTGGCCAACGTGATGCCTCCAAAAGCGAATCACGGTCAAGAGATAGCCCAGCTTCGTGACCAACTCAACACGGTTACGCAAGTGATGGCGACCATGCAGTCCCAGATTGCTACGTTGGTGAACCACGCCAGTGCTCCTGCCCCGCCCCCCGCCGCTCAGCCGGCAGACGGCCAGTCCGACGCCCACGCAACGGACGAAGATGAGACCATTACCTTGGAGAACCAATTCGCACCCTTGGGCCGTGCGCCTAGGCCAAACCCTCCTCCTGTGGTGGCGGATAATCGGTGGGAGGCCGGTTTTCGTCTCGACATCCCAGAATTTGCGGGTGATGGATCACCGGATGATTTCCTTGATTGGTTCTACACGGTCGGGGATTTGATGGAGTTCAAGGCTGTACCCGCGAACCACCGTGTCGCACTCGTGGCAACGCGTTTCCGCTCTCGAGCGGCTGCGTGGTGGCGTAGCGTGAAAGCCTCTCGTCGTCGTGCAGGCCGTCAAGATATCTCTCACTGGGAGGTTTTACGTGAGATTATGACGGCAGAGTTTGTTCCCATCAATTATGAGTCCACTCTGTACCAACGCTTTCAACACTTACGCCAGGGCGCCCAATCGGTTGATACCTACACCAACGCGTTTTACGCCCTTCTTTCCCGCATCGATAGCCGAGAGACTTCATCTCAAGTCGTGTCACGCTATGTGGGTGGCCTTCGCCTTGCTTATCAGGATACCATCAACCTCTTACGTCCCGCGACCATATCGGACGCCCATCATCATGCCCTAACCCTAGAGGCACAACAATCACGCCGTACGGTCATGGCGCCTCTTTTCCAGGACCGCCGCCCACCGCCCCAATCTCCTCCAGTTCCATCGGGCCCTCGTCCGCCCCCACCCCCAGGCCCGCAGCAGCGTCCGCCGGCCACACCTATCGGCCCACGCCCCGCGCTCAACGGGCGTTGTTTTAATTATGGTGATCCGGGCCACCGTATGAACGCTTGCCCGCAACCTCGCACTGCGCGTGCCCTGCTCTTAGAGGGGGATTATATTGCCTCCTTTATCGAATCGCTCGATCATGCTGCTGACTCCGTTGAGACGGTGGACGAGACACACTTGCTCGGTGACACAGGCCCTATGCTTGTTCTCCATCATACCTTTTGCGCGTCCAAAGTGGAGGCCCCCCATTCTCAACGTAATTGCATCTTTCAGTCTACGTGCACGATTGGAGGTAAAGTTTGCAAGTATATTATTGATTCTGGTGCATGTGAAAATGTTATTTCTGATGCTGCTGTGTCTAAGTTGGCTCTTGTCCCTTCGTCCCATCCGAAACCGTATGCTCTTGGATGGCTTAGCCGTGATACGGTGATTACTGTGACTAACCGTGTGCAAGTGTCATTTTCTATTGGCGACCGTTATTCAGATACTGTTTGGTGTGACATTATGCCTATGGATGCTTGTCATCTCCTGTTGGGACGCCCATGGCAGTTTGATCGTCGGGTGATTCATGACGGCTACCTTAACACTTATTCGTTTCTTGTGGATGGTGTTAAGTTTGTCCTTCACTCGTCTTGTAAGCCCTCTTTGCCTGTGCAGCCAGCGCCTTCAGTCTTGTTGCTTTCTTATTCCGACTTTGAGCATGAGTTGTCATCTGGTGCACCTTGCTACTTACTCCTTGCACATGATACTTGCGATACATCTACTGTTCCTTCTGCTGCTCTCCCTATTTTGCAGGAGTTCTCGGACATTTTTCCTACCGAACTACCGGCTGAGTTGCCCCCTTTACGAGACATACAACACCAAATTGACCTAATTCCTGGGGCTTCCCTACCGAACCGACCGCACTATCATATGAGCCCTACTGAGCACGCCGAATCACGCCGCCAGGTCGAGGACCTATTGCATCGCGGCCTCATACGTCAGAGCCTCAGTCCATGCGCCGTACCCGCTCTGTTGACTCCCAAGAAAGATGGTTCTTGGCGTATGTGTGTTGACAGCCGTCCTATCAATAAGATTACTATTCGCTACAGGTTCCCGATCCCTCGGCTTGATGACCTACTTGACCAACTCAGTGGTTCTTCAGTCTTCTCGAAACTGGATCTTCGTAGTGGTTATCACCAAATCCGTATTCGCCCGGGGGACGAGTGGAAAACGACATTTAAGACGCATGAGGGCCTTTTTGAGTGGCTTGTTATGCCATTTGGCCTATCAAATGCACCGAGTACGTTCATGCGGGTTATGAACCAGTCTCTTCGTCCACTCATAGGAACATGTGTTGTCGTCTACTTTGACGACATCCTGGTTTACAGCAAGTCAGAGGAAGAGCATATACAACACCTCCGTGCCGTCCTCTTGATCATGCGCTCGGAGAAGTTTTATGGTGCCCCGCAGAAGTGTGTCTTCTTCACCGAGTCCGTTATATTTTTGGGTTTCCAGATTTCTTCGGCTGGTATCCGTGTGGATGACACTAAGATCGCTGTCATCCGTGATTGGCCTACTCCGTCTTCTTTAACCGATATTCGGAGTTTCCATGGTCTTGCTTCATTCTACCGCCATTTCATTAGGCATTTCAGATCCATCATGGCCCCGATAACTGATTGTATGAAGGGCAAGACTTTCACTTGGACGGTCGAGGCAGGTGAAGCCTTTTCTCACGTCAAGGCAAAGCTGACGTCGACCCCTATTTTGGTCCTTCCCGACTTTACCCTTCCGTTCGAGCTCCACTGCGATGCTTCTAAAGTAGGTATTGAAGCTGTCCTAAGCCAAGATGGTCGTCCGGTGGCCTTCTTTAGTGAGAAACTTATGGGCCCACGCTCTCGGTATTGTGCATACGATGCCGAATTCTATGCTGTTGTTCGATCGGTCCGTCACTGGAGACACTACCTTTTTCAACGTGAATTTGTTCTATATTCGGATCATGACTCCCTGAAGTACCTTGCTAGCCAGGACAATGTTTCTTCCAGTCATGCCTCATGGGCGGCGTATCTCCAACAATTCAACTTTGTCCTCCGTCATAAGTCGGGTGCCTCTAATCGAGTCGCTGATGCTCTCAGTCGCCGGCATACGCTGTTGGTCGACATGCGGGTTGACGTACCAGGGTTTGACACCTTTCCTGCCTTGTACGCTATGGACCCGTTCTTTGCCCGTCTGCTTACCCGGATCTCGGCAGGTGATGCCCCAGATTTTACGTTGAAGGGGTTCATCTTCTATGGCATCCGATTGTGTGTTCCGGAGTGCAGCCTCTGTCTACGCCTAATTTCCGAGTTGCATGGCGTCGGCCACGTGGGTCGTGACCGTACTTTGGCTCTCGTCCAAGAACGCTTCTTCTGGCCGACGCTACGTCGCGATGTATCCCGCTTTGTCGCCCGTTGCCATACGTGCCAGGTATCCAAAGGCACCGCCACCAACGCGGGTCTATACCGGCCACTCCCGGTCCCTGCCGCCCCTTGGCTCGGCGTGAGCATGGACTTCGTCCTTGGCTTACCCCGCACCCAACGCGGGTTCGATTCCATATTCGTCGTTGTGGACAGATTCAGCAAGATGGTTCATTCCATTCCTTGTAAGCGAACGTCGGACGCCGTACATGTCGCCCAATTGTACTTCCGCGATGTGTATCGCTTGCATGGTCTCCCAGAGTCGATTGTTTTCGATCGTGATACACGCTTCCTGAGTCACTTTTGGCGTTGTTTGTGGCGTATGGCCAACACCGAGTTACACTTTAGTAGTGCTTATCATCCGCAAACGGATGGTCAAACGGAGGTGGTTAATCGTTCACTCGGTAATTTATTGCGTTGTCTCATGGGCGATCACATCAAGACGTGGGACTCTAAGTTATGTCAGGCGGAGTTCGCCCACAATTCGGCCATCAATCGGAGCACCGGCTACTGTCCTTTCAGAATCGTATACGGCCGTATTCCCCGGGGACCAGTAGACTTGATGACACTCCCATCTGGTACCCACGTCGATTCCCGTGCTTCTGCTTACATGGAGACCCTACAGCAGGTCCATGCTTCCACCCTTGATCGCCTGGCCGCTAGCAATGCTAAATATAAGGCTTATGCCGATGCTTCCCGTCGCCATCTTGAATTCGAGGTCGGCGACTTCGTGTGGGCAGTCCTTACGAAGGACCGCTTCCCCGCGCATGAATACAACAAGCTCGCCTCTCGCAAGCTTGGTCCTGTTGAAGTGATCCAGAAAATCAACCCGAACGCCTACCGTTTAAAGCTTCCCGCTGGCATCCGCACTTCCGACGTGTTCAATGTGAAGCACCTGATTCCTTATGCTGATGGAGAAGAAGCCCGTCACGATTCGAGGGCGAATCATTTCGATGGGGGAGGAAATGATGGAGAAGAAGCCGCAAATTGAAGATATATCGGATTATTAGTCACTCTTATTTAATTTGTTTTGGGCTTTACTTAATTTTCATAAGTACTTTAATTATGGGCCTTTGTTTTAGCCCTAAGAACCCTAGTATTTATATCCTTTCCTTCGTTGATGAACACACGTTTTGATCAATCAATTAAACTCGGGTTTTATCCCAATACCTCTTGCACCATTACGTTCTCGCTGCGTCACACAAGGTGTAATATCCTGACCCATAACATCCATATTTACTGTCACCGGCTGTTCATCAGCTTTATCATTCTTCTCATCATTGCATTGCTTTGATTTTTTATTACTCTCGTAATCCAGAGCTATTGCATCAATCTTCGCCCATGATTCCGGATTCTGCAATACTTGTGTTGCACTGGGCCCACAATCATCATCCTCAATGCTATGAGGGGCAGGGGTGAAATCTGATAGCAGAATTATACCCCCAGCAGGAGTTTCTGGGTTATTGTACTTCGGGCTCTCAGGATCAGCAACCGAACCTCCTAATAATGATTCTGCATGATCAATACCAACCCCACAAGACCCATTGTTTCTCTCACTCAATCTCATCTCACCAACACTACTATCCCCTTTGTCAAATATTCTTTCAACAGACATACTCTCTTTTCCAATTTCCACCTTTGCTCCAACACCAATATCAACTAAGTCATCATTATTTCTCTCCACCATAACCTGTCTGGTCTTTTCAACAAACACATCAGAAGCTGGCACGCCCACCTCAACAATTTTTCCAACCAAAACCTCATTCTCAGAACGCAGAGTAGTGATGCATTCATCTCTTTTCCTAATTTCCAACTCAAACCACTTTTTCATTTCCTCCAACATCTGATTTATATTACTCACATCTGCTTTCAACTTGCACAAGTCATCATCTCTAACATCTCTGAAACTTTCCTCTATAGCCCCCAAAACACTCTTGATCTCAGCATCCGCTTTATCCTGTGGTGTTAAATAAGGAGTCAGACCTATACTCCAGGTTGGATCAACATTATCATCAGATGAATTTACATGAACCCCACATTGATCCAAGCCATTTAACGCTCCCGGACCACCAGAGTGGTTAACAGACACATCATTATCTTCTACATCCATCTCATCAATGCACATTGCTTCATTTGTTGCTGCTGGAACAGCATCCTCATCACTTGAAATTAAACAAGCGGCATCATCTTCAAACTTACCACTGTCTTTGAAGCATGCATGCCGCATATCACCCAACTTAATCAACTCCTCTCTTTCAAAAGAAGTAGGTCTAAGCCACAATTTTTCGACCTAAAAACCATTGATAAAAAATAAATTAACAAAAAAACTGTCAATTTTTTTTAAAACTGGACACCAACAACCTTCTAGTTTAATTGAATATAAGACATATACAATTGTTCACCTTCCCGATTTTCGATAGTCGCACACGACCAATGGCACTGTGTACTGCCCTCATATCCCAATTCAAAAATCGAGGGAACATAACCGCACTGGGTGATACAACTATGTTTGTGTGCTCGCAGAACCAATACTAAAAGTAAAAATACCAAATAAAAAATAAAAAATCACAATATGATATATGACATAATAATTGTATTAAAATAATAAGACAAGAAAAAATTCATACCGGCAAAATTACTCCACAACCCCCAGCATTCATCTTGTCGCTTGTTTTTATCTGGCCCTTGAAGTAATCAACAATATACGTGCTCCAATCATATTGGCAAATCTCTTCAAACTTCTTCAAGTATTCAGGAATGTGAGGTTGAATAGCACCGCTTTTGTTTGGACTAAACAAAGAAGCCATCATAAAACATACAACTAGTCTGACAACATCCATACAACTCTCCTCATCAAACCCCCCCAATGATTCCTCCAGTTTTTTTAAAATCACAGATCGATACAACACCAAGTATTTTGTTCGGTGGTTCATCAAGCCTTTGAACACACGTTTCACCCACTCCGGCGAAACATACTCTGCACCAGTCTGATCTATATCTCTTGACCCACAGCTAATCCCAAATATTAGTTGTGCATCATTACTCAAAAGCGGAACCCTTGTACCCCCAATAATGAAGGTCTCCGACTCAAAGTCGAAAGTCCGCATTATCATCATTATGTCATCCTCGTACTTTTGGCATTGCCTCAACATTTTCTCATACCCCCTTTTATAGATAGACTCGAATAAGAACCAAAACGGTGTTAACATTATTTTTTGAATATGACCTTCTTTAAATTCCAACCCGTTGATATCTTTGATCAATGAACGCAGGTTAGACCTGTAGTAAGTCTCTTTTTTTGCAACTGATATTCCACCTGAATAAACATTATTCATCAAGTCAATTGGAACAAGTCAAGTTCGGCATACCAAAGTCAGATTAGGTGGGAAGAACATTCTTTATAAGCTTAATAACGGCAAAACAATTCTGCATAACATGAATAACTACTTCAGAAACTTACCAAATACGTTCAAAGGCCGCAACACATGTTTTGACTGTTGTTCCCTATCTCCATATTTTTCTTGGTCCGTAAATAGAACTTTATTCTTTGATTTCCCTATACAGCAAATTTTTACCATCTTAAAACCAAAAACACTACCTTATACAATCATACAAGCTACAGATGTCACTATAAAAGGATACCTCTCTTGTTCTGTGCCAATTCAGTATCATCTTTTAATGTTTCATGCCGTGATACCCTTTGCTTTGGTACTGCAAAATCTCAAGAGTGTATATTAAATAAATACACCAGTATTACGCAATAAATAAAAGTGTTACCTGGGCTTAGGTTACAAACATTTCGACTTCTCTTTCTTAGCTCTGGACTTGAAGCATCTGAAATAAGAACACTTTTTAATAATATTTTCATTTAGAATTCTATATTGGCTACAAAATATTAAGGATTTTACCCGATTCAACAACTTTTGACCGTGTTCGTCCTCTTCTAACAACCACTGGACTATCATTTTCTAATAAAAAAAAAGGAACAAACAAAATCAATTTCACATCAAAAAACAAACATGAATCACATAAACTCTAAAACAGTCCTTATATCCCTGTACAATATTGCTAAAATTACCTGTTTCAGTAGTTTGGTCATTTCTTCGACTACGCAATCTACTTGAACTTCTATGATCATTTACTGGAAAATTTAATCAATGGTTATTCATTTGAGTCATAATTTAAAGGCATAACAAGTACAGTTCACATGAACAAACTGATTTACCTATGGAGCTGGTATTCGACCTTTTCCTGCTTACCCTGACTACCTCAGCACTCTCAGATTCTGCATAATAACATAACACAACATTACCCACAGTAGCAAAAACTGTACAAATCTTCACAAATACTTTGTATCAAGCTTAGAGTTGGTGAGATGTCTATTTTTTACCTGAATCAGATGTATAAACATATCGAAGTACCCTTCTACCTGGGATTTAGAGTGAATAAGTAAACATATTATCATATGATAACCTTTGTAAACTGCAGAAATTTATAAGAATAAAAAGAACAGGCTAAAGATGAATAACCTCTCTTCTTGTTACCACCTTCAACAAACAGAACTTTCGAGCTACGAGAACCTACATTTTTTTGCATTTTTTAACAATGCGTGCATGTTATTAATCGGTCTGCAAAAACATAGGGCATATTAAAAAAGTTAGGATTTCAACAACAAATAAACCTACCTCTTAATCCTTGTCTATTTTCTTTATCAACACTCTTCCTCCTTCTGGTGGTGATCGTTGAATCGTCCTCGAACTCACTTTCAAAGTCCGTATCGTCTTCCCTAACAATGCGTCTCTTTTGCCCCATATCTAACACATTTGCAACTCTGGGAAGAGAAATATAATGTTGAATAATTGAAACAATCGGAAATATTGAAAACAAAAATGAAGAACAGGTATGATTAAAGTAGCAAAATAAAAAAAATGGAAACAACCGAAATCGTATTATCTAACCCGCACCTTGATCGCCCTTCTTTGCTCTTCTTCCCCCCAATTTTTTATTTTCAAATTTCAATCTCTGGGTGTAATAGACTCACCCCCGTCAACTCGCCGCGTCTAATCAAGCTTTGGGAACCGGTGGGAGGGTGGGGGGGGGGGGGGGTGAGATGCGAGCTGAAAGGCGTGGGGGGTAGTCAGCTGGGGAAATTTTGTGGTGGTGGCCCACCAAAAGTGTGGTGAATGGTAATGAAGGGAAAATGGTGGGGTTAATTGTAATAGTGTATACAAAAGTGGTGTTATATGTTACTAACCCTAATAAAAATGATATATCGAGGGAAGAGTTGTTAAAATTGTGATTCCATGGCTAGTGTCATGCTCTAATTTTGAAATAGAAGTGGACATCAAATGGTTGATTGTTGATAAAGGAATAAGAGAATGATTGAGGGGATGATTGTAAGAAGATAATATGATAATCAAAATGTTGTGATTACCTAATTTAGGAGAGGATCATAATTACACTAATTTTAATCACATCCTCATTAGCATTGAAAAATTGGTAACCAAGCGCCACAAGTTTCGCATAGAATCCACACCCACACAAAAACAAATAGCACACCGAACTTTTGCAGGTAGAAGAAACGAGAGGATGACGACGAGAACGAATTTTTACAAGAATCCTTCTTATGCATATAACAAGCACTTGAATCTCAAATCCGTCCTTCAAAACCTCGATTGTAATTCCCAAATCATCTATTTTTTTCCTTTCTTTTGTGTGATAATATGTCAGTTTGATTGATTTTTATTCAATTTCCAGCTTACAATATTGCCACCGGAAATGCTCCTCCGGGCGAACCAGCCACCGCGGTGAAGTCAAAGCGCCGCCGCGTGTCGAGGCCGTCACCGTCGCCGTCGCTCGATCAACGGAATGAAGTAAAAGAGAATGACGGGCCTATGTCCCACCACGACTATATTGAAAAACTGAGGTAAAATTTCAATTTTCAACATTAACAAGCCAGAGGCGTTGATGGTGGTGTGATTACTTGGTCATCTTTTTTTACTGATTTAGGTGTGTTTTGAAACTCTACGTATTTTGAAAAGGTGTTATTAATTGATTTTAATAGTGAAAATAAAAGTGTTGAGTGTTTGGAAAATAAGTGATTTTAATTAGATTTAAGAAGTATTGTGTTTGCAAAAAAATCACTTTTATTGATAGTAGGGTAGTTATGTTAGAATTGATTTTAGAGAACCCAAAAGTGATTTTAGAGAACCCAAAAGCAGGTGAAACCTGCTTTGACAAAATTGATTTTAAATAATTAAAATAGTGATTGCAAATATTGTAGAATTGATTTTTTTCATGCAAAGAATTTCTTAGTACCATCAGTATTTAGTGAATATCAGTTAATCTCTGGTAAAACTAAGGGCATGTTTGCTTTGTTGGATTAGAAGTGATTGCTATTTTAATCTCATTTTTCATGCATTTGGTTTATATGACACCAACTCGAGATAATTGGTGGATAATTTTCACATGGAGGGGGCTGGACAATGTCGAGGGATAATTATTTTATCAATCCTATGCTTCAAAGCAGACAAACCCTAAGTGTTTGATATATATATGAGATGCATAGCAACAAGATGATTCAGCATTATTTACATCTTCTCTAGTAATTTCCTAATATTTGAAGGAAAACGTGGCTTTATGATTTGTTTTTCGTCCTCTAACATCGGTACTCAACTGATTGTTTATGTAAAAGCTATTCATTCTATCGATCATGGCTAATCTTTCATTTGGGTGCTATAGTTTCTATTTGACTTTTTTTCACAATTGAATCATTTCAAACTCTTAATGAACAGAAAGGAAGCCGATGCTTCTCAACCTTACCAAGAGTTAACTGCAGATGTCCTGGTAATTAAGCTGAGTGCTTGACCTGCGCTAAGTTTACCTTTCTTTTATTTATGTAATGATTCTCTTTGCAGGAAAGTTCAAGTTCAGCTTTCAAATTGGTCGGATATGAAAGTAAGTTTATTGGAAATACCTTTATCTTTTTCTGTTTAAAAATGATTCACTTTGAAAATTTGGGTGCTTATTTGGTTTCAGAGTTGTGAAAATAGACAAAATTATGATTGATCATATATATTATTTATTTTCATAAATCCAAAACTGCTACTTCCTCTACTTTCAACTCTAGTACTTGCCTTCTGCCAAAACTTTTCCTGTTATATTTGAGCAGGATTGTTTTTGTATGTTATGCAAATAATGAACTTGTGATTTTATCTGCATAATGAATGACTAACCGTGCAGGTGATAAAAGTACCTCTGCAGACAATGAAGAGGATGAAGGTCCTGCAAGGAATTCTGAAGAGCTGTCAAATTCAAGCAGTGTAATGCAGTACTTTCCTATTTCTGGTATGATTTTTGTGGACACATTGGTAATTGACTGCCTAGCTTTTAAAAGCTTAAGCTGTTAAAGAAGAGTATTACCTTAACAGTTAACATTTATCTAAACATCTTCATCAGCAAAACCCAGATTTTTTGCTTTTCTGTTCTTTTATCCTTAATGTCCAACGTCAACTAGAGCAATACAAAGAACCTGATGATGAAATAAAAGAATCTAGAATGATAATACTTACAATAGATGAGATTCTAAAACCGTGTTTGCAATACCAGAAATGTCACTCATTGGTCTACACTTGGACAACATAATTTGCAAACCTCTATAATGTTTCTTGTTTTTCATCTAAGCACTTAAAACTTATAGGTGGTTGAGTGTCATTTTGTTTCGAGTTGGCAAAATTCTTTATTGATAATCTTGAACACGCCTGTAGTATTAATCTTGAACACGCCTGTAGTTTGCATTTAAAGTTAACTTAATGTATATATTAATAAAACTCACTCTACTGGAAGAATGTGTAGATAAATATTGTGCATGATAGCCTGTAAGAAGTTATAATCCTCTCCGGGGCAGTTCATTGATTTGTTGAGTTTCTTAGGTAGCACAGGGGAAGCTGATAGAATCAAGACGCAGAGTGAGCAGAGGTATCCTGCTCTAGGGGAACCCGTCTGTATTATGTGTGGGTACTATGGGGAGTACATATGCGATGAGGTGAAATGTCTAAAATTGCAGTTTACATAACTATATTCAGACTCTTTTAAAGTGCCTACTTTTCAGTTTGTTACATTTTTGTTGTAGACCGATGATGATATATGCAGCATCGAGTGCAAAGCTGAACTTCTTCAGAGGATCAAATCCCAAAAGGTTTTTCTTTTATTCCAGTCAATGCTAACCTCATTTTGTTTCATTATTTTCCTATAATTTCAAAGCTTCTTCCAGGAGCCCCAAAGCGAGCAACTCCCCGTTGGTCCCTTATCTGCACGTAGATGTACATTGGAGGTGCCTGAATCTGGAGGGGACACTTGGGATTATGACCGCCATTGCTGGTCAAAGAAAATATCTGGGCTTTGTACTTATGAATGGTATTCTTGACTATTTATTGAGCGTGTATTTCATTTTGAAGCATAAAATGGCTGTATTTCGTCTGAGACTAGAGTATTGAATGATGAGCTTCTGTTGTTTTTGTGCATTCTCATAAGTCAAATTTATTTCCTGTTGCAGTTGGAAGTGTCATAAGCCTGGGCATCTTGCTGAAGATTGTTTGGTGTTGGCATCCCACAGTGGAACAAGTTCTGCTGGCAAGGTATACCATCATTTATTCATTCATTTTAAAAACAACTTTTTTTCTTATAGATCATTTATGTTCTTAGTTCATTGTGTCTTGTTTGCAGGTAGCTGTGGCTCAAAGTAAATCTAAAAACGAAATTTCCAGAGATCTCCTTTATTTATACAAAAGGTTTCTGTATACCTATTCCACTTATATTCTCCCCTATGCATACTGTTACTAAAACTCCCCTGTGGTAGCATTCTGTTGTCACCACTTTATGTGTGGTTGTTTTCTCAAAGTTCACCTCGTTACTATATTATTTATTTTGCCATATAAATAGACTGATGCAGAGTATCAGTGATAGCCCTTAAGATGCTGTGTGAACTTCTGGTTAGGTTGACAAGTTTACAAGTTTTTAAGTATATAGTGAACATGAAAACGATCTTCTATGGAGGGAAGACCTCCAAGTCAGTTGTAAATATACTCCCTCCGTCCTTCAATAAGCTTTTCATGAAAAAATTGCACTGAGATTAAGGAGAATTAATATAAAATGGAGTGTAGTAGAAATGATGTGATTGAATAGAGAAATAAAGAGAAGTTTGAGAATAAAGAAGAGTAAAAGCATGGTAGGTGTGTTTCCAAAAAGGGTATGAGAAGCTTATTGAAGAACGCCCGAAAAGGAAAGATGAAAAGCTTATTGAAGGACGGAGGGCGAAGGAAGGAGCAGATGAAATGTCTGGTTTGTTATCTTGCCTTTAGAAAAGTATGTAGATTAATGAATGCAGAGAGCGAACAACGAAACACTATAACTATATTTTGAGTGTCAGTAAATAAGATTTACTGTCCGTACACATATTTCATAAAAGTGGTAGAAAGAATTATATGTGACATGCTTTCTGTATATGCAGGTGCCACCAAATTGGGAAGAACTTCTTGGATGCAAAGTGTAACTCATGTCGTGTGTCAACCACTTTAGCAACATGTGTGAGCTGTAATTCTACCTATTGTGACTGGTAAGCTGAAGGGATCTGTTTTTCTCTTCTCCTAATTCAACAAACCTATGGTTTATGTGATTTCACTCTTTGCTTATTGCCCTTGTTAAAATGACAAGCTTAAAAAAAATTCTCAGTATTGTTGTCTTGATTGTTTTTTGGAATGCAAATGAATATAGCCATCGCGCTAGTGGATAAGAGAATGTATGCCATCTTAATCTGTTTGGTAAAGATTAATACTAAATTAAAGCCTGCTTTCCTGTACAGGATGTATCATTGTGAATTGAATGTCAATTTAAGCTTCTATTTTTTTCTAAATAAATTCTGATCCTGTTTCTGCCCGCAATACTTATGAATGAAAGAGTCAAATAATCTACATTTTGGTTCTATATATTGTTAAGTCATCAAATGGTTAGTTAATATGGACTATGTATATCCATACGTGCATGCATTTCTTTTCTCTAATCCTTCTGAGGACAGTTCATGGTCATTTCCATTTAGCATATCATTTTGTAGATTGAAATCGATTCCTTAGGCTGTGCTTGTTTCGGGACATACCCGAATGAGCTTAGGACTTTGCTATCCATGTCCAATATGAGTTTGAAATTTAAAATTCGGTTTTCAAATCTCAAACTCAACACACACCTAAAAATAAACCTATCATTACTCTTCACAAATTCCAGCACAATCACATCATCATTTTTCTACCATCCACACATTCTCTCTCTTACTTTTCTTTTACCCAATATAATAATACAACATCAATTACAATTAAATATTGATTGTACATAAAAAGCCTACCAAAACCCATAACAAACACATACGTATACTATTCATCAGGATTTTTTAATCCATAGTATTTCAAAATCATGACTTCTCTGCATACCTAAATCCCAAAACAAACGTAGCTGGCATAGATTCTTTACTATTCTTCTTTTTCTTTCATTGGGTACTTGAAGAGAATAAAATGAGTGATTGATGACATAGGGTTCTTCAGTGCAGGTCATTTGAATGAACACATCAGGGAATATCCAACACATCAACAATATTATTCGTATAAGCTTAAACGTCTGGTAAGGATTTACTTTGTGCATTGATTTCTATTTTGTTTTCTTTGTTTGGCTTTACGGCCATCAAGTTATCTGAATCGCAAGTTTATGTCAACTGTCCTAGTATAGGTGAGCGATATTCTTTTTATTGGAAGAGTTTCAGTTTAATGTTATTTTAAAGTATTGACGGGAAGAAACTGTGTTTGGAAGTCACAGGAATTAACCTTGTTAATGCCTTTCTTGACAATTTAACACGTGTTACATAAATGTGCGGATTACAGATAAAAATTTTGTTCAGTACATCTAATGCGGATTATTCGACGGAAATTTGCATTTGTAATTTGATCTAAAAAATGAACAAATTAAATAAATGGCAGAGGTGATTGTATTGAAAGTAGCTGCTGATTGATACACATGCAATATTAGATTTTTTGGGCAGCGAATGATTAAATTTAACTTGCACTTCAAACCTTTTCTTCTCTAATTCCATAAAACAAATTGTGCCCAGTTATTTCCAAATGTAATTATCAAGATTATTTCCCCTTTCTTTCTGCTTGACAAAGGATATTAATACTTATACAGGTCAAATGCTGTAAATCAACTTGCAAAGTGACCAACATCAAGAATCTTTTAACTTGCCATTACTGTTTTGATAAAGCATTTGACAAGTTTTATGATATGTACTCTGCAACATGGTAAGTGATGCTCAAACCTACTCCACAGAGTTAATATCAAGAATCATACTATAACTATTTTAGTTTTGTATTTCATTACTTTTTAAATTTTGGTCCGTTTGGTGTCAATTTTGTTCCTTTAGTGTCCAATTTTAGTCCTATATGTTTCAACTTATTTCAGTTATGGACAGGACTAAAATTGGGTACGGGTTAAGTTACAGGACAATTCTTAATATTAACTCCTCTACAAGCCGTATTCTGCTAATGAAAACGAGTTCGTGCTTGTAGGAAGCCGTCTGGACTATCAATCATTTGGAACTCTATTTGCTGCGAAGATCACTTTGAATGGTTAGTAATTTCTATTGCTATTAGCAATTTACTTTCGTCTGTGTCATCATCTATGGATTTGTTTCTTCAGGCACCGGATGAATTGTTTGAGTGCAGATGTAGAAGATAATGCCTATATTTTGAAAAATGGACATGTTAGGAATGGGAAGTGTGTTCAGCTTAGTGACTTTATCTTTTGATGTGGTGGGAGGAGGTGAGGTTAAACTAGTAAGGTGGCGTTTGTTTCAAGCTCTTTAATGGGAATGAAAAAGAAATCATATTTTCCTTCTATGCCCCTGAATATGTTGGGAGGAAGGATTGTTTCCATGGTAATTATATCAATAGTAGTGTGCTCCAATTTTGGAAAAAATGAGATGAAAGAAGGTTTAGGTGGAGGTGGAAGGGAATGATTGAGGAGAAACGATCGTAGGAGGGAAACAGTCAAACCAAAATGGGTATGATTACTTTATTTAGGAGGGAAAATAGTGTCATTGATCATTTTTTGTTCTCATTAATCACCATGATTGTTCTATATTCATCCTCATTTTCATTCCCATTGAAAAATTTCCAACCAAACGCCCCTTAAAATTGAGCCGATGAAGTTTTGGCTCTATCGAAATTGGTTAGAGTTTTACATATTAAATTGCATAACTTGTACTCCCTCCGTCCCAGAGGAATTTGCACCCCTGGGATGGCACACATATTAAGGAAAGTGATAAAGTAGTGGCATATGGGTAAATATGTGTATATTTATGTGAGTGTGCACGCAAATCGATGTTTCCTTTTTAAGTAGTGTGCAAATTGGTTTGGGACATCCAAAAAAGGAAAGTGTGCAAATTCGTCTGGGACGGAGGGAGTAATTTTTACACTTGTGATTTAAGTTGTAATTTTTACTGAATTTGAAATTTCTATAGCCAAAAGGTTGTTTATCCAGTTATTCTCTATTTTTCTATTGAAAAAAATGAGCAGAGAATGACATGTATTTTTTCAGCTTCTCTTTTCCCTATTGTGACTTCGTTAAAACTTCATTCAAAACATCAACTCCTAAATTTCACAAACTAGACGAGAGTCCGCGTATACGCGGGATATTCGTAAAAAATTAATTATACATTATGCATTATATATATAATAACATTATAAATTTGTTCACCATAAAATTAATGTAGTTATATTATATAATAAATATATTCAAAATAATGTCACATGTTAAACACATTTAAGTCAATATAATGATATATTAAATATGTTTTGAGATTAAAAAAAATAATTAAATTTTGGCGCACTGTGTTTTCAAAACAATAAAAATTTATCAAAAGTTAAATGTTAATTTTTTTATTTAAAAGAAATTCAATCAATCATTTAATCGATAAAAAAATTCAAAAGTAATTAATATATTTAATTTCATTTTTAAATTTATTTTAACAAATTAGGAATTTTTAAATTGGAAATCCTTAAATATAGTGAGACAATAAAAATAAAATAATTAAACATTAAAGTTTCATATAATTAGAGTTTTAAATATAATTGATCAATTCAATTTAGTATATTTTTATAGCCTCAAGTTATATACAATAGATATTCCAAATTTGTATATATTCATAGTTTAGCTTAGTTGGTTAAAATTATAAGTTGTACTCAAGTTATATACAATAGATATTCCAAATTAGGACATAGATGACACATAAGCATATGCTACGTATGCAGAATTAACCACATGACGACTCCCTATTAGTATAATAGAGGATTATTATTAGTTTACAATAACTCAAAATAACCAATCAATAAAACGTTACAATGAATAATTAAATCACTTAAAATGAATGTGCAGCGAGAGAGGCTATATGTAGTGACAATTGTGTGGAAATGGTTATGTATATGCGGATTTACTATTATTTTAATTGATTATTTATTTTTATTTGTTAATAACACATTCGCGGTGATTATATAATATTGTGTCTACCGGTGGATATATAATCAATTCCGGACAATAGTGTTCACTCTTCGTACTTTTCTTGCAAAAAAAATCTGAGATGCATAAAACACCATCTCATCTAGATATATGTAATATGAGTGAGAAGAGAGAACAAACTATTATTAAAGAGTATGTATACAGTGAAATGAATTTATGCATAAACTTGGATCCAAATAGCAAATAAAGCTCCAAATGCAATCTGCCCATCAACTTAACATCCAATTACTACCGGCCCGCCAAATACAATTCGCCCATCAACTAAACATTCAATTACTACCGACCCACTAACTAAACCCATTACCTACTCCAAATATGCATATTACGCATTCCAATTTGGAGGAAAGAAATATGTTACAAGCGTGTTTCAATTCTTCCAAATTCCAGAAGTAATCAACACTGAAATTCAATATTCCATAAACAATACAAAGGTTTAGATAGTAAAACGCAAAATCTAAAGAACAAGAAGAAATTTCAGACACAATTCTCTTTTTTTTTTACTTCAGATGGAAATTAAGAGAAATTTCAAAGTTGTGGATAAATCTAGCGAAATTGTACATCAGCTAGTGTTGGTGGCTTCAATTCCGCATCGCAATTGTCTGTAACAGGTACTTCTCATACAAAAGTACATGAAGATTTTGTATGGTTAAATATATAGATATCCGTGTGTAATAATATTAATACGAATAATTTGGGTCAGTTTGATTACACATTGTTTCGATGTTATGATTTTGTAGAAAGAAGAACACTAATATAATTTTCAGTGAACTAATAATCTTCAGTGAAGAGAACTAATACTCTTTAGTGGAGGTGACTAATACTCCTTAGTGAAGTGGACTAATACCCTTTAGTGAAGGAGACTGATACTCTTTATTAAAGATAATTAATACTCACAGTTAAGTACCAACTATTACTCTTTAATAAAGGGAACTAATACCCTTCAGTGAAGAAGACTAATACACTTCCCTGAAGGAGAATGATACACTATAGTGAAGATAACTAATACTCATACAAGAGCCAACTATTACTCTTCAGTGAAGACGACTAATACTCTTCAGTGGAGGGGGCTAATACACTTCAGTGAAGGGGACTAATACTCTTCAGTGAAGGGGACTAATACTCTTAATACTCTTCAATGAAGGGGAATAATAATCTGTCAGATTATTATAATAACCAGAGTACATTTTAGTAATATAAGTCATACCCTTTTGTTATCATTACAAATATTCTTTTATAATATAGGTCATACTCTTTAGTTATCACGACTAATACTCATTTATAATGTATGTTATACTTTTCAGTTATCACAACTAATACTCTTTAGACTCCAATTTCTCCGCCGAAAGTTACCGGTGGGAGACGCCGCCGGCACCTTGCCTCAAGCAGTTGTCCTGGTAGGAAGCTTTTCATGTGCCGTTGGTTGATGTATTGGGTTTGGATAGGCATCAATGGTCCCATGTAATTTATTTCCAGCAAAACATTGTGTGAAAAAAATATAGAAATAAAAGAATAAAGAAAAAAGAAAAAAAAGACTAAATAGATTAAAGTAAACAACCAGAATGGGTATTGAACTTGCGCCCACAATGCTATATCCGACAAACTTAATTGAATTCGTAACCCGCGAAATTTAATACGGGTAAATGGATCAGGTTTTTTATATAAGTAAGTTTCACTCTATATATTGCCATTATTAAATGATGAGCCTCACTCTCCACTGCAGAGAGTGGTTAAATTTATCATTTTTTTTTATTTTGCATCAATAATTTTAAATTTTTTTAAGATTATTAATTTTAAATCTATTTTCAACACACTACATATCAAATGGATTATCCTTTAAATATTTAATTTAACATATATACTACACATATAAAAAGAAAAAATATATTAAAAAAATATATTTTATTATTTTTAAAGTAATTTTTTATTGACTTAACTATATATGATGGATTGAATTTAAATAATTTTTATTTAGACTATATAAGTTTTTTTAAAATAATAAAATTATTTTATGAATTTTAGTATTTGTTGTGAATTTAATACATAATTGAAAATTGTATGATTAATTAACACGATTGTAATACTCAAATAACATATTAATTGGTTTATGGATTAAATAAATTTAATTAATTTTTTTATATAATTCATTATGCAATTTGACATCTAAAATTTATAATATTCAATCCGTGCATCGCATGGGAGAAACACTAGTCTTAGCAATATTCCCTCCGATTCGATTTAGATTACCCATTTTTCCGAAAAATGAAGTTTTTTTCCCCTTACCCATAATTGCAAGAAACAAACACTACCCTTTTTAACTTATCCCTTAAAAACACCAAATATTTACACTTATTTCACTACTTTATCAACTTTATACCCACAAATACTAATAAACAATTATTTTAAAATTCGTGTCATTTCCTTTAGGTCAATCTAAATCAAATCGGAGGGAGTATATGTTAACTTTAAAATTTTATTGGATACATACATTTAGCAAATAGGATGAATTTAAAGGATTTTGAGGTATGATTGTAATACTCATAACATTTTCCAAAAATATTATGGTTTGTGTTGTAATTAGAAGTTTTATAATGTACTTCCTCCATCCCCAAACATTCTTCACACTTTGAAGAATGTGTGAATAAAGTATTAAGGGTGATACTTAAAACTTTATTATTAAAATAATAAAATTAGTTGGAATGAGCGTAAAAACTAATAATATTTTGGTAAAAATGTAAATATTGTAAAAATAAAATTAAGCAGATATTTTCATTTATAAGGTTTGCAATGTGCAAATTGATTGAAAACATATGAAGAAGATTTTTTTTCAAAGTGTTTGGATAAGGAGTACCTATTGTGGTTGCCCCAAGGTTGATTATATCGGTATTGGTGGATATATTGATACTTTAAATTTGTCGAAATATCAATGAATATATCGATATCAGTAAATTTTAAAAAATAATAAAAAAATTTAATGCATAAATTTAACATTAGAATTTGCATACATTTTACGTTTGCAATATTTATCAAAATTATTTATAATTTTTCGATATTTTCTCCATATTTTATTGATATTAGACTCAATTTGTACAAAAATTTATTGAAATTGATATTGCATACTGGTAAATATATATATTTTTTTTTTACAGATATTATAAAAAACATATTCTCATATGCATTTTATACACAATACATTCACACAACAGTTGAAATTATTTATACCGAAAAATTTATACCGACTTTTAATATAATTAAATCATATTATCCCCTGTAAACCTTTTCAACTGTTAATACCAACTACCAAGTATAAAAGAAAAGGGACCAAAATTACAATTTCGTCCTGTAAGAGTTGGTAGGTTGTAGGACCAAAATTACAATTTCAAAGTCAGCAGGACGAAAATTAAAATTTAAAAGTCAGCAGGACGAAAATTAAAATTTAAAAGTCAGCAGGACAAAAAAAAAAAAAAACCCTAAAATAAAGTCACTCATCGTACAAACATCGTTCTCTCCAATTATTATGAAAATTAAGTATATAAAAAATATATTCATTTAAAAAAAAAAAAGTATATAAAAATATATTGGGGGGTATTTTGGGCTTCCATTAAATTACTTCATCCTTCCTTCCTTCCTTCCACCCTATTTCATCCCAATTCCCAAATCCATCGAAAAATTAGGATTTGCTTTATTGTATTTTCTCTGTATCCACCGGAATCCCTCCAATCATGGGAGGTCACGGCGGTCTAAACATCCTTCCTCAGAAGCGGTGGAATGTCTACAACTTCGACAATCGAGAGAAAGTCCGGCTCGACGAGGAAGCCGCCGCCAAGGAAGAGCAGCTGAAGCGCGAGCAAGCCCGTAAGCGCGACACCGAGTTCCGGGTCGAGAAGCTCCGTCAGGCCCGTGGCTTAACGACCCGACCCGTTCCCCAAGCCCATGACGACCCACCCACCACCGCTGCTCCGATCGAATCTGCCGCCGAGTCTGATTCCAAACCCGAGTCCGATTCCGATTCCAAGCACATAAACTTGTTCGAAGGCATCAGGATTTTCGACCCGATTAGAGTTGGCGATGAGAAAAAAGAAGAGAAGAAGAGCAAATTTGGGGGTGATAATAACAGGAATAAGAAGGCGAAGAAGGAGGAGGTCAGGGTGGTGGGACCTGAGGATGAGGTTTATCGATTAGGGTATGGGGTTGCGGGGAAAGGAGTGAAATTGCCGTGGTATATGGAGAAGCGAGTTGCTGATGAAAAAAATGGCGATGAAGATGATGAAGAATGGGATGATGTGAAAGTAAAGGAGAAGGGAAAGAGTGGCGGTAAGAAGAGTTTGGAGGAATTGAGGGAGGAACGATTGAGGAGAGAGAGGACAGAGAAAGAGAGAGTTAGGGCTTTGTTGATGATGAAGTCTAAGAAAGATGGGGGGTTTTCTTCCAGAAGGAGATGAGATAATTTGCCTTGCTTGTATGGAATACTTGATAGTTTTCTGATATTTGTGCATATTTATTTTTCTTGATGTGTTTGAATTCAAAGAATCTTAGGATGTATGTTTGTTTGTTTCAGTTCTGATTTGAGGTTTATGTATTCCATTATGAATTCATTGTTGCACTTGTGAGGCTTATGCTCTTAGATTGCATCTTGAAATGCTTTTGTTGGGCTCATGATTTTGCAATGGATAATCTTTTTTTCTTATAGATTATTTAAGTTCTAATGAAGACTTTGCCAGAGATCTTCTTTATTTATATGAAAATCAGTTTTTTTTTTTGACTAATGAGTTCAAATCATGGAGATTTGTTGCAACATATTAAGTCTATTAGAAACAAGTTGGGAATTTGTTTTAAGGCATTTGTGATAATTCTTAACATAGAGGAACAGAAGCATGCCGAAAGTAAATGGCGCTCACAAAACCATGTTCATTTCTTCTGGAATGTTGTATTGTTGCCCAAAACGATGTGAATAGGTTTTTCAAGGCTGCGGTCAATAAGCATGTAGGGAGGTATATTATGAGTTCTATCGATCATGGCTAATCTTTCATTTGGGTGCTATAGTTTCTATCTGACTTTTTTTCACAATTGAATCATTTCAAACTCTTAATGAACAGAAAGGAAGCTGATGCTTCTCAACCTTACCAAGAGTTTACTGCAGATGTCCTGGTAATTAAGCTGAGTGCTTGACCTGCGCTAAGTTTACCTTTCTATTATTTATGTAATGATTCTCTTTGTAGGAAAGTTCAAGTTCAGCTTTCAAATTGGTCGGATATGAAAGTAAGTTTATTGGAAAATACCTTTATCCTTTTCTGTTTAAAAATTATTCACTATTGAACATTTGGGTGCTTATTTGGTTTCAGAGTTGTGAAAATATACAAAATTATGATTGATCATATATATTATTTATTTTCATAAATCCAAAAATGCTGCTTCCTCTACTTTCAACTCTAGCACTTGCCTTCTGCCAAAACTTTTCCTGTTATATTTGAGCAGGATTGTTTTTGTATGTTATGCAAATAATGAACTTGTGATTTTATCTGCATAATGAATGACTAACCGTGCAGGTGATAAAAGTACCTCTGCAGACAATGAAGAGGATGAAGGTCCTGCAAGGAATTCTGAAGAGCTGTCAAATTCAAGCAGTGTAATGCAGTACTTTCCTATTTCTGGTATGATTTTTGTGGACGCATTGGTAATTGACTGCCTAGCTTTTAAAAGCTTAACAGTTAACATTTATCTAGACATCTTCATCAGCAAAACCCAGACTTTTTGCTTTTCTGGTCATTTATTATCTTACAGTTCTTTTACCCTTAATGTCCAACGTCAACTAGAGCAATACAAAGAACCTGATGATGAAATGAAGGAATCTAGAATGATAATACTTACAATAGATGAGATTCTAAAACCGTGTTTGCGATACCAGAAATGTCATTGGTCTACACTTGGACAACATAATTTGCAAACCTCTATGATGTTATCTTGTTTTTCATCTAAGCACTTAATACTTATAGATGGTTGAGTGTCATTTTGTTTCGAGTTGGCAAAATTCTTTATTGATAACTTCACTTGCCTCTGGTTTTTGCACAGGCAGTATTAATCTTGAACACGCCTGTAGTTTGCATTTAAAGTTAATGTATATATTACTAAAACTCATGCTACTGGAAGAATGTGGAGATAAATTTTGTGCATGATAGCCTGTAAGAAGTTATAATCCTCCCCGGGGCAGTTCCTTGATTTGTTGAGTTTCTTAGGTAGCACAGGGGAAGCTGATAGAATCAAGATGCAGAGTGAGTTAAAGTTGTTATAATGCAGCTTCTGTCATCTGAATGTAGATGATTATCCTCTCCATGCATGTTTTTCTTTTGCATAGTGGATGTAGCTTCAAAAGACCTTAATAAAGGTGACTTGCGCATATTTTTCATTTCTCTGAAGCTTGAACCTCTAGCGTCTAATTGAAGGCGGAAGCCTTACTGGTTTCCAGAATTTTTCTATTATATATTTTCCTATTAAATTCAACATATGTTAATGAAACTTTAGATTCTCCGTTCTTAATTAATTTTGAAAATGTTGCTGTTTTACATTCATCGGAGCAAAATGTTGTAGTGTCATGTAGTAATTCTTACCCTCTTTGTCCCCTGTTAAACTTTACGCACACTTTTTTAAGGAAAGTTGTTGAAAAGTGGCTTTTTAAGGGTGCTTTTATTTGAATATAAACTGATATTGTGAGGAAGTGTTATTTTCATTTTAAGGGTGTGAAAATTATTATGGAACGGACGAAAAAGAAAAGTGGGAAGTTTATTTGCGTTCTAATCTAACTGCTTCTCTTATGATAAATGGTGATTGTAGCTAGAAAATATGTGACGAGTTGTGCTAAAATAGCACTTTTTGTTACACTTGATTATTGACTGATTATGTTAGCTCAGGTGGTAAGAGTTCCCTGTTTAGACTCAAATGAAATTATTTGTTGTCTTCTACCACAGTGTGGATGAATGATATATGGATTGTGAAAAAATAATCAGTGAATGGTATACAACACATTGACACGTGTTTGATTAAGCTTATTTGAAACGAGTTCTTGTGATATATTTCATATGTAAAATATATTTAAAATAGATAAATATTAAAAAAAATTGCGGGTCGGGTGCTCTAGGTCAAAATTCGTGGATCCTAAGCGGGTCAAACAAATTTTTAATATTTTTTTGCATAGGACTTATTTCAGGATTTTCACTTGCAAGTTATATTACTATATGCGCAAATGTGTATTACTGAAAGATAAAATGTGTGTTATTAGTCATTAAAAAATAGATTTTTTATTTTAAAATAACAATAAGGACAAATGTGTGTTTTTACAAGAGTAAATATGTGTTTTTTAATTTATTTTTATTCATTTAAATCTAGATTTATTGTTTCACACATTAACACACATTTGCTCCAACACTAACATACATTTGCTCTAACATATTAACACACGTTTAATTCAATATTAACACACATTTGCAGTAATGTTAACACAAATTTGTTCCAATAGTAACACACATGTCTATAATATTAATACATCAACACACATTTGCAGTAATACATATTTACTCTAAAATCAACACACATTTGCAGTAACACATATTTACTCTAACATCGACACACATTTCCTTCACTAGTAATACACATTTGCTTTAACATTAACACACATTTGCTTTAATAGTAACATACATTTGCTTTTATAACATATGATTGTCCTTATGATAACACAATCTGAGAGGATGTTTTGATGTAATGTGCAAACACATCTTTATCCGTTGAGTAAGATATTTGTGTTATTATAGTAATACACTTTTCATTATTTTACATGTGTTATTGTATGGAAAATAATTATTTTTATAAAAATATTTGTGAAAACTAATATTTGAATAGATAGTAACACACACTTTGTTCTTATATTGTATTTATTTCAGTAAAAACACACAAAAATTAGTGGAAAAAAAAAACATTTAGTCTAATAGTAACACACATTTTGTCCTTTAGTAACATGCATTTACACATATAGTAATACAAATTGAGAGCGAAAATATTGAAACTTAACTTGCACGAGATTTTGGAAAAATTTCACCAAATCCGACCCATTCCGGCCAATATTCACGAATTTTTTAACATGAGTTATTTCACAGATCCTATATCCGTAGAATATTTTTTATATAACAATTTATGCTATATATAGTTTTTTCTTAATCAATTCCTAAACATGATATGTAATAAACTCATCATATTGTGCTTTAGTCTCTGAATTAACTTGAGAGGTGTAGCCATGTGTAACCATCATTGTGATTTGGAGGTTATCACTCATGGTGTTTTAGAGATCTATTTACCATATGTTTAAATAATGTACATTAATTATCATTTATTTGATGATTTTTATTTTAGCAACACTAAACCTATCATAATTTCCACTAACCATGTAGATTGAAACCACATCTTTGTTCTTATACTGATTCCAACCTTATGTCCAGTTAAAAAGTAGCACTAGTAGATAAACACCAGCTAATTATATGATTAATTAAATTAGTAGATTAACCTCCAAATCACATTATTAATTACAAAACGTATAACTGGTGGCTGTAACATGCCAAACCTGCCAAAAGAGTAGGAATTAATGAAATCAATTCCCTTTAAAAAATAAAAAATAAAATAACTAATTCATGATCTGTCTAATATTCGCATGCGTGCCTATTTTTTTAATGCAAAAATTATTGAAGATAATCATCACTAAAATCAAGAATAAGTAGCACAACTTTAATTTTGGGTTTGGGATGAATGAAGATGGATATTAATTTGGGAAAGCAAACGCTTCTTCTTGCTGCAAATCTTTCACACCCAACGGTAATTCATATACTCATTTTGCCATTCTGATAATAATTTTCCACGAAAAATGCATATTTTAGCTTCCTCTACTTCACTTTTTTTTTTTTTACTTAATTTAGTCTAATGCAATTTATTTTTTTAGTATTTTGTTCCTTGTACTTTTAATTTTTTACTTTAATCCATTTACCTAAATTTTCTATCTTACTTCCGTTTTCTTCTTTGTTTGCACCCCTCCAAGTTAGTAATAAAACTTAATCGCAATTTACATCATCAACTTTTCTAAAATTGCATTTTATTAAGAATTTTTGGATCTTGTTAAAAAAGAAATCCAAATTTTATAAAATTGCATATTTGCCTATGTCTGTGCCTACATGCACTACAGAAAAAACATAAATATTGTCTACAAAAATTGTTAATATGACTACAAAATTTTCAACAAATTTTTCATAGTAGGAATTGCATACGAAATTGCTTAATTTTTTTTCCAACTATATAGGCATTTTCAATCTCTATCTACAAAGAAATTTGCCTACAGAATGTTCATGGACAGATTTTTTGTGGGTAAATTTTTATATTTAAATTGCTTGTAGGCAATTAAGGCCTAGAAATTTCATTTCATAGGCAAATTGATTTCGTAAACAAATTGTTTGTGGGTTGAAGAACATGATTATAAAATTTTGTAGACAAGTCGTAGGCAATTCCACCGTAAAAATATTTTGTAGGAAAATATCGTAAGCAATTCTAATTTTCTAGATAATTTTTTATCTTTTTGTAGTGATCGATTACTGTTAATAACCGTCTCAGTCCTAAATACATGGGCGCCGATGTTTAACTTAAGTGAGTGTCGAAATAACATCTTTTAGGCTTACTTCTACAAAGGATGTAGATAAATTTGCCCTGAAGCTTTAATTGCCAAAAAAAGAATTGGAGTTTTTTTTTTTCGAAAAATATGGTGATTTAAATTGTAATTAAACTTAAAATAGGATCATTATGATTTTGGATTTAATCATATTTTCCATATATAATGTAGGGACTAATTAGTGCCAAATATATATATTCTTTTATAGTTTCAGGTAATATCAGTGGATGCAAACATTGGGTGTGCTCACTGCAGACACAGAGTAACACAAGTTATCTCTAAAATGGGAGGTGACCAACCTTTTAATTATGCATGTACACTTGCAAAGATTGAGTTTAGCAGAAGAAGGGGTTAATTACATAATAACTTACTAATTTTATAATCTTGTCAATTACAATATAAACTCTTAAAATTTATTATTCGACACACGAACTAATTTATTGTTGTAATTCGATATATGATGCAAATTTTCAACAATACTTATATTTACATGGCAACCAGAGCTGACTCTGAAGACACGCCACATGAGATGCCCTCTTTATTAAATGCCGTCATATACTTTGTTATTTAAATAATTTAATCTCGGTGAATCAGTTCTACCAGGAAATTGGTTTTCAACTAATATTTTTTAATGAAAAACTAATAGCTTTCATTCAATACTCTTTAATAAAATAATTAATATCATTTGTTGTGTATGATATGTCTTTGTTGGCGGCTCCGGCTGTCACTGAAGCATAAGTGTCGCCGGGATTTGTACAATGTATCGAATTTTATAGTAAATTAGTTCGTGTATCAAATTGCAAACTTTAAAATTTCATGTTGTAATTGATAAAGACTGTAAAGTTTATGAATTATTGTGTATTAACCCTATAAAAAATATTTGATATTTAAACAGTAATTGTGTGTATATATAAAAGTGATAGTGTATATATAAAATAATAATATTTGAAGAAATGAAATTCAAATGAACTCGTTCACACATATTTTTTTCATATAAATTTATATATGGAACATTTTTGCAGGATCGAAAAGATTTACAGTTGATATTTCCAGAAAACAAGTGATTGTCAAGGGAGAGTTGAGATTTAGGTATAATGCTAACAGGATTAACAATGCTACAGAGAAGAATTCAAAAAATTCTTCGATTTTTAACATTATATTGAGATTCTTAATTAAGTCATTCGGGTTTTTTTAGTGAGATAAAAACATTTTGTTTCAATTTTTTTATTTTTTCTTAATGAGTGGTATAATCAGAGAGATCGTAGGACGGTAACAAAATTGTAATTTGTGAGTTGAAAGTGAATTTAGAATTTCCTTTTATTTTCATTCGTATGATTGAATGAAATGAAAATTTGAAGAGTGATTCTTGTGTATGTATTTAAGTGCATTTTAGTTTTAAGTCTAATTTTTTAAATTACAAAAATTAGAAAATAAAACAGTAAATAAATATAAATAAGTTACAAATATATAAAAATCATATGTAGATATATGGTCTTTAGAATAATAAAATAAAAGGTTAATTGCAAATAAAATCACAACGTTTTCGCAAATTGCAATCTAATCTAAAATTTTAAATCTTTGCAAATAAAACTCCAATTTAATGTTTGGTTGCAATTTGAACCAACAACCAATTTTTTTACGGTCCGAAATTGATGTTTCACCTACCTGACAATGAATAAGTAATCGTATTGATATTTTTAGATTGGTTCAGATGACAACGCATAGTTAATCATTACGTTTGGACAGATTGAAATTGGTCTTTTAGTTGGAATTCCTAACAAATTATAAATTGAGGTTTTATTTGCAACAATTCAAAAATTTAGATTAAATTGCAATTTGCGAAAATATTGTGATTTTATTTGCAATTAATCCTAAAATAAATTAAAAAAAACTCCTCACAAATCGAAACCCTACCATTACATTTTGAATTTTTATTTTCTTCATTTGTCCTTTAGTTTGCAAAGGGTTGTGATGATGTAGTCTTGGTAAAAGTTGCCACAATTTGAGTTCCAACATTTGTTATTATTAACAAATAAAAGACGCCACATTTTGAATTCTAACATTGTTTTTGTGAGGTGAGAAACAGTCACCACCATGAAAATTTAGAGTAAAATAGAGATGAATCATCCATCATATTCAAACTACTCTCATCTAACGTTTGAAACTCTAGAATCGGACGACGCAGACGCTCTGCGTCGTCGGAAAAGAGCCTGAATCCAATAAAAACAGCCGTAGAATATTGCGTTGGCGATCCAATCTTGAATAGAGTTAGACACCGCCCTCCTCCCCATGTTTATTACAAACACGGTCATCATAAAGCTCAAACTCCTGCACGAACGACAAAATTTACTCGAATGAACGAAAGCATTACAAGAATTGTGGCTCATGATTTACCATATGAGTGGAAGCATCTTCATGAGGAGGTACCCGAATATCAAACACACAAACACGATACTCAAACCTCGCCTCAACAGATCTCCGACCCGCCTTCCGTTTCTGCCCTGCTGCTGAGAAACTAACATATGTTATTAAGCACACAACTAAAATCTCCAAGTAATAATATTTAATAAGACTACTGAGTGTTAAGAAAAATAGAAGAGCACGAAATCTGTTCACCCAGGGGGCGATGTCAAGCCAGAGTTTTTCACTATATTTTTCTGATATCGTATACAAGGAGAAATTATCTATTTATATAGAAATAAGCCCTGCCCCTAAAATCAGGATCGACTGGACCGAAAAAATGGTATTGGGTCTTAGGATTCACACGGACAGGACTAGGACTTTTCGGCCCCCGCCCCATTCTAGTTAGAGATGTAACATCCCGTTTTTACATCTCATTTTTCATCCACACCTATAATACCTATTTTCTCTCACTTACACTCTTTTTCCTACTTTTCTCTCACTTAAACTCTCTTTCCTACTTTTCTCTTACACATCCTACTTTACTTTTACACATGATTTGACATAAAGTAAAATCTCACCCTACTAAAATCCCAAAACAAACACACACTTTTATTATCATCCAAGACTTTACATCTTGTGGGCGTAAAGTCATGACTTCACACGCCCACCTAAATCCCGAAACAAACAAGCCCTTAGTGTACAATCCATTCAGACTCCACACACCAACACTGAGTTCTAACGGCAAATTGGGAGATTATTGACCAGTGGGTTAAAACAAGTACAGGCAAATAGACGGAAACTGAAACTCCATGGAATTGAATATATGAATGTTTGGGTGGACAGAGCAAGCTAACACCCAGACATCAGTTAAAACTGCTGATCTTTTCACTGCAAACATAAAATTATAAAAGCTAAATAAACTTGATGCACATTTTCTGTTTAAAATTGTTCTCTAGTATATGCCTTAACAATAAAGATATATAGCTCGGAAAAGTTTATAATGCTACTTCTCCAATTTCCACATAAGTTGTCATCTTGACAAAAAATTGCAATATTTTTACAGGTTTTTGAGCTTATTCTATGTCAAGAAAATTAAACTAGCAGGAAAAGAATGACAGTTTTTTTATTTTTTTCTTAAACCCAAAAATGACAGGTTAATGAAGCTTTCAATTGAACAAAAAGCAAAAAAGTCTAAGTGAAATACCTGAATGGTTCAAAACATTTCAATGCTGCACAGCACTAAAAATACTGTCAAATTGCATCTAACGAGTAATCTTGGATTCTCGATTTGCCAGGTGAGAATGATTTTCCTAGCTCGGCTATTTTTATTAGACTACTGCTTGTGAAAACACACTTTTAACTTCATAGTAGTTAAATTTACTATTTAAACAATATTAAATAACCCCTTACAAGCCAAAAGAAAAATATAAAAATTGAATAAATGGTTCACTTTATGTTTGGACTAATTTATATCCAGCTCTCTGTCATCAAATGAGAACAAAGGTCATATTTTCAAATTCAAGATCTAATTTTCAGATGTATTATTATCACTTCTCAGTAAATTTGCTTCATTCCTAGTACTGAATTTTTTTAAATGGAATCATTTCCTTACTATTAGTTCTCAACTCACTAACCCATAGATATAATTTTTATCTTATAAAATAAAGTCGGAAATTACGAGGGAAGAACACTTCTTTTTTTTTCTTTTTAAAAGTAATTGAAATGCTCCACAGGCCACCAGAAGGAAACACCAAGAATAAATATACAAAAAATCACTAGAAAGGTATGTAGTCTGGAACACTCTTATATTACAAATTCATCATAAACCATTATCAGGACTCACCAACACTCTATGTCCCTAACTGCATATAGCAACTTAACACAACCAAAGGGGACACATAATGATAACGAACATGGATAATTGTAATGATTAACGAGAATAAAAAATGATGATCAATTTACCTTCAACATACACCGTATGGGGTAATGAGGCTAAAAGATAGAGCAAAATATTAAAGTACCCCATTTTCATTAATTACCCCCCCCTCCTATAATTATTTCTCCTCAGTCATTCTACACTCAATCAACAATATTTTTTCTCCCACTTATTACAAAATTAGAGCAAAACATTAATAATGTAACCATCATTCTCATTGTAGTTCACTATCCAATGATTTCTCATTGAAGAATTTGGATCTTTATGTTTAACTGCAAAAATATATATCATATAACCAGTCTCCGAATAAAAAATTCAACGAAACTTTCAGTATCTGATTTTCTGGACATAACAAGCAATAATTTCATTAATTAGTCATAATATATTTTTTCCAGAGAATAAACAAATGATGAAAGAAATATTTCCAGAAAAGGGAACAACCTCAGTGTCTCTCAAACTCCTTGCTTGCACTGTTGATCCATTTACTGAAGTAACTTCTCTTGATCTATCAAGATGTGAAAGAACATACACGACTCTTAGTTTCCAATCCCCATCCTCGTACTTGTTTTTCTTGAACTACGAATAAAAATATATGCACCTAATATATTAATCAGTGTCATAAATAATAAGGGAGTGCCAACAATCAATGTTTTAAAAAACTAATTCGGGAACCGAGGCGTTTTCTTGCAGTACACCGAGGCGTAGGAACTGAGGCGTATATATATATATATATATATATATAACACCATAGAAATTTTAAGCTTAGTATTTTTAGTTTAATAAATATTATTTAATTTTTTCCTCAATTTTCTCATTTTGCGTTCATGTTTAAGAAAAAATAAAAAGAATACGTCTTCATCTTGAGGAAATATGAGAGCCCAAATTTTCTCAACAAGAAATATTATATATATTTATTTATTTAGTTAATTCATTTAAAATTTAAATCTTATCATTTTTCTCCTAAAACCTCCTTCGAAGTCACATAGTCAGTTAATTTAATTGGATTCCACAATTTTCTCAACCATTTCATCTTCCCTCATCTTATACATAGTCGGACCCCCCTCATAAAATATTCTTATCTCTTCATTCTCCTAAAATCTCTCTCAACAGAAGAATCGTTCAGTGTTCGCCACCTAGGTGCGTCTCGGACAGCTGAGGTGCGCGCCTCTTGTTCTCCGTCTGAGGCGACGCCTCTGAGGCGTTTTTTCCCATTTTATAACTAAGGCAAGCCTCAGTTCGTAAGCATCAGTAGTTTTTTAAAACAGTGCCAACAATGATAGTCCACATCCTAACATTTGGAAGAGACTGCTCGTATAGGCGATTCTAAATTGCAGCTGAAGTGAAACAAGTCATAAGGAGACTTTTAAATTTGTGAATAATACAGTGGGCCAACTTCTCAGCTTCATTTGTTACAAAAGTGCGCTAAAATACATTCTGGTCCATAACTTTTTGTCTTTTCCTCATAAGGACCTAATAAGTTAAGGTTTTCAATTTAATCCTTTAACTCCTTACTTGCTCCGATTTTGATCACAAAGTCAACAGAACTTGAAGTACGATGTCTTTTTTGGGCAAGTTTTTGGGACGTGAGTTGTAAAATTGGTCCCATAACTTTAGTCTTTTCCGCAAAAGGTCCCAAAAATGTGCCCCAAAACGTCATACTACAAATTCCGGCGACTTTGGGACCAAATTTTTTTTTTCCGATTAAGGAGTTATTGGATCAAATTGAAAATCTTAACAAAAGTTATGTAACAAATTGGATATTTAACCCTCGTATAAGTACATATAAAGACAATTTTATGAAATAGGTGCTAGGCTGCTAGCACACCCCAAGAAGCTAAAGTAAAAATGTATGGACAAATATATTTGCTGAAATATATGCTTACCAGTTGCTGAGATTGCTCAACCGTGTACGATGGCCGTACAACAACACTCTTAATTAAAATGCTATCTGTGCATTGCATGTCAGAAGGGGCCTCCTCTGGAGCAGCCATAGTTACTGCAGAATAACAAATTGAAGTCAACTTTCCGAAAAAGGCGTCTTTATCACTAGAAATAAATATAGTTGTAGAAAAAAATGGACAACTGTAGTTGCTTCAAATGAAATATAAAAAACTCAGTAATTATAAGGGGAAACAGCTAGTTAAGCAGGCACATATTCACTGTTTGAGGACTAAAAGGGAGAACATTGTGGGGTCAATATATAAACTGCAACGGTTGATTGCTTGGTCGAGAATGTACAATTTTTTTAATTTAAATCGTACAAGTAATTCTATACAAGATTTGAGAAAATAATGCTCATAAGAATGCTTGTTAAAGAGTTTATGGAATAAATCAATCATTTGCATCCATTTTTAAGCCAGAAATTTACATCAAGCTATAAAGTTGGCCAAGGGAACAAATTTGCAAGTTGGAAACCAGGAAACTTCACCGTTTATACAACACTTGACACCAAGCCTTCTTTATTCTATGTTTAGAGTTAGAGTGTAATAAGGAGTATGAAAATGGGAAATTTGCACATAGTTTCAAAATAAATTAAATCATAGTAGTGTTAGGAAATGATACTCTTCATAAAGGATACCGACACGTATCATATTTGCATATACAAATGGATTTTTTTCTCAAAATGCATGGTTTTTCATAAGTGACAATAAAAATTTAGGTTAGAATGGCCTTCAATAATCTAAGAAGCATTTATTGATTTTTATTAAAGATAATCAAATGTTGTCTCAAGGGCATAAATATATTTCGGAATCCAAAAGATACACTTCCGGGACTTCGTTTACAGGATAGTAAACGCTATACAGTATACTAACATTATATACAGTTATTCGACAAACAGATTCAACCGAAAAGAAGTTGTCTACAGCACCTTCGACATCACAAGATGATCCAGGCGAAATAATTTCAGTTCTGGGTCGAACATACAACATGTTTCTCTGATTTGAGCTCATAAACTGAAATTAAATTATAAATGATTAAGTGCAGGATAAAATACAATCCCGAACCAATTTGTACAAATTGGTACAAAATAGTTGAACATATGCACAAAAAAAAAAAAAAAAAAAATTGAACATAAGTATATACTCCCTCCGATTCATTTTTGATTATCCGTTTTACCATAAAAGGAAGATTTTTTGTTTGTTTTCCCCTTAACCAAAATAGCAAAAAGCAAACACTACATCATTTATTTACATTCATGTCACTACTTTATCAACTTTATACCAACAAATACTAATAAACAACTCTTGCCCCTTTTAAAAATCTTACTTTATACCTACAAATACTAATAAACAACTCATTTTATTAAAACCCGTGTCATTTTCTTATGGACAATCAAAATGGAATCAGAGGGAGTACAAAATAGTTGAACAGATGCACAAAAAAAAAAAAAAAAAAATTGAACAATAAGTATATATTTTTTAATATTGTACTATCTCGTAAATAGTGGATTGAGATTGTACCATTTTGTGAACGCTCCGATTATAAAATGGGAGATATATGAGCACAAAGATGAACAACCAATACACAAGAATAAAATTACTAACCTTAAAAGCAACATGATTTTGGGAATTATTATACAATCGAATTGCAGAAGACGCTTGCTTCCCCACCTCAACTAATCAAACAAAAACACACACACATAACAGGAAATCAATAATTAAATTCATCAGAATAAACAATAATTGACGGAAAACATTAAAATGGAAGAGATCGATACTGACCATGGAAGGAGAGTTCCTCATCTGGTTCGATATCGAGAAGCTTCTTTCTGCTCATATTGAGAGACGGTTACGGAAATTGAAATCGAAGGATAGGAAAAAACCCCTTTGTTCCGGGCTAGGGTTAGGTATAAAGAAAAATGGAGAATCATTTGAGGAAAGTCGTCGAATCGAGGTTGTAGAAGAAAATGACAGAAACATTTTTTAAAATCAGAAACTTGAAGTTAAATAATTCAATAAAGAAATCAGGGAAATGGAAATCAACAAGGAAGAAATGTTCAACCTAGATCAAAATTTCAGAATTTTCAAGATTTAGGAGGAAAACGGGCAAAATTTATATAAATTTGTTATTGATCGCTTCTCATGTAAGCGATCAAGGGGAAATTTTTTTTGTTTTTTTTTTTCATTTTTTTTAAATATATATTTTACTTATTTTGAAAATGAAAAATTATGGGGCGCTTGGTTAGCAATTTTTCAATGGCAATGAGAATGAAAATTTATTTTCATCTACGCCTTCATAAGAAAAATGATATGTTAGGGGAAGAAGTGTTTCAATGGTGACACCATTGCTAGAGACATGCCCCAATTTTGGAATAGAAGTTGACAACAAATGGTTGTTGGTGGAGGAATGTGGGAGTGATTGAGGAGGAGGATTGAAGGAAGAGAATAAGGTAATCAAAATGGAGTATTGATTACCTTATTTAGGAGAGGAGGTAGTGATTTTGTTCTCATGAACCATGCTAATTACACTAATTTTCAATCTCATTCCCATTACCATTGAAGAGTTGTTAACCAAGCGTCCCCTTAGTACTCCCTCTATCTTGCAATTATTTTCATACTACCCATATTTTTTTAGCAAAGTATTATATGAAAATAGTTCATGATAAGCTTATCATTAAAACAATTTTAAAGTATCATTAATTTCACCGGGAGTATCATTAATCTCATCAGCGGTATCATTAGTCTGAGTTTAAGAAAATTGTTTTAAATTTTCTTGAACTTAAACAATTTTCTTGAACTCAAACTAATGATATCCCTTACAGGTTTAATGATACTCCTGATGAGATTAATGATACTCTAAAAATATTTCATGTTAAGCTTATTATGAAGTGTTGTTATAAAACCTACTTTCTTTTTCATGTTTTAACAAGCGATTTATTTATTAATATTTGAAATAATAAAATGACTTTTAAAATAGAGTACGAATGATCTATCTCTTTACTATTATAACGTGGCTTAAAAATTACTTTATCATTTTAAATAGTAATAAAAAAATTCACTCGCTAAAACATGAGAAAACAGTAACTATGAAATCGTTGCGGGACGGAGAGAGTATTTGCTAAGTAATAGATGCAAAATTCTATAATGATATTTATTTTGAAATAGAAAGAGTAATAATAATTAATGAACTCTCTTATACACTTAGTGCATGGTGCACTCACTCAATAGTTGAGACTATTTATATTTTTTATATTTATTAGTATTATTCAACTTGAAAAGTATATTTTTTTTTATGTATATATAGATAAAATATTATATATAATACAATATGACACAATTAAAATTTCTTACTGATATTAAAAGGTAAAATAAATTCATTAATATGTTATAATATTATTTATTTATTTTTTCAACTGGAGTGTTAGTTTTATGTTAAATATCTTAAAATATATAATGTATATTATTATGATAGTTGGGGTTGTTTACACTAAAAAGTGTAGTCTGATTATACTGAAAAGTATGGTTAGATTACACTGAAAAGTTTAATCTAACCATATTTTTCAGTATAATCAAATCATATATTTCATTATAAATAATCTCAACTGTTGTGTGAGTTTACCATGAACCAAGCGCACAAGAGAGTTACTCCATTATTATTACTCTTTCCATTCCAAAATAAATGTCATTTTAGAATTTTGCACCTATTACTTAAATAATACTCCCTCCGTCCCACAACGACTTTCATAGTTACTGTTTTTTCGTATTTTAGTGAGCGAATTTTTTATTATTATTTAAAATAATAAATAATTTTTAAGTCACGTTATAATAGTAAAGAGATAGATCTATCATACTCTATCTTAAAAATCATTTTAATATTTCAAATATTAATAAATAATTCGTTTGCTAAATTATGAAAAAAAAAAGGTAGTGTGAAAATAATCGCGTGATGGAGGGAGTATTAATTTTATATTTTTAAAAAAATTGATAATAAAAAAATAAAAAAAAAGCAAAAAAATAAAAATAAAAACTTTGATTCCACGTGATCGCTTATATGAGGAGCAATCAAGGGGAGGGGTGTGGGAAGGTGGGATGGGGTAAGGGTTGGGAGGGGGAGGGGGTGTTGATCGCTCTTGGTGGGAATGATCAACCCTATTTTTTAGACAAATTCTCTAACACCCATATTTTAACAAATTTGAATTCTTTTTGGCCTAATATATATAAATTTGCCATGGAACGACATATCTGTATCTGTATCCCCCTATTTGTAAATCTCCCCAATCTTACATGTCACCCTTCATTCTTGAGCATTTCAAAATCCTGAATTTGTAGGCCCTTCTGCAAATTAGTTACACTTCACTGTTTCTATCCTATTGTAGTGAGCGAATTTTTTTATTAGTATTTGAAATAGTAAAGTAATTTTAAAATTACTATACTATGTCAGCCAGACTCTACATGAGGCCGATGTGAAATACTCGCCCACAAAAAAACTGGCATATGCTCTGGTCATGAGTGTTAAAAAGTTAAGGTCGTACTTTTTTTTATAATCAAGTCGAATTACTAACAACTTTCCCACTCAGGCAAATATTACACCGACCTGATACAACTGGCCGCCTGCTGAAATGGTCCATAGAGATTAGCCAATTTGGTGCGACTTACGCATCTCGAACAACGATTAAGGGTCAGGCATTAGCCAACTTTATAGTCGAGTTAACCTTTCCCCAGAATATATACCTGTTCTCACTTGATATCAATGTTAGATCAGGTATATATTCAACAAGTACCTCGGACAAGCAACACACAAGCTGATGCCTTGACAAAATTAGCAACAAGTGACGGGCCAACAGATCTAATAGACATCATCATTACTAAAAAGACTCAACCTTCAACAGCTGATTACAAGTGAATCAAGTAGTAAAGCAACAAGAAGATGATGATTGGTGAACTCCTATAGCCAAATACTTGAAAGACGGTGAACTGCCAAGCAACTCTTTTGAAGCTGCAAAAATAAATAAAACAAGCAGCCATGTATACCCTGGTGGATAAACAACTTTATAAAAGAGGCTTCTCAGTCCCGCTACTCAAGTGTTTGTCTAGGGGGCAAGGGAGAGTTACTTTGGAGGATATGCATTCAGGAGTTTGTAGAAATCATGCTGGGGGGCAAGCTTTGGCCTACAAAGCAGTATGACAAGACTATTACTGGCCGACCTTACGAAAAGATGCAATTCATATGGCCAGAGCTTGTCATCAATGTCAAATCTTTTGCCCCAAGCATCCACACGCCTGCACAAGAGCTCGTCTCAGTTTTCAGTCCTTGGTCGTTTGCACGATGGAGAATGGATATCATTGGACCTTTCCCACCAGGAAAAGGAAACATACGATTTGCCGTCATAGCTATAGATTATTATACCAAATGGGCAGAGGCAGAAGCCCTAGTCAAAGTGACCCAGGAGAAAATGATTGACTTAATTTGGAAGAATATTATCTGCCGATTCAAGATTCCTCAAACACTCGTTACAGACAATGGTCCTCAGTTTGATGGAAAGAAGCTTCGGGACTTCTGCACTAAGTGTGGCATCAAAAAATATTATTCGACCCCCTAACATCCACAGACAAATGACCAGGTAGAGGCTCTCAACAAGACAATCAAGCATATTCTCAAAATACGACTAACAAAAAGTATAGGGAAATGATCTTTATAACTTTCGGATGTGTTGTGGGCATACAAAGTTTCTCCCAAGTCTAGCACCGGAGAAACATCCTTCGCATTAGCATTCGGGACTGAAGCAGTTATCCCAGTCGAATTGAAGACCAAAACTCTGAGAACGACCAACTTTGAAGAGGGGGCAAACAATTTTGCGCTTCAGTCGAGCTAGATTTGCTCGAAGAAAAAAGAATTACTGTTGAATTAAAAAATGCAACATATAAGCAGAGGACATAACGTTATTACAACTCTTAAGTCAAAGTAAGAGCATTCGAGGCCGCGCGACCTTGTTTTGAGAAAGAAGCTTGCTCCACCTCCAGGCGTATTTGGACCGACTTGGGAGGGTCCATACAGGGTAACAGACAGGTTACTCAATGGTGCGTATGACATTGAAGATCTAGATGACAATTCGGCCCAATATTCCTGGAATGCAGCCAACTTGAAGAAATACTTCCAATAGGTGAGCTATCTTGCTTATGGGAAATGGTAGTGCTGCTCTTATACTGGACTAACTACTATATCATACGGGCGGGCTAAGGCTGCATATGCACAAGTAAGATCTAAAAACTTACCTAAATTTTTTGAAATTTCACCATGTTGGTAGTCGAGCAAGTTTAGTTGGTCGAGCTACTTTTGACCAGTCACTTATTTGTACTTGTATAGTTTTAATCTTTTAATAAGTCTAAAGTTAGTTTGACAAAGTGTATAGTGGTCGAACTACTTTGACTTAGTGTGTAATTTGTATGTTTCAACAAGTTAATGATTGTTTGACAAAATGTATAGAAGTCGAACTACTTTAACTTGGTGTGTAAAAGTTTGTAAATTAGACCGCCACCTATACTTGTAATTTTTAAGCAAGTTCAATCACAAGTTATTCGTTTAAAGGAGATTCGAGCTCAAGGCAAAAATTTGTTATATAATCAAGCCCATTAAAGGTTGTTCGTTTTTAAACAAACAAAGCCTAAGGCTAAAACCCTTATTCCGATTTTTAAAGGCAAAGTTTTAAAGGAACAAAACCCAACCACATTAAGATGGTAAAGCATAAATATAAATGCAATGACAATTAATGTAAAGAGAACAAATTGAGTAAAAGAAAATAGTTCATTAATGATAACGCAGATCGCCCAAAATAATTACAAAAGAACTCCATTAAGGAGCGAACAACAACTATCAAAAAAGAAAAACAAAAGACCTATCTAATCCTACATTCTAGGATCCCTGCTCAGCGGGAGAATGAAGGTTATCATCCTTAGGATCTTCTAAGGGCGCCCCTGATAAGGAAGGATCTACGGGAACGTCCTCAGTCGGCTCAGCAATGAGCTCCTCCGCGTCTACTCGCTCTTTTCGAGCCTTCTCATGTTGCACGGTCGGCGCATCCTGTTTGCCCTCGGTGACCTTGATTATGCGTGAAATTGTTATGAATTATAGCTAGTTCTACCCATGTTTTGAATGGAATTAATGAGTATTTAGAGTCAAATGAGTATTATTTTCACAAATTTATGAATTTGCCTCTTTGATATTCGTAGATGGATAGAGGATGAAGAATGGAGTTCGTAGGACTTTGAATCGACTCAAACGGATTCCCGGATGAGAAGATATTGAAGAAATACAATTGGTATTAGTTCATGCAAGGAAAAGTATCACTCAGCTTAAGGAGTCACAACTGCTTGAGTAGCTATGGGTCGAGCGCAACCATTCGACCAAGCTCACCGGTCGAGCGCTAATCTTACAGAAAATGGACCGCTCAACCAAGAGGCGGTAGAGCGGGCCCATTCGACCAAAGATGGTCGAGCGATGCCATTCGACCACTTCTGGTCGAATGATGCCATTCGACCGGTTCTGAGTTTGCGAGATTTTTAACCGTTTCCCTCGATTTTCGGCCAGATGCTATCCATATTAGCTCATGCCTATAAATACAATATTCCAAGCTCGTTTTTTACCACCACTTCATAATTAGAGTTAGTTTTCGGAGAGAGAGAAGAATCGAGAGTTTTAGCAAGTTTTCTTTTACGTTTTATCGAGGTTTCACATTACGATTTCAGAGTTAGGTTTTGATTTTTAGTTTCTTTCCTTTAGATCTTTGTTCTTGAATACTTTGGACTTTTTTTCTCTTTATCAATTCAATTTCAGTTTGTAAAATTCTGTTTTCTTTTAGAAACTCTAGTTTATGTTTGCTAGTTATTTAATTAGTATCATCATGTTTATGTTCGTTGTTTCATCTATTGATTTGGTTCTCGCACAAACCATGTCTAGCTAAAACCCTTGCATGCTTGGGGTAGGATGAACTCGTAGAAGTAGGACGTTGATACGTGATTAGGGTAACTTGTGACGTTTATTTTTTATTCTCCTAATTAATGAATGCTTAAAATCAATCTTAGATTTATCTTCGAATTGAGTACAAAAATTGTTAGAGAGAGGACGAACTTATCACTCTTTAATAATGAATGAATAGGCTTAATAAGAGGGTTTAGAAGAGATTAATTCATCTATCGGTTTATCTAGGATTCTAGGGAGAACGACCGCATCACCTTAGTTAAATTAGGATCTTATTAATTAAGCATAATTCATTAGCTTGTTTAGTGAATTAGTGAAGTCGATCAAGAGGACAAAGTATTAGGGTTTAATTCTTGAGCTTTCAATCCTTTGATCTTTTACTTAGGATTAATTCTTGTAGTCACAAGTATTCTAATTAACGTATTAACTCCGTTAGTATACGTAGGGACTCCTATCCCGAGCATCACCATCTCTTATTTGAAAACACACTTTTACTTTCTTAGTTTAATTATTCTTTTGCATTCGTAGAGTAATTTAATTTAGAATATATATTCTCTTCGAAAATCCAAAAATATCCACTCATATTAGTTACGAAGCGTAGATCTGCAAGGCTCTGCCAACATACAACCCATCCCGTGGTTCGATATTACTTGGTCGCTATACTTGCCCATACTACAGTGAACCCGTGCGCTTGCAGGGAATCTTCTAGTTAAAGCTAGTAATTTCGGTTAAAGTCAATGGCGCCGTTGCCGGGGATGGCGATGTATGTTCATTGAGTAGGACTTGTAGATAGCCTAGTAATTAGTAGTGAGTGTTTTATTTGTTTTCAGTTTATTTTGTACGAATTCAACAGTTGCGTTTTGATCTTTCTGTTATAGTTTTAGGTGTATGAAAACATGCTCGCAAGGAGAGTCGAGCGAGGAGAGAACAAATCTAGATCCTGAGACAGTGACACGAAGGAATCGAGCCTTCTTAAGAAGGATAAATACTGCTGAAGGGTCTAAAACCAACATGGAACTGGACGGAAGTGGAGATTTAGGAAAAGATGTTGCGGAGTTCAATGCACTTGTGGAAGGAAACAAGGGAGTTGAGATAAACAACAACAATAAGCAAATTCAAAACCAAGTCTCTATTCCACAAAACTAAGGCTATGTTCTTTTTGGGTTTTAAGTGGTTTTTGAAAACCGGATTTTGAAATCCAGGGGATTTTAAAATCCTTGTTCTTTTCGGGTTTTGAGTAGGGTAGGTTTTAACTTTATGATGTAAAAGTGAATGATGTTGCATTATTATATTATTTTTGTTGAATGTGATTGTAATGATTAGATGATTATATAATAATTACATCATTTTATTGTGTAATAATTAGATTGAATGAATGCTTATTTAATTTTTTTACAAACTTTATTTTTATATTTGTATTTTGGTTGGACTCACATTCCAGCAAGGTATTTTATTAAAATTTCACATTAAATAATTACAATTTTTATTATTTATAACTTAAATTATTCTCTTCATTTTTTTAAATATATCCATTTATGGCTTAAAAAAAACTATATCCATTAATAAACAAAAAAAAATAATAATCATATTATGCACTATTTATTACAATGATTTAAACTAGCTGATTAATTTTTTTAATAAAAAATGAATATATAAATTCATCTTATTTGGTTTTAATGGGGTTGGTTACAACTATATAAATGTTATCACCCATTTTTAATCCGAAAAATATATTTTAAATAAAAAATTAATTATTATTTAGACATATTTCATAAGAAATAAGCAATTCGGTAAAAAAAAGTTATGTATTAAAAATGACGTGACATGAAAAATATGTTTGATGTAAAAATAAAATAAATCAAATGTTATCATCTCAACTGCATAATTGAAAATTTTGAATGACAATAGTTACTAACTTACTGTACGAACAATATATATATATATTTGAAGTTTATTTATATATTATGAAGTAAATTATTATCTAGAAATACAATCAAATAATTATATCAACACCACAAAATATATGTTCAAATCAAACCAAATCAAAGTAGTTCGTACATATTTTAAACTCAAACAAAATTAGTCATACATAAAATAAAAATGTTGCAAAAGACCACAAATTTAAATAAACCAACACATTGATGACATACTTTTGCAAAAGAAAATAAGTTACCCCTATTCTGCCACATATCAATTGATATGGCATCCCTAACATCTGATTGGGCTTCAATAGCCTCACGAGTCGCATGAACTGCATTTGAGATAAAATTCTCATCATCAGAATAGTGTGCAGAATTGTTCTCAAAGATTTCGTCTGGCATTCCGGATCGACGAATAAAGTTATGTAGCACGCAACAAGCAATGACAATCTTAACTTGTCTAGCTATGGTGTACGAAAGCATACCATGCCTAAGTATGGGAAACCTGCTCTTGAGCATCCCAAAAGTCCGCTCAATGACATTGCGAAGTTTTGAGTGGCGATGATTGAATAATTCTTGTGGTGTTCGTGCATTAAATCCACTAGACCTGAACTCGTTTAGGTGATACCGAGTAGACCTATACGGTGCTAGAAACCTCCCATAATTTGTGAAACCAGCATCAACCAAATAGTATTTTCCTAATACAAATTTCAAGTTATTAGTTTCTTATAAGATGTGTTAATAATTACTTGTCTATATATTACAATTATGATTAAATGAAAGTACCTTGTGGTGGCCATGGAAAGTACTGGTCACGAGTAATAGCATTAGACAGGATGTGTGCATCACTGGCACTGCCTTCCCATCCAGCATACACATACGTGAACATCATATTGAAATCACATATTGCAAGCACATATTGGGCTGTAGTAGCCTTTCGCGATCGATATGCATTTTGTTGTTCGGCTGGTACCCATGCTGTAATCAGTGTGCTGTCCATCGCACCAACAACACCCTATTTGGATTATGTTGTAAGTTTAACAAAATTGATAATATAATAATATTATTTAAATTAAACTAAAAAGAACGCAATTATTTTATACCTCGAAATAGGGGTAGAACTCTTCACTATTGAGCACTTGAGGGGGTATTTCATTGAAATTGGGAGAAGTGATGTATTCAGGAGTCAATCTCACCAAAGCATTTAAAACTTCATGCACCCCTCGATTTACTGTATCCAGTGAGTGCTGAAAATGCTCCCCCGAGATTCGTTGACGTGTATGATGAGAAACAGTACGTAAGAACATCATAACTTTTTCGACCACCGAGACTCTTGCTCGTTCACTCTGATGCATCAAATTGCGAGTCAACAACTCATTGACTAAGGCATGGAAAATAGGCTTAGTCATTCGAGCGCAACGGTAGAAACTAGTATCTGGCCCTGTTAAAATCTCACCAACCCAATCATTCCCGGTTAGCCTCGACGTGTTTTGTGGTAAACGAGCTCGATGTCCTAAAATAGAATTTGGATACACAACTTCTGCAAGAAATCGAAATATAACCTCATCGTTCGAACTGTCATCATCACTATTGTTGTTCAATCTGGTATGAAGTATGTTGCGATTCACACGATTTGACATGATCCTACTATCAAAATATTGTATATTCATTTGTTAATATTGAAATGCAAAATAAATATACGTGTTTTTATTAATTACTCTTGAATGGTGAAGTAGTGGAACTAAATTTTTAATTCATGTAGAAGATAAAAATTCATGCATTTACGTAAGTGAATGTGCACAATAGAGACAACATTTTGATAGATAAAACAAATTACTAAGCACGGGATCATTTGTTTATAAAAAAAATATCAGTTCATAGTCTAACTTGAAGGTAATGCTAGAATATCATAACTTATAAAGTCATAATATTCATACAATACAAACATAATAAAGTCTAGATAATAGGTAAAAACATAAAATAGATAGTGAACAACTACAAATTAATCATAAACTTAGGTTCACAAGTCCTAATCCAATGAATTTATCCACGCTTGACGCGTGTACTCATCGCTTCTTAGGAAAAAGTGACGAGTAGACGCCAACCCAAGATGCTCCTCTGCCTTAATCTTTAGCCGCAACGGTATTTCCATTGCACGAACAATTGCGAGGCAATTTGCAAATTCCTCTTGCTCATGGTCAAACCTAGACTTCTTTCCTTCAAAGTACAAGTTAATGTTAGCTATTGCATTAACTACTGCCTCATTATCGACACTAGCAGAGCGCTTTCGGCTTGAAGAACAACTAGAACTAGACGCATTTTCAGTTGGTATGAAGTTGTAGGCCGAGTGTGAGGCACCAGGTGTGTCACCACATGTCATATCATCCTCATCGAATGGCTGTCATGATGATCTAGCATCATTTCCAGTGGCTATCTTATTCATAAACATTTCAGTGCACAAGTCGAAATACGGAAGACCACGTTTGATAATGCTTTTGTTCTCAATATGCTCCTAAAGAAATAAAAAAAATTTGGTTAACAAAAAGAAACATCTAAACTAGTTAGCATATAACTTTATCATACCGTGTAAATGGCTTCCAATTGATCAGGCTCTCCAACTATAGTCTCTCTCTCCGGGTCCCATCCTAATCCCGAACCACGATTGAACCTCAATCCATACAATAGTTTCCACGCCCTCTTAATACTCTTCCACTTTGTCTTTAGATGGTCGACTGTATAGGGTGTATGACTATGGACCAATGAATTTAGCCTATCAAAAATTTGGCCTAAAATTTGCTTGGTAAACGAGGTTGTCAATAATGTTCCACTTTGCCACTCTTTATGACATAGGATAATAAAATGACCCTCATATTCTCTTGTCCAAGTAACCTTGTCACTCCTTCTAGGATTAACCATCTATACGACATTATTATGAAAAATGTATTAGATTTCTAGCAGTAACTACTTACAGTGGCTAATCAATAACACGTGATTTAATAATTGGAGAGATTTTTTAATGTGTTCTAGAAAATTATTTTTTAACACATGATCTCTTTATTTTTTTTAAATAAATGGAAAACAGTTTCATAAAAGAAAATTATTTTAAATATGTGGTCCACGTACAACTCTATCTTTTGCTACTACTAATATTGTATCGTAAGGTCTATAGTTTTCTACATAAATTATTCAATTTCGCATATATACATTTCTAACCAGTACACAAAACAACATACCATTTGCAACAATTTTAACCAAAGAAAGTGTAAAATAGAATATACTTATTAAACTCATTCAATAATATTTAATAGAACATGAAAATAGTTCTTGAGCTTGTATAGGAATATTACCTTTGGACAAGAATTCACAGTAGCTTCGTTGTTTGAACCGACAGACTCCGAATCGGACTCCGACCTCTTCCATTTTGCTGGAGCCACCCGTTTCTTGATGGACCGGAAGAATGATATGAGATTTTTGGAGTGAGCGTTCATCTTCTCTCACTGCACATATATATACAACTAAATTTCCCAAGAATCAACAAATTACAGTAAATACGGAGTGTACTACAACTACCTGAATTTAATTTACAACGACAAAATTTGAATACAGAATTGGGAAGGTAAGAACTTTCTCAAATTGCAGTGGAGAGAGATATACTTTTTCTCTCACTTTATTTCTTGTCTACAATTGCTTCGACCATATTAAATGAGAACAAAATGGAGATTGTGCATTTGAAAGTTGGGTATCGGTATTACAGAGGAGAGAGACACTGAAAATAGAAGGAATATTTATTTTCAAAATAATAATAATATAAAAATGGGTTAGTGGTTTGCATGTTATTGGGAGAGGGGCTCTATGTTTTAAAGTACGGGTCCGACCGGCTGGTCGGACAGTGAAGCGGTAAGGGCGCCGTACGGCCCGAATACGTTGGGCCGGCTATCTATTGAACCGCCCATGAAACGGCAAAAAATGGTGAAAACCAAGTCGGACCGGGGACCGGTTCGACCTTTAAAGCGGCGGTCCAACACTTTTCGTAAAAAAATTTTAAGGACTCTTTTATAATTTTAAATTTTTTACTAAAGCCCTAATTGAGTAAAAAATTTCCTAAATAAAAAAAAACTCTCACGACTGCTATTCTGCGATGAACGGCTACGCTTAAATCCCAACTCCAAGCCTTAGTTATCTCTGCGCTCTCACTCTCCGGCGCAGCCTCCCTCCGGCGCCTCCTAGCGGCACCTCCGGCGAAGAGGCAGCCCAGGCGCGACAGCGTCTCCAATCCTCACGCGCAACAGCAGCCCAAGCGACCACCCCGACATCGAATTCACCGTATTTCTCGATCCTTTCCTCTTTGTGTGTGAATTTAACTTCGATTATGAGAGGTGTGATGATCTAGGTATTTTCATAAAAGTTAGGGAAAAATATTTATCTTTTGATGGTTGCTTCCTTATATGTTTATGAGCTTGGTTCTAGTTAATTAGTTGTTGAATTATTGGTTTTGGGATGCTATTGAAATATTGGTTTTGTTTTGAAAATTAGTTGAAGTATTTTGCAGATTGAAAATGAATATTAGGCAGCAGGCAGAAAGCTCGTTTGGTCTAGGAGGAGAGTTGTTTCCATACACATTAGTCCACTCACTCACAATGTCGGTTGATTTGTATTGAAAGCTGAAATATCTATGGCTATCTCTCTATTTAAGAATAGTATTAATTGGAATATAGTATACCATATCTATGATTTCTATAATTTATATATTTAATTATATATTATATAATTATAACGTCGTTATGACGTCATACCAGCTCAATCGCTTTAAAGTACGGTTCGACCGATTGAACCCGGTTCGACCAAAAGCGCTAGGGGTGTCCGGTCCGACTTCCGCTTTTTAAAACATAGGAGGGGCGTGAGGTATACTACAATTCTGGACAGTGGTATTTAATGCTCTCCATAAATTGTTAATTTGCCAATGAGAGATGCGTGAGTTATTTTGTTGATTTTCCATGAGAGTGGCGTGAGTTATAGGGAGAGAGGATTTTTTTGGTATATATTTGTATAGAGATAATAAATAAAGTTTGACCAAGTTTGTATGTAAATGGAAACAATCACGATTTCCGAGACCTGCTAAGATATATGATGTAGTTGGGTGGAGTAAAAAATATAATAAATTAATATTGATAGTGGCTAGAGTGATAATATAATAATAGTGATATATTTTATAGGTTATTTATAGGGTTGTAGTATTAGGTTTTAAAAAAACCAAGTTTTAAAACCCAAACTAGAATGAATTTTGGATTTCAAAATCCAATTCTAGATTTTTAAAACCAAAAAAGAACATGGCCTAATAGAATTCTGCACAAAATCAAGTCCAGAACATAAACCCGAATAACTCATTCAACAACCTTGCTAACCCTCCTCAAAATCCTGCATACCCATATTATTACCCTCCACATCCATATCCGTATCACGCATACTATCTTCCACCTCCTCTACCTACTTATAATCAACCCCCTGGGCAGCACATACTTATACCACCTATATGTCCTCAGAATGTTCCTTTGAATTCTGATCCAGGCAATGCAATCCGAGGGAGGTTTGAGGCACAGCCCCAAAGGTACTATGATGTGTTGGCTATGCCTCCAGTGGAAGCGAATAACTTCTCCATAGCCCCTGGGTTATTAAAGATGCTTACTGAGAGCCAATTTAGGGGGGAGTTAGGGAAGGACAATCCTCATACACACTTGATGAACTTCTTGATGAACCACAATGGCATTTCTGAAGATGCCAAGAAGCTGAGATTGTTCCAGTTCTCTTTAACTGGAATTGCAAAGGAATGGTACGATAACACTCTCCCACGGGGTAACGTAACTACATGGGCTGAACTCAAGCGTCTGTTCCTCGAGCGATTTTACCCTCATTCAAGGACTATCAAAGCCATAAAGGAGATCTCATCTTTCAAACAAAAGCACGGAGAAGAATTGAGTCAAGTTTGGGAGAGATTCTCCAACATGCTTATTGAGTGCCCGCAGCACGAGTGCAACGAGGGAGACATAATGGCCTACTTCTATTGTGGGGCTTGTAAAGTTGCTCAAGGCCATCTAGATGCTTGTGCTAATGGAGCGTTCCTCAATCGAAGTGCAGCTGAGTGCAGACAGATCGTCGTGGATATCGTGAAGAATGCCGGCCAATGGAATGAGGACCCAGAATTTCTAAGGGTGTGATGGAATTTTTGTGTTGTGGGAAAGAATAAAAATTTGAGAATGAGCACAAGAAATATGAACTCATTGAGTTGTGTGAAAAAGAAAAAAAATTAGTGAAGTGATTGAAAAGTGAAAAGAGTTGAGGTGTTGAGAGAAAATGAATTGAAGCATATTGTGAAAAGATGATGAAGAAGTGTGTTCCTTAAATTGAAGTACCTAAGTGTGATTTTCTATTCTCCATTCACTTGAGTCACTTATGCTATACAGCTTACCCACCTGTCCAAAGAGCCTACATTACAACCTTGAGAAAAGTCCTTTTTGATTCGGCATTGATTTTTAGAGTTTGGTCGAAGTTGAGAGTGTTTACAAGTCTATGGCTACTGATATGTGTGATTGATTGATTGAGTGAGTCCCTTATTATTGATATACACTTGTGAGGGAGTGAAACACATCGTTGAGTGCACATCCATGCTTGATCTCTGTGGTTCTTGTAATTATTGCATGGGTAGGATAAAGGAAGTGAATTCGTGTGCGAGTGAACAATCTTTGACACTTGAACTTGATTACTTGCATGATTGGATTCTTAACTCATTCCTAACAATTTCACTTGACTTATTATTTCATTGCTTGAGGACAAGCAATATGGTAAGTTTGGGGGGTGGATTAGGCGTGAATTTGTCATGAATTATAGCTAGTTCTACCCATGTTTTGAATGGAATTAATGAGTAATTAGATTCAAATGAGTATTATTTTCACAAATTTATGAATTTGCCTCTTTGATATTCGTAGATGGATAAAGGGCAAAGAATGAAGTTCGTAGGACTTTGAATCGACTCAAACGGATTCCCAGATGAGAAGATATTGAAGAAATACGATTGGTATTAGTTCATGCAAGGAAAAATATCACTTAGCTTAAGGAGGCACAACCACTCGAGCAGCTATGGGTCGAGTGCAACCATTCGACCAAGCTCACCGGTCGAGCGCTAATCTTACAGAAAGTGGACCGCTCAACCAAGAGGCGGTCGAGTGGGTCCATTCGACCACTTCTGGTCGAATGTGCCACTCGACCGGTTCTGAGTTTGTGAGATTTTTAACCGTTTCCCTCGATTTTCGGCCCGATGTCATCCATATCAGCTCATGCCTATAAATACAACATTCCAAGATCATTTTTTACCACCACTTCATAATTAGTGTTAGCTTTCGGAGAGAGAGAATAATCAAGAGTTTTAGCAAGTTTTCTTTTACGTTTTATCGAGGTTTCAGATTACGATTTCATAGTTAGGTTTTGATTTTTAGTTTCTTTCCTTTAGATCTTTGTTCTTGAATACCTTAGACTTCTTTTCTCTTTATCAATTCAATTTCAGTTTATAAAATTTTGTTTTCTTTTAGAAACCCTAGTTTATGTTTGCTAGTTATTTAATTAGTGTCATCATGTTTATGTTCGTTGTTTTTTCTATTGATTTCATTCTCGCACAAACCATATCTAGCTAAAACCCTTGCATGCTTAGGGTAGGATGAACTCGTAGAAGTAGGACGTTGATACGTGATTAGGGTAACTTTTGACATTTAGTTTTGATTCTCTTAATTAATGAATTCTTAAAATCAATCTTAGATTTATCTTCGAATTGAGTACGAAAATTGTTAGAGAGAGGACGACCTTATCACTCTTTAATAACAAATAAGTTTAATAAGAGGGTTTAGAAGAGATTAATTCATCTATTGGTTTATCTAGGGAGAATGACCGCATCACCTTAGTTAAATTAAGATCTTATTAATTAAGCACAATTCATTAGCTTGTTTAATGAATTAGTGAAGTCGATCAAGAGGAAAAAGTATTAGGGTTTAATTCTTGAGCTTTCAATCCTTTGATCTTTTACTTAGGATTAATTCTTGTAGTCACAAGTATTCTAATTAATGTATTAACTCCGTTGGCATACGTAGGGACTCCTATCCCGAGCATCACCATCTCTTATTTGAAAACACACTTTTACTTTCTTAGTTTAATTATTCTTTTGTATTCGTAGAGTAATTTAGTTTAGAATATATATTCTCTTCGAAAATCTAAAAATATCCACTCATATTAGTTACGAAGCGTAGATCTGCAGGGCTCTGCCAACATACAACCCATCCCGTGGTTCGATATTACTTGGTCGCTATACTCGCCCATACTACAGTGAACCCGTGCGCTTGCGGGAAATCTGCTAGTTAAAGCTAGTATTTTCGGTTCAAGTCAGACCTCCTCCTCCTCGTCTTCTGAAGGATTTGTAATTATAATCCGGGGGTCAAGAAAATCAATCTTAACCCCGTAATCGGACAGGTCGCCGATTTGTAAGTTAGTCCCCGATGCAGGAGGGTTGAACTCATTTACAGCCCGGATGCACTCGACATAGGCAGTCATGAACCCTATAACTAAGCTCGCCTCCATCTTGGGAATCAACTCTTCTTGTGTGATGGAGTTGGTGAGCTAATTTTCCAGGTCGACAATTTTGGCCGTGGCCTCAGTAGCAAATCTTTCGGCGACCTCCTTTTGCTTCTGCACTCGGGCGAGCTCGGCTCGAAGTTGCTCGTTCTCGGCTATCTTAGCTTTGAGCTCTTCCGAGACTTTGACGTGAAGGTCGAGGGCTCAGTTGGGCGGGTGACTTAGACCGAAAATACTAGCTTTAACTAGCAATTTCCCTGCAAGCGTATGGGTTCACTGTAGCATTGGTAAGTATAGTGACCAAGTAATGTCGAACCCAAGGGATGTGTTGTATGTTTGCAGAGCCCTGCAGATCTACGCTTCGTAATTAATATGAGTGGATGTTTTTGGTTTTTTTAAAAGAATTATATCTAAACTATCTTATTCTATGTATGCAAAAGAAATAATTAAACTAATTAACTAAAAGTGTGTTTCGAATAAAAGAAGGTAATGCTCAGGATAGGAGTCCCTACGTATACTAACAGAGTTAATACGATAATTAGAACACTTGTGACTACAAGAATTAACTCTAAGTATAAGATCAAAAGACGGAAAGCTCAAGAATTAAACCCTAATACTTTGTCATATTGATCGACTTCACTAATCCACTAAACAAGTTAATGAATTGTGCTTAATTAATAAGATCCTAATTTAACTAAGGTGATGCGGTCGTCCTGCCTAGATAAACTGATAGATGAATTAATCTCTTCTAAACCCTCTTATTAAGCCTATTCGTTATTAAAGAGTGATAATTTTTGTTATTAAGCCTATTCGTTATTAAGATCGTCATCTCTCTAACAATTTTCGTACTCAATTTGAAGATAAATCTAAGATTGATTTTAAATATTCATTAATTAAGAGAATCAAAACTAAACGTCACAAGTTACCCTAATTACGTATCAACATTCCACTTCTATGAGCTCATCCTACCCCAAGCATGCAATGGTTCTAGCCTAACATGGTTTTAACGAGAATAAGAACAATTGAATGAACGACGAACATAAACATGATGATTTGAATTAAATAACTAAAGAACATAAACTAGGGTTTCTATGAAAGAAATTAAATCTAAAAACTAAAATTGAAGTAATAGAAAGAAAAGAAATCTTAAGTATCAAGTAATGAAGAACAAAAGAAAAGAAACTAAAAATCAAAACCCTAACTATGAATTCGTAATGTTAAAACCTCAATAAAACGTAAACTAAGCTTGCTCGAACTCTTAGTGCTCTTTTCTCTCCGAAAACTATCTCTAATTGTGAAGTGGTTCAAAATCGTGCTCGAAATGGATATATATATAGGCCATGGGTCAATTCAGAAGTTAATGGGCCGAAAACGGATAACTCTAACCAAATCTTGCAAAATCTCGAGTTGAAACTAGAAAGTGCTCGAGCTACTCAGCTCGAGGGGGGTCCCTCGAGTACATAGAGCTCAAATGGTATAAGGGCTCGAATGGTATCCCTCAAGCTAGAACAACTCGAGTGATATGGCCGCTCGAATGGGGTCCCTCGAGTTGGTCGAGTGCCCCAAACTCTCTGGACAATTCTGGCGTTCGAGCCATGTCTTTGCTCGAGCGAGGCCGCTCGAGCCCACCTTGCTCGAGTGGCTCTCTTCTTCTTCAAACTGATACTTTTCTTCTCTCGCACTAATACCATTCATATTTCTTCAATATCTTCTCACCCGGGCATACGTTTGAGTTGATTCAAAGTCCTACGAACTTCAATTTTCGACCTCTATCCATCTATAAGCATCAAAGAGGTAAATTCATCAATGTATGAAAATAATATTTAATTGACTCTAAATACTCATCATTTTCACTCAAAACATGGACAAAACGAGCTATAAAACCTAACAATTTCACGCCTAATCAGAGGGCTGCGGCAGCTCCACTCCTTTGGGTGACCTTAGCTTTCTTGGCCGCTCTTTCCGCGTCCGAGGATGGAGTGTTGTCTCCTCGGAGGAGCCTTTTAGATTTTGGAGTCCTGGCCGCCGGCGGGCTGCTTATGGGGACGGGCTGTTTGGCAGAGCTCGACCCGTTCGCTTACCTTGGGTCATCTTTGCCTGCTTTCGTCGCCAGGGAGATCATCTTGGTGATAGGATCCCCCTTCTTCCTTTCTTTTTTAGTTGGTATCTCCCAAACATGTTGGTCGAGGGTATGGAAGGAGGGCTCGATGGCGACTATGACGAACTGGTCTGCAAGGAAGAGGAACAACAAAAAGTTAGAAAAAATGTGTGTAAAAAATACAAGCAAAATAGTTCGCCAAAACTAAGAGAACGTTACCATCGGGAACTTGAGCCTGAGCCTCAAGATGATGGAGGTAGGTTGTGAAGTGAGCTACCCTACGTGTCTCTTCCGAGCAAAGGTGAGAAACACTTCGATCAGCTCAACTCCGGAGGGCGATCAGACTGACGGTAAACAGGCACAAATCGTCTATGTTATTCTTTTTGCACTCCGTCACTTGAGATATTTGGGACCTAAAATAAGAAAAAAAAATTAAAATTAGTTTTATTACTTCAAAATTTTAGAAGGGATAAGACTCACGAATAAGATCCCCAAACTCCACCGTAGTGTTGATGCGCTCAGGACCACCATATGAGCGAGCTGAAGTACGCCAATCCCCACCAATCCAGAACCAGTCATGCTTCCAGTCCCGTACTTTCCCGGGGATATCTTCAACCAGCCTCAGATTAGGTCGCCCCTTGAGATAATACCAGCCCGCCTCATCTCCAGTACAGACGGTGGGCGTCATGAGATAATTAACTTCCTCGGCGGATAGTTTATTTGGATATCCCTCAAGGACGCACAACACCATGAGGGACATAAGGTTCATCCACCCAACAGGAGTGGGTGATGGCCAAGTTTGTTTGCTCAAGGAAACTTCCGATCAGGGGGTGCAGTGGCAGAGTGACCCCAACGTTGAGTGTGGCCAAGTTGATCACCGTGAGTCCGCGAGATGGGTGATCAGCTCTGTCGTCGGCCAGCGTCGCGTACATGTGCACATCAAAAGGGGTCTTAAAATCCCTCCTGATCTTCGGTAGTTCCTCCTCGGTAATGGCGGACACGATGTAGCTTGCCACATACTCGGTCGCCTTAAGTTTCCGCCTCCCGCGAGCTGGAACGGTGAATCGGGTAGAGTATTCCCTCTTATAAGCGTCCCAGTCCACCTGGCAAGCTACGACAACCGGGATCTGATGCTCGATTGGATTTGGCATGTGGTAATTGATGCTATTCAAGTACCCCCAAGTCAGATCGTCAAGTGGGGCGGGCTGCAATACTTCGACCTCGTCTTCTTCATCGTGGAGATCAAAACTGGTCTCCTCTTCAACCTGGCGAGCGGGATTTTCTCGCGTGATTTCTTCCCCAGAAGGTCGGGCTATGGAGGCTGCGTCGGAATTGGACTCTAAGTTTACTACTGGAATTGAAGGTTCCCCAATTGGACGTTTCCCGGGGTTGCGAGGTGGATAAGATCCTATTTCTGAATGTGAGGACATTTGAATCTGGTTTTTTTGTAGAGATAAGATCGGAAAAGCTTCGGCCGGTGTTAATGGATGTTGCCGACGGGGATAGGAAAAGACGGTGGCAATTTTGCGAGATAAACGGCGGAGTTTGGGAATTCTTACCTAAATGAAAATAAATTAAACTTTAAAAGAGAAATTATTACTTACAAATGCTTGAGGGACAATGGAGCTTCATCGGAAGTAATGAAGAATCATCAAAAATTGAAGGTACAGTCGCCGGAAAATTTGAAGAGAAAATGCAAGAGTTTCACGCTGGAAATGTGAAGAAAAATGTAAAAATGGAAAGAATTTTCCTTTTATAGCAATAAAATATGGGGTCCAGGGCGAAAAGGAATAAAACTAAAAGGGTCTATTTGCAAATATCAGGCGTGTGCCGCCTTACTCCAAAAAAATAGGGGGCACATCGCCTTGGGTTTACGCGCGCGTGGGCGGCGGCAATCATGCCACCCATGTCACGCCTCGAAATGTCCCCTCGCCTTGGAATTCCAACCATTGTATACCCATCGCAGTTTGCCCGTGCAGATGCAGTTCGCCCCTAATGATACAACCCGCCCACGTGAGAGCCAGATGATAGCCAGCCCACTAATAGTTCGTCCATTTCCCTCACAACATAATGGGTGACTAGGGGACAATTGTTGATATGCGAGCAAAACTACCACAAGGGCAAATAAGATTACGTGAAATAATTACATCAAAGTCAGGATTAAGCCAGGTAAGCTAAGCCAAGCTGGAATTGCCAGGCGAGCTATTCTAGCTCGGCGAGCTACTCTGCCCATGCGAGCTACTTCAGGGTAAGGACCATGTGAACCTAAATGAAGTCTTGGCGAGCATCTCTAGCCAATTGGTGAGCAGCACTAGCTAAAGCATCAAGGCATCCAGCCAAAAAGAAGTATGACCAACAAAATCAAATTAATAACTCTTCAAGGGCAAGACCCAAAGAGGCGGAGAACTCAATAAAACGAGCAGATCCGATTTAGAAGATATAAATTAGTTAAGATAAGGTCAAATAAGTCAATTCTCCATGTGTCAAGCATGCACACATGGAAGAGCAAAGGTTTAGACACCTCCTACTTGAAATGCTTGTATAAATACCTTAATTTTCAATTAATAAAATAAGCACAAATTCACAAATACATCCAAACTTCGACTACGCGAACCAAAGCACCTCAATTTACATAGATACGAATTAAATACGTAATTAATACACATATTTATTCCTTTATAACTCTAATTTTTGTATTCACTAATTACGTTAGTGATCAATCACACATAATTGTTTGATGGTCTAATTAGCAAATAAAAATAGCCAATAATCCACGTGATTAAAAATGATCATCAACAGTATTCACTTAATATTCGAGTGAAATAAGTTAATTCCTATCATGTTCATCAAGTTAAGCAAGAAAACAGTCCATTCCTAAGATAAAATAAGAGAAGCTGCTTGAGGGAGCAACATCCAAAGATGAGCAGTTTGCTCCTTCGGATGTTCGTTCCCTACCTTTAACCACTTTTAGAAATACTAAAGCATATCTGTTCATCATGAAATTTATACAGCATGTACATTTTGAAGTAAAATTCGCATATAAAATTTATTTCATACCATTTGGTTTAAGAGAATATGAGTTCTAGGTTAGTTTCCAAAATGTGACATTACATTCCAGAAGTTCACAGCATGTGTGCAGTGCCAAAAATAATTTTGGTAAAACTATTTATAATCATGTAAAAATCCTAGAAATATTTATGGAGATATCCAACTTCATTTAATATTTTATCATAATTTTTATAAAATCCAAACTTGACTCGAAAGATACATTTTTGCCCATGAAAGTGAAAAATGTAGCAGTTTCATTACACATTCTTTAAAAATTCATAACTTATCAAAGGAAATTTCAAATTGACTCAAACCAGTGGCAAGTGAAAGCTAATTTGATATATTTTCATAAAATAAAAATACTTTCCCAAAACAGTTAGTATTTAAAGTTCTAACCTTTGTACATAAACTTCAAAACACTGTTCACAATGTGATATTTGCGCATACTTTCACTTGTATTTCCTATTTTAAAAACTTAATGCACATCATTCAAGAATTCATTTATCATGTATTTGAACATTAAAAAGTAAGATATACCTAAGGTTTCATGGTTTCCAAGTAAGCAAGAATAACAGTGACATTTCAAGGTAAAATATTTATATTAGCTATGCTTTGAGTTGAAGGGTTTTACAACCTTTGTAGACTTGTCTTCTTAAGCTAGAGGGCCTTATTAGCTCTTCGATCTTTTATTTCTTGATGTGGATGAGGGCTCCTTGAAATAAAGTTTTTGCTTGTAGATGGCTTCAAACCTTGAAAACAAGAGATGAAGTTAGAGGACGAAGATGAAAGTTATCATGAACTTGAAAGAGAGAGGGAGAAGAATGACTCATTTTTTCTTATAGATGGCTTTAAACATTCACACCAACACCTATGAAAGCTTGGAGCTTGAGAATGAAGTCCTCCTATGGTTGAAAATGGGAGAAGAAATTTTTCTTCTCCCTTAAAATAGTAAGGACCGAAACTAAAGAGTGAGGGAGACATTGATCTTTTTTTTTTCTTTGATTCTTCTTGGAATTCTTGCAAATGATTGAAGGGGAAAGAAGGACTATAAGAGGGAGAAGGGTGTGTAATTGGTCATATAAGGGTAAGGGAGAGGGAGATTAGATAGGAAAGGCAGGGGGAGGTATGGTGCATGTGTCCTTGAATTGTTTAATAAGGTAGATGTGATTATTTTGAAGGGTATGGCCAGCCCTTTGACTGCTTATCCCAGCAGTTTTGGGCAGTCCAAGTGGGCCAAGGGGCAGGCCAATGACTTGCTTTATATTTTTGGACACGGTGTAGTTTTCGGTGTTAAAATCGAGTGTTTTTTGTTAGGTTTTGGGCTATGAAAATTGATGTTTTCGCTCGTTTTGTAATGCGAAAGTTTAGGTTTTTATTTATTTTATAAAAATAGACATCTATCTTTATTTTATCAATTATGCCTTGTGTTGGGTTCGTATATATTCATCGGATTCAAAATTTCGGGATTTTAAGGGTTTTCGTTCGACTTTTGGAGACAAAAGTATAATTTTATTCGAGAATTTTTCATTAAGTTAAAGGCCTAAAATTTACTATTCTAGGATTTCATTTTGCTTATTTTATAAGTCTATATGGATTTATTTTGTTGTTACAGTGCTAGGTGTGCTGCCGGTTCTGGTTCGTCAATTCATAGTTAAGATATAGGCCTTAAATCGCAAAATGTTTCATTTTCGAAAAATAAAATGAAATCTTTCATTTTAAAAAGGATATTATAAATAAAATAATAATAATAATTCTTGTCGCTCGCCAGAAACTACTCGCCCAAAGATAGGGAAGATAAAGGGAGTTGAGGGGAAAGCGAAAGCACCCTCATCAGAAAAAAAATCACCATCCTATAGAGATGTATAACTACAAGACCTCTAGGACCTTCAAAAAGTTCGAGGAGACTGGGGTTTAGGTCCAAGTGTTGGACAAAATCGTGGAAACATCTGCCTTTATCAATGCTATTCGAGATACGGACCTGCTCGTGAAATTGAATCTGATCCTATAGGACCTCAAAAAACTTGACCCCAAGAAGTTTTGTGTGTATCATGATAGCACAGGGGACAATACAAGCCAGTATCGCGGCTTTCTCCGACAACTCTAAAAGTTGTTTAAGGAAGGTTGTCTGGTAACTCTAGAAGTTGTTCGAGGAGGGACGTCTGAATGACTTCGTCAAGAAGTCTGTCTCGCGGCGAGACCAGGTCCAAGAGTCCCCTCAACATTCCAGGGTAAACCGACCACATCCCACAATAGTGTTGGGGTTATACGTGAACGTATGCATTTACTTTGTATAACCTATATATTAAATATTATATATGAGAATAAATCTTTTTATCACTATTGCTTTAAATATGAATAAATGTTATATATATTTATTGTAAACCTTTCAATATATAATACGTATTACATTGTACTTAATGTGGTGATACCATATCAAAAGATCACATTAACAGTTTCTTGTAAATAAATGTACAACTTCAAGACCTAGGTGGAATTGAACAATCCACCCTGAAGGGTTGAGGTGTAGTTCTCAGATTGGTCTGTCTTGACCAAGAGATTGCACTAGCACATTTTGTATTTGCTGAAGAGGACCTACAAAGAGGATAAATTCTTTTGTATTGAATGAAGAAGAATTAGACCTCAGTGGTTGTTGATTTCTTAATCCCTGTCACTTAAATAGGACTGTGTGTGGTTAGTACTTATTGCTTTGATTCATGATGGCTGAGAATCATTGTGACTCTGATACCTTGTGTTTTAGACGATAATATATATCATGCGACAATTACTTCGATTTAATACGGAGAAACGTGTGCAAGTATTTCTTGTGTGATTTGTCTTCTTGGTGGACTCAGAAGTTTTATCATACCAAATCTTGCAAGTGTAAAATTAGTTTTTCGGTATGGATAATAATGTTGAGTTGTCTTTACTCCAAGACACAAGATATTAATTAATTTAAAGCTATTCAAAAGCTCAATTAATTAATGGACTAAAAAATCTTAAACACGGGAAATAATAATCGGGAACCAATATTATCGTAATATGGATTAACATGGATAATGTAGTATTAATTTAGTAGTGATATTAATTAATATTAGTGGACTGAATTATATTGTGGCTCAATATTGAAAATGCAGAAGTCCATTGGAGGTCCAATTTTAGATCTCCTAAAGGCCTCTCAAGTAGCTCAATAATTAGCCAAATAATAATAAAGTGATAAAAATAAAAGAAAAATATTTTGCTTAATTTTTATTATAATTTTCGAAAATTTTGAATTAAGAGAGAGAAAAGATTTTATTGAAAAAATATTATGGAAGATATGTATTCTTGGAATACAAGATTATCTCATAAATTTAAGAAGATCCAAATCTTGAATTCTATCCCTTAAAATTTTTTAAAATTGATATTATAATAAGGAGGTGAGATTTTTGTGGAATATTTAATTAAGGAGAAAAGAATATGTGATATATTCAAGATTTCTTATAAATCAAGAAAGAGATTTTCTCTCCCTACTCTACATAGAAAAATTGGTCACCATACTTATAAATAGGGGATTAATTTTTCAATTCCATGAGTTGAAAAATTATTAGCAACATATTCTTCTTCCTTTGTTTTATTAATCGTTCGTTAAGCACCTTCCACCAGTGAATGAGCAAGGCAAAAGGAGAATACTTGAGAAGGTCTTTCGATTGATAGGACCAATCAGCTTGTCCTATTTTTTCTCAACGGTCATCGCTTCAAGAGGTACGTAATCACGTAAACACCTAGATATTCCGCTATAGGACTTTTGCATGAATTAATTTATATGCGTGAAATTTATATGTTATTGGTTAATTATTGTTGACAACGATTTCATGAGGAACTCACCGCCTGGTTCCTATCAAGTGGGTGGGTTCACCCACTTGATCAGATCTTCCCGCGTGCCCCACAGAATCCTAGTTGTGCAGCCATCATTGGCTACAACCTCCACTATCGGCCAATGGAAGACTGCCACGTGGACTAGTTGACCTCTGGTGATTAGACCCCTCCTACTGGCCCTACTCTGACCCAATCACGTCCTCATGTCCGATGGGACTGGACATACCAAGTAGCTAGCGAGACCTGTAGATGGGTAACCGGGTAGACGGATAGTGAGCCTCTAGCGAGTACCCTAGATGATCGTTTGCGGGTAGCGAGTAGGTAGTTCAGCCAGAGAGTCAAGAGTCTGCCAACTGCCCGACGGAGCCTCGTTGAAATTCGTCTGGGATCTACCCGCTGTCCGCTGGGGAATGATGGTTGTTGTTGCCCCAAACCCTCCCCGATGGTCAGGGCGTAGCCGTCGTCTTCCCTCTCTTCTCTCATAACTTGGATCGGCCTACCCGCGTGCCCGCGGGAATTTATTCATGCTAATAATATTTATATTTAAAATTCGTATTTAACTTTCATCTCGAATAAATTCGGACAATCAAATTTCTCCAACAATTAAACCATGTAAAAACTGACCATATTATTACTGAACAAAGGGAGTATAAATATATAGTTTGCAGAGTTCATAAAAAACAAAAAATTTGAGAGCGTTATTATAACTAAAGTTTAATTTAATAAAAAGTTAGGATCATCTCTGCCAAAAATTTAAAATGAATAAACTCGAACGACACAAGTTTAGCCCTTAATTAATCAACGTAAATATTTAACATCTACATTGCGTCATATGATTTTTTTCAATACCAAATTTATTGTACACAAAGGAATGGATGAATTCCATTGACATTAAGATCGATATATTCCACTTTCTCATTAGTGTCATCCTACAAATCAGTCAGTGTCATCCTACAAATCAGTCTTTATCAGCTACACATATATATAAGTGATTCTTGTGTGCACACAAACACATAATATGTACTTGAATTTTGAAAATCAATTAAAAAAAAAGGCACAGTTCGATGTGTACTGCGTGTTAGGTATCAGTAATACCCCAACTGTAGAAAAACACAGAGTTCGTTGTTGCCGTGTATTTTGACAGTAATACTCAATGCAGTAATCAGTAATATCCCAAGAAATATTATAATACCCCAACTTTTTTTAAATTATATATTTCAAATTAAAAAGTCAAAATTGAACTTATAGTTTAAGTACATATAAAAATTTATATATGTATATATATATATATATATATGTATATGTGTATAATTAATGAGGGGCTTTGAAGAAAAAGAAAAGTAAGAGTACACCAGATATATGAACTCATTCAACTACGCAAAAAGTCAACAAAAAGAGGGGGAGTTGAAGAAAATATGATCACGTAACAACTTTGTCCTATAAATAGCCCTAAAAGCATCACCCCCAATTACCTACAAATTAAACTAAGAAGAGAAAACAAGAGAGAGATTTAAAGTAAGGATGTCGCATTGCCCAAGTAAGTGCTTTATCACAAAAAAATCCGATGCATGCATGTTTAAAGGCTCTAGCCTCCCAAACTTTAGATATTTTTCATATATAATAACAAAAAAGTTAATTAGCCCACCTAAAATCAAACTCTTGACTTTTTTATTACCATGTTAAATTCCTCCTCCATCTTTTCACCTTTATTTAAATGGTCATCTATTTATTTAATTTATTAATTTATTCAAGTATTTGTTCAAGTTTCATCAAAATGGTCCTAATTGATTTTTTATATTTTTTTTCAATTTATTTTTTTTTGGCGAAGATTGCCACCTATAACGTGCCACGTTGAAAAAATACCACATGATAGGCTTCCCCCGAAAAACTAGTGCACATGATGAGCACATGACTAAAAAGATGACATTTTATGCATTTTTCAATCAACTAAGACCTAATTGGAGAAATGAGAATTGATACGAGACTAAATTGGTAAAGAAAATAAATAGAGGACTGAAACTGTGAGATTTTGTACTTCTGTTTTTTTTTTTTTTGCCAAATATGACCATTTTGGCGAAAGTTGAATAGATACACGACTAAATCGATAAAACAAATAAACTGAGTACCATTTTGATAAAGGTGAAAAGATAGAGGATGAATTTGGTATAAATGCCTACTATAATCCATCCTAGCTATTTTAAAAGAGAAAATTGCATTTTTGGTCCCACGAGAACGAATGCAAAACACTTTTGGTACCTATGTGCGAAATTAGTCCGTTTTATTGCAGTTTTGGTCCCATATGTTAAGTTTTAGGACTAAAACTGCAAATTTGTCATATTCTCTTGGAATCAAAACTGCATAATTTATTCATTTTTTTGGGATCAAATCTGCAATTTATCCAATCCTCTTGAGACCAAAAGTGTCAAAAATAACTATGGGACTATAACTGCTGAAAAAAAAAGGACCATTTTAAAATGAACACGTTCTCTTGGGACCAAAAGTGCAATTAACCCTATTTAAAAACTAAATTAATTAATATTTTATTGTTGCATGCAGATTTGGTTGGTAAGTGGTTGTGGCCGGAGCTGGTGGGGGTGCCGGGTGAGGCGGCGGTGGCGACGATCGAAAGGGAGAATCCGACGGTGAACGCAACGGTGGTACCGCCGGGAACAATTCTAACACAGGATCTCAGATGTGATCGTGTTAGGGTTTTCGTTGATGCCCGTGGAAATGTTGATAGAGTTCCCTTTGTTGGTTAAACTAATCATCCATGATTCACATTGGCTGGCCAATAAATCATCAACTCATGTTGTAATTTCTTTTAATTAACAAGTATACCGTGTATTAATTAATTAAATAAAAATGACCAGGCCAAAATAAAAAGCTAATCGACCGATGCAGCTTCTATTTGTTTGCTAGGGATTAAAACCATTTTCGTCCCGTAATTTTTTAACTTTTTCTTTTTGGTCCCATACATATTTATTTTTTCGATTTAATCGCATAACAATTCAAATTAGTCCAAAATGGCCGAAAAATGCATGAAACGACGTAGTTTTGGTCATGTGCCGGTCACGTACTACTATTTTCCGTCGGAGTAGGATGACCAAAACGACGTCGTTTCATGACCAAAACGTCATTTTCCGCCCACTTGAGACTGATTTGGGTAAATTTGAATAGTTGTGGGATTAAATCGAAAAAGTAAATAAATATGGGACAAAAAAAAAGTTAAAAAGTTACGGGACGAAAATGGATTTCATCCCTTCTTTTCTATATTCATTTTGACAGTAACTAGATTTTGTACGCATACTATGTTCCATTTATCTTGTTTTTTTTTTTTTTTTTTTTGGTATAAGAACTAATTTGATATATATATATATATCAATTAAATTTGGAGATAAAATTTATATGTTTTACATAAAAATAATCTCCTTAACTTTTACAAACAATATACTCCCTCTTAACTTTTACAAACAATATACTCCCTCTGTCTTAAGATGCGAAAGCTATTGTGGGGTTTTACGTGAAGATTAATAGGGGACAAAGGGAGTAACAACTTTCTTAAAATTCGTGCACAAAACAACATGACTATTTTTGTGGACAGGTGGAGTATATGATTTATTCTTTGCATTAAAATTAAAATACTTCTCTATAATTAAGAATTTAATAATCGTGAGTTGTTATGTAGTGAAGAATTTTTAGTATAATTTAATATTTGATCTAGTGTCTTGTGACCATTTCTTCTTGCAACTTAAAACGGTATTAGTTGTTTAATTATATAGTATTACCATTACACTAATATTTTTTATGAAACAATTAGTACTGTTAAAATATAGACACAAAATGCAAACAAATTTTAGGGTAAAATTGGTTTATAGTATACTGTCTTTACTTCTGTATTTGTTTCATGCCCCCTCTAAAAGAAATCCCTTGATCAGTTCCAAACTATAAATATAAATATTTACTTTTGTAACGACTAATATATATATATATATATATATATATTCTTACATTAAGTCTTTATATTAATATACCTTAAAGCGAGTTTTTTTAATTTATCTTGTCACAATTTTTTTTTTTGGTAATTTATCTGTTTAGAATCTACAACCTTTTTGTCTCTTTGTTAAATATGTTGTTAGGATTTTAACTGCAATTATGGAGAAATTGAAAAACGAAACGAAGAACGAAAAATCACGATTTGGTTACCCAGTTCGTCTGTAAAGACTACGTCTGGGGGCACTACCAATCCATGAGATATACTAATTTTCGGTGATACAATTACAATGAGTCATGTGAGAATATATAAGAAACCTGGGCCAAAACCCTAAGCCCATCCAATCGAAAATTCTGCCTTTCGAAATTTTTTTACGGTAGTCGAGCAAGCTCCATAACCCAACAATTTTTTACGGTAGTTTTTTTCTTTTAAATAATGCATGGATTAATAGGTCGGCCCGTGATCCATACTTCCATCCTCAAAGAGATGGTAGCTGGGAAGGGAGCAATTTTCATTAAATACCATGCTCAATATTATTTGTGTGAAGCTTTCGAAAATACTATTCAATAAAATAAGTATTACTATAAATGAGTAAGATTATTCAGCTGGTGTACACGATGCAACTAGTTTCTAAGTAATACTAATGAAAAGAATAATATCATTCAATAAAATAAATAATACTCCCTCCGTTCTTGAAAAATAGTCTTCTTTTTTTTTCACGTGGTTTAATACAATATATCGGAGGGTATTACGGAGTTTTTTTAGGTTCGTTTTTTAACACTAGTACAAATAAGCTCTAAGAGAGCGGTTCAAATTAGCCTTGGAAAGCGGTTAAAAACGCTTTCCAAGTAGCAGCTATGCAAGTCGAGGTAGCACTTAGACAGCGGCTGGGAACCGCTGTCTTAGAGCTACACTTACACAGCGGTTAAAAACCGCTCTTTAAAATTTTCTTCATATACAGCGGTTTCCAACCGCTATCCAAAGTCTCTTCTTAGACAGCGGTTTTTAACCGCTATCCAAGGTTTCTTCTTGGACAACGGTTATTAACCGCTGTCTTTGCTCTTTTTTTTTATTTAATATTTTCGAATTCCTCTTAGACAGCGGCTCTTAACCGCTGTCTTTATTTTTTAATTCTTTTAATTTATTTTATTAAAACCTGATATATTACAAACAAATATAATATATATTATACCATATATATATATATATACATATATAAACGTCCATCACCAAAACATCAATTAAATATAACAAAAATGTGAAATATATCATCAATCACAAATTAGTATATCAGTTACATATGCATGCTAACAAAAATTATACTATATAATCTAATACAAGAATCGGTTGTACAAATACCCCGTCCAATCTATTTTCCATTTCTCCAATCTTCTCTTGGAGTAAGAAGCAAGCGGACGATCATATACAAACTACAAACATTAAAAATTTAATTAGATATAGTGTACGAACTTTTATTCAATCAATAATAATTTAAATAAATCGACTTACTCGGTCAGGAATGATCGAATGGAAACTCTTGATTATATCTTCGATGTAGCAGCATACAAAATGTCCACAGTGGACGCCATCTCGCTATCTCAGAACCTGTTGATTAGCAATTATATATAGTTACATACTACGATTACAATTATTTTCTATTAATTTGACAAAAAAATTAGTAAATTTACCTCAATGTTTTTCCAGTCCACGTTTTCAAGGGTCTCCGGGTCTGGAGTACCCGGAAGTCGACTCCGATACATCTTCATCATACTATCATCACAACTACTACTGTTTTGTAAAACTTATTAACCTCTAGCTAGGCATGCTATAAGTCCCAAGACATTCTAAAATTCTAACATGATATAGTTACCTAGGCATGCTATAAGTCCCAATACACTCTATAAGTCCCAAGACATTCTAAAATTCTAACATGCATTCTAACAATTTCAACTAAAATTCTAACATATTAATCCTAACATGCATTCTAACAATTTCATCTAAAATTAATTCTAAAGCCTTCAATTAACAATTCTAACCCTAACAATGCTTCATAAGAATCATCTTATGAGCTCAATTAAGTATATACTTGGATCATATTTATTACTCACCAATACCATAATCATCAAGTATATATATATATATATATATATCATAATCAATTACTCATTGTCAAACTTATTTTGAATTCATACCCTAACTCATGAAGTCAAATACAAACATAATTATTGGCCATCAATCTCAAAATAATAACTATTATCTCTCCTTCCACTAAACATATTCCTTTTTTTGTTTTTTGTCAAGCAAATTAAGACAATATATAGTTTGTCATTCCAAAATGTAGTCATATTAATTAGCCAAAAGTCAACTAATTAATTGCGTACACACGTTTAGCTATTTTGATAACTTGTAGATATAAGTTAATTAACTAGAAATAATTTAAACACAATTATCTAATACAAATTCATCAATTAGATTACACACCTAATAATTATATAATAACTAAAACTGGAAAAAAAAATTAAATGAGAAATTTACTTGGCGGCGGCGGCGAGGCAGCGGGCTGGGACGGCATCGCAGGGGAGGCTCGGCGGTGGGCTGCGTCGCGAGGTGTCGTCGCAGGGGAGGCTCGGCGTCGGACTGCGTCGCGAGGTGGCGTTGTAGGGGAGGGCTGGGCGGCATCGCGAGGCGGCGGAGGAGGTGGTGATCGGGGTGGGGCAGGAGGAAGAAAGCAAGAGCGAGCGAGAGAGGAAGATGAAAATTAGGGATCTGATTTTGGGTCAAAGTGGGTAAAAGGGGGTCAAACACCTAGACAGCGGTTAGTAACCGCTTTCCAAGTAATTAGCTAAGACAACGGTTCTTAACCGCTATCCAAGCACCACTTAGATAGCGGTTTTGAACCGCACTGTAAGTTACCCCTTAGACAGCGGTTTTTAACCGCTGTCTTAGCTTTCACCTCTTGCACAGCGGTTTTAAATCGCTTTCTTAGACTAACACTTGAACAGCGGTTAATAACCGCTGTCTTAGCTCCTTTTTTTTAATATAATTATGTAAAATCGCTCTCCAAGCTATGTTTTGGAGAGCGGTTTTTTTAAAAGCTCTCCAAGTATAGCTCTCCAAGTCCAAATGTGTAGTAGTGTAATAAAATGATCTTTAATGGAAAGTTCATTTAATGCATATGGATATGTAGGGTTTATTGGTTGCGTTGAATATATTCTTTTGATACAGATTCGGCCAATGGCTTGGTACCAACTGTCTGCTGGGGGAAGATCTCCGTACAATGGATGATTTACTTCCTGACTAGGTATATAATTCTTGCTCTAAAAGCTGTTAGATTGATCTTTTTTCTAAAGAGACCTGATCTTGTCGGCTTCGTTCTTGGATTCGATCTCGGTCTACGAGATTGACCGAGGTCAGCCATCGCCTGGCTGATGCCGCTTTGCTGATGACCATGCGACCTCGCCGCGGCCATCCCCCTACTCAGTTAGGTAGATCGGGAGGTCACCTGCCAAGCTCCGTGTAAAAAGTTCAGTAAGTGAATCAGTGGACCTTGCCGGGCGAGGTCCAGTCTATGAACCGAGGTGTGGCCCTTGAGATTATAACCGCCACAACATTAACCAATGAATTAAAAATAATTTGAAATAAAATGAATTTTGTGGGAATGTTATTTTCATTTTTTGTCGTTAAATTTATTCTGAGAAATAAAAAAGTGTTAAATTAGGAATAGAGGGAGTAATATAGCGTGAAGAAGGTGCGGCAGTTGATAAAAAAACGAGTTTCTAATTTAACGGCATAGAACCGGGTAGCCTTGGGCAATTTGCACGAATTTAGTATAAAAGTTTTTGCCCGATAAATATTTTAGCTCTAATAAAAAATAGTCGCAATTTAAAGAATAAAAATAAAGCTGGAAATTAATTTGTTAGATGAAGAAAAAGAGAGTTTATGTCGTACGAATTAGGGATTTAAATTTGGTAAGTTTTTACCTTATTGATATAGTCCTTTAATTTATTGATTTAATTTTGTATATATTCATATTTTATCAATTTGATCCTATTTAGCCAAAAAAATACATAAAATAACACTATTTTAATCATGGCCCTTGTTTTCCGGCTAGAGCTGATGACAGGGCCATTTTTTTTTCATGTGGCACACTGATTATCAATTTCCGCCAATATAAAAAATATGAAACAAATTGTACATTCTAACTCATTTAAATGAATTAAAATAAATATAAAACATAAAATGAACAGGATGGGTTTAATTATTCTATACTGAGAATCAGGAAGAACAAGATAAATTAGGGATTTAGGGAATGCTTTGTTGAAGAAGATAATTTTTCTTATATGAATAAATTTGTTTATTGTAAATTGATGCTATCTGTTAAGTGCATCGATTCCTATACACTATCCGATTTTGGCTTGCAGATTATGATATTTTTTAATTTTTTTTAATTGATTAATTTCGGTGGAAATTAATTTAATAAAAAGTTAGAATAATTGAGTGAGAGCGTTATTATATAAAAAATTTAATTTAATAAAAAGTTAGAATAAACTCGAACCACACAAATTTTAGCCCTTAATTAATCAACGTAAATATTTGACATCTACATTGCGTGGTATGATTTTTTCAATACCAAATTTATTGTATACAAAGGAATGGATGAATTCCATTGACATTAAGATCGATTCCACTTTTTCATTTTTTTTTTTTTTTTTGTCGGTAAAAAGAACAATTTTATTAATAAACCAAGAAAGGTACAAGAAGTACCCGGGATCACAAGATTACAAGTAAATACAATTCAACGTTCCAACACCAATCTAGGATTACTATTCCAATCACCAAAAGAAAAACTCAAGCACGTCGGTTCATGAGCAAATATCCAACTCCAAATCCTTGCCTTTATTTCCTCCACCACTTTAACTTTCACTACCATTTCCAAATCATTCCTCCATTTCCTCCAAGACATTGTTGAAGATGCAATCATTCCTCCATTTCCAAATCACCCACACCACCCCCAACCAAATACAAGTAGCCAACCGTTTCCCTCTTTTTCTATGTAAAATTTGACCAAAAGCAAGAAGGTTTTGGACAGCCGAGATATGTACGGCAGTTGGAAACTTGAGCCATCCAAATATGTCCATCCAAATAGCATAGGCCACTTCACATTCAAAAAATAAATGACTACTTGTCTCATCATGATCACCACAAAAAACGCACCTCAAATTGTCCAACGGACCAAGAATATTGCGTCTTTGAAGATTCACCTTTGTAGGGAGACGATTGTGAAGAAGTCTCCATGCATGCGCCGCAACCTTCAACGGGGCCAACTTGTTCCATATAATCTTGAAGGCTCTTTCTCTATCTTCTATCGATTGATGGCAGCTCCTTCTTGATAAAATGAAATTGTAAGCCTCTTTTGTTGAGTACTTGCCATTCAACCCTTGCTTCTATCTCCAAGAATCCGCAATGCCTTGTTTAGGGATGAACCTGCCAAGTGACGCAACAAGAGCATTAAACGAATCATATTCACGTTCAAGAAGTGGCCTCCTCCAACTCCAACGCCACTGCCACATACTATCCTCTCACACCCCCATCCCACTTATTTTCACATCTTTGTCCAAACACAACCTAAACAATCTAGGAAACTTAGACTTAAATGACACATCCCCACACCACACATCTTCCCAAAACGACGTACCATTCCCATCCCCTATTTCCCTCGCCAATTCCCCCTTAAACCAGTCACCCTCCGACCCAATGGTGAACCTCACGATGTCTCTCCACCACCCCGACATTCGACTACTCACACCCCCATTGTAATCCCTTAGGCCCCCACCCCCCAACTCCCCATATTTTGACTCAATTACTTTCACCCATAAGCTGTTTTTTTCATGCAAAAATCTCCACATCCATTTCCCCAAAAGTGTCATATTAAAAAACTCTAGATTCCTAACCCCCAAGCCCCCAAAATTCTTGTGTTTGCAAATATCATTCCATTTCACCCATGGAATTTTCCTAATGCTCTCACCACCCCCCCAAAGAAAATTTCTTTGCAAGCTCACAATGACTCTCAGGATTTTTTTTGGAAGTTTATAAAAAAAGAGGTAGTATGTCGGAAGAGAAGAGAGTACAGAGTTCAATAGTGTGATTCTGCCCCCGAATGAGAGTTTGGGATCCTCCCACCTTCGAAGTCTATCTTTAATTTTCTGGACAACTCCATTCCATTCCATTCTGATGCTTCCCTTTGACGTGCTCCCACTTTAATTCCAAGATACGTGAATAGTGTTCTTTCCACTTTGCACTGAAGAATAGACGCCATTTCAGAAATAGTTGTTGCCTCCACATTCACCCCGATTAAACTGCACTTTTCGAAATTCACCTTTAAGCCTGAGATGATTTCCATAATACGAAGGACACGTTTCAACAGTACAATATTCTCCACATTTGCTTCCCCCATGATAATCGTGTCGTCCGCAAATTGCAAGTGTGAGATTCGAACTTTCCGATTTCCAATCTCAGCAGCCTTGTATAACCCCATATCCGAAGCACTTGACATTAAGATACTAAGCCCCTCTGCTACTATCAAAAAGAGAAATGGGGAAAGGGGGTCCCCTTGTCTCAACCCTCTCTTTAGCTCAAAATCACCCGAGGGACTTCCATTAACGAGCACATAAGCCGATGCAGAAGTAACACACTCCATAATCCACCCTCTCCACTTCGGATGAAAGTTGAACCTCTCCATCATGATATTAAGGAAAGACCATTCTACCGAATCGTAGGCTTTTGCAAAGTCAATTTTAAAGAAAATTCGCTTCAATCTCCTCTTCCTTGCTTCATCAATGGCTTCGTTCAGTATCACCACGCTATCCAAAATTTGTCGGCCTCCTATGAAAGCACTTTGGTTTTCAGCAATAATCGATTCCAAAACATAACTCAGTCTTCTTGCTAGGATCTTTGAAATAATCTTGTATATCCCGCCAATCAAAGAAATTGGCCTGTAGTCACCCAAGCCATTAGCCGCCTCCTTCTTTGGTAAAAGAACAATAAAAGAAGGATTAATTCCCTTTACCAATTTTCCATTGATATGAAACTCGTTCAGCATACGCATAAAATCCTCCTTGAAAAAACTCCACGCCTCTTTCAAGAAACTGAAGTTGAAACCATCCGGTCCTGGACTTTTTGAATTATCACAGGACCAAATCGCTTCTTTAACTTCATCTACAAGGAACGGGGAAATTAGGAATTCATTATCTAATTCCGAAATGCCCTTGCTGGTAAAATTCTGATCAGGGATCGGCCTCAAGAAGTCTTCACTCTGGAAATGCTTCTTGAAGTACTCAAAAATGCCCATCTTGACATCCTCAACTTCCTCGAGCCAGTGGCCTTCAATGTTGACCCCCACGATTTCATTCCTCTTCCTTCTGCGGTTGATAAAGTTGTGAAACATCTTTGAATTCACATCACCCTCCTTAAGCCATTTATTCCGAGCTTTTTGTGCAAGAAGCGAATTCTTCCACTTCAAATCCCTAAACAGAGCTGCCATAGATGCGTTCCTAGAAATTGCTTCATGATCTTCAAGTCCAAAAACATCATCGACTAAGTCCAGCCTCAAAATCTCAACTTTGTGATTCTCTATCTTTGCATCCAAACTGCCAAAAATCTCACGGTTCCAAGTTTTCAAATCCTGCTTCATCATTTTGAAATTTTCCTTGAGCACGAATCCACCCCAACCCTCTACGTTGTAGCTTTCCCATCTGTCCCTGATAAAGTCTCTAAAGCCCGGGTGTTTGAACCAAGCATTTAGGCACCGAAACGGCTTCGGACCCCAGTCGCAAACTTTAATCCCCAACAAGATCGGACAATGGTCTGAAGTTGTTCTCTTCAGTCCCTGTTGGAACCCGTTAGGCCATCTCGAGACCCACAAGCTATTCACCAATGCTCTGTCTAACCGACTCTTGCACGTGCCATTTGGTCTATACCACGTAAAATTCCTTCCATGGAGAGGAAGGTCGATGAGACCTGCATTTCTGATAAAATTGTCAAAACTCTGAATGTCCCTGCTGTTTGAGATAAGGCCTCTGCCATCTCTCTCTGACTCTCTACGAATAGCATTGAAATCCCCAATTACACAAATGCAGGATAATTGATTCTGTCCTATGACACAAGAAATCCTATCCCACAAATCTTCTTTTTCCAACACAGAACAAGGTGCATACACATTAATGACACAACACTGGATTCTTTCTCTACCCCATAATCCATTAACTACGACTGCACCATCCATATGCCAAGAACTTAAAATAGAAAATACCTCAGCATTCCAGATGGATAGTATGCCTCCTGAGCGTCCCTCTGATCCCCTGAATGTCCAACCGAAAGATCTGTTTCCCCAAATCGATTTGCACGTAAATTCTGAAATGTTTTCTAACTTTGTCTCTTGTATGCAGCAAAATTCGATTTTGTGATGTAAAATTAATTCATTAATCTCCTTTCTCTTAACCGAATTCCCCAAGCCCCTAACATTAAATGAAAGGATCTTCATTGGTTGATGTTGTTGTTTGACTCCAATACCTTCTTCTTCGCGCTCTGCTCCCTGAGTTCCAACTCCCTAATTTTATCAATCACCGCGTCATCCGACCCAATTGCTGAAATTCCAAGGCTTTTTTCGATATTCCAAGTCTTTGTTGCTTCGTCAGCTGCAAGCCCATCATTCTGTGTCGGCGCTGCTGCTTCACGTAGTGGCTGTGTACGTTCGCCACAAGCCTCATCATCCTCCGATTCCATACCTCTCACGAAATTGCTCCAAGATTCCATCAATAATTTTTTCTTCCACTCTTTTTCGCGTATAGATCCCATTTTTAAATTTCGTGTCTCGGCCTGCCCTATTCGCAGTTGAATGGGAAATTCCTGATCCCTTTGAAACTCGGCTAGGACCAGTACTGACGGTAATACCCCCAGGTGTCTCCGAATTGGGCCTTAACATAGGTTCATTCTTGTTTCCAAAAATTAGCTTCAACCGATTTTCGGCCCTTTGGGCTTTCGAACTAATTGCACCACAATTACTGGACTTTGAATACTTTTTAATCAACTTGGGCTTGCGTTGGTCAACAAAATTTACATTTGTCAGCTTTGAATTTAATTTCTCAAGCCCACTTTCGGATAATGGCCCCACACCCTCATCATTGATTTGTTCTTCCACAATATTAATAGAAGCTTCGAGAGTATTTCCACCTAAATTCTCGCTAACTTTATGTAACGACTCAATAGATGGGTCCACATCCTCTACAGCGTGTATCTCTGCTCTTTCCGATGCTTCATGAATACCCCCCGACTCGGAATTAACACCCATTACTTGCGGCGCCTTGGAATGTGTATCGTCGTTTTCATCCCGAAACCCGGCGCATGTTGATGCGCTCGGTTTGATCTGCTGCAAAACTGATGGGCTTCCCATGGGAGACCCATCTCCTCCATGAATTGCACCCGCCACCGAGTCCGAAAAGACAGAGCCGTAGCAAACTTCCGAAAGGTCCGAATCTAAATTTTGATTACTGCTGTACCCATCCCAGCAACTGTCCCCCTGATTCCACTCAGAATCTTCCGAGATTCTAATTGGGAATAATCTGCCATCCACAAGAACATTCACAACTTGATTTATCTCTTGCAGGAATCCAATAGAGACGAGGACCCTAGCATAATCAAATCTGGACCTTTTTAAAGTAGATTCGTCAACTTTCACCATTCTTCCCAGTTTACTGCTCACAACATAAAAAAATCTCTCTGACCATGCATGAATTGGAACTCCAACCCATTTAGTCCAAACAAGCCTCTTATGGCACACATCAGCCGATGTCCATGGCCTTACCCACTCAAACCAATGGTGTAACCACTCATCCAAGTCTTTTTTCAGATCGGGAAGGTCCTTTCCCTGGAGATTACTGAGTAGCACGACGTTATCACCCATATATCTTACTGTAACGTAATTTCCACATTCACTAAGGATTTCCTCTCCATGAGTTTCCCATGAGTAATCCGACCTAAGTAGCCCAGTTTGACACTTTTCCAGCCACTCTTTTTCCTCATCCTTAGTTACAAATGAAATCGGTAATTCCTCCACCAGTTTTGGACTTGTAACCACTTTCTTTCCGTATAACATGACATCCTTATAGGAAACATCAGATTTACGGATACCCTGATTCACATCAAAGGTCACCTCTTTTGCTGGACCATTCCCCTTGAGAGTCCTATCATAACGCGGGATGCAAGCTCTCAACTTGTAGCTTCCTAACCATACGTTATTCAATCTCCTTAAAATTCTTTCTTTTCCTTCCTTAACAGGAAATCTCACAAAACCGAACGATTTGCCTTCTCTGTCGAATTTACTGGGGCAGAAAATATCCACCACATGCCCGACCTCCTCGAACTTTTCCTTAAGAACCTCAACTGTGCAGTCCGCCGGAAAATTCTTAAACAAAAACGACATAGTCTTTTCACCTCTGCCAACCTTACATTTCTCCCAGAAGAGGACATCCTCCCAAAATTTCGCTCTGAAACTCCCTTCCGCAACCTTACCACTACCTTTCCGAAACGAAGACGGTTTGGGGTTAACTAGGTTTGGATAGATTTTCTGCCTCCCCGGTTGGCGCTCGACAAAAGGGTACCTAATCACTCCCCCTCTCCCTGTCCCACTCATTTTCATTACTGGCATCCTACAAATCAGTCTTTTATCATATATATATATATATATATATATATATAAATTTTAGAGTGCATCTAAATGCATAGCATACACTTCTAATTTATTCCAATTTTAAATTAATTTTGACCAAATAATAAAAACTCGCGGGTCAGGCCTAACCTAACTAAAATACGGGGGTCTGGCAACAAGCCGGGTCACAAATGAGTCGTGTGTGCTTCGTACCAATACCGAAAGTTATATCACCGCCAATACCTAAAGTTACAATCACCAATACCCCAAAATATAATCATGAATACCAAACACAAATACCCACCGATACCCCGGACTTAATCATCAATACCTCAAGTTATAATCATTAATACCCCAAGTTATATCCCCAAAAAATTATTCGTCAATATCCTGAGACTTAATCACCAATACCCCAAGTTATAATCACCAACACCCCAAAAATTACTCAATAATACCCCAAGTTATAATTATCAATACCACAAGAATTACTCAACAATACATTGATGAGTGATATCCAAAGAATTATTCAGTAGTACCCATGACTAAATCACCAATATCCCAAATTATTATTACCAATACCTCAAAAATAGTGAAATAAAATCTAATTACATTAATGTACCAACTATCAACTATTGAAAATCCATCGAGTTGGGTGGATTAGATGAAGTTATCAACCATTACCTTTTTGGTGTAATAAAATAAAACACGTGCTCTCAGTGTATCACCATTACACAATTAATTTCATGGGCTTTTGTTGTAATTTTTTTTATAGGAAATAAAGAGTTATTATTGAATTTGAGTATAAGGCATACCCTGCCATATATATTACAAAGGTTTATACCGAATAGATCTATTCCCTACTATAAGCAACTGAATATACCAGAAACATCCCAGTGTATATCTTTGAAATTTTCGCAATTTTCATCCTCCTAGTATTGACCTTGGGCTCGCCATCCATTCTGCAAATCAGCAAATCGATGGATTTTGGTCGGTTGGGCCTTGCCGGAAACATAATGCGTAGGTGATAGATGACCCGCAAATTTTATCCGAGTTATGCTGACCCGCGAATTTTTTTTTGGGTTAGGGCTGACCCACAAATTTTAAATTTTGATCAAAATTAATTTTTTAATTGGGTGCAAAATCCAAGTGCATATAGATATGAGTGATTCTACGATACACAGTTCGATGTGTAATGTGTGTCTGGTAATACCTCAAAAAGTAATTAATATTACTCCAATTGAAAAAAAAAACACCGAGTTCGTTGTATACTGTATGTTTTAACAGTAACACCAATGAATTAATCAGTAATATCCCAAAAAAGAATCAGCCACATCCAACTTTTATAAATTATATATTTATAATTTAAATTATTAAAATTGAATTTAAAATTCAAAGTATGTACAAAGTTATGCGCCCTAAAATTGAATTTAGTGTTTCCTTGAATAAAAGGAAAAGTAAAAGTACACCATATATATCTTCTCATTCAACTACGCAAAAAGTAAACAAAAAGAGGGGGAGTTGAAGAAAATATGATCACGCAACAACAACTTTGTCCTACAAATAGCCCTAAAAACATAAATCTTTTACCTACAAATTAAGCAAACAAGAGATAAAAGAGAGATTTAACGTAAGGATGTCGCGTAATTGCCCAAGTAAGTATTTTTTCACACATAAATTCGATGCATGCATGTTTAAAGGCTCTAGCCTCCCAAACTTTAGTTAGTTTTTTTTTTTTTTTTCTTATATGTAGTAAAAAAATTATTAATTAGCTCATCTAAAATCGAACTCCTGGATTTTTTTTATTACAATGTATTTATCATAATCCGTCCTATATTTTAAAACTAAATTAATTAGAACACGTTTATGAAAATAGTTGATGATAATCTTATCGTAAAACTGTTTTAAAGTATTGATTATTTGATCAGGAATATCATTAAATCTAGATTCAAGAAAATTTATAACAATATTACAATACAATATCACTGACTCAGATTAATGATACTCCTGATCATATATTTAATACTTAGACTAAGACCCATGTTTTCGGCCCGGTCGATCCTGAAGGGTTTAGGATTAGGGCTCGTTGCTATCTATATAAATAGATGTTTTCTCTTTATATTCAGTATTTGAAAAATATAGTGAAAAATCCTGGCTTTGCATCGCCCCAGACGTAGTCGTAAGACGAACCGAGTGAACAAATTTCGTGTTCTTCTGTTTTCCGTGATTGCGTGTGTGCATTTTTAATAACATGTATGACTGTTTCACAGTAAACTTATCATTAACTATATTCATATAATACTTTGCATGCAGATGTGGTTGGTAAGTGGTCGTGGCCGGAGCTGGTGGGGGTGCCGGGAAGCACGGCGGTGGTGACGATCGAAAGGGAGAACCCGACGGTGAACGCAACGGTGATACCGCCGGGATCAGATGTAACACAGGATCTCAGATGTGATCGTGTTAGGGTTTTCGTTGATGCCCTAGGAAACGTTAATAGTGTTCCTATTGTTGGTTAAATCATCCATGATTCATATTGGCCTCCACTTTCCTAAATAATCAACTCATGTTGTAATTTCTTTTCACTAGCAAGTATGCCATGTATTAATTAAATAAAATGACCAGGCCAATAAATAAACCTATTATGTTCCATTTATCTTGTTTTTCTTTAGTCTTGTTTGAACTATTTGTAGAGATATATCAATCAAAATTGGAAATACAGTTTATATTTTTTACATAGAAAAAAAATACTAAAAGAAAATCAATTTGAGGGTATACTTGTACCCCCTAGTTTAAAGGTGGCTCCGCCACTAACGGGGAAGTCATGACTTTGATATCTTAGAATGTGAAAATATTGATGAATAATATAATATTTGTTTGTTTTGAAATTTTGGTAGAGTGACATTTTATTTTATGTCACATCAATGTTTAATAGTGATAGATGTTGTATTATTTTATTAATGTGTAAGAGAAAAGTAGGAGGAAGATTGAGTAAATAATAAAAAAAATGATGATGTTATAGCATATTTATTATAGAGATAAATAGTTTTTTGGTCCCGCAACTTGTCTAGTGTCCAATTTTGGTCCCAAAAATATTAACTTTTCAATTTTGGTCCCATAACTTATTGAATCGTCCAATTTTGGTCCCATTTGGGATCAAAATTGGACGATTCAATAAGTTACGGGACCAAAATTGAATAATTAAAAATTTTGGGACCAAAATTGAATAATTAAAGTTTTTGGGACCAAAATTGGACACCAAACAAGTTAGGGACAAAAAATTATTTCTTCATATTCATTAATTTTTTTCTTTTCTCACCTTTTATATATATATATATATATATATATATATATATATATATACATCAATGGATTTATTTTTCATGAATATAAATACAAATATTTAAAAAACATCTATAAAACATGAAAAATAAAAACCCATTATTTTTCAATTTCAATAATTATTATTTAAGATGAATTACAAAGCTCCCATAAAATACTAAAATTAAAATTTTAATTACTAACTAAGAATTTAAATTGCGATAGAGTAAATAAAATAATAAATTAATAATTTTCATATAAATTTTGATTCTCCATATCTTCGTAAAATAATTCCAAATTGCTATCGTGATCTCGTCTCCACCAATAATATATACATGATTATTACAAAGATTATTTTAGAGTATAATTAATTAAATAGTGTTTGATATATGTGTATGTGTGTGTATGTATATATATGTATGTATATATATATATATATATATATATATATATATATATATATATATATCAATGGATTTATTTTTCATGAATATAAATACAAATATTTGAAAAACATCTATAAAACATGAAAAATAAAAACCCATTATTTTTCAATTCCAATAATTATTATTTAAGATGAATTACAAAGCTCCCATAAAATACCAATAATGAAATTTTAATTACTAACTAAGAATTTAAATTGCGATAGAGTAAATAAAATAATAAATTAATAATTTTCATATAAATTTTGATTCTCCATATCTTCGTAAAATAATTCCAAATTGCTATCGTGATCTCGTCTCCACCAATAATATATACATGCTTATTACAAAGATTATTTTAGAGTATAATTAATTAAATAGTGTTTGATATATGTGTATGTGTGTGTATGTATATATATATATACACATATAAGGTGAGAAAAGAAAAAAAAATTAATAAATACGAAAAAATAAATTTTTGTCCCTAACTTGTTTGGAGTCCAATTTTGGTCCCAAAAATTTTAATTATTCAATTTTGGCCCCGTAACTTATTGAATTGTCCAATTTTGGTCCCATTTGGGACCAAATTTGGACGATTCAATAAGTTATGGGACCAAAATTGAAAAGTTAATATTTTTGGGACCAAAATTGGACACTAGACAAGTTGCGGGACCAAAAAACTATTTTTCTCATTTATTATATCAAATCTAGAAGATTTGATGTGGACACTACTAATGGACTTATAACCTAAGCGGATTAGGTTTAGATTAGATTTTATCTATTATAAATAGACCATTGTACTCAGTAATGTATACACGGCCCTGGACGTAGTCGTTATCGACGAACTGGGTGAACAAATTTGCGTCTCTATTTTACGCGCTCGATTTACAACAGATGTGATTGTATTGAATTTTGTGAAAAGTAGTAATAGATTTATATGTATTTTTAAGTATGGATGGAGATTGAGATTCGAAAAACTGATTTTAAATTTCAAATTCGTATGGAGCGTGGCGCAAAGTGCAAAGTCTATCCGAGTGAATTCCATAACAAACATACTCGTAATGATTATAGTAACACATATAACGTATTGAAAATTGTATTATTGTATTAAAAATATATGTTACTGTATGAACAAAACAAGTACAAATGCATGAAGAATGTATTAAACGCACATATTTATCTTTATAATTACTATATACCATGACGGATCTACACTTCAAAGGTGTACGTGGGGGCACAAGTTTTTGTTTTTACTCTCTATAAAATTAATAACTAGTATATGTTATTAATTATTATAAATAATAGTCACTTCGTACGTAAAAATTATCCATGTTTTTATGTTCATCCATCCGTAAAAAATATCTAAAATGATAATATTTTACATTATCACCAGCAATCTCCTTTACTTTTAAAAATAATATACTCTCTTTGCCCCCTATTAATTTTTATATGTGGGGTGACATTATTTTTAAGGAAAAATATTTTATTGATTTTTAGGACCAAATGAATGAAGAATTTTTTAAATAAAGTGAGTAGTGTGAGAGTGTTCTATTTTTATTTTTGGGGTGCGAAAGTTATTGTGGAACTTTCTGTGTGAAGATTATTAGGGGACGAAGGGCGTATCAACTTTCTTAAAACTCGTGCACAAAACGACATGCCTATTTTTTATGGACGGATGAAGTATATAATTTGCTCTATGCATTAAAATTACAATACTTCTCTATAAGTAAGATTATAATATTCTTGAGTTGTTATGTAGTGAAAACCTTTTAGTATAATTTAATATTTGATCAAGTGTTTTGTAAACCAGTTTCTTCTTACAACTTAAATCGGTATTAGTTGTTTAATTAGATAGTATTACCATCACACTAATATCTTTTAATAAAATAATTAGTACTAATAAAATATAGACACAAAATGCAAATAAATTTTATGGTAAAACTGATTCATAGTGTATACTGTCTTTATATTTGTATTTGTTTCGTGCCCCTCTAAAAAAAAATTCCTTGATCTATTCCTAATTATAAATACAAATATATTTTAATAAGGATTAATAATACACATTTATCCCTATAGTAAAACATATTTATTTTTGTATTAACACACCTTGGAGCGAGCTTCTCTATTTTATCTTGTCCCAAATTCTTTTTGGTAAATATATTATTATTGTACACGAAATAGTTTACAGTTGTTTTCTTCTTTTAAATAATGCATGGATTAATAGGTCGGCCCGTGATCCATAATTCCATGCTTAAAAAGAGACTGTAGTTGGGAAGGGAGCAATTTTCATGTATTATTTGTGTGAATCAATTGCAATTTGTAACTGGTGTTCAAAAAATATTATCCAATAAAACAAGTTATATTACAAATGAGTAAAATCATTCAATTAGTGTGTACGATGCAACTAGTTTCTAAGTAATATTAGTGAAATGAGTAATATCATTCAATAAAATGAATAATACAATTTAACGGTGTCAATAGCGTATACAAAAATTTGGCACATCACATTCATGTGTCCAAACAGTGTAAAATCATATTGATTATAAAATTGACCAAAAAAGTATATGTACCGCATAAAGATTGGTATTCAAACACGTCCATTCCATTTAATGCATGGATATGTTGGGTTGAATATGTCTTTTTGGTACATGTTCGGCCAATACTCTGGGAAGATATCTTTACTTCCTAACTAGGTATAGAATTTTTGCTCTAAAATCTGTTACATTGATTTTTTTCCTAACAAGACCTGATCTTGTCGACTTCGTTCTTGGATTCGATCGGTCTACGAGATTGACCGAGGTCAGCCATCGACTGGCTGATGCCGCTTTGCTGAGCTCCCGTGTATTGGCCATGCCCTACTCAGTCAGGTAGATCGGGAGGTCGTCCGTGTAAAAAGTCATAACATTAACCAATAAATTAAAAAGTAATTTGAGATAAAATGAATTTTGTGAGTGTTATTTTTATTTTTTGGTGTGAAATTCATTGTGAAAAAAAAAAAAAAAAAAGAGTGTTAAATATTCAGGAATGAGGGAGTAAATATAGCGTGAAGAAGGGCAGACATTTGAGAAGAAAATGTAGAGAAATATATAAAGTAGAGAAATAAAACGAGTTTCTTTGCCCAATAAATATTTTAGCTCTATTAAAAAAAAGTCGCAAAGAATAAAAATAAAGCTGGAAATTAATTTGTTAGATGAAGAAAAAGAGAGTTTCTGACGTATTAATTAAATATAGTTATTAGAGTTCATTAAAAAAAAAAAAATTGAGATCGTTATTATAACTAAAGTTAATAAAAAGTCAGAATCATCTCTGCCAAATATTTAAATGAATAAACTCGAACCACATAAATTTAGCCCCTAATTAATCAACGTAAATAGTTGACATCTACACTGCGTGATATGATTTTTTCAATACCAAATTTATTGTACATAAAATAATGGATGAATTCCATTGACATTAAGATCGATTCCACTTTTTCATGTCAACCTACAAATTACTCCCTCCGTCCCTTATTATCTGTCTCATTTTATCCATTCACACAAATCAATTTTCTTATTTATTAGAATATCAAAAGACACTTGTACCCTTATTTATTATTTCTATTTATTACAAAATGTTGATTAACTTTGCAATTTATTAGGAGCATTGTTGGAAAAAAATAGATAAAAGATGCAGCGCGCTCTCTCTCTCTCCCCCTCCACCTCCCTCTCTTATATATATATATATGTGTGTGTGTGTGTGTGTGAGTGTGCATTTAATTTTTGAAATAAATTATAAATAACACACCGAGAGTTGAATTTTAGTATTTAAATTAATAAAGTAGTATTGAGAATGATGAATAAAGTAGTATTTAAATGAATAAATAGTATTGAGAATGGTGAATGGTGAATAAAGTATTATTTAAATGAATAGAGTAGTTTCTATTTTAGAGATGAGAAAATAAAATTGGGACGGACTTTTTTGGCAAATGAGAAAACAAAACTGGAACGGGGAGTACTATATGTTTTGACAATAATATATAATATAGTAATCAATATTATTCCAAAAATAATCAGTAACATCCAACTTTTTTTAATTATATATTTATAATTAAAAAACTTAAAATTATTGAGTTTAAAATTTAAGTTCGTACAATAATATATATATATATATATACACATGCGCGCGCTAATATAATGAGTGGCGGGATTTAAAGGGTGTTTGGCATAGCTTATAAGCTCCTTAAAACATCTTATAAGTTGTTTAAGAGCTTATAAGTACTACCAATGATTTTGGCAAAATAAGATGTTTAACAACTTATAAGATTATAAAATAAGCTCCAAAAATCTTATAAGCTGTAAAAAAATATGTTGAGATTTCCCAACTTATTTTCCTAACCACCCAGCTCACCTCACCTTGGAACCACTCCATCCCACCCTACCCCAACCTACCCCACCCTACCCCAAGATAACAAATAGAAATAAAATGTTTCTTATAAATTAAAAAAATATTTGTTATAAATTATCAAAGATCTTATAAGTTGTATTAGCCAAACATTTTAGCAACTTATAAGCTACTTAAAAATTACATCTTATAAATAGTGGTTTGGAATTGTACCGTTTTGTGAACGCCCTATATCATCCTCGTTCAACTACGCAAAAAGTCAACAAAAAGAGGGGGAGTTTGAAGAAAATATGATCACGCAACAGCAACTTTGTTCTATATATAGCCCTAAAAACATCAACCCCTTACCTACAAATTAAACAAACAAGAGAAAAAAAGAGAGAGATTTAACGTAAGGATGTCGCGTGATTGCCCAAGTAAGTAAATTTTCACAAATAAATTCGATGCATGCATGTTTAAAGGCTCTACACTCCCAAACTTTAGATTTTCTTTTTTTATATAATAAAAAAATTATTAGTTAGCCCACCTAAAATCGAAGTCCTGACTTTTTAAGTACGATGTATTTATTATAATTTGTCCTATTTTAAAACTAAATTAATTAAAGTAGATTTTATATAAAATGGTTTATAATAATTTTATCATAAAACTGTTTTAAATATTGAATATTTGACCAGGAATATCATTAATCTAGATTCAATAAAATTTGCAACAATTACAATACAATATCACTGACTCAAATTAATGATACTCCTGATCATATATTCAATATTTTATTGTTTATGGAGCCCGAATGAAATGTAGACTAAGGCCTATGTTTTCGGCCCGGTCGATCCTGAAGGGTTTAGGGTTAGGACTCGTTGCTATCTATATAAATAGATGTTTTCTCCTTGTATTCGTTATCTGAAAAATATAGTAAAAATCCTGACTTTGCATCGCCCCCAGACGCAGTCGTAAGACGAACTGGGTGAACAAATTTCCTATTCTTCTGTTTCTCGTGATTGAGTGTGTGCGTTTTTATTAACATTTATGATTGTTTCACAATAAGCTTATCATGAACTATGTTCATATAATACTTTGCATGCAGATGTGGTTGGTAAGTCGTCGTGGCCGGAGCTGGTGGGCGTGCCGGGACGCACGGCGGTGGCGACGATCGAAAGGGAGAACCCGTCGGTGAACGCAACGGTGATACCGCCGGGATCATTTCTAACACAGGATATCAGATGTGATCGTGTTAGGGTTTTCGTTAATGCCCGTGGAATTGTTATTGGTGTTCCCATGGGATTTAAGCCAAATTCGTCCTCTATCTTTTCACCTTTATCAAAATGGTCCTCTATTTATTTGCTTTATCAATTTAGTCCTGTATCTATTCAAGTTTCGCCAAAATGATCCTAATTGGCCTAAAAATGTACAAAACCTCACCGTTTTGGTCCTATATTTATTTTCATTACCAATTTAGTCCTGTATCAATTCACATTTCTCCAATTAGGTCCTAATTAGGTCCAATTTGGGGGGAAGCCTATGATGTGGTTTTTTTTTCAATGTGGCACTAGCGGTGGCCAGCTTTGCATATAGACCCAACCGTTTACCTAGGTTCACATTTTTTTTTCCGTTTGACACCGGAAAACTCCTCCACACCGATTTACCTGGGAACATGGTTCTGATAACATAATTAGGGCCCCCGATGGACCTCCACCTCTGCATTGGTATGATATTGTCCACTTTGAAACGAGCTAGCCTACACAAATTTATTTTTGGGTCTTCCTAAAAATATATCATACCAATGGAGAATTTGTTCATCCTTATAAACCCCATGAACCTCCCATATTATTTTGATGGGATTTAAACCAAATTCATCATCTATCTTTTCACCTTTATCTAAATAGTCATTTATTTATTGTTTTATCAATTTAGTCCTGTATTTCTTCAAGTTTCGTCAAATTGGTCCTAATTTGGTGAAAAATGGTTTTATGCTTTATGCGTTCAATTAGGACCTAATTGGAGAATGTGAATTGATACAGGACTAAATTGGTAAAGAAAATAAATATAGGACCAAAACGGTGAAGTTTTGTACATTTTTAGGCCAATTAGGATCATTTTGGCGAAACTTGAATAGATACAGGACTAAATTGATAAAACAAATAAATAGAGGACCATTTTGATAAAGGTGAAAAGATAGAGGACGGATTTGGTTTAAATCCCGTGTTCCCATGGTTCGTTAAATTAATCATCCATTGGCTGGCCTATATTACTCCACTTTCCTAGATCAGATCAACCCATGTGTAATTTCTTTTAATTAGCAAGTGTACCATGTGTTAATTAAATAAAATGACAAGGCCAATAAATAAAAAGCTGATCGATTGATGCAGCTTCTACTTTTATACATGGACTTAAGTTAACTACCCTTCTTTTCTATATTCATTTTAGAGTATGTATAGAGTGAAATTGGTTTATATATGAATCACTAAAGGGTATTAGTTGTTTTCACTGAAGAGTATTAGTTATTTTTACTGAAGAGTATTACTGGTTTACACTGAAGAGTCTTAATTCATTTTCACCGAACAACTAAGACTCTTTAGTGTAAATCAGTAATACTCTTTAGTAAATATAACTAATACTCTTCAATGAAAACAACTAATACCCTTCAATGATTCATGTATAAACCAGTTTCACTCTATACTTTGTCTTCATTTTAGTAGTAACACTAAAAAAATGCGGATTATTATTAATCCATTTTTGTTACAAAACAGGATTTGCGATCGATTTCTAATCGATTAACGACGGTCATTAAAATATGGATAGCTAATTGACGCAGCGCAAACACGACTAAACGTGATAATCCATTGATTCAATATGAATACTGGAATAATACAAATTAAACACGGAAAAGGGATAAAACTCAATATTTTAATTCATAAACAACCCAATAATAACGAGTTACATAGCTCCTATTTATAATAGAAATAAACTAGGGCTTCAGGCGTATAAACCATAAAAAGCCCGACCCACTAATAATTAATAAGACTTAAATAAAGCCCTAAAACTACAAAATAGAAATAATAATAATAAATAATTAAATACAATCTTTATCTCCATCACTAATATTGGGTACTTAATTTAAAATTTACGATTAACGACAAATATGGAGGCGATTGCTAATCGTCGAACATGTGGAAAAAAAATATGGCTCAATAGATTCGAACTCACGGCCATCGTATATAAGCCTTCATAAGGTTTGTAGAAATAATTGGGTATATATGCGCCCTAGAGAAATTGAACTGCCGACCTCTGGGTTACCCGACGGAGGTGTGGACCGCTCGTACACTTGCTTTTATTGTTCATTTTTATGCATTTAATTGTATATAACTTCAAACTAAGTCCCATCTTTTAAAAAAAAAAAAATTCATCAAATTAATTTCTTTTTGTTTCTAATTCATTTATTATATATATATATTTACTAACTTTTTTTTTATTTTGTAAATTTAATATTTTAGACTAATATAAATTATTAAATTATTCGTTTTTCTATCCATTTAATTGTATATACATTCAAATTGAGTTCAATTTTATAAAAAATCATCAAATTAATTTTTTTTTTTTGTTTCTAATTTATTTCTATATATATATATATATATATATATATATATATATATATATATATATATATTCGATCACTATCTTTTTTTTTTTTTTTGTAAATTTAATATTTTAGACTAATATAAATTATTAATTTTTTTATTTTTATGCATTTAATTGTACATAACTTCATATTGAGTCTTTTTTTTTTAATTCATAAAATTACATCCTTTTTGTTTCTAATTTATTTCTATAGTATTTTTTTTTTGTAAATTTAATATTTTAGACTATTATAAATTATTAATTTATTCATTTTTATCCATTTAATTGTAGATAACTCCAAATTGAGTCCTCTTTAAAAAAAGTTCATCAAATTAATTCTTTTTACGAACTACAAAAAAATTAAATAATTTTAATCATCATCCTGACCTCTTCATCTTCATTTCTGAATTTGCAGCTACCAAGTCCACAACGAGATTGACACCTTCTTCAAGGACCGCTATTTGAGCTTCTTGGACATCAGTTTGAAATGGGTTTTCAGATTGTGCAGGGTCTTCCTTGGATGAATTAGAAAGTTCCAACAAAAACCTTGCCTTAACTTTGCAAATTGTCCTTAAGCGTGGTCTACCTGACTCCGGGTATTTGCAATAATATACATGAGATGCTTGAGTTGCAAAGACGTAGGGTTCGTATGCGGCAATGCACTTCTTGTTGATATGAATATCAACAATCTTGTAGTTTGCATTGACACTTTTTTCTGCAGGCCCTGGAATAAAACACTCACACAAGAACAAAACTATTTTTCTTGATGACCACCCCAAATATTCTATTTCAACCACTTCCTGCAATACTTCGTAGTAATCAATCGGCGCTTCATTGTAGTTTCCACTAAAAACACAAATACCACCATTTGTAGTTTTTTTTCGTTGAAGTATATGCATATGTATGGAATTGTATCCATTTGTGTAATACCCTTTGTAGATGTTAACTATCATAGTGACTTTTTTGTTCAGAGCTTCTATATATGGATTGCGAAGTTGGTTATTTAGACCCTGTAAATATAAAATTGTATTTATATAATAAGTTGTATTAAAATAATAGTCATATAATTAAGCGTTCACGTAAGATTGGAACCAGTATAGAAATTATTTGGAAACCAACTGATAGACTTCTTCATCCATGATGCCTGATACTTCTTGTCGAGTGTGGTCACTGACTTGAAGCGACTTACACTAGCTTCTACTAGTAGCTACCCCGCAAGAGTACGGGTTCACTGTAGTATGGGCAAGTATAGGGACCAAGTATTATCGAACCCAAGGGATGGTGTATATGCGAATAGATCCCTGAAGATCTACGCGTTGCAGTTAATATGAGTGTAATGTTTTTGGGTTTTTGGAAAGATTAATTAAAAGACGAAAATAAACTAAGTAAACTGAAATACTAAAGAAATAAAATTAACTAAGGGTTAAGTTCTAATGGGAGATGGTGATGCTTAGGATAGGAATCCCTACGTATACTAACGGAGCAGGTACATAATCAAAATAACCGTGACAAACAAGAATTAACCTAAGTAAAAGAATGCAAGGTGAAAGCTCAAGATTCTAAACCCTAATACTTTACCCTAACACTCGACTTCACTAATCCACTAACAAGTTAATGGATTGTGCTCAATTAATGAGACCCTAATTTAACTAAGGTGATGCGGTCGTCCTCCTTCGCTAAACCGGTAAATGAATTAACCTTTCCTAAACCTTCTCGTTAAGACTACTAGTTGTTATTGAGTGATGCGGTCGTCCTCTCTCTAACACTTTCGTACTAAATTTAAAGGTAAAGTTCAGATTAATTATAAGAATTCATTAATTAAGAGAATTAAAACTAACGTCACGAATTACTCTAATTACGTACCCACATCCTACTTCTACGAGTTCATCCTAACTTAAGCACGCAAGGGTTTTAGCTAGACATGACGTTAACAAACATAAAAGCAATAGAAGAAACGACGAACACAAACATAATGAATTGCACTAAGAAAATACGAAACATGAACTAGGGTTTAAAAAGAAAATAAATAGGAAGAACTGAAATTGAATTAATAAAAACGAAGTTTAAAGCGTTAAAAGTAATCGAGTTAATTAAAAGCAACTAAGAAAGAAAAGAAACTAAGAATTCGTATGCAAAACCTCAACAAAATGTAAAATAAAGCTTGCTCGTCTCCTTCCTCTCCAAAAACTAAGTCTAAAATTATTTCTAAAAGTTGGGTTCCCTTCAAAACATGTTTGGAAGAGGTATATATAGGCACCGGGTCGAAACGGGAGTTAATGGGCCGAAAATACGCATCCGGAGGTAAAAATCCATGGGCGCTCGAGCAAAACGCTCGAGCGGTCCCGCTCGAGCAGTGTAGCTCGAATGAACCGCTCGAGCTGGTCGAGCGCTGAAATCTCTCTGTATGTTTTGGGCGCTCGAGCAATTCGCTCGAGCGGTGGCGCTCGAGCTGCTCGAGCGCAAGAATGGTTCTGTACGTTTAGGCGCTCAAGCAATTCGCTCGAGCGGTGGCGCTCGACCTAGTCACTCGAGTGACTTCCAACTCTTCCCAAGTGATACTTTTCCTCGTCCGCACTAATACCAATCGTATTTCTTCAATATCTTCTCATCCGGGCATCCGTTTGAGTCGATTCAAAGTCCTACGAACTCCGTTTTTCATCCTCTATTCACCTATGAGCATCAAAGAGACAAATTCATCAATGTATAGAAATAATGCTCACTTGACTCTAAATACTCTATAAACTCGACCAAAACTAGGGCGTTTCTAGCTACGAATCATGACAATTTCACGCCTAATCAACCCCCCCAAACTTACCATATTGCTTGTCCTCAAGCAATGAAATAATAAGTCAAGTGAAATTGTTAGGAATGAGTAATCGAATCAAATCATGCAAGCTAATGAACTCAAGCTTCATAAGTCAATCACCCGTATACTCACTCACTTTCTTTTATCGTACTCATGCAACAATAATAAAAAACACCAAGATTAAGCATGGATGTGCACTCAACGATGTGTTTCACTCCCTCACAAGTGTATATCAATGATTAAGGGACTCACTCAAACAATCAATCACACAAATTGGCAGTCATAGGCTTGTAAGTGCTCTTAACTTCGACCATTCTCTAGAAATCAATGCCGAATCAAAAAGGACTTTTCTCAAGGTTGTAATGTAGGCTCTTTGGACAGGTGGGATAACAATATAAGGTAAAGTGACTAAAGTGAATGGAGAATAGAAAATCAAACTTTGGCACTTCGAGATTAGGAACAGACTACTTCAAGCATTTTCAATCAACACCCTTTCAACTCCATACTCTCAACACTTCAAATTTTTCTTTCTCACTCTTTCACTTTTTTTTTTCAATCACTTTTTTTTCTCTTTTTTTTTCGCACAAACACATGAGCTCATTTTTTTTTCTTTTTGCTCATTCTCAATTTTCTTTCTCTTTTTCCCACATCTCAAAACTTCATCACACCTTCTTCTCATATTCACTCAACAAACAACATTTTCCTTTTTCAACTCAATTCACTCCCTTCACATTCACACCTTTCCTATTCTCCACTCAACTTTGGACAAAAAGGCTTAGGAATTGGAATAGTGTTCATATGTGCTAGCAAATAAAATAGGCTTTAGGTTCAAAGGGGCTAACAAGTGATCAATGTCATTGGTAAGGAAAATTTTGGCTAAGTGACTCAGTAAAATCAAAGATGGCCTAAGATCACATTCGGCATATCTAACTAGACACAATCAAGAAGCAAAAGCACATGCAAGTTCTAGCATCCTCTAAGGTGACGATTCACTCACAAACGAAGAGATTGATTAATGCATCAAAATCTCATAAGGCTCAAAAGCTCACGGCTTTCACATCCATGCTAGTCCCAGTGCATTCTCACTCTCATCACACAAGCACTCAAAAGAAAACTCATAAGCATACGGGTTCTCTCCCTAATCAGCTCAAACTCAAACACTCACACAAAAGAATTTCTAACTCACTCTTACAACTCACTCTACTCATCAAATCATACTCAAAGATAGCAATCAACAAGCATAAGATAATTGATAGGCATAAAATATGCAATAGCGAGTCAACTCAAAATCACCCCAAGGAGTATCTCAACTAACCAATAATCAATCAAACTCAACTCAAAGATAAGGGCGTGCATGCATGTGCAATATAACAAGAAACAATAAAAAAAAAAACTCCACCCCCCAAACGTCGCCCTTGCTAGAGGTCTAAGTTTGGGGTTGTAGGTTACCTCAACCAAATAATTCAATTTCTCTCAATAGCTTTGCACACTTCCTTGTCTCAAGTTGGTTCCTTCAATCTGAGTAACTCCATGATACCTTTACTCCTTTAGAGACAAGCCTACAAAATAAAACTCTCAAGTACGAGGTTAAACATACGACTCAAAATACTCCCTAATAATATAAAAAGACACTAAAAATAAATGAAAGCAAATAAAAATGGGTTGCCTCCCATTCAGCGCTATTTTTAAGGTCCTCATGCCGGACCAAACTCAAAGGAACTTATGGGACATCATACTCAAATTTCCCTCCCTTACTCTCATAAGAGTGGTATTTGAACTCCTTTCCTTGATGCCCCACCATCATGAGTTCCTTTCCTCTTTTCTCATTCCCAAGTGTTATGGGTCTCAACTCCTTCTTTCCTTTATCTGGAGGAGTCTTACTAAACAACTTCTTGAGTTTTGACTTTTTCTTCTTAACTCTTCCTTTCCCTTCTATCTGGACCACGTCCACTTTCTTCACCTCTTCATCCTTCAACTTCTTCACTTCATCCCTATCAAAATAATCAAGATCATAACGCTCATGGGTTAAATAATCAAGTGAAGGACTAACAAAATCATGAATATCAGAAGGATTAGGGATAGAAGGTGTGTTTTCAACTCGAGGATCAATGGCATCCATGCAATACAAGCTCTCATCCTCCTTCGGGTGCTTCATGGCTTCATATAGGGAGATCTTCACTTCTTGATCATCAACCTTCAACGTGATCTTCCCGTTTGCCACGTCTAGCACCATCCCCGCCGTAGCTAAAAACGGTCTTCCTAAGATCAGGGGTACGTGCTCATCTTCCTCCATCTCTAACACTACAAAGTCGGCTGGAAAAATGTGATCTCCAACTCTCACTAGAACGTCTTCAACCACACCTTGAGGTCTAGTAATAGACCGGTCGGCAAGTTGAAGCGTCATCATTGTGGGTTGAAGTTCAACACCTTCCAACTTCTTGAAAAGCGACAAGGGCATGAGATTTATGCTCGCCCCGAGGTCGCACAACGCTCCCTTCTTGATCCCGTTCCCAATGTCACAAAGAATGGTGAAGCTCCCGGGATCCTTCAGCTTCGGTGGAAGCGCCTTGTGCACTAATGCACTCACCTCGTGGTTCAACTGCACCAACTTCGGCTCATCCACTCGCCGTCTTTTCGCGATCAAGTCCTTCAAAAACTTTGCATAATGCGGCATCTGTTCCAAAGCATCATAAAAGGGAATATTAATATGCAGTTGTTTAAAAACATCAAGAATTTTTGCAAATTTTTCATCAAGCTTCTTTTTCATGAAGCGCTGTGGATACGGGACGGGTATCACAGATTTGGGTACCCCCCATTCATCTCTTTCTGTTTCTTTCACTTTCTCCCTTGCTTCCTTTGCCTTTTTCCACTTAGGAACTCTCTCTATCTCCTCAAAGTCTTTCCCCTTCTGGGACTCATCCATATCTTTATGCTTCTCAATCCCTTCACTTTCAATCTCAACTCCATCTCCTTTTGGCTCAATCTCTTCGTGCATCTCAGAATCAGCAGGCATCTGAGGACCTTCGTAGTTGGTTCCACTTCTTAGCTGGATCGCCTTGCACTGCTCTTTCGGGTTCCCCTTCGGCATTCTATTCACTGACTTTGCAATTTGGCTCATCTGGAGCTCTAAAGAAGTGAACCTTCGATTGTTCTCTTGTTGAGTTCTAGTCCACTCAACATTCATCTTTTGGAGCTCTTGATCACGTTGATCACCCTTCTTGTGCAGCTCCTTCACATCGTACTCCAAGGATGACAACCGCTTGCTCCCTTCCTCCACCTTCTGAAGGATCGCTCTCAACATCTCCTCGGTTGATGCACCGCCTTCTCCACCAGGAGGTTTAGACCCCGGATCAACACCTGCAGGAACAGTAACACCAGCTTTTGGGTTAGCATAAGAAAAATTATCATTCTTCCTCCATGTGTTTTGAGGAGGTAGCTGGCCTCCTTGAACTCCTTGTGTGTTCCTCCATTGATTTTGAAGTGGCTGAGGACCTGGAGGTACAAATGATTGGTCATAAGAAGGCCTTCCATACTGGTTTCCACCTTGGTAGCCATTCTGATTGTAATATGGGCCTCCCATGTAATTGGCTACCTCTTGCTGTCCACTGGTCTGGTCTACTCTCTCATTCTCTACTGCATGCTCTCCACCCAAACTCTTCCCCAACCCGAGGTTGTTGATCTTCTCCATCATGGCCATCAATAGCCTTCTCGTTCCTTCTCCCTCTTCAACCTGATGCACTCTCTGAAAATCTGCATCTCCACTCCAAGCACCGGCATTCGTGACAATGTTGTCAACGATCTCTCTACACCTCTCTATGCCTTGGTTCAAAAATGCTCCGCCCGCACAAGCGTCTAAATGGTCTTGCCCCGTCTTGTTGGCACCACTATAGAAGAACGCCATAATGTCTCCCTCATTGTACCCGTGCTGCGGGCACTCAATCAGCATGTTTGAGTATCTCTCCCACGCTTGGCGTAAGTCCTCTCCATGCTTCTGGCGGAAAGAAGATATCTCAATTCTTGTTTTTATTGTCCTTGATGGAGGGTAGAATCGCTCGAGGAACAGACGCTCGAGCTCGGCCCAAGTGGTAATACCTCCCCGCGGGAGCGTATTATCGTACCACTCCTTGGCTATTCCCGTCAATGAGAATGGGAACAACCTAAGCCTCTTGGCATCTTCAGACATGCCATTATAATTAAATGTTGAGGCTATCATGAGAAAGCTCCTCAGATGTGTGTGAGGATTCTCCTTCCCGATCACCCCTTTGAACTGATTCTCGGTCAGCAGCTTTAAAATCCCCGGTGATATCGAGAAGTAGTTCGCCTCAAGGCAAAGCCACTCCATCATAGTACCGCTGTGGCTGCGCTGCAAACCTCCCTCTAATCGCCATATTATGATCTACGTTCTGAGGAACGTGTTGAGGATTAGCAGCAGGTACTGGTACTTGTTGGGGTGGTGGTTGGTAAACAGGTGGTTGGTTGTAGACTGGGGGTGGATGATATGGATATGGTGGGTAAGGATAAGGTGGGTATGGGTAATGTTGGTATACTGGGTTGTTAAAAGGGTTATTTGGGTTTTGTGGGTAAGCAGGGTTGTTAGGAGGATTATGGACAAGGTTCTGAGCTGGATTCCCTACGTTTTGTGTATCCGGGTTTAGGCTCTGGCTATCCCATAATGGAATTTGATTCTGGCTACCACTAACTCCAGTGCCTTCAACTCGGTCTACTGCCTGATTGAAATCGTTGGCAGCATCGTCCAACTCATTATTGATATCCATTGGTTCCTTCCCTAAGTCGGATGCGTTCATTCTTCTCAAGTAAGCTCGGTTCCTTCTGGCTATTGTCTCAGGGTCCAACGGTATTCTCTCTTCGCTCGTATTGCCTTGTGAGCGTGTTTTCATAAACCTGACACACTAGCATAAAGGTCAAAACGCAACTGCCGATTGAATACAAATAAAAAAAATAAAAACAGAAAATAAATCACCCACTACTAACTACTAAGCTATCTACAAGTCCTATTCAAAGGCATACAACGCCATCCCCGGCAACGACGCCATTGACTTGAAGCGACTTACACTAGCTTCTACTAGTAGCTACCCCGCAAGAGTACGGGTTCACTGTAGTATGGGCAAGTATATGGACCAAGTATTATCGAACCCAAGGGATGGTGTATATGCGAATAGATCCCTGAAGATCTATGCGTTGCAGTTAATATGAGTGTAATGTTTTTGGGTTTTTGGAAAGCTTAATTAAAAGACGAAAATAAACTAAGTAAACTGAAATACTAAAGAAATAAAATTAACTAAGGGTTAAGTTCTAATGGGAGATGCTGATGCTTAGGATAGGAATCCCTACGTATACTAACGGAGCAGGTACATAATCAAAATAACCGTGACAAACAAGAATTAACCTAAGTAAAAGAATACAAGGTGAAAGCTCAAGATTCTAAACCCTAATACTTTACCCTAACACTCGACTTCACTAATCCACTAACAAGTTAATGGATTGTGCTCAATTAATGAGACCCTAATTTAACTAAGGTGATGCGGTCGTCCTCCTTCGCTAAACCGGTAAATGAATTAACCTTTCCTAAACCTTCTCGTTAAGACTACTAGTTGTTATTGAGTGATGCGGTCGTCCTCTCTTTAACACTTTCGTACTAAATTTAAAGGTAAAGTTCAGATTAATTATAAGAATTTATTAATTAAGAGAATTAAAACTAACGTCACGAATTACTCTAATTACGTACCCACATCCTACTTCTACGAGTTCATCCTAACCTAAGCACGCAAGGGTTTTAGCTAGACATGACGTTAACAAACATAAAAACAATAGAAGAAACGACGAACACAAACATAATGAATTGCACTAAGAAAATACGAAACATGAACTAGGGTTTAAAAAGAAAATAAATACGAAGAACTGAAATTGAATTAATAAAAACGAAGTTTAAAGCGTTAAAAGTAATCGAGTTAATTAAAAGCAACTAAGAAAGAAAATAAACTAAGAATTCGTATGCAAAACCTCAACAAAATGTAAAATAAAGCTTGCTCGTCTCCTTCCTCTCCAAAAACTAAGTCTAAAATTATTTCTAAAAGTCGGGTTCCCTTCAAAACATGTTTGGAAGAGGTATATATAGGCACCGGGTCGAAACGGGAGTTAATGGGCCGAAAATACGCATCCGGAGGTAAAAATCCATGGGCGCTCGAGCATTTCCCGCTCGAGCAGTGTAGCTCGAATGACACAATCGCTCGAGCGGTTCCGCTCGAGCTGGTCGAGCGCTGAAATCTCTCTGTATGTTTTGGGCGCTCGAGCAATTCGCTCGAGCGGTGGCGCTCGAGCTGCTCGAGCGCAAGAATGGTTCTGTACGTTTAGGCGCTCGAGCAATTCGCTCGAGCGGTGGCGCTCGACCTAGTCACTCGAGTGACTTCCAACTCTTCCCAAGTGATACTTTTCCTCGTCCGCACTAATACCAATCGTATTTCTTCAATATCTTCTCATTCGGGCATCCGTTTGAGTCGATTCAAAGTCCTACGAACTCCCTTTTTCATCCTCTATTCACCTATGAGCATCAAAGAGACAAATTCATCAATGTATAGAAATAATGCTCACTTGACTCTAAATACTCTATAAACTCGACCAAAACTAGGGCGTTTCTAGCTACGAATCATGACAATTTCACGCCGAATCAGTCACAAAACATCCTTACATGTAAAAAAAAAATTATACAAAGCATTGAGTATAACAACACATATCCAAAAATAAATTACTTATTGGATGTAAGGTTGAACTTCAGGTGTATTCATCAAAACGTGTGATTGTAGTGTCTCATCTTCTAAGTTGCTCTTATCAAATAAATAATCCAAACTCTTTACCTACTTTTTTTTACCAAAAACTAAAATATATACAATAAAAGAATTGAACGGTAAAAGTGTGAAAACGTACGGTGAAGTTGAAGCAACAAGCACAATGTGATATAGACCCAGTCAACTGCTGCCACTACTTAAAATGACTTTCGTCATAGATTAAACGGACGAAAAATGAGTTTAAAAGAGTATTTTTTTTTCCGTAAAAAATATGAAAGAAACACCACAAGAAAATTGATCTTTAATGACAGAGATTCTGTCACTATTCTTTTTCAAGTTAAAAGTCTTTAATGACAGAATCATAATCTTTAGTGATAGGTCATGTCATTAAAGATTATTTTCCTGTCACTAAAAACTTTTAACTAGAGAAGCAATAGCAACATAATTTTGTCATTAAAGATCAATTTTCTTATTTTGAAGAAGAACAAAATCTATTTGTAATAGGCATTTAGCGACTGTCGTAATGGTATTAGCAACCACCAATTCACTGAACTGCGAACTTAAAATGGGTCATTTTTATCCACCTGCCGGTCTTCGGGATTAGCGACTGCATGTCGATAATTTTACGACCGCAATTGGTCACTAATCAGAAAAATGTGACGTTGTTAGACCTCGTCGGTCAAGACGGTCGCTAAATTCAGTCACTGATTAACGACCGTCTGGCGGTCGCTAATCAATAACCTTTTGACCATTCCAATCTGTCGGTCGAAAATTGATCGCTGATCAATTTAATGGTGGTCGCTAAAATGCCTCTTTTTTTGTAGTGTAACTTGATTTGTAAGCCTACTACGTTCCATTTATCTTGCTTTTCTTTAGTCTTGTTTTAGGTGTACGGTAAGAATTAATTTAAATTATTTGTAGAGATATATCAATCAAATTTGGAAATACAATATATTTTTTACATAGAAAAAAAATACTAAAAGAAAATCAATTTGGGGGTATACTTGTACCCCCTAGTTTCAAGGTGGCTCCACCACTGACGGGGGAAGTCATGACTTTAAAATCTTTGAATGTGAAAATCTTGATGAATAATATAAGTATGTGTTGTTTTAAAATTTTGGTATGGTGAGATTTAACTTTATGTCAAATCAATGTTTAATAGTGATAGATGTGTTGTATTATTTTAATGTATTATGTAAGAGAAAAGTTGGAGGGAGATTGATGAAATTATTAAAAAGAGATGATGTGATTGTATTAAATTTTGTGAAAAGTAGTAATATATTTATAGGTATTTTTAAGTATGGATGAAGTTTGAGATTTGAAAACCTGATTTTAAATCTCAAACTCGTATGGAGTATGAATCACAAAGTTTAAAGTCTATCTGAGTGAATTCCAAAACAAATATACCCCATAGTGATTATAATAACACATGTAATGTATTGAAAAACATATTATTGTATTGAAAAAATATGTCACTGTACAAAACCAATATAAGCGCACGAAAAATAAATTAAAAAGCACATATTTATCTTTATAATTACTATAAACGACGGTTCTACACTTCAAGGTGTGGGGCATAAGTTTTTGTTTTTACTCTTTATAAAAATAATTATTAGTATATGCTATTATTATTTATATTACATAAAAAATGATCCACATTACTATATTCATCCATCCGGTAAAAATATTTAAAATGAGAATATTTTACACTATCATCCATACTCAAAGAGATTGTAAGTTGTAAACAACTAATACTATATGTGAGTAAAATCATTCAATTGGTATGCACGATGCAACTAGTTTCTAAGTAATATTAGTGAAATGAGTAATATCATTCAATGAAATGAGTAATACAATTCAACACAGTGTCAATGGTGTATACAAAAATTTGGCACATCACATTCATGTGTCCGAACAGTGTAATATCATATTGATTATAAAATTGACCAAAAAAAATATATGTAACGCATAAAGATGTGTAATTCAAACACGCCCATTTAATGCATGGATATGTTGGATTTATTGGTTGAGTTGAATATGTCTTTTAGGTACATGTTCGGCCAATACTCTGGTACCAGCTGTCTGCTGGGGAAGATATATTTACATTGGATGATTTACTTCCTAACTAGGTATAGAATTCTTGCTCTAAAACCTGTTACATTGATCTTTTTCTTAATGAGACCTGATCTTATCGGCTTCATTCTTGGATTCGATCTCGGTCTACGAGACCGAGGTCAGCCATTGTCTGGCTGATGCCGCTTTGCTGAGCTCCCGTCTGATGACCACGCGACCTCGCCGCGGCCATGCCCTAGCTACCCAGTCAGGTAGTCGGGAGGTCGCCACCGAGCTTCGTGTAAAAGGCTCAGTAAGTGAACTAGTGGACCTTGCCGGGCGACGTCCAGTCCATGAATCGAGGTGTGGCCCTTGAGATTATAATTGCCACAACATTAACCAATGAATTAAAAATAATTTGAAATAAAATGAATTTTGTGAGAGTGTTATTTTTTTTTTTTTGGTGTGAAATTTATTGTGTGAAAAAAAAAAGTATGATATTAGGAATGGAGGGAGTAATATAGCGTGAAGAAGGGGAGGCAGATGAGAAGAAAATGTAGAGAAATATATATAGTAGAGGATAAAAAAACGAGTTTCTTTACCCAATAAATATTTTAGCTCTAATAAAAAATAGTCGCAAAGAATAAAAATAAAGCTGGAAATTAATTTGTTAGATGAAGAAAAGAGAGTTTCTTTCGTATTAATTAAATATAAATATATAGTTTGCAGAGTTCGTAAAAAAAATAAAAAATGAGAGCGCTATTGTAACTAAAGTTTAATTTAATAAAAAGTTAGAATCATGCCAAATTTAAAAGAATAAACTCGAACCACACAAATTTAGCCCCTAAATAATCAACGTAAATATTTGACATTTACATTGCGTGATGTGATTTTTTCAATACCAAATTTATTGTACACAAAGGAATGGATGAATTCCATTGACATTAAGATTGATTCAACTTTTTCATTACTGTCATTTTATAAATCAGTCTTTATCATTTATATATATATATATATATATATATGAAAATGATATCATGCCCACCGGTGGACACAATATAATATACTCACCGTAAATGTGATAATGACACATATATATATATTCATAGGGATTTAAACCAAATCCGTCCTCTATCTTTTTACCTTTATCAAAATGGTCCTCTATTTAATTGCTTTATCAATTTAGTCCTGTATCTATTCAAATTTCGCCAAAATGATCCTAATTGGCCTAAAAATGTACAAAACCTCACCGTTTTGGTCCTATATTTATTTTCTTTACCAATTTAGTCGTGTATCAATTCACATTTCTCCAATTAGGTCCTAATTGAACGCATAAAACATAAAATGCCATATTTTTAGTCATGCGCACTAGTTTTTTTGGGGGAAGCCTATGATGTTTTTTTTTTTCAATGTGGCACTAGCGGTGACCAGCTTTGCATATAGACCCAGTCGTTTAACTAGGTTCACATTTTTTTTTCCGTTTGACACCGGAAAACTCCTCCACACCGATTCACCTGGGAACATGGTTCTGATAACATAATTAGGGCCCCCGATGGACCTCCACCTCTGCATTGGTATGATATTGTCTGCTTTAGAACGAGCTAGCCTGCACAAATTTATTTTTGGGTCTTCCTAAAAATATATCATACCAATGGAGAACTTGTTCATCCTTAAAAACCCCAAGAAACTCCCATATTATTTTGATGGGATTTAAACCAAATTCATCATATATATTTTCACCTTTATCTAAATAGTCATTTATTTATTGTTTTATCAATTTAGTCCTGTATTTCTTTAAGTTTCGCCAAATTGGTCCTAATTTGGTGAAAAATGGTTTTATGCTTTATGCGTTCAATTAGGACCTAATTGGAGAATGTGAATTGATACAGGACTAAATTGGTAAAGAAAATAAATATAGGACCAAAACGGTGAAGTTTTGTACATTATTAGGCCAATTAGGATCATTTTGGCAAAACTTGAATAGATACAGGACTAAATTGATAAAGCAAATTAATAGAGGACCATTTTGATAAAGGTGAAAAGATAGAGGACGAATTTGGTTTAAATCCCTATATTCATATATGAGTGATTTTTGTATGCAAACAAATGCATTGATATGTACTTGAATTTTGAAAATTTATTAAAAAAAATAGACAGTTCGGTGTGTACTGTGTACTTAGTAATATCCCAAAAAGTAACCATTAATACCTCAATTGCAAAAAAGAACACAAAATTTGTTGTGTATTGTGTGTTTTGATAGTAATACTCAATGCAGCAATCAGTAATATCCACAGAAGTAATAACTAATAAGTAACACCCAACTTTTTTTTTAATTATATATTTCTAATTAAAAAAGTTAAAATCGAGCTTAAAATCCAAGTGCATACAAATATATATATATATATATATATATATATATATATATACATATACTCTTCATTCCGATACTAACTTCTCGTTGCTTTTGGATACACCATTTAAGAAAAGTAGTTAAATATAGATATAGTACATGTGATATGATAGAGATAAAAGAAAATAAAGTGTAATATATTTAAATGAGAGTTAATATAAATAAAGTGTATAAACTTAATATTATTAGTTGATATAAAAAATTAAAAAATTTAATAATTAGACGGACATAAATAGCAAAATGAAAAATATTAACGGGAGGGGAAGAGTATATATATGTGCGAGCTCTAATATATAATGAGGGGCGGGATTTAATGTTTCTTCGAGGAAACAGAAAAGTAAAAGTACACCATATATATGTCCTCATTCAACTACGCAAAAAGTCAACAAAAAGAAGGGGAGTCAAAAGAAAATATGATCACACAACAACTTTGTCCTATAAATAGCCCTAAAAATATCAACCCTTTACCTACAAATTAAGCAAAGAAGAGAAAAAAGAGAGAGATTTAGCGTAAGGATGTCGAGTGAAGTTTGCCCAAGTAAGTAATATTTCACAGATAAATCCGATGCATGCATGTTTAAAGGCTCTAGCTTCCCAAACTTTAGATTTTTTTTATATATATAGTAAAAAAATTATTAATTAGTCCACCTAAAATCAAACTCCTGGACATTTTTATTACAATGCATTTATTATAATTCGTCCTAAAAACTAAATTAATTAGAGTAATTTTTATATGAAAATGGTTCATTGTATCATGCAACTATTTTAAAGTATTGAAAATTTGTTTAGGAGATCAGTAATCTAGGTTTAAGAAAATTTACAACAATTACAATATAGTATCAATGACTCAAACTAATGATACTCCTGTTTATATATTTAATACTTTACTTTTGGAGTATGGAGCCTGAATGAACTGTACACTAAGGCTCAATACCGGCGATCCTAATTGTTTTAGGTTTAGGGTTCGTTGTTATTTATATAAATAGATGTTTTCTCATTGTATTCGATATCTAAAAAATATAGTGAAAAATCTTGGCTTTGAAGTCGTAAGACAAACTGGGTGAACAGGCTATTTTCCGTGATTGCGTGTGTGCGTTTTTATTAACATTTATGACTGCTATCATGAACTATATTCATATAATACTTTGCATGCAGATGTGGTTGGTAAGTGGTCGTGGCCAGAGCTGGTGGGGGTGCCGAGCCGCACGGCGGTGGCGACGATCGAAAGGGAGAACCCGACGCTGAACGCCGACGTGATAAGGCCGGGAGCTTTTGAACTGACGGTTATCCTATGTGATCGTGTTAGGGTTTATGTTGATGCCCGTGGAAATGTTAATAGTGTTCCTATTGTTGGTTAAATCATCCATGATTCATATTGGCCACCACTTTCCTAAATAATCAACTCATGTTGTAATTTCTTTTCACTAGCAAGTATGCCATGTATTAATTAAATAAAATGACCAGGCCAATAAATAAAAGGCTGATCGATCGATGCTGCTTCTACTTTTATACATGCACTTAAGTTAACTACCCTTCTTTTCTATATTCGTTTTGATAGTAATGCTAAAAAAATGCAGATTAGCGACCATTTTTGTTACAAAATAGGATTTGCGATTGATTTCTGATCGATTAACGGCAGTCTCTAAAACACGGATAGCTAATAATAATATGGCTCAATGGATTCGAACCGCGCCCATCGTATATAAGCCTTCATAAGGCTTGTAGAAATAATTGGGAATATATGTGCCCTAGAGGAATTGAACTGCCAACCTCCGGGTTTCTCGAAGGAGGTGTGGACCACTCGTACACTTGCTTTTATTGTTCATTCTTATGCATTTAATTGTATATAACTTCAAACTAGGGGAGGTGTATTGGATTAGAATTTTAAAGGACTTTTGTGACGCCCTAGATTTTAAAACTTGGACATTCGAGAAAGTCGTTATAACTAACATTTTTCAAGCGCCAAAATTCAAACTAATCAACTTTAACGGAAAAATTTAAGGGTAAATAACGGGTTGTAATTTATTAGTTTAAAGGCGGAAACGTAACACTTCAACAACTTATTCGAAAATAATGTCACCCAAAAATTTCAACCAAAGTACTTCTATTATTCCTCTCAAGAGTTTGATGAAATATTTATTAAGCAATATTATTTATTCCTCCATCACCACTTCCCCACCGATCAACTCCATAACCTGAAATATTAATAATTGGGGTGAGTATGCAAGCACACTCAGAGGAGATAAATTATTCAAAGTTAAATGCAATGATAAATAACAAGAAAATACATGTCAAATTAAAGATTCACATGAAACTTTGTCATAATAACTTTGACAATAGTACTTTGGTTAAACCCGAAGACCCGTCGGTCCCGGACCACATAAGGTCCCCTAGCTATTAGACTTTGCCGAGCACGACGGGATACACCCGAAGGTCCGTCAGTCCCAAACCATATAAGGCCCTTGACTATTAGACTTTGTCGAGCACGGTGGTATACACCCGAAGATCCGTCGGTCCCGGACCTCATAAGGGCCCCTGGCTATTAACTTTGCTGAGCACGGCGGGATACACCCAAAGACCGTCAGTCCCGGACCTCATCAGGGCCCCTGGCTATTAGAATAGCATGAAATAATAAAATTTAAACAAGTACTTCAAAAAATCTATATATAGCATTTAAAATTGAATAAACATGCCTACTCTACGATACCACGGTAGAGTTTATAGCAATAAATTCCCACCTGAAATTAATATTTCGAATGTACTTGGGTGCAATGAAAACATCTTTATTCGTGACACCTAGAATATATTAATAATGAGTCCTAATATTATCATTACATAAATAGAAAATAATTAATATCTTTATTGGTACCTAAATAAATTAATAGTATTATACTAGAACAATAAAACAGGACCAACAAAGTGACTCTAAACAAACCAAAATTTGATTAAAAAGTTTTCAGCTAAGTTTAAATTAAAAAGAACTATTGAAATGAATCTAATTTTCTGCATACATAAAATAATAAATAACATGAAAATTAATCTTGGTTCATTTTCAACAATTAAAAATACGTGGCCCATTTTTCGTAAAAGAAATCAGAAACAATGAAAAAGTTTCGGCCATTTGCATAGAACCTAGGACATTACATAATCCGTTTTTTTACAAGATAGAATTGAGCACTAATTAATTTTTTGCAAGCATTAATACTTATTACTTAGGCTTATCAATTAAAAGTACAAATGCCCTTGAAAAATTATGTAGAAAAAGTGAGAAAAAGATAGTTGGCAATTTTAAAGTTGCAGCCTCTTTTTGAATTTGGGATTAGAAATTTCCCTAGAACATTTTGTAAATAAAGTTTACCCAACCAATTTCTTTGAAATCTTTAAAAATATAGACCTGATGCATATTCTAGTTTGGATAAATGAGTTCAATCAAATATTTTGCTCCTATATTATCCTCGGTCAATTCAAATGTTATAAAACCCCATGAACAATTATTTAGTCAAAAATAGGTTTTGAAAAACTTAAGTTATCAATGTTAACCAACTTATATAACCAAAAGACAAAGCCTAAAAGTAAAAATTTGACCATAAGAAATTGAGGCTTTAGCAAATAAACGTATGTCTAATTAAAGATTTTGATAGGTATATGCATATATAAGGACGATGTTGAGAGAAACTTGGGGATGAAATACGAATACTTAATGTGGGCGGAAAAAGTGTTCAAGCTTCTATATAAAAACTGTGGTAGATAGCTAAGGAGGATTTCACGTAGAAAATTTAGGGAGAAAATAATGAAATATTTAAAAATGATTGAAATCCGTAACACTCAAATAATTAGATATATATACTTAGAGAGGAAAGTCTACCATAAAATGTATCATATATATATATATATACTAGAGTGTACCCACGCGAATTTCGTGTACTGAAAAAATATATTATATTTATTTTCAGTAGACATTTAATATAAGAGTATTTTTGTTTAAAAAATTTCGAGGTATATTCAATATATTATGGGGTTTGTTTAGCTGTGGCCCGTGCCCTTCACTAAACCCTATAGGTATATCATACAAACTAAATAATTAAAAAAAAATCAAAATTCAAATAAATTAATAACAATTATGGAATAGCATTACTTAGACTAATAATTTAAAAATAATCAATTTTCATTTCAATATTGAATAATTTATAAATTAATCAACATTATTAGTTATTGGGAGTATACGGTAATTAATTTATATAAGAAACAATACGAAATTTGAAATAAACTTTAACGTTACAAATACCTGTTCATTGATCAAAATGAGTTCCAAGTAGAACTTGTCTCTATTAAAATCATTAAAAAAATATTGTCCAACTTTTTCAATCCTAACTTTAACGGTCAATTTTTTGTTCTCACTCTTGATATAAGAAATCAGAGAAAATTGAGGTATCATACTCTTGAAATCTAAAATGAGGTTTAAATTACAACAATTAAACCATCATACTTATTCAAATAAAAATATATGATATAGTTAAATCTATTATGTTTGCACATGAAGAATATTTAAACTGAACGATGTAGAGCATAAATCAACAATCATTATTACATTCATATTGATATTGATATTGAAATCTAATCAAACTGTGAGCACTTAAAATGATGAATTTAATTATAAAATAAATATACTAATAACAATAGATATATAACTAACCAATAATTGATGGGAGAAATCTCAGCAAAAGAGTGGAACAAATGAAACTTTGATGTGAAAAAATGAAATACAATATGCTCTTATTTATAATAAAAAAAATGCATGCAATATTATATCTTGTCCATAATTTAAGAATATATCACATAAGAATATTTTTGGAATATATAACTATATACCTTTTATTTTAGGAAAAAATAATCGAACATTATATTATACTATATATAATAACTCAAACTTAGAAATGATAAATTTAGATTCATTCAATAAATAGATCATATTTAATTACATTAAGGTTTGGAAAAAATATATATTTGCATTAATTATGCAGATATAAATTAATGGTTTAGATTTAATGATATAGAATGAAAGGTCGAGATTAAAAGTTTAACCAACTTTTAATGAGAGCGCAGTATTTCAAAATGGAGAGATTTGAGACATGTCACATCAGTCTAAGAATAAGGTGGTGTTGACACATCATCTTGGGGAGGTTTAAAAATATATTATTATAAGATATGTGTGTGTGTTGCATAAGGACTATTTGATGACTCCCTCAAATGAGTGTATTTGGATGATTCAAACTTGCATGATGCATGTATCTCGAAATATTTTACTAGAAGATTAGAGGTGTTGTATCAAATAAAATCACTCCTTGAACAAATATATCGTGAACGAGATGAATGTCAAAGTCCAATCTTCTACCCTTCGCGGTTAAGGTCACTTATTGCTGATAATTAAATCTACTTACAAGGCAATGGAGACAAATCCTCATGAACATAATTAATCCTAATTAAAATTCTTAAAACTAGTTGTAATACGTACTTAATCACTAACCATTGGAAAGTAACTTTCATATTTTCATGAATTTATCTCGAACCAAAATTGAAATAAATGCCTTAATCATTATCATTATTCTGATAAATGCTAACGTAATCGAAATCCTCAAATTACACCCGAATTAAAACCATAAACACGCATTCCCATTATGTCAAACTTGCCCAAAAAAAATGGTGTCTCTAACATAATGTATAAAGTATTAACCATACTTTTTCCTATGGGTCAACCACCAAAACTCCTTATAATTTCCATCCAACAATTCACGTATTACACTCAGTTGTTTATATATATATATATATATGATTGTGCCAATACCAACTGGAGTAATAAAGTTACGAAATATTTTGGCAACTAAAGATAAAAGATTTATAAGGAAGGAGAGATTTAGAAAAATATCATATATCAATGGCGGCAAGAAAAATAGATCAACGTGTAATTTAAAAACTGATATTTGTGAATATTAAAGTTTTTCTAGGGCAAGATCTCATATAAATAAATATTTTAGAATTAGACTTGGGCTTTGGGTCAAATGAGAGAAGGAGTTAAATTAAAAAGATATGCAATATTTATCTCAAAAAATCTAAAATTAAAATAGAAAGGAAAATATACTTTATCCTGTGAAAAATAAGAAATTTAGAATCCTAATATTAATTTGATTTTGAATTTAAAATTATTCTTTAGATAATAATAAAATTTCAAAGATGTCGTTTGGTAAAACTTATAATATATGAAAAATCAATAGTTTTCATAAAACTTGATATTTGGGAATAATCAGAATAAATAATAACTAACTAGAAATTTGAGATGTCACACTTTTTTAGCTGAAAAAAGACTTAAAAGACTTTGCAGGATCTTTATGAGTTTTAAGATTTTGAAGGATTCTATAAGACTTTTTAAATCAGGATTTTAATGGATTCTGTTAAACTTTGTGGACTTTGCAAAATTTCATGGATTTGTGAGATACAAAGAGTTCAAGATTTTTTGTTCATATATTCGAATTCAAAAAGAGTCAAAGATAAAAAAAAAACAAAAAAAAAAAAAACCCTTCCATAATATCATGTCCTCCTAAATAGCATCCATCTACATATCCATAGATATACTAGTCCTCCAAGCATTAGTGTCTTGTCGCTCTTACTCTTGGGTTTGAATAATAGGCTAAAAGTTATGGTCTTCATTAATCGGTAATGTTGAAGATGAAGGTTCGTCCACCGGTTCAATTGAAAATTCATCAGAACGATATTTTTTACGAAGCAAGTTATGTAGAGCTGCACATACTAATACAAGTTCTGCTTGTGCCTTAAATAAAACTGGAGGTGCTAACTTAAAAATTGTGAACCTTGATTTAAAAATACAAATACTCTCTCGATCACATTCCTTAAAGACGCATGACAAAGATTGAACATTTCTTTCTCATTTTCAGGGTCATTACCCCGACCTGCAAAATCTTGTAGATGATATTTAACACCTCGAAATGGATCTAAAAATTGGAGCTAATTACATATGTAATATATAATATTTGTATTATAACAATACTAATAATTTTAATATAAAAAAATATGTATTTACCTTGTGGCAGTACTTTAAGTTCATTCCTCCTTGTTATAGCATTATTTAGTATCTTATAATCATGAGCCGAGCCCTCTCACCCACTAAAAATGTACATGAACTTCAAATCAAAATTACAAGCGACTAATACATTTTGTGCAATTTTTCGCGAGTGTATTGGGCCGTTGTGCATCAATTTTGTTACGTCTATATCTTGAGCTCTCGAACTCCGATTGACTCGATTATTTTTTTGTTGGGATCCTGGTTTCGAGAAGCTTCACATGGTTCAAGTATCTTCGCCATAAATCCACTCTATCAACCAGAGTAATTTTTCTCCACTAACTCAAAAGATTCCAAAATATTCTGAAATTCATCGAGACCATAATATCATAAAATAGATAATTACGAGCAAGCCCGCATGAGCGTAGCTTAGTTGGTTACTGCGTGGCAGATTCCTACAAGGACACAGGATCGAGTCCTGGTGACCGTGCTGTCGAGGCACGCAAAATAAATTCCTTAACTCGCTCTACTAATTAGTAGCAGTGGCAAGTCAGGGTCGATCTCATAGGGATCAGAAAGTTATATCGTGAATTTTGTATTAACTAGAGAGTACGGGGGGGACGGGGGGGGGGGGGGCTTGGTTGGTAATTGATTAACTTAAAAAAACTAAAACTAGAATGCAAAATAAGATGAAATCAATGAGAAAAATAATATTCCAATCCTAAGTTCAGTATCACCACAATTAAAATTATCCTAATTATTCCCGTGACAATCTTAATTCACTCTCAAATCTCTTCCCTAGATTAACAAGACGCTCAGTTAATCTGAATCGTTTCTTAAGTTTAGTTAGTCAAGAGACGCTCATTAACTAACCATATTTAATCAAACAACCTATTGAGACACTCGCTAGATTTAATTTGTTAAACACATTAAAACACCAAAACGATAGAAAGACTGGACTGCAAAATACGAGACGCTCGTTTTACATAACCCAGATTCGTATTACCCCTAGTGAATGGTGCTCTATTTGTTACTCGCGAATATAAATCGTAACAATTACGGATTATCATTTATATTTTAACTGTAATCTAGCAGGCCATTACTAAACTAAACACAAAAATTCCTAAACATGCAATCAAGTAATACGAAAAACTCGAGAGATGAAAAAGAAAAACGTCAATAGGAATTAATTAAAAGATAATAAAAATTGGGTTCATCATCCCTAGAATTGGAATATAAAATAAACTAGCCAAGCATAGTCATGAAATCCATGGAAAATAATAATGAAGTCATAAACAATACTCAATGTTTATGTGAATAAAAAGGTTGTTGTCGTCCCGCGATCACGTCCGTCAAGTTTGCTACGTGGTGGTAGTGTGTATATGATGGACTGGTGCTTGCTTCGGGGTCTCCTCTCTCTCCTGGGAGTTGTGTGCTTCTCATATATATACTCCCTCACGTTTTAGGGCAGCTACTTGCTTTCCATGTATAGTGGGCTGCCCTGATGGGCCCTTCTTCCGTAATCTTTGATCTTCACGGCAAATCAAATCTTCCAATATCAAATCAAATTTTGATATCAAATCTCTTTCAATCTTCTGCTCCTCCAAATCTCAACTAAATAAATGTTGGGCTTTCGTCTCCAATTTAATTATCTTGAAATTAATCCAAATCATTGTTGGCCCAATATTATTCTTTATTGTTAAAATACTCCAAAATACTTGTAATAACAATAAAAATCCCAAGTGAAGTAATTTGTATCCTAAATATAAATAGGTAGAAAATAATTAAGTGCAAACAAAATAAATGCATTAGAATGCATAATTAACAACTGAAATTCCGCACAATTTTCCACCTATCACTTGGCAGCCGCAGTGTGGGATTTTTATCCCTCCAATGTGGGGGATAGCTCCTTGTGGGCACCAAGACACTAGTCCTCCCACCTAATGAGCTGCTGAGTCAACATGATTTACCACCTCCACCTAATCCTGTTGGGCCAGGGGGTGGGGGGTCTGGGGCGAGGGTTTTGCCTTTTGCTACAACTTAATTACGAGCAAAATAAAATTGTTGTTATAAAATAACCATAATTTGAGCATAAATTCCAGCTTATCAATTGTCAAAACAAAACATAGAAAAAGCATGCATTAATCTAGCCGACAATTTGGCAACGAATCATATTCAAAAGTGAAGAGACAAAGGTGAAGACATTACCAGAGAAAACACTTCAAGGGTCACTTCAAGATTTCTTTAAAATCCTATTGGTTTGGATGAGATTGTTGGTATTTATAAAAACAACTAAAAAGTCCTTCAAAATCCATCTAACACAACAATCCTTTAAAATCCTTATATTTTTTAATATCAATGGATTTATTTTAAATAATGAAAAGTCTTGAATGAATATCAATTGATTTTAATGGACTCTTTAAAAATCTTGAAAATCCAGATTGAATACCAGTGAATTGTTTTTAAGTGATATAAACCCTGATTCAATACCAGCGGACTTTTTCTTTAAAAGAAAATCTTTTAAAATCCTGTGAAATCCTAATCAAATACACCCCCCTAAGTCCTTTTTTTTTAAATTCATCAAATTAATTCCTTTTTTGTTTCTAATTCATTTATATATATATATTTACTAATTTTTTTTATTTTGTACATTTAATATTTTAGATTAAAATAAATTATTCATTTATTTATTTTTGTCCATTTAGTTGTATATAACTTCAAATTGAGTCATTTTTTAAAATAAAATTCATCAAATTAATTATTTTTTGTTTCTAGTTTATTTCAATATATACTTTTATATTCAATCACTAGCTTTTTTTCTTTTTTTTTCTTTTGTAAATATAATATTTTAGACTAATATAAGTTATTATTTTTTTTTCATTTTTATGCATTTGAGTCCCTTTTTTTTAAAAAAAAAAATCATCAAATTACATCATTTTTGTTTCTAATTTATCGCTCTCTAATATATTCGCTACTCCTTTCGTCCCAACTCTATCTTCACACTTTCTATTTTGCTTTGTCCTAACTCTATCTTCACACCCTTAAAAAAGAAACAAAATCCAATATAAATATTCATATTTAACTACTTTATACACTAAAAAGCAGAAATGTCCACTCCTATTGGTTTAACAATCAATAAGTAGATTTTTCTTAATACATGTGCCAAACAAATATATGAAGATAGTCTTGGGACAGAGGGAGTATTTTTTTTATGTAAATTTAATATTTTAAACTACTATAAAGTATTAATGTATTCATTTTTTATGCATTTAAATATAAATTACTCCAAATTGAGTCTTTTTTTTTTAAATTCATCAAATTAATTCTTATTACGAACTAAAAAAAATTAAATAAGTTTAATCATCATCGTCCTCGTCCTCCTCCTCCTCTTCTTCTTCTATCTGATCTTCTTCGTCCCCCTTGTCGCTCTCAACCATTATTATTTCTAGATTTGCAGCTACCAAGTCCACAACGAGATTGACACCTTCTTTAAGGATCACTGTTTGAGCTTCTTGAACCTCAGTTTGAAATGAGTTTTCAGGTTGTGCAGAGTCTTCCTTGGATGAATTAGAAAGTTCCACCAAAGACATTGCTTAACTTTGCAAACTGTCCTTAAGTGTAGTCCACCTGACTCCGGGTATTTGCAATAATACACCTGAGATGCTTGAGTTCCAAAGACGTAGGGTTAGTATACAACAACGTACTTCTTGTTGATATGAATATCAACAATCTTGTAGTTTGCATCGACTCTTTTTCCTGTGGGCCCTGGATTAAACTACTCACACAAGAACAAAACTATTTTTCTCGATGACCACTCCGGATATTCTATTTCAACCACTTCCTGCAACACTTTGTAGTAATTAAGTGGTGCCTCATTGTAGTTTCCACTGGAAACACAGATACCACTGTTTGTAGTTCTTTTTATTGAAGTATATGCATCTGTAACCATTTGCGTAATACATTTTGTATGATGTCAACTGTCGTAGTGGCTTTTTGCTCAGAGCTTCCAGATATGGGTTGTGAAATTAGTTATTTAGACCTTGTAAATATAAAATTATATATATATATATATAATGAGCTTTATTAAAATAATAGTCATGTAATTAAACGTTACTTAGGTAAGATTAGAACCAGTATAGGAATTGTTTGGAAACCAACTGATAGACTTCTTCATCCGTGATTATGATACTTCTTGTCGAGTGTGATCATAAACCATCCTTACATGTAAAAAAAATAAAAAATTATACAAAGCATTGAGTATAACAACATATATCTAAAAATAAATTACTTACTGGATGTAAGGTTGAACTTCAAGTGTATTCATCAAAATGTATGACTGTAGTGTCTCCTCTTCTAAGCTGCTCTTATCAAATAAATAAACCAAACTCTTTACCTTTTTTTTTACCAAAAACTAAAATATATACAACAAAAGAATTGAACGTTAAAAGTGTAAAAAAGTACGGTGAAGTTGAAACAACGAGCACAATATGATATAGACCCAGTCGATTGTTACCACCACTTCAAAACGACCTTCGTCATAGATTAAATGGATGAAAAATTAGTTTAAAAGAGTATTTTTTCCGTAAAAAATATGAAAGAAGAATAATAGAATCTATTTTGTAATAGGCATTTAGCAACCATCGTAATGGTATTAGCGACCAGCATTGGCAGTCGCTGAATTGCAGACCAAAAATGGGTCATTTTTGCCCACCTGCCGGTTCGCTAATCAGAAGAATGCGACTTCGTCTGACCTCGTCGATCAAGGCGGTCGCTAAATTCAATCACTGATTAACGATCGATTTGCCTGACGGTCGCTAATCAACAACTATTTGATCATTCCAGACTGTCGGTGAAAAATTGGTCGCTAAACACCCTGTTTAGCGACCGATTTAATGGCGGTCACTAAAACACGTCTTTTTTGTAGTGTAACTTGATTTTGTAAGCCTACTACGTTCCATTTATCTATTTTCTTTAGTGTTGTTTTTAGGTGTACGGGAGACGGTGTCGGATTTAGAATTTTAATTTTGAAAGTACAAGAATTAATTTAAACTATTTGTAGAGATATCAATCAAATTTGGAAATACAATTTAAATTTTTTACATATAAAAAAAATACTAAAAGAAAATCAATTTGGGGGTATACTTGTACCCCCTAGTTTCAAGGTGGCTCCGCCACTTACGGGGAAGTCATGACTTTGAAATTTTAGAATGTGATAATCTTGGTGAATAATGGAAGTATGTGTTTGTCTTAAAATTTTGGTAGAGTGAAATTTTACTTTATGTCAAATCAATGTTTAATAGTGATAGGTGTTGTATTATTTTACTGTATTATGTAAGAGAAAAGTAGGAGGGAAATTGAGGAAATGATAAAAAGGTGATGATGTGATTGTATTGAATTTTGTGAAAAGTAGTAATAGATTTATAGGCATTTTTAAGTATAGATGGAGTTTGAGATTTGAAAACCTGATTTTAAATCTCAAACTCGTATGGAGCATGGATCACAAAGTTCAAAGTCTATCCGAGTAAATTTCAAAACAAATATACCCCGTAGTGATTATAGAAAAACATGTAATCTATTGAAAAATTTATTATTGTATTGAAAAAATATGTCACTGTACAAAACCAGTACAAGCCCACGAAAAATATATTAAAGAGCACATATTTATCGCTATAATTACTATAAACAACGACGGTTCTACACTTCAAGGGGTGGGGCACAAGTTTTTGTTTTTACTCTTTATAAAAATAATTACTAGTATATGTTATTATTATTTATATTACATAAAAAATGATCCACATTACTATATTCATCCACCCAGTAAAAATATTTAAAATGACAATATTTAACACTATCATCCGTACTCAAAGAGATTGTAACAACTAATACTATAAATGAGTAAAATTATTTAATTGGTGTGCACGATGCAACTAGTTGCTAAGTAATACTAGTGAAACGAGTAATATCATTCAATGAAATGAGTAATACAATTCAACACAGTGTCGATGGCGTATACAATAATTTGGCACATCACATTCATGTGACCGAACAGTGTTATATGTTGGGAAAATAGGGGTGCCCGGGAACTATTCGGGATGAAATTTAAATACGATTTTAAATTTAATTATTACTAGCATGAATTAATCCTAATTAATTCAAATAATAATTCCAATAACTAATTTATCATCATGCATGTTGAATTAATTCACATATAATCTATGGCGGAATAAACAAGAAAATATGTGACTTACGTACCTCTTGTAGAACTTGGCCTTTGAATAAAACGGGATAAACACGAACGCGTTTTATCAACCCAAAAGCCTTCTCAAGTATTTCCCTTTCGCCTTATTCGATCAACGGTGGGAGATGCTTTCGAATAATTAAAATAACTAAGGAAAAAGAAAAATATCTATACTCTTGATTTTTCCAACACATGGAATTATGTACTTGGGGATGAAATAATCACCCCCTATTTATAATTAGAGTGGCCGAAATTTTCATGTCAAATATGGGCTTGGAGAAAATCTTTTCTTAGTCTCTAAGAAATCTTGAATATATCTCATATATTCTTTTCTCCATAATAAAATATTCCACAAAAATCTCACACTCCATATTATACTTGTAATTTTCGAAATTTATTGAGTAAGAATCCAAGATTTGGATCTTCTTGAATATATGAGATAATCTTGTATTCCAAGAATACTTATCTTCCATAATATCTTTCCAAGAAAATCAACAAGATATTTTCTTTCTCCAAATAAGACTTTTTCGAAAATACTATGAAAAATCAGCATTATAATTTTCTTTTTATTTTAATCACCTTATCATTATTGGGCTACTTAATGGGCTACTTGAGGGGCCTTTAAGGAGAATTAAGATTGGACTTCCTAATGGACTTCTGAATTTCAATATTGAGCCTCAATATAATTCAATTCATTAATATTAATTATTACCACTAAAAAATTAATATTGCACTATCCATCTTAATCCATATTACGATAATATGGGCTCCCGGTTATTATTTCCCGCGTTTATGATTATCAAGTCCATTAATTAATTAAGCTTCTGAATAGCTCTAAATTAATTAATATATTTCACCTTGGAGTAAAGACAGCTCAATATTATTATCCGTACCGAAGAAACTAATTCTTCACTTGCAAGATTTGGTACGATAAAACTTCTGAGCCCACCAAGGGGACTAATCACACGAGCCGTACTCGCACGCGTTTCTCCGTATTAAATCTTAGCAAACGTCGTATGGTTAATATTACTGCCCAAAGCACAAGGTTCAAAGTCACAATGATTCTCACCCAACATGAATCAAAGTAGTAACCATTAAGCACACACGGTCCTATTTAAGTGACGGAGATTAAGAAATAAACAACCACTGAGGTCTAATTCTTCACATTTCAGAACAGAAGAATTTATCCTCGCTGTAGGTCCTCTTCAACACATACTAAATGTGCTAGTGCAATCTCTTAGTCAAGACAGACCAATCTGAGCCTTACACATCGACCTTTCACGACGGATTGTTCAATTCCACCTAGGTCGTGAAAATGTACGTTTAGTTACAAGGAAACTGTTAATGTTGTCTTCCGTGATCGGGTATCACCACATTAACTACAATGTAACATGTACCATATATTGAACGGTTTTCAATAGATATTCAACATTCAATCATAACTAAAGCAAATGTGATAAAAGAATTATTCTCATAAAACAAGTGTTTGATACACGAGTTATACAAAGTAAAAGCATACTTTCACGTATAACTCCAACATTATATCATATTGATTATAAAAGTTTGACAAAAAATATTATACGTACCACATAAAGATGTGTTATTTAAAACAAGCCCATTTAATGTGTGGATATGTTGGTTTATTGGTTGCGTTGAATATGTTCTTTTGGTATAGGTTCGGTCAATGATCTGGTCCCAGCTGTCAGTTGGGGGAAGATCTCCTTACATGGAATGACTTACTTCGATCTTTTTCCTAACGAGGCCTGATTTTATCGGCTTCATTCTTGGATTCGATCTCGGTCTACGAGATTGACCGAGGTCAGCCTTTGTCTGGCTGATGCCGCTTTGCTGAGCTCTCGTTTGATGACCATGCGACCTCGCCGCGGCCATTCCCTAGCTACTCAGTCGGGCGAGGTCCAGTCAATGAATCGAGGTGTGGCCCTTGAGATTATAATTGCCACAACATTAACCAATGAATTAAAAATAATTTGAAATAAAATAAATTTTGTGAGAGTGTTATTTTTATTTTTTGGTGTGAAATTTATTGTGAGAAATAAAATAAAAAGTGTGCTATTAGGAATGGAGGGAGTAATATAGCGAAGAAGGGGAGGCAGATGAGAATAAAATGTAGAGAAATATATAGTAGAGAAAACGAGTTTCTTTAACCAATAAATATTTTAGCTCTAATAAAATATAGTCGCAAAGAATAAAAATAAAGCTGGAAATTAATTTGTTAGATGAAGAAAAAGAGAGTATCTTTCGTATATATTAATTAAATATAAATATATAGTTCGCAGAGTTCATTAAAAATAATGAGAGCGATATTATAACTAAAGTTTAATTTAATAAAAAGTTGGAATCATCTCTTGCAAATATTTAAAAGAATAAACTCGAACCACACAAATTTAGCCCCTAAATAATCAACGTAAATATTTGACATCTACATTGCGTGATGTGATTTTTTCAATACCAAATTTATTGTACACAAAGGAATGGATGAATTCCATTGACATTAAGATTGATTCAATTTTTTCATTACTGTCATCCTACAAATCAGTCTTTATCACCTAATATATATATATATATATATATATATATATATATATTCATATATGAATAATTTTTGTGCGCAGACAAATGCATGATATGTACTTAAATTTTGAAAATTTATTAAAAAAAATACACAGTTCGGTGTGTACTGTGTGCTTAGTAATATCCTAAGAAGTAACCAGTAATACCTCAATTGCAAAAGAACACAAAATTTGATGTGTACTGTGTGTTTTGATGGTAATACCAAATGCAGTAATCAGTAATATCCCAGAAGTAATAAGTAACACCCAAATTTTTTTTAATTATATATTTCTAATTAAAAAAGTTAAAATTGAGTTTAAAATCCAAATGCATACAAAAATTTATATAAATATTAACTTCTCGTTGCTTTTGGATACAACATTTAGAAAAAGTAATTAAATATGAGTAGATTTTATATGAAAACGTTTCATAATAAGCTTAATATGAAATAGTTTTAGAGTATCATTAATCTCATCGGGAGTATCATTAAACCTGTCAGGGGTATTATTAGTCTGAGTTCAAGAAAATTTAAAATAATTTTTTTGAACTCAGACTAATGATATCCCTGATGAGACTAATGATACCTAATGATACTCCTGATGAGATTAATGATACTTTAAAATTGTTTCATGATAAGTTTATTATGAACTATTTTTATATAATACTTAACCATTAAATATAGATATAGTACAGGTGATATGATAGAGATAAAAAAAATAAAGTGTAATATATTTAAATGAAAGTGGATATGAATAAAGTGTATAAACTTAATATAAAAAAAAAAATTAATAGTAAAACGGACGAAAATAGCAAATTGAAAAGTATTAACGTAAGGGGAAGAGTGTGTATATGTACGAGCGCTAATATAATGAGGGGCGGGATTTAATGTTTCTTTGAGGAAATAGAAAAGTAAAAGTACACCATATATATCTCCTCATTCAACATTTCAACTACGCAAAAAGTCAACAAAAAGAGGGGGAGTTGAAGAAAATATGATCACACAACTTTGTCCTATAAATAGCCCTAAAAATATCAACCCTTTTCCTACAAATTAAACAAAGAAGAGAAAACGAGAGAGATTTAGCATAAGGATGTCGCGTGAAGAATGCCCAAGTAAGTAAATTTTCACAAATAAATCCGATGGATGCATGTTTAAAGGCTCTACCTTCCCAAACTATAGATCTTTTTTTTTATATATAGTAAAAAATTATTAATTAGTCCACCTAAAATCAAGCTCTTGGACTTTTTTATTGGGAAAATTGCACTTTTGTTCCCACGAGAATTAATGCAAAACACTTTTGGTACCTAGTCTTTTTTTTTGCAGTTTTGATCTCATCTGTTAACTCTTGAGACCAAAACTGCAAATTTACCATATTCTCTAGGGACCAAAACTGCAATCTATTCATTTTCTTAAGATCAAATTTGCAATATATCCAAGTCTCTTGGGACTAAAAGTGTCAAAAAAAAAACAATTGGACTATAAGTGCCCAAAAAAAGACCATTTCGAAATGAACACATTCTCTTGGGACCAAAAGTGCAATTAACCCTTTTTTTTATTACGATGCATTTATTATAACTCGTCCTATTTTAAAACTAAATTAATTAGAGTATTTTTTATATGAAAATGGTTCATGATAAACTTATTATAAAACTGGTTTAAAGTATTATATATTTGTTCATGAGATCAATAATCTAGGTCTAAGAAAATTTACAACAATTACAATATAATATCACTGACTCAAACTAATGATACTCCTGATCATATATTTAATACTTTACTTTTGGAGTATGGAGCCTGAATGAATTGTACACTAAGGTTCAATACCGGCGATCCTGATGAGTTTAGGGTTATGACTCGTTGCTATCTATATAAATAGATGTTTTCTCCTTGTATTCGATATCATAAACAAATAGTGAAAAGCTCTGGCTTTGCATCGCTAAGGGTGAAAATTTCGATTTTCGGAGGTCTCGATATGGATATCCATCGGAACGATTTTTTTTTAAAATTATAGGTATATATCGGGAGATATCGGTAGATGTTGATATCGGTGAGCTGTAGTTCAAAATTTGCTAAATATCTGAAAGTTTCGAGGAAATATTGGTAAAAATCGGGAAAATATCTGCAAAAAACGAAAAAAAAAAATCTCACTTTTTCATTTATTGTCAATGAATATTATTTTAGATTTTGAGAGGCTTAATTTAGTCACCAATTAAACCACCATATATTCAAAACTCTTGCTAGAAAAAAGTTTCAACATGCTTAGTTGCATTATTTGTACTGTATTAAATTATTATAAACAACTATTGTATCATTTTAGTCTTTTTAAGTATTTTGTTTATGATATATTTGTTATAAACAATTCATTTTGTTTGAGTTCGAATTAAATTTATATATATTATTGTTAGTTATAATATACCCTAAAATTTCATGTTAAATTTCCATCAAATTTTCTATTTTTTACCGATATCGAAATTCGATATCAATATTTCTATCGATATATCCGTAATTTTAAGTTACCGATATTTCGACCGGTACCGATATTTTCATCCTTGTGCATCGCTCCCAGACGTATTCGTAAGACGAACTGGGTGAACAAATTTCGTGTTCTTCTGTGAGTGCGTTTCTCTTAACATTTATGAATATTTCACGATAAGCTTATCATGAATTTTGTTGTTGCATGCAGACCTCATTGGTAAGTGGTCGTGGCCGGAGCTGGTGGGGGTGCCGGGATCCACGGCGGTGGCGACGATCGAAAGGGAGAACCCGACGGTGAACGCAACGGTGATACGGCCGGGAACATTTGTACTGCCGGTTATCATATGCGATCGTGTATATGTTTTCGTTGATGCCCTTGGAAATGTTAATAGTGTTCCTATTGTTGGTTAAATCATCCATGCATGATTGGTATTGGCTGGCCTATATTACTCCAGGCAAAGTATTATATGAAAATAGTTCATGATAAGTTTATTATGAAACAATTTTAAAGTATCATTAATCTTATCGGGAGTATCATTAGCCTCAGTTCAAGAAAATTGTTCTAAATTTTCTATCCTTGACAGATTTAATGATACTCCTGATGAGATTAATGATACTCTAAAATGATTTCATGTTAAACTTATTATGAAGCGTTTTCATGTAAAACTTACTCATTACTCCACTTTCCTGAATAATCAACTCATGTTGTAATTTTCTTTTAATTAGCAAGTATACCATGTATTAATTAAATAAAATGACCAGGCCAATAAATAAAAAGCTGATCGATCAATGCAGTTTCTACTTTTTTTTTTATACATTCCCTTCTTTGCTATATTTTATTTTGACAGTAACTTGATTTTGTACGCATACTATGTTCTATTTATTTTTTTTTTTTTTTGGGTATAAGAATTAATTTGAACCTTGTATGGAGATAATATCAATTAAATTTGGGGATACAATTTATATTTTTTACATAAAAAATACTAAAAGAAAATAGAAAATCAATTTGGGGTTACACTTGCACCCCTTGTTCCTAGGTGGCTCCATTACTGATGGGGAGGTCACTAGTTTGAAATCTTAGGATGTGAAAATCGTGATGAATAATATAAGTATGTGTTTGTTTTGAGATTTTGGTAGGAGTGAGGTTTTAGTACTTTATGTTAAATAAATGTTTAATAGTGATAAATATTGCATTATTTTATTGTATTATGTAAGAGAAAAGTAAGAGGGAGATTGAGTGGATGATAAAAAATTGATGATGTGATTGTATTGAATTTTGTGAAAACTAATAAGAGATTTATTAGTATTTTTAGGTATGGATGGAGTTTGAGATTTGAAAACCTGGTTTTAAATTTCAAACTCGTATGGAGCGTGGATCGCAAAGTACAAAATCTATTAGAGTGAATCTCAAAACAAACATACCCGTAGTGATTACAGTAACACATGTAACGTATTGAAAAATGTATTATTGTATCGAAAACTATGTTACTGTATGAACAAAATCAGTACAAGCGCACGAAAAATATATTAAAAAGCACATATTTTATCTTTATAATTACTATAAACAACGATGGATCTACACTTCAAGGTGTGGGGGCAAAAGTTTTTGTTTTTACTCTTTATAAAATTAATTTGTATATGTTATTATTGTATATATAGTCTCTTCGTACATGAAAAATGATCCACGTTACTATATTAATCCACCTGTAAAAAATATTTAAAATATAATATTTTACACTATCAACCAACAATCTCCTCTAGTTTTACAAACAATATACTCCCTCTGCCCTATTAATTTTCATATGTCGGGTGACATTTTTTTAAGAAAAACGATTTTATTGATTTTTTTGGACTAAATGAATGAAGAATATTTTAAAATAAAGTGAATAGTGAGAGAGTATTTTATTTTTACTTTTGGGATGTGAAAGTTATTGTGGGACTTTCCGTGTGAAGATCAATATGGGACGAAGGGAACTCGTGCACAAAGAAACATGACTATTTTTTGTGGACGGGTGGAGTATATGACTTATTCTTTGCATTAAAATTAAAATACTTCTCTATAATTAAGATTTTATCAATCTTGCGTTGTTATGTAGTGAAGAACTTTTTAATATAATTTAATATTTGATCAAGTGTCTTATAAACCAGTTTCTTCTTGCAACTCAAAACAGTATTAGTTGTTTAATTATATAGTGTTACCATCACATTAAAATTTTTTATGAAACAATTATAATGTCAAAATATAGACACAAAATGCAAACAAATTTTATGGTAAAACTGGTTCATAGTATACTGCCTTTATATATGTATTTGTTGTGTGCCCCCTCCAAAAGAAATTTCTTGATCCGTTCAAAACTATAAATACCAATATTTATTTTTGTAAGGACTAATAATAAATAGGGATAGAGTTATAAATAGCCATTTGTCAAAAAATAAATTCTTTTATGTCATCAAGTTTTAAATTGTTCTTTTTTAGCCAAGAGAATAATTATTTGGACAAGTATACCCTTAATGAATTAACTAAATAAATTGAATAAAATAAGCTCGTACCACCATTAATTCATCTCGTACCACACTTAATTCATCTTGTACCACAATTAATTCACCGTCATACCACACTTTATTTAAACGTGTACCATCATATATACATTTAAGCTCGTATCATCATATATTTAGTCTGTACCACAATTAGTTCATCTTTAACCCACATTGTTTAAGCTCGTACCACCATTAATTCATATCATACCACACTTTTTTAAGCTCGTATCACACTTTATTTATGTTAGTACCACCATTAATTCACCTTATACTACAATTAATTCACACCGTATCACACTTTATTAAGTTTGTAGTACAATTTATTTAAGTCTGTACCACAATTTATTCACCCCGTACCACCACATATTTAACATTTATCACACCTAATTCAACCACGTACTGCATTTTATTTAATCTCGTACCGCCATTAGTACTCCTCGTGCCACAATTCATCATACATTAATATATTTTATTCTCGTACCACTATTAATTCACACCGTACCACTATAAATTCATATCATACTACAATAAATTAACACCATACCATACTTTATTAAGTCCGTACCACCATTGATTTAACCTCATACCACACCTTATAATGCATGTACTATCATATCCTAAGTCCGTACCACAATTTTAAAGACCGTATGATGTGTTTACCTCTGTACAACGATTTTGAAGACGTATAATCATAATTTTTAACCCCATACCACCATGTTAAACCATATATAATCATCTATTCAAACGCACACCACACTATATTCTAAACTCTAATTTAAAAAAAGAAAAATGAAAAAGGTGAAGGGAACTTAGGGAAGAAGACGCGCCTGATATTGGAGAGGGGGAAATTGAGAGATTGATAGCAACACACATATGAGAAATGAATGAGAGTGGGGAGAAGATCAACGTAGAAAAAAAAGGAGAAAAATAAATAAAATATTATTAGATTTAAAAAAAGATGGATAGGGGTAGAGTTGGTAAAAAATATATTCTCTTGGCTAAAAAGGAATACAATTAAAACTCTTGACAAATAGAACTTTTTTAAGTAGAATTGGCTAAAATTGGGGGTTTCCACTAATTAATTTAATATATATATTTGTTTTACATTAATTAACACATATTTGTCTTTATATTAACACACCTTGGAGCGAGTTTCTTATTTTATTTTGTCCAATTTTTTGGGTAAGTCCAGGACCTGGGTCGATCCGTTTAGAATCTACATATTTTTTTATCTCTCTGTTAAATATTTATACGCAAAATATTTTACAATAGTTTTTTTCTTTTAAATAATGCATAGATTAATAGGTCGGCCCGTAATCCATAATTTCATACTCTAAGGGCATGCTTGGTATGATGGAATAGATATGGAATGGAATGATCGTTCCTTAATCTATTCCAAATACCATGCTTGGTATGTTCTTAAAAATGGAATTGTGATTCTACATTGAATGACGATTCCTAATAATGTGGATTATTGATTCATTCCATAACACTTGGATTTATGTATTCCACATGTTAAGTAATAATTATTTTCCAAAAATATCATCACTAATTTTGATTTATATTATCTTATAATTCCAACATATCAATAATAATAATATTATTATTAATACTGAATAATAAAAATATCAATAAAATAATTCTAATTCATAAAATTATTAGTATTAAAAATAATAATAACCAATTTCAACCAATTAATAAAAAAATTATTAAATAATAGTAGTATAATGTTATTTTTTATAATTATAAATATTATTAAAAATATTTTTAATAATAATAATATATTTTATTAAAAATATTGTTATTACAAATATATATATATATATATATATATATATATATATATAAATTCTGACAATCATTATTAATATTATCATTAAAGAATTATTTCAACAACCAATAACAATACTAATTTTAAATAGCTTTACAGAATAATTACATTTCATTCCTAATTTATTCCTATGATATCATACCAATCATAGGAATGATTATTCTTACATCATTCCATTCAAACCTTTGTTTCATTTATGAGTTCATTCCATTCAACTATTATTTCATTCAAACATATCAATCATATACTAGGAGTTTGTAGTTGTGAAGGGAGTAATTTTCATTAAATATCATACTCAATATTATTTATGTGAGGCTTTCCAAAAATATTTTTCAATAAAATAAATAATACTATAAATGAGTAAAATCATTCAATTGGTGTACACGATGCAACTAATTTCTAAGTAATACTAATAAAAAGAATAATATCATTTAATAAAATAAATAATATCATTTAACACGGTGGCAATGGTGTATACAAAACTTTGGCACATCACATTCATGTATGTGTACGAACAGTGTAACATATTGATTATAAAAATTTGACCAAAAATTTTATGTACCACGTAAAAATGTGTTATTCAAACACGCCCATTGACTAGTCAGTGGGCCCAGCTCAATACCCCATGCCATATTTCGATAGCATTCTGGAAAAGAACCTAAACTCGCCAATAGTACGGCACAAATGATAAAACAATGACGATATATGGAGTGAAAATAGTTTATATATAAATCATTAAAGGATATTAGTTATTTATACTAAAGAGTATTAGTCGTTTTCACTCAGGTTGTACTTGGTAGGCATTATTAATTTTAGTAGGGGGTATAAATTTAGTATAGAAAAGTCATATAAAATTGTTTGGTAGGACATATAAAAAAGGTCCTACTAATTTATGCAAAATTCTTATACTTACTTGGTAGGAAGTAATAAAAAAGGTAAAAATTAGGTCCGGCAGCCTCCGGCGACTTTCCGGCGGTCCGGCGACTTTTCGGCGACGGTCCGGCGGTGGTCCGGCGGCGGCGGTTCGTGTGACAAACCAATAATAAAATAGTACGACCTTTCGGACCGAATTAATTTTGTAAAGGTGAATAGTGCTTTGGAGGTATTACGTCTTACTATTTTACAGGGTCGGGGATATAAGAAACGAGTCGATATTATTTTAGTATGCCCTACCAAGTGGAATATTAATTATACAACACCCCATAATATGACCTTTTACTGCCTACCAAGTGGAGCCTCAAAGTATTAATTGTTTATTAAAAATAAACTGAGACTCTTCAATGAAAACAATTAATACTTTTTAGTAAAAATAAATACTCCCTCCGATTTATTTTTGTTTTCTACTTTTAAAGTGACACAGGTTTTAATAAAGAAGTTGTTTATTAGTATTTGTGGGTATAAAGTTGTTTTTGTGGATATTTTGGAAAAGAGATTGAGAAAATGAAAAACAAAAAAAAAAAACCTTCCTTTTATGTTAATACAGACAATCTAAAATGAATCGGAGAGAGTAATATTTTTTAATTTAAACAACTAATATCCTTCAATAATTTATACATGAACCAATTTCATTCTATACATACTCTAAGACGTAGATGCAATATGAAGGATTAATCTCATCGTGAGGCTATCTCGGGAAGATCATCTCATAACAGTACCAAATTAGGCCAAATCCAAGACAACAAAAGAAGAAAGAATTATTTTGGGGGTGTGATTGAAGTTCTTGTGATCATGATTTTCATTGAGCCTCAGCAATTTAATGACCTAAATAATAGGCAGTACAAAATTATAATAAGGCACGTAATAAAATATAGACTTTATATAAGAATGTTAAAGCAATGTCAAACCTACCTAAATACAAAACATTAGCTAGCCCAGGCATAAGCTTGGTTTCAAGAATTTCTTCTTGTGGATTGAAGGTTGAGCTACCCAATCTCAAATAACAGTTCATGTTCTTTTCAGGAGGTACCCCAAAACAATACCTATCAAGCCAATAATCATGACGGTCATGATAGATACTCCGCTTTTGTTGCTCTCACGTTTCAACAGTTCCTACACACAGTACAAATAAATCGTAATACTGTCAAACTGGATGAACGATACATTTAGCAACTATAAAGGGGAAGTAGTCGTGATATCCAGAGGATCTCAACGAAGGATATGGTATCATCTTCAAATTTAACAAATGTATTAATGTTAGTCCTTTAGCTGGCTTAGGGGGTGTTTTTAATCACAACTAATTAGTGAGAATCATTTCCAGAAGCCAAAAGCTGTGAAGGCAGCTTTGGAAAAAAGTGATTCTGACCCTCTCATTTTAGTTTGCTATCGATATCAAATTGCAATGAGGTGTAATTTTATGTATGTGCATCTCAATCTTACAATGATTCAGTGCAAAGGCTACAAGTTTCAGTATACTTTACTAGAAATCTTCTTTCAAACATTGTATCTCATCATCAGATATCATATCTTCGACAATTTGAAATACATAGGCTACACCATTTAATCAAGGCAAAAGGGGACAAAAGACCATGAATTATTATTTGTGCAGTTTTTTCCTTTAGTATGCCTCATACTGGGTAAGAGGTAAGAAAAATTAACACAACTAAATACTCACCAATTCTTGACTAAGTTTGTTACTTCGTTGAATAGCAGCAGCTTTTTCCTCGGTCAATTTTGAAACAAGAGATTTAACCTGAGAAATAAAAATAATGAAACGATTTATTAGATGAGACTTAACAAATTAAGTCTTGCTTCTCTTGGGTTATGTAGGTGAATCAGTTTCATATAACTATAGCATTTATGTACTTCATCCTCCCATAGACAGACACATATATATAAGATACGGATCATTCAATAATATATTATCTTCGGCACCTTTCTCATTCTTCGAGTTCATACCAACCATCATAGCCAAAATCCAACCTACGGCCTTTGCTCTTAATACCCACTGTTGGACCAAGCCTCTGGTTCATTGAATTTATTCAGGAATTGAAGTTCATATGCTATATTTTGCTTTTGTTTTTTCATGTTCTAAGAAATATGTTACGGAAGAATGTACCGGAAACTGCCTGTTTTTGGAGATGATGGAAGGAGAACGTAATGCATGTTTGATATTATTTTGGGAGAATGATTGGAAAATGATAGTGGAGATAGAGAATAATGTCAAATGAGGCCATGGTACTTTAAAATCATTCAACAGATTTTATTTTTTTGTAAACATGCAATCCCAAAAACGGATGCAAGGGAAAAGTGAAAGAAGCCTTACATCTGCACTCCCGAACCCTCTTGTACCCTGCAAACCAAAATTGTTTTTGTAAGGATAAAAAAGGATCACAAGGCATAAGTATGTGCAGAATGAACTATTTATTATAATAAAAAACTCCAGGAAATTGATACATACGTCACTGCCGTTTTCCCCTGTATTGTTACTTGGTGAAAAGCCCTCATCTGATCCTTCCGCAACTGGAGATGGAGGTTGGCGTGGTGCAACGTATAGAACTTTCAACTTGCACTCTTCAACATTCCCATGCTCCTTAGAAAACTACAAAAAGTGAAAACATCAATTTCTATACTCATAGTCGTCAAAGATACTGCATGCAGCATCCCAAACACTACATATTTAGTGAAAAGGTCTACCACTAACAGCATATCATGCTGTTCTCAGAAGAAAAAAAAAAAAAAACACAGCATATCATGTTTCTCTGCCCCCTAAAAAATGGCCCGTAATCCTACCCTTGTTATCCCAAATTGTCAAACAGGTTGAACTTTAAATGAAAAAATAAAGATAATTAGAATGAAAAATTCATTAAGGTTCAAGCACAGTAGTATTGACAATTGGTTTAAATCTTATTTACAATTATTGTCTGCCTTCCGCAGAAATACCTGCAACATTTTATTTTCACTACCCCCACTAGTTATTTATTTATTAGCACGAGCACTACCGAAGAACAGTAACCTAATATAATACTGCAAGAGTATTTTCTTATTAGTAACTTTGGGAATCTAATCTGCTAATGATGCATTTCTGTGCTCTTTCATTACTAATCAGTATTTCAGTCATTATAGGAATACTGAATTGAAGAATATGATAATCTACTTGTCAAATTTTAAAAACTGTATTGGATCAGTAGTTAGTTGATAAGAGAGTAACCATTTCTGCAGTAATGTCTTTTGGAGTTGCATCGGGGGTCGTGACCACACTCTGAAGCAAAAATTTATCCTTGCATTGCATATCTGGAGGAGCCTCCTTCTGTGCTTGCATTGTGACTACACAGCATACGCCACAGATATCAGAAACCGTAACAAGAATGCCTTTGATTAAGTACTTGTAGAGTAATGCCAAATAGAGCCAGAAGCGAGATAAGTGAGAGCTTATTAAGCTAAACTGCTAAAGAAAGAACTTAAATTACAGAAAAATAAACTAAGATGCCATTCAATTCAAACATACTAAAGACAATCATGCATACTTCACTTTCTTCCTCACAGGAAAATGGAATTGTTCTTCAGTAAGAACTCCTATCCAATGTGGCCTCAAATTTTGGGGTTCTTTCTTCAGATTTTCCACAGTGACAACCTTGACCTTATGTTCAAACTAGAGGGGTGTTAGCAATTGATTTTGCTTTTGGAGAATTGATTCGAATTAATTTTTCTAGGAAGCTCAAAAGTGGGTAGTGGATGAACATAATTTGTTTTTTGCAAAAGTAATAGAAGTTAGAAGTGTCTAAAATCCTCTCTCTCTTTTTAATTAAAAATCAGTTTTAGGTTGGTGTATGACTACTTCTCATAACCAGCTTATAAGTAAATTATTAATCAGTTAAAAGAAGCACAGAATCACTTTTACTTCATAAAGAAACAAATATAAGCAACTAGTAGTGGTTGAAACACCCAACAAAGCGTTTTCCCGATGAGTAAGTTCTGCAGTTCAATTTCAGAACTGCCTCTGCTAAAAATATGTACCTGAAACATCTCAAAGCAACACTCAACTCTAATTATGTTTCTATCCAATTGTTAATTAAGTTTGATTCAATATAGCATTCGAATCAAATTCATTGACTAGATCATTATTTATGTAAGTTATCTAATGGTGAAACGAAACATAATATGGTGAACTATACTCAACATCAATGCTTCATTCTTATAAACTCGTCCGATAAACCTTCTACTTCTACTTCTCCTTAATTTCGAAATTGAACTATCGCAAAGTACAAGAAGCCAAATATATGTATATATATAGACATATATATATATGAGTAGATAAATATCATGCTCCTAAAATCAACTCTTGTCAAAATCAGAACCCTATTAGGAAGCATCAATTTCAATTTCATAGCAAGAAATAAACAAAAGCTTGATAATATTGAAAAACATGATTAGATTCATTCACATTCCATCAAATATCTACCAAAAATTTCATAGTAAACATAAAATTACCGACAACATCGCAGGTTGAACGGGGCAAAACAATTCCAGTGTTTGGACGAACACAATATTTCTTCGGATTCGTGGTTTTAACCTAAATACATAAAGTAAATCGGAAACGAAACAACGAATTAAACACTTTATCAACACCGGAAAAATCAACAAGCAGCAAGAGATATATTCATCGGAAAAATTCAGATCAAGTAATACCTACCTTAAATGCGACATGATTCTCGGTCTTATTCGTCAATTGCAGAGAACAGGATATCTGTTTCTTCAACTCAACTAATCAATCCAAAAAAAAAAAAAAATGAATCAAAATGCGCATAAAAACGGAAGCAATTCGAGATGAATTGAGAAAACACTCACATGGAAATTTCATTTCCAACGGCTCCACGCTGAGAAGCTCCCCATTACTCATTTTTCAAATTGAAGTTAACAAAGAAATTGGATTGAAACGAAATGAAAAGGAAGATCACAGTTATAATTCGTGCTGGAAAAACCAAATAATTAATGATAAAAATAATATTTATTTATTTAATTTCCGTAGGTGATCCGGAAAATGCTGACTGAGTGGGAGGTTATGAGAGTGGTGTATAGTCTTTTGAGGGGTGGGACGCTGGAGAACAGTGGCCGGTGTGTTTTGAACTTTGAATATATATTAAAAAAAATCAAAATAATAATAAATAATATTTTTTGCGTCTTATTTTACTAGACATATTTGCTTCTACACAAATTTTAAAATTTTAAAAAAATATTACTCCCTCCAATTTATTTTAGATTGTCCCAAACAAAAGGCACATGTTTTAATAAAAAAACTGTTTATTAATATTTGTGGGTATAAAATTATTTTTTGGTAAGGATAAAAGGGTTCTTTCAACTTTTTAAGGGGTAAATTTGAAAGTATAGGGTTTCTTTTTGCTAATTTGGAAAAATGAGGAAAACCAAAGAGAAAAAAAAAACCTTTTTTTTATGGAGAAATTGATAATCTAAAATGTATCGGAGGAAGTACCTTATAAGGAAATAGAACTGATTTTACTAGACAGGTCTATTGTTAGTCATTTATAATCTGAAAGATTTATATATGGATGTGGCTTGTATAACAACTACAACTATAAATGATGACGATTGAAATATTGAATGCTAATGGAGACCATTAAATGTGTTGTGAATCGTAAGCGTAAAATAGAGACGCGAGTTTATTCACCCAGTTCGTCGATAACGACTATGTTTTGGGGCGTACCAAGTCAGGAGTTTCACTAATATTTGTATGTATGCGTGTATACTGAGTACAAGGATCTATTTATAATAGATAAAACCTAGTCTAAACCTAAAGCTCGTTTATGTTATAGGTCCATTAATAATGTCCACATCAAATCTTCTAGATTTGGTATAATAAATCTACTGGATTTATAACACTCCTCCTTGGACATTACGACATAACATATACGTCTTGTTATAAAAACTCTACATGCTAGGTAGCGACCAAATATTTAGTTAGGGAGAAATGTAATGTATTGATCTTCCGAATCTAATCTTCTGGATTTACTTCGGGGTTACCGCTCCCCCTGAAGACAACAACCCTTTGAGCCTTCACATCCCAATACCATGAATGTACTTCTCAAAAGTAGATGTAGATAGGGACTTAGTGAACAGATCTGCTAGACTGTCACTAAATCGCACCTTTTGAATGGTAATTACGTCACTCTTCTGGAGTTCGTATGGGTAGAAAAATTTAGGTGAAATATGTTTCGTCAGGTTTCCCTTGACGTACCCATTACTCATTTGTGCGATGCAAGTTGCGTTGTCTTCAAATATAAATGTAGGGGATGTATCGCCTTTATTGATACTACACGAGTCACCAATGTGTTTTACCAAGGATCTCAACCAAACACATTCTCGTGCGGCTTCAAACAAAGCTATAATCTCTGAGTGGTTTGAAGATGTGGTAACCATAGTTTGTTTAACCGATCTCCATGAGATCACGGTACCACCACAGAGAAACACGTAACCAGTCTGGGATATGGCATTGTGGGGATCAGACAAATAGTTAGCATCTGCATAACCTACCAAGGTTTTGTCTTGATTCCTATGGTAAAACTGTCCAAGATCTTGAGACCCTTGGAGATACCGTAGAACATGCTTAACACCATTCCAATGTCTTCTTGTAGGAGAAGCGCTATATCTCTCAAGTAAATTAACTGCAAATGCAATGTCCGGTCTAGTGCAATTTGCGAGATAGAGTAATGCTCCTACAACGTTAAGATAAGAAACTTATGGCCCCCGAATTTCTTATGTATCTTCTCTCGGTCTAAATGGGTCCTTATCCACTTCGAGGGATCGGACAACCATATGTGTGCTTAGTGGATGAGATTTATCCATGTGAAATCTCTCCAATACATTTTTCACGTAGGTTGACTGATGTATAAGAATTCCTTCTGGGAGGTGCTCGATCTACAGGCCGAGGCAATACTTGGTTTTATCCAAGACTTTCATTTCAAATTCAACTTTCAAGATTGAACTGGCTTCTTCAATCTCTTTGTATGTTCCGATTATATTTAGATCATCAACATACACGGATATGATGCAAAAACCTCTTTGCGATTTCTTCGTGAATACGCATGGGAAAGCTATGTCAATTGTGTATCCCTTCTTTTGGAGGAATTCACTAAGTCTGTTGTACCAGATGAGACCTGATTGCTTTAGGCCGTACAACGACTTCTGCAGTTTTATGCTATACATACTGCGATTTTCACCATTCGTCATCTGGGGAATCTTGAATCCATCAGGGATTTTCATATAGATGTCGGCATCTAGTGATCCGTATAAATATACAGTTACAACGTCCATCAATCTCATCTAGAGATTTAATTTAACTGCCAAAGATACTAAGTAGTGGAACGTTATTACGTCCATTATGGGAGAATAGGTTTGATCGAAATCAATACCGGGTCTCTGTGAAAACCCTTGAGCTACTAGCCTCGCTTTATATCTCTCCAGAGTATTGTTCTCATTTCATTTTCGTACAAAAAAATCATTTATATCCTACAGGGATAGCGCGCGCGGGTGTACGAGTGATAGAACCAAATACTTTTCTTTTATTTAGCGATGTGAGCGCTGCTTCAATTGCCTCTTTCCATTTTACCCAATCTGAGCGCTTCCAGCACTCAGCGATAGTTTTGGATTCTGGATCTAGATCGTTATTTATAATGGAAAGAGCAATTGTCGCTGCAAATGTATCGTCGACGACAATAATATTTCTATTATATGTTTCTCCCGTATCTATGAAATTCATAGAGACTTCAACGTTTATGTCAATCAGACCTTCTTCATTTCCCAGTGTATCTAGGTCTGGTCGTTCTGCGGTCCTAGTGCATTGAATATTTTATGCACGTGCTTCATTACTAGGACGCTCGTCTTCTGGATAAATCTCTTCTGGAGTCTTTAAGTTTTCTAGATAAATCTCTTCTAGAGATTTCACGTTTGACTGACCAGTTTTTCTAGCCTTTCTTTTAGGTGTACTTATATCATTTGTAGGTCCTTTACGCTTCTGGCGTGTGGGTGCATTTATACTTGATTTACTTGGGACCTCAACCCTTTGGGGTGCATTTACTGCAGGTATCTTCGATTTAGTTACACCTCTATGGTCAGTGAACGCGTCTGGCAGATTGTTTGCTAAATTTTTTAAGTTAATGATCTTCTGAACTTCTAGTTCAGATTGACCAGTGTATGGATCTAGATACTGAAGATTACTTATGTTCCACGTAAGCTCCCGGCATTTATTTAATTTTGAATACGGATCTCCCCCTAATGTCGGGAAGTGATCTTCATCGAACGTGCAGTCAGCGAACCGGACCGTTAATTGATCCCCAGGCAAAGGTTCTAGGTATTTCAGGATGGATGGAGAGTCAAATCCAATGTAAATGCCTAGCTTCATTTGTGGGCCCATAGAGGTACGCTTCGGTAATATTATCGGAACATACACCGCACATCCAAAAATATGCAGATGGGAAATGCTTGGTTCTTTCCCATGCACTAGCTGTAGGGGGAAATGATCATTATATGCAGTGGAACAGATTTGTATCAGGTATGATGCATGTAGTACTGTATGCCCCCAACATGAAGTGGGTAATTTAGAGTTCATAAGTAATGGTCTAGCGATAAGTTTGATACGTTTAATTAGCGCTTCAGCAAGACCATTTTGGGTGTGGACGTAGGGGATCGAATGCTCCACTTTAATTCCCAAAGCCATACAGTAATCTGTAAAGGCTTTTGAGGTAAACTCAGTAGCATTATCCATGCAAATAGATTTTATTGGATAATCTGGGAACTGAGCTCGAAACTCGATAGTTTTCGCAATGAGCTTTGCAAAAGCTTAATTGTGGGTAGACAACAAACAAGCATATGTCCACCTAGTGGAGGCATCAATTAGGACCATGAAATACCGAAGTGGTCCTGATGCTGGATGAATCGGTCCACAAATGTCTCCCTGAATCCGTTCAAGGAAAATCGGAGACTCTAGTCCCATCTTGGTGCGCGACGGTCGCACTATTAATTTACCCTTAGAATATGCATCACATATAAATTCATCAACATGAGGGATTCTATTAATCGTAATATTATGACCAATGGAATTAGATAGAATCCTACGTATCATAGTTTGTCCTGGATGACCTAACTGCTGATGCCATAATTTAAAAGAGTTTAGGTCGTGAAATTTCATACTCACGGTTAGCTGGAGATTGGACGGCCGGATGTAGGAATAGTACAATCTGGAAGAGAAGGAGGGAAGTTTTTCAATAACTTGTTTACGGTTATCTCGAGTAATAGTCATCAAAAGGTATTCATTATTATGCTCAGTTTCAGTTTCAATGTGATATCCATTAGATCTTATATCTTTAAAACTGAGAAGGGTACGCTTAGATTGTGGAAAGAATAAAGTATTATCAATTATGAGTTCGGTACCCTTGGGGAGGACGATGGAAGCTCTTCCGGAACCCACTATCATAATATTATCATTGGCTATCGTAGTTACACTCCCCTTTCTTTCTACCAAGTTATGAAAATACTTCTTATCTCTTAAGATTGTGTGTGTGGTGGCGCTATCTACCAAACATAAATCACAATTTGTATCCATCATGCCAGAGGAAAAAACTCAAACCTAATAGTTGATATGTTTACAAGCCGTGTATAAGAATAGCAATATCCAAATAAATTTAACGGATAACATATACTGAGGTAAACACATCAAAGCTAAATCATAAATGTCATATCAACCATGAAAATAAAATATCCGAAAGACAGGATCCAAAAATAAATGGTCTTAGCCAAAATAAAGTACTAAAATGATCAAATACTCAAATTACTCATTGTCTCCAAAGTCTTTGAGCTCCAAGCCCAAGAGATCATCGTTGTCATGGTCGAATTCTGCTTCAGGCAGGCTGGCATGGTGAGATTCGACTTTAGGGGTCTTTCCCTTGTCGTCCTTCTGCTGCTTTTGATAAGCCTCAACCGAATGTTTGGGAGTACGACACGTGCGAGACCAATGGCCTTTGCATCCGCATCTATAGCAGGACTGCTCAACCTTATCTTGAGTGCCAGATTTTTTAGGAGCGTGATTCGTGTTAAGTGCAGTCTTTCCACAAGTCTGGGCTTGATTGTCTTTCGAGGTACCTGGACCACCGAATTTACTACGACCTCGGACTTTGCTACGAGTTCATTTACTTCCTCCCCCCCTTCCACGCTTGCGACCACTTGTACTGCCTTGAGCTATAGCATATGCTTCAGACACTGCTTGTGAGCCCACCGGTCTCGAGTTATGATTTTTTATAAGGAGTTGGTTGTGCTTTTCTGCTACCAAAAGTGCAGAAATTAGCCAAGAGTGTACAGTGTAGTTCTTAGCCCTATACTACTGCTGGAGTAGAAGGTTGCTAACGTGAAAAGTTGATAGAGTCTTCTGGATCAACTCGGCTTCAGTTATAGCTCGCTTGCATAGCTTTAATTGAGATACAATACGATGTAGGGTTAAGTTGTACTCTGTCACAGACTTAGAGTCCTGGAAATGGAGGTTCAACCAATCGTATTGTGCCTGAGGGAGGAGTATATCATTTTGTTGTTGGAAATGGTCCTTCAGGGACTTCCACAACGTTCAGGTGTCTTTCTCAGTGAGATATTCATTTTTCAGGTCCTGATTAAGATGATGTCTAAGGAAGGAAAAACAATGTTTTTGCCTTCTGGGCGTCAGTTGATTCCGAATCATCGACAATAGCCCCACTTAACTCATTTGAGACTAGATGGATCTCAACATCTAGCACCCATGTCAGGTAATTACTACCATCAAGAGCAAGCTCAGCGAATTCTCTTTTGGTAATATCAGACATTATTCACTACTTTTTTTAAAGTGACATGGTGAGTATTGTGACCAATTTATTGACAACGGAGAAATAAGGATTTATTTGATCACTCTCGAGCACATAGAAGTAAAAATTGAGCGCCGTCTACCCAAGACACAATTTACGGTCCAACAAGTACTGGGCGCCACCTACCCAGACAATATATGCAGACTATAAAATGGGGACTATGTGCAAAAGTCATAATGCATGAAAGATAATTAAATCATAAAAACATTCGTATATAATAATTAAGTACATAATATAATAAATTTATTAAGAACTAATATTAAAATTAATTTCAAAAAATTTCTAGCTTAATTAATATGCAAAAAATTATTACTTTTTAATTTTCAAGTATTTTTTGAAACTTGATAAATTAATTTGAGGGCACAAAAATACTAACAAAAATTATATGAGGCCCAAATAAATAATAAATTTCAATTGCCCAAGAATTAAAATTTTACAGCCTATAAAATAGAGCTTCAGGCCTAAATTAAATTTAAAAAAAATTGTTTGAATGTGGCCCAAATCGAGTTGGGCCACTAAGGCTCAAAAGGGGAAAGGCAGTACGGAATTGGCTGGGCGGAATGAGGGGCCGCGGCTGCAGGTGCGGGCGGCAAAAGGCATGCGGCAGCATCAAGCACGCGGCGGTGGCGCGGGAGGCTGTGCGCCGCTGCGTGGCGACGCGATCAACAGATGTCGTTGCCCGGCGGTGTGCGGCGCTCGGCCGCCGCTCGACGCACGGAGGAAGAGGGGTGGGCACGAGCGCACGGTGGAAGGCCGCGGCGGAGTGAAAGCTCTACGCCCGACGGCTTCGCACGGGGCGACATCGCTTGCGGTGGCATCAAGGTCGCGGCGGCTGCTGCACCGCGGTGGCCTTCGAGGCCTGCGGCGGTTTCTGGTGGGAAGAGAAACGGGGCTTGCGGCGGCGGCGTGGCTGTGGGTAGCGGCGGACGTGATTATTTTATTTTATTGAATTTTATTTCGTGATTATTTTACTATAGTAGTGTTAATAAAATTAATCAAAACTCCCCATTTTTGTTTAGTGTCTCATTAATCTATCTAAGACGCACAAATTAATTTGTCTGTTCCCCATGGATCGACCCCTTACTTACCACTACTATGAGTTAGTAGAGTAATCAATGGTTTATTTATTTTAATTTGGCGCACCTCGACAGCGTGACCCACTTGATCCTAATAAAAAAATGATATCGAATTTTTTTTATCCTACATTATTACCAGGAGTAAATTTGTTGACAGATAAAAGGTTGTGACGAGCACTCATTACATACAATAAATCAGTCAAAAGAAAATCATGGGATGGATAATGTAATATAGAAGTAACAGTATGAGTGATCCGGAGACTAATACCATCCGTGATGTGTACCTCATCAGTGCCATCATATTTCGAGTGTACAGAGGGGTTTGTTGAGCCTAGTTACTTGTGGGCATTAACCTCTTTTTGTGTCTACTTCTTCTTTGGCCCTTTCTCCTTATTCTCCCTTATTAAATCCTCTTTTTTTTTAGGCAGCCTAAAAAATTGGCCGACCAGGTGGAGGAAATGGAGAGGGATGCTCGACAGCATATGGAAATTGTTAGCCGCATTGCGAAGGAGAGGGATGATGCCAAAGAAGAGGCCAAGAAATTGGTGGTCAGCCTCCAAGATAAGGTAAAGGCTTACCAAGCGGGCGAGCAGCGGGCCCTCGACCTTCACGTTCAAGTTGCTCAAGAGCTCAAGGCAAAAGAGGCCGAAGTCGAGCAACTTAAGAAGCAGCTCGCCCTTGAGCGCCAACAGAAGGAGGTTGCCGAAAAATTTACCACCGAGGCTGAGGCCAAGGTTGCTGGCCTAGAAGAACAGCTCGCCGGCTCAATTTCACAAGAAGAGTTGGTGCCTAAGTTGGAGGCGAGCTCTATCCTTGGATTCGTGAGTGCCTATGCCGAGTACATTAGGGCAGTCAATGAGTTCAAGGTGCCACATATAGTGGAGGAGATTGGCAAAGAATTCACAATATTTCTCGAATGCAATCCTCCTACCCCAGACACTACTCTTCAAATCGGCGACCTGTCGAAATACGGGGTCAAGATAGACTTTCTTAACCCCAGGATTGTGATCACAAGTCCTCCAGAGGGTGAGGAAGAAGAGGTCGCCGAGGGCGAGCAAGAGGAGCTCGCAGAGGCTGAGGGTCCGAATGAGAGGACTCGGAAAGAGTGGGCTGATGCGGAAGGCCTGATTGCAGAGTTATTCGTCGACATCCCTCTGAATCTGAATGCAACAGGTACCCCCTTGATGACCTCCATGATGACAATCTTCCCGCACCGAGGGACAAGGGGCTTAGATTAGGTAGTTGTAGGTCGCTCGTACTTTTCCCTTTTCTTTTTGCAATTGTTGTTCGCTCCTTTATGGAGTCTTTTTGTAATCTTTTGGGCGACTTGCCTCTTCTTAATAGAATCTTATTTTGCTCAAATTTGTTCTTATATGCATTAATTGCTTTGCACTTGTATTCATGCTTTACAATCTTTATGCATATGTAGTTGGGCTTTGTTCTAAAGAACTTTGCCATTAAAAATGGAATTAGTGTCTTTTGCCTTAGGCTATGTTCATTTAAAAATGAACAGCCTTTAGATGGGCTTGATCATATAGCAGACTTGTACCTTGAGCTTGGATTTTCTCCTTTGAACGAACAATTTATGATTGATCTTGCTAAAAAATTACAAGTACGGATGACGATCTACTTTACAAACCTTTACAAATCAAGCTAACGTAGTTCAACTTCTATACATTTTGTCAAATAACCATTAACTTGTCAAAATATATAATTCACAAACCAAGTCAAAGTAGTTCGACCACTATACATTTTGTCAAACAAACTTTGGACTTGTTGAAAGATTAAAACTATATAAGTATAAACAAGTAATTGGTCAAAAGTAGCTCGACCAACTAAACTTGTTCGACTACCAATACTTAGTGAAATTTTCAAAAAATTAGACAAGTTTTTTGGCCTTATTTGCACACATGTAGCTTTAGCTCGCCCTCGTGTCATAGTAGTTCGCCCAGTATAAGAGCAACACTACCACTTCATTTAAGCAAAGTAGCTCGCCTATTGGAAGTATTTCTTCAAGTTAGCAGCATTCCAGGAGTATGTTGGGAAAATAGGGGTGCCCGGAAACTATTCGGGATGAAATTTAAATACGAATTTAAATATAATTATTACTAGCATGAATTAATCCTAATTAATTCAAATAATAATTCCAACAACAATTTTATCATCATGCATGTTGAATTAATTCACATAAAACCTATGGCGGAATAACTGGGAATTTATGTGATTACATACCTCTTGTAGATATGGTATTTGATAAACACGGGACAATCACGAACGTGCTACCAACCAAAAGACCTTCTCAAGTATTCCCCTTTCGCCTTGCTTGATCACCGGTGGGAAGTGCTTTCAAGCAATTAAAATAACCAAGGAAAAAGAAAAATAATTTTGCTCTTGATTTTTTCAACACATGGAAAATATATACTTGGGGATGAAATAAGCATCCCCTATTTATAAGAGCTGGTGGCCAAAAATTTGGGCTTGGAATAGGGTGAAGAAAATCTTTTCTTAGCCTCTAAGAAATCTTGATTATACTCCATATATTCTTTTCTCCATAATAAAATATTCTACAAAAATCCCAACCTCCACATTATATGGATATTTCGAAAATCTTAGGAATAAATCACAAGATTTGGATCTTCTTGAATATATGAGATAATCTTGTATTCCAAGAATACATATCTAGCATAATATATTTCCAAGAAAATTAACAAAATCTTTTCTTTCCTAATCTTCTAATTTTCGAAAAATACAAGAAAAATCAGCAATAATATTTTCTTTTATTTTAATCATCTTATTGTTATTGAGCTACTTAATGGGCTACTTGAGGGGCCTTTAGGAGAATTAATATTGGACCTCCAATGGGCTTCTGAATTTCAATATTGAGCCCCAATATAATACAACCCATTAATATTAATCAGTACCACTAATAAATTAATATTGCACTATCCATCTTAATCCATAATACGATAATATGGGCTTCCGGTTATTATTTCCCGCGTTTAAGATTATTTAGTCCATTAATTAATTGAGCTTCTGAATAACTCTAAATTAATTAATTTCTTTCACCTTGGAGTAAAGTCAGCTCAACATTATTATCCGTACCGAAGAAACTAATTCTTCACTTGCAAGATTTGGTACGATAAAACTTCTGAGCCCACCAAGGGGACAAATCACACGAGCCGTACTCGCACGCGTTTCTCCGTATTAAACCTTAGCAATCATCGTATGATTAATATTACTGCCCAAAGCACAAGGTTCGAAGTCACGATGATTCTCACCCAACATGAATCAAAGCAGTAACCATTAAACACACACGGTCCTATTTGAATAATTCTTGTTGGGAAAATAAGGGTGCCCGAAAACTATTCGGGATGAAATTTAAATACGAATTATTACTAGCATGAATTAATCATAATTAATTCAAATAATAATTCCAACAAAATTTTTATCATGATGCATGTTGAATTAATTCACATAAAACCTATGGCGGAATAACTAGGAATTTATGTGAGTATGTACCTCTTGTAGATATGACCTTTGATAAACACGGGACAATCACGAATGTGCTACCAACCAAAAGACCTTCTCAAGTATTTCCCTTTCGTCTTGCTTGATTACCGGTGGGAAGTGCTTTCAAGCAATTAAAATAACCAAGGAAAAAGAAAAAGACGTAGATTCATGGCAAACCGCAATGAAAGTCGAGATGGGTTCGATGGATCATAATCAAGTGTGGGAGTTGGTCGAACCACCCAGTGGGGTAAAACCCATTAGATGCAAGTGGGTATACAAGAGGAAAAGAGGACCGGACGGAAGGGTTGAGACCTTCAAGGCAAGACTAGTGGCAAAAGGGTACACTTAGAAAGAAGGGATCGATTATGAGAAAACCTCTTCGCCTGTAGCTATGCTTAAGTCCATCCGTATTCTCTTGTTGATCACTACGCACCTAGATTACGAGATCTGGCAAATGGATGTCAAGATGACTTTCCTTAACGGAAGTCTTGACGGGTTAGATATCTATATGCAACAACCTATAGATTTTATTGAAAAAGGCCAAGAGAATCTCGTATGCAAGCTCAAGAGATCCATTTATGGACTTAAGCAAGCATCGCATACTTGGAACCAGTGTTTTGATCAAGTGATTAAGTCTTATGGGTTTGATCAAAACGAGTTTGAGAGTTGTGTGTATAAAAAGTGTGACGAAACTGTAGTGGTATTCTTAGTATTATACGTAGACGATATTCTGCTCATTGGAAATAATGTAAAGGTATTGTCAGATGTAAATGTATGGCTGTCAAAATAATTTGATATGAAGGACTTAGGGGAAGCCGGTCACATCCTTGGGATCAAGATCACTTGCGATCGCAAGAAAATGATGTTGGGCATATCGCAAGCTTCATACATTGACCATGTTTTGAAGTTTTTCAGCATGCAAGATTCCAAGAAAGGTTTTGTACTTTTTAGGTACAGAATCCATCTATCGAAAGAAATGAGCCCTAAGACGCAAGCAGAGATAGATTACATGAAAGGCGTTCCGTACGCTTCGGCCGTTGGAAGCCTTATGTATGCAATGTTGTGTACGAGATATCAAAGTAATCCCGGGAAAGACCATTGAGCAACACACGGTCCTATTTAAGTGACGGAGATTAAGAAATCAATAACCACTGAGGTCTAATTCTTCACATTTCATAACAGAAGAATTTATCCTCGTTGTAGGTCCTCTTCAACACATACTAAATATGCTAGTGCAATCTCTTGGTCAAGACAGGTCAATCTGAGAATTACACATCGACCTTTCACGGCAGATTGTTTAATTCCACCTGGGTCGTGAATTTGTACGTTTAGTTACGAGGAGAACTGTTAATGTGATCTTCTGTGATCTGGTATCACCACATTAACTACAATGTAACACGTACTATATATATTGAACGGTTTGCAATAAATATTTAACATTCGTTCATATTCAAAGCAAATACGATAAAAGATTTATTATCATAAATAAGTGTTTAATACATGAGTTATACAAAGTAAAAGCATACTTTCACGTATAACTCCAACAGAGTATTGGGCCGAGTTGCCATCCAGGTCTTTAATGTCATATGCACCATTGGGTAACTTGTCTGTTACCTTGTATGGGCCATCCCAAGTCGGTCCAAATATACCTGGAGATGGAGCGAGCTTCTTTCTCAAAACAAGATCGCCAGTTTCAAATCTTTTAACTTGACCTGGGAATAGTAATAACGCTCTGCCCTCTGCTTATATGTTGCATTTATTAGCTCGGTAGTGATTCTTTTTTCTTCGAGCAAGTCTAGCTCTATTGATAAGGCAGAGTTGTTTGCCACTTCTTCAAAGTTGGCAGTTCTTAGAGTCTTGGTCTTTAATTCAACTGGGAAGGTCCAATGATATCCATTCCCCATCATGCAAACAGCCAAGAACTGAAAATCGAAACGAGCTCTTGAGCAGGTGTGTGGATGCTTGGGGCAAAGATTTGATAACGGTGACAAGCTCTGGCCATCTGGATTGTATCTTTTTGCAAGGTCGGTCAGTAATAGACTTGTCTTACTATTTTGTAGGCTAAAGCTTGCCCCCAACATGATTTCCACAAACTCCTGAGTGTATGTCCTTCAATGTAGCTCTCCCTTGCCCCCTAGACAAACACTTGAGTAGCGGGGCTGAAAAGCCTCTTTTATAAAGTTGCTCGTCTACCAGGGTGTATCTCGCTGCTTGTTTTGTTACTTTTGCAGCTTCAAAAGGGTTGCTTGACAGTTCCCCGTCTTTCAAGTATTTGGCTAAAGGAGTTCGTCAATCATCATCTTCTGATTATTCAACTACCTGGTTGACCTCGTAATCTGCCGTTGTAGGTTGGGTTTTTCTAGTGATGATGATGTCTGTTAAATCTGCTGGTCCGTCACTTGTTGCTAGTCAAGCTAGGGCATCAGCTTGCGTGTTGCTCACCCGAGGTATTTGTTGAATGTATACTTGATCTAGCATCGATATCAGGTGAGCAACAATTTGTTGATATTCCATCATGTGTTTGTCTTTTGCCTCGTATTCACCTCGTACTTGATTTACGATAAGTTGAGAATCTCCGAATTTTTGGAATCGTCTGACTCCGACAACAAGTGATAAGTGGAGACCTGCAATGAGGGCCTCATATTCGGCCTCATTGTTGGTAGCCATGAATTCGAATCTGACTTTCGAGGTGAATACTTGTTGGTCGGGGCTGATAAGAACTACTCCTGCCCACGAGGCCATATTTGTTGATGAACCATCCACATAAAGATGACAGGGGTGATCTAGTCCTCTCATCGGATCTTGGGGAAAGGTTAACTCGACTATAAAGTCGGCTAATGCCTGACCCTTGATCGCTGTTCGAGGTGCATAGGTCACTCCAAACTGGCTAATCTCTATGGACCACTTTAGCAGGCGGCCAGCTGTGTCGGATCGATGTAATATCTGCCTGAGTGGGAAATTTGTTAGCACTTCGACTTGATGATCGAAAAAGTACGGTCTTAACTTTCTAACTCTCATGACCAGAGCATATGCCAGTTTTTCAGTGGGTGAATATTTCACCTCGGCCTCGTGTAGAGCCTGGCTGACATAGTAGATGGGCAGATGGAATTTTCCCTCCTCCCATACTAAAATTGAACTGATTGCTACCTCAGACGCTGCCAAGTACAAGTACAGCTTTTCCCCTGGATGTGTTTTGATAGAATTTTTACGTCTCCCAGGTAGTCCTTCAGTTGTTCAAATGTTTTTTGGCAGTTCTCGTCCACATAAAGTTGTCTTTCTTAATGGACTAGAAGAATGGACGACATTTGTCTCCTGATCGGGATATGAATCTGTTCAAAGTAGCTAGGCACCTCTTTGACCTAGCGAGGGGGTTCCATATCCAAGATAGCTTTAACTTTTACTGGGTTAGTTTTAATCCCCCGTTTACCGACCAGATGGCCCAGGAACTTCCCCGAATGTACCCCGAAGCTGTTTTTCTTCGGATTTAATTTCATGTTATATTTTCGGAGAATGTCAAACACTTGGGAGAGATGCTGGAGGTGATCTTCTTTCCGGGTACTTTTCACGACTATATCGTCGACATATACTTCCACCGTCACTCCAATGTGCTCGTCAAACATCTTGTTCACGAGTCTCTGGTAAGTTGCCCCTGCATTGATTAGTCCGAACGATATTCTCTTCCAACAAAGCAAGTTTTTATTTATGTAGAAGGTCGTATCTTCCTGATCGTTAGGGTGCATCGGGATCTGGTGGTAACCGACAAAAACATCCATAAATGTGAACATTTTGTGCCCGACTGTGCTGTCCACCAGTTGATCAATGTGCTGAAGTGGAAAGTTATCCTTCGGGCATGCTGCATTTAGATCAGTAAAATTTATGCATAGCCTCCAAGTCCCATTTGGCTTCCGCACCAATACTGGATTTGCCATCCATTGAGGACACAATGCCTGCCGGATTAAGTCATTGTCCAGCAGCTTTTTAACCTCCTCATTGAGGGCTTGATACTTATCCGGCCCGTACTTTCGTCTTTTCTAATGGATAGGTCTTCAGGCTGGATTAATATTTAGCCTGTGACAGGCATCCTTTGGGTCGATCCCCACCATGTCTGCATGCGACCATGCGAAGACATCAAGGTTGGCTTTGAGGAACTCAGCCATCCGGGTCCTATAAGGCTTAGGGAGCTCGGGCCCGATGTAAAGTTCGAGATCATCACGGTTAGGATTAACTTTGAGGGCTTCAAGTTCTTCAACTAGAGTTGCTCGCCGTTTTTGTCCCTTCCACCGTGGATCAATGATTGGTCCCTCGGGATTCAGTTCATCCTCAATGTCCATCGAGTCAATACCCAGGCGGGGGTCGAAATTGACTTCTGGACTTGGGTCAATACTGTCCGCCGGATTTGGGCCCTCCAAACTAGCATTTAAAGGTAGTTCGCCGACGGCCATAGATGACTCCGCCGCCGGCAAGAGTAGCTCGCCCCTAGGCAATAGTAGCTCGCCTATGGGCTGGAGCTGTTCGTCAACCTCCATTTGGTCATCCTGAGATTCCAAGATGTCATCAAGGACAGAGGGTTCCTGATGGAGATACAAATTGTATTTAATTATTTATTATTAGTATTTATATTTTATAGTTTTAGGGCTTTATTTAAGTTTTAATTAATTATTAGTGGGTCGGGCTTTTAGGGCTACGCCTAAAACCCTAGTTTATTTCTATTATAAATAGAAGCTATGTAAGTCGTTGTTATTCAGTTGATTATTGATATTAAAAATATTGGGTTTTATCCCTTTCCCGTGTTTTAATTTGTGTTATTCTAGTATTCATATCGAATCAATGGATTATCACTTTTAATCACGTTTGCGTCTATTCAGGTATTCTCAGAATCAATGGATTTACGTTGTATCGTGCTTCTGCTGCATCAGTTGGCAATCAGAGTCATAACGATTCTGTGGATTATCAATGATGACACACGAGTATGATACGGAGGAGGAATTTAATTTCCTCTGGTCTCAATTAACAAACGTCGTCGATGGAATTTTTTATAGCTACCGTCAACGAGACAAATTCTCGGCTACCTTATCGCCACCACCATCTCCAATTTTAGCAGCCCTTATTGCCGCCAGCGCTCCACCGACCACCGCCTCAACGACTAACCAATTTCCGAACCAGTCCGATTTCCATCTAAATGTCCAGAGCACGGATAATGTCAATCCGCCATAATATATATTTCAGACCACCGACCGCCCACCCCACCAAACAGCGACAATTGAATCGAAGAGTCCGGGTAACGCGATGAAGGTCCCAGCCTTTCTCTCAATTCCCACTGCACACCGCACGATCATGATATACCACTGCCTCTCTGTCGTAGTCCGTCATCCCTCAAGCGCCGAATACTACCAGTTGACGATGTGGCCGTCTATATCTATGCCGCGCTTCTCAGATTTGAGACTACCTGTTGGTCCCAAAACGGTTATCCAGTGGAAGGCGTTTTATACTTAATTTTGAGAAAACTCCTTTTTAAATAAAGTGCTAGAATTGAAATGCAGAAATCTAAAGTGTAGAAAAGTAAATGACATCATTTTTATAGTGGTTCACACCAACTTGTCCTACGTCCACTCTCCCTTTGTCAAAAGGGGACTCTCTCTCCAACCAACTTACGAACTTCTGGAATTGCGAAGTACCAGCTCCTTCGTACACTTGCTTACCCCAACTTTTCTATATGATGAATAGGTTGAGTAAAGTTCCAACTGACAACTCCTAAAGAGTGTATATGTGTAAAAAGATAAAGATGAGTGGGTAGAGAGTTCGTGTGCTTTGTGCTCTTGCCCGACTCTTGTATAGAACTCATCCAAAATACTCTTATTTATAGTTGTGAGAATTAACTAGCCGTTGGAATGCTAGCAATTCAAACAACCATAATTGGAGGAATCTAATCAATCACAGATTGATTAGTTGATTGATTTAGTTGATCTTATTGATTGAATATTATGTAGCCAATCAGTCAATAATTCCTCCATCATTTGATTCTCCAGATTGCCTTATTCTCCATCATTGATCTCCAAAATATCCCCCTCTCCAGATTACTACGAAACCTCTAAGTGTGTGAACTAATCCATCACACTCGTCTGGTTAGGACTTGTCTGGTCTGGTCTTGTCTGGTCTATTCTGGGGTCATCTGGTCAGGTGACACTTCTGCTCTGGTTTGGACTCATCTGGTAGAGGTCTTCTGGTCGATTCCTCTGATCAGACTCCTCTGGTCGACTCATCTGATTAGACTCCTCTGGTCTGACTCTTCTGATCAGACTCCTCTGGTCTGACTCTTCTGATCAGACTCCTCTGGTCGACTCTAGTCTGGTCACCTCTCATCTGGTCTGCAAAAATTTCTTCCCCCTTAACCAAAAACCTATTCTAGACCTAGATTAATCTGTAGTTGACTAACAGGCTCAGCTAGTCCTATTACAAGTTCTTGTTTTAACATCTTCAAAATATCTAATCTATATCCCAACAATTTCCCCCTTTTTGATGATGTTAAAACTGGAAGAACTGAAATAAAACAAGACAAGAAAATTTAAAATATCTAAATAGAGGTTCAAGCAGGCTGGTTCAACTGATCTCCCCCCTCAAAATAAGCTCAGCTGATATTTGGGGCAAAACATCAGCTGGTCTTCTTGTGTATCTGCAGGCAATCAAGTTTTTGGTACCCTCCTGGGTCCAGGGGGTTAGCACAATATTTAGGAAGCCACAAGAATAAATCATCCCTTTTTGGATCAGGTAATCTTTTCTTTCTTCCATATAAGTCCAAAAAAACACACTCAACAAAAGAGCCTTTGACATGGTTATTTCTTCTACAGGGTCTTCTTTCTTATGAGTTTGTCCAGTAGAAGAAGTAACTTGTCTTAAAGCAACAGTCTTGAAATTGTTTTGATAAGGATAAGTTTTACTAGAACCATCAAAAGTTCCAGGTGGTCTGGCAGATGACTTGAAAGTCTTCTGCAGCTGAGTAGGAGTCAGCTGGTTCTGCCTCTTTTGAGAAGTTCCAGACTGTCTTCTACTCTGCTGGCCTGGCTGAGGTCTTTTATTCTGGGTGTAACCCTTCTTAAATTTCCTCTTCTGCCTTTTGGGTTTTTGAGTTTCAGTACTCATCTACCCATTAGGCTGAGTTGTCTGGTCAGCTGACCTCTTGCCTTTATCAATAAAATTTCTAGGCTGTTTTTCTTTCTGAACATGTGAAGATTCAGGTTTGGAATAACCAAGGCCTGTCTTATTATGCTCTCTTTGAGATGAGGCAGTTATGTGTGACACAAATTGTTTGCTGTAGTCAGCTGCTCCAGTCTCAACTTGAGCTTGTCCTCACTTTCTTTTACAATTTTGTTTTAATGGAAGAGTTCATCAAACTTAGCTTTAAGCAGATTATATTCATTATCTTTCTCAACATTTTCAACAACCAGCCTTTCTATTAGCTTAACTTGTTCAGTACACCAAGTTTTCAAGTCACTAGACTCTTCAACCAGTGTATGATCTTGTTCAGCTGGTAGATCAACTGGGTTGCCTAGACATTGTGAAAGCTTCTGATTTTCTGCTTTCAGCTTTGTGTTCTCATCTTCCAACTTTTGACAAAGTTGTACAGAAGATTGGAGATCTAATAACATTTTCTGCATATAAGACTTCTCTGATTGTCCAGAAAAGGAAGAAGTTGAAAAAGAAGAGGAAGTTCGATTACATACCTCATCTGTTACTAGACATATCTCTTCATTTGGTCCAAAATTAGATGATGAACCAGAAGTGGACACCTCTTCTTCCTCATCTGTGAAGCCTCTTTTGGAGTAACTCCTAGTATTTCTTTTACTGCTTCTCTTTGAGTCCATTTCTGCAGGAAATTGTTAGCACAACGAAAATTTGAGTTTTAAAACAAATTGGATCTGCCCTGGTGACCACCAAAAGCTTTTCAAAGCAGTGGTCTAGGACACACTGCTCTGATACCACTTGTTGGTCCCAAAAAGGTTATCTAGCGGAAGGCGTTTTATACTTAATTTTGAGAAAACCCCCTTTTAAATAAAGTGCTAGAATTGAAATGCAGAAATCTAAAGTGCAGAAAAGTAAATGACATCAGGATTTATAGTGGTTCGCACCAACTTGTCATACGTCCACTCTCCCTTTCTCAAAAGGGGACTCTCTATCCAACCAACTTACGAACTTCTGGAATTGCGAAGTACCAGCTCCTTCGTACACTTTCTTACTCCAACCTTTCTATATGATGAATAGGTTGAGTAAAGTTCCAACTGACAACTCCTAAAGAGTGTATATACGTGAAAGGACAAAGGTGAGTGAGTGGAGAGTTCATGTGCTTTGTGCTCTTGCCCGACTCTTGTATAGAACTCATCCAAAACACTCCTATTTATAGTTGTGAGAATTAACTAGCCGTTGGAATGCTAGCAATTCAAACAACCATAATTGGAGGAATCTAATCAATCACAGATTGATTAGTTGATTGATTTAGTTGACCTTATTGATTGAATATTATGTAGTCAATTAGTCAATAATTCCTCAATCATTTGATTCTCCAGATTGCCTTATTCTCAATCATTGGTCTCCAAAATCTCCCCGTCTCCAGATTACTACGAAACCTCTAAGTGGGTGAACTAATCCATCACACTTGTCTGGTTAGGACTTGTCTGGTCTAGAGTCATCTGGTCTGGTCTGGTCGGTTCTGTGGTCATCTGGTCAGGTGACACTTCTGCTCTGGTCTGGACTCATCTGGTAGAGGTCTTCTAGTCGATTCCTCTGATCAGACTCCTCTGGTCGACTCCTCTGATCAGACTCCTCTGGTCTGACTCTTCTGATCAGACTTCTCTGGTCTGACTCTTCTGATCAGACTCCTCTGGTCTAACTCTTCTGACCAGACTCCTCTGGCCGACTCTAGTCTGGTCACCTCATCTGCTCTGCACAAATTTCTTCCCCCTTAACCAAAGACCTATTCTAGACCTAGACTAATTTGTAGCTGACTAACAGGCTCAGCTAGTTCTATTACAAGTTCTTGTTTTAACATCTTCAAAACATCTAATCTATATCCCAACTCTACCTATTCAACGCGATAAGGAAGAATACGTAGCCCACGATTTCGACAATTGTTGTGGTGAAATAGAAAGTGATTGCGTGGTAGATACCCACGTTGTTGCCAAGGGCTTTAATTTGGTGATTGGGTCTAATTATATTAATGATGTTTATGGGCCACTGGAGGAAAAAGTTGACTGTATTGAGCTTGGTAAATTTAGTCCCAATTTCGGCTTTGATGGACATTTTTATTGAGATTTTGATTTTGGGTTTTACGATAATAACTATAATTATTTCATCAATAATTATTTTATTGGAGATTTTTCGAGACCGTCTTTTATCTATCGGCTCAAGACCTTGAGCCACATACGTTCTGCCGATTTTTTTGAGATCAAGTATCGTGCAGTGGTTATTACTTTTATTTTTCCTGGAGATGAGTGTGTGGTCGCTTTGATTATACAGTTGGAGATAAAGATTCATGCAGATTCAAGGATGAATCTTTTCGAAGAGGGAGAGAATGATGGAGATACAGATTGTATTTAATTATTTATTATTAGTATTTATATTTTATAGTTTTAGGGCTTTATTTGAGTTTTAATTAATTATTAGTGGGTCGGGCTTTTAGGGCTACGCCTAAAACCCTAGTTTATTTCTATTATAAATAGGAGCTATGTAAGTCGTTGTTATTCAGTTGAATATTGATATTAAAAATATTGGGTTTTATCCCTTTCCCGTATTTTAATTTGTGTTATTCCAGTATTCATATCGAATCAATGGATTATCACTTTTAATCACGTTTGCGTATATTCGGGTATTCTCGGAATCAACGGATTATGTTATATCGTGCTTCCGCTGCATCAGTTCGTCTATAGGATAACTGGTGGATGCTTCCATCATCGACATCTGTTTCTCATTTGGGTGCAATTGAAGGAGGCATTCTCGAGCTTTTTTTTTGTCTCCCTTCAACGACCCAGCTCTACATGCGGTAGGGAACTTAACACAATAATAATAGGTTGAAACTGCAGCTTTGAATTCATTTAAAAATGGTCGGCCGAGGACCCATTGTAGGTGGACTCTTAATATACGACCAAAAAATCCACCATTCTAGTTATATTCTTCTCGGGATCCTCGGTCGATACAAGTTGTACAGACAAACTAATTATCCTTAATGGGACTGTTACAGCATTTTCGAAGCCTAAGATTCGGTGGTTTAAATCTTCAATGTAGCTAGCATAGTCTCCCAGTTGGTCGAGCGTGTTTTTGAAGATGATATTGGTGTAGGCTCCAGTATCTACCAGTAAACGGTGTACTTTGGTCCCCATTATTTTTGCACAGATTACAAGAGAATCATTATGGGGGGTTACGATTCCGTCCAAATCCTTCTCGGTGAAGGTCAACTATGTTGTATGTAGAATGGATGGGTTGACCCCCATTTCTTGCACCTGAGCTACAGCACGCAGCTCAGTCTTCCTCTTTCTATTCGACATTGGAGGTCGCCCATCAGAGCAACCACCAACCGGCCCAGCTGGCTCCATCATCTGGATTTCGGGAATGGTCCTCCCGCAGGTTCTGGAGCAGGTCACCCAGAACGATTCCTTCGGGGGGCTTGTTCCGCTTCATCCTCCTCGGAATTGCCTTCCCTGAGTCTCTTGCCGGGCTGTCTTTTTACAAACTCGGACAACTTGCCCTCCTCGTAGAATCGTCATAACTGCTTTAGCAAGTCTCGACATTCACTTGTAAAGTGCCCCACACTCTGATGGTAAGCACAATACTTGTTTGGGTTTAATTTACTAGCGTCTTGGCGGATATTTCTCGGAGGGGTAAGTAGTTCCTTTTCCCGGATATTGTTGTACACCGCATCAATTGACATGGTGAGCACCTGGTTCAGCTTATCTTTCTGTTATGCCCCCCATTAAATTTTTTCATATTTTTGGGGGCTCGATACCCACCGCCACCGGGCTTCTTCGTGTTTTCTTTCTGATCACCTTTGTTTCCTATATCCTTCTGCAAAGCTTCATGCATTGAGACAAAAAATCCCGCCCGGTCGCAGAATTCAGCATAAGTTTTGGGGTACTTGAGATGTACTTCTTTCCAGAGGTCAGTGCCCTTTTTCAGTCCAGCCAGTATGGCCACAATCTTGGTATCCTCACTGACAGACTCCCCTTCTAACAAGACCTTGTCAAACCTTTCCAAATACGATCAGTCTGACTCATCATCAGCCTGTTTCATGTCCGATAATCGATGTCTTTGGGTTAGATAAGACCCGGCCGTGGAGAAATGGGATAAAAACTCTTTGCCCAATTGGGCGAATAAATGGACGGAAGCCGGTGGCAGGGCTGAAAACTATTTATGAACACGGTCTCCCAGAGTCAATGGAAAGTTCTGACATTGGGCAGCATCACTTGCCCCCATTAAAATAATGTAGTCAGAATACTTCATTAGATGTACTCGAGGATCCGTCGTTCCTTCATATTGTATGCTAGCAGGGAATTAAATCTTCTTCTGAATTGGGGCCTTCAGAACTATCGAAGATAAAGGAGAGAAAGGAAAGGTTGTTGCCCCGTAATCCCTTTGCAGGTCCAGCTGGCCCTACATGCTTTCAATGCCTTCCTCAGAGGCCCCCCCAGACTTGGAGGCTGTTCGGCGAACAATGGTGCGTGACCATCAATTTGTCGCAGTCCCTCACTCGGATGGGGGAATCTCATGAGCTGGCTTCCTGGGGTTTTTGCCCCATCTGGGCCCAGCCGGCCAAAGGCCGACCTACTCAGCATTTCATGCACTGACTGGCAAGCTGGAATATGCCCTGGTCTAGCTACATCAGCTCTAGACCGAGCATCATTCCTTCCTTGGTCTGGGCGACCTAGTTTGTCCAGCACGCTCTGGCGTGTAGTTCTATGGCTTGTTGCAGTAGGTCGACTTGGGGTAGACTCCCCATGGCTGGCTGGCTCGACGACCTGCTTTGCATTGCCCTTGGTTTTATGGGCTTGAGCACTGTCTGCTTCATTGGGGTGCTCGTCCCTGGCCTTCCCATGTACATGGGCCTCGTTCGGGGTAGGCCTCGCCCTGATATGAGAGGGTCCAGGTTGCCCCTACTGCTTTTGCAATGTTTGGAGCATTGCTATAGTGCGGGCAAGGTCGTTATGGGTTTTAACCAACACCTCTAATTCTGGAGGCATTACAGGATTTACTGCCGGCCTACTTCTCTCTGTTGGCCGTGCTGGAGTAGCACGCCTACCAGCTGAGGGACACCTGGTGGGTGAGCCCCTTATTGAATGGTGGGAGTGTTGGATCTCATGTGACCTAGACATTCTTGGTTTAAGGTTGGAGTGAATCTTCAAATGTTTAAATCTTCAAGTGAAGAACACCAAGAACTCTTTTGCTTGAATCTTCAAGGAAAATTCAAGAATTTCTTCAAATCTTCAAGTTTTAAACTTGAAGTTCTTGCTTAATCACACTTAATCGGAGGTTCGAACCCTCCTTCTAGAGCCAATTTGTTGATGATCGTTTCTAATCACATGGATTAGTGGCTGTTTTTAATCGTTAATTGGATCACCAAACAATAACGTGTGATTGATTACTACCATAAATAGTAAATACAATATATCGCGGTTAAGGAAATGTAAATACGAGTATTGATTTCGTATTTATTTCATAAGTGTGTGTAGACTTAGGTGTATGAGTGTGTGTAGGCAGAAGTTGGTTGTATTTATGAATTTGTGTTTACTTTATTAATTGAAAATCAAGATATTTGTACAAGTCCTCCAAGTAGGAGGTGACCTGACCTTTGCTCTCCTATGTGTGCATGCTTGACACATGGAGTGTTGACTTATTTGACCTTATCTAAGCTAATTTCTATCCTCTAAGTTGGATTAGCTCGTATTAAAGAGCAGTTCATCACTTTGGACTCGTCCTTGAGGAGTCACTAGCTTGATTATGTTGGTCGCTTTATATGCTACCCTGGTACTTTGGCTAAAGTAGCTCGCCGGGGTCTTTTTGTGGGCTTTGGTGATCTTCATCCAGGAGTAGCTCGCCTATGTGAAGTAGCTCGCCCAACTGGGGTAATCCTAGCTCGCGTTTCTGGAGTAGCTCGCTTATATATTCCAGTTTAGCCTTTTATATCTATTAGTTTAATTTAGTAATAGGGCGATACAGTGAGATTGCAATATGCAGAGTGCAAATGCTCTAATGCAAAATGCAATCCGTTAAAAAAAATATTATACGTTGGATCTAAGATCCAACGGTAATCAAAAGGTTTACTGACATCAGGAAGGACGAAAGTCTTACTGACCGTAGAAAAGCCCTACTAAGATATAACCTAAAACATACTTTTGAAGTTGAATTATCACAATTTATATAATATAATAATAAATATGAAAAATATAATAATAGTTTATATTTTATATGTATATCATATATGTTAAATATAATATATACTTTTAAAATTGATATTATATGTGGGCAGGGGCGGATGCAGGAATTATAGTAAGGGAGGGCACAAAATTATATGAAATAAAAAAAATTCTACAATTAATCTCAAAATTTAAATAGTAAAAACTCAATTCTTTTAATGCACAATAGGTTTTGCGTGAGACCGTTCACGATGAAACATATCAAATGATGTTTTACTATTTTAAGATGAGTGGGTTCTTCTTTGTGCTAATATGTAACTGAATCACCGTGAATCCATTTAACACAATAATTAATATATATTGTGTTTCTATTGAATAATGTGGTAAAAAATAATTATGTACGAACCGTAATATACAAATATAAATTACAAAAAAATTACACTGCACATACTCACTCGATCTCAATTTTACTTTCACATATGGAAGTTGCACATTTTTAAGAAAAAAATGGTGAATGTGAGTATGAGATTAGGGTTGAATAAAATAATGATAATTTTATGTTTTATTGACTTTTGTGAAATAGAGAGTTATTTCCTTTTTTAGGGTATGCAAATAATTATGGATGTTCAAATAAGACTTGTATGAAAGTAATCGTGAAACGGAGAGAATATTACTTAGCAAATTAAAAAGTAAATGAAATTTATAATATCTATATCTATATATACTACATTAAAAAGTGACTTATGATTGAGAAACATTTTTGGTCGACTATACCCCTCACCTATTTAGTTGTGTACATTTTCAGCCTTGAATTCTATAAGCCAACATTCTTGGCCGACTTTACCCCTCACCTATTTTAGTTTTGTACATTTTTAGCCTTGAATTCTATAAGTCGGCCGCTCAACTTCTCCCTACTCCCCATCCCCATCCCCATCCCCATCCCCATCCCCATACCCATTATTTAAAAGTAACTTCACATAATTATTTCCCTCAACTCTCACCATTCATCTCCTCCACCAAATGCTTGGCTATCGCCTCCGTTTTCCTCTACTTCTCTGGTCACCGTTTCGGACCGTAATTCTGCACCATGCCGATGTATCTGTCACCACCCGTCATGGCTAACCGTATATAAGAAATCCGTTAAATTAGAGTTTATATATTTTTTCTCATTACATCTTCCCCAGTCCCGGCGACTTTAAACCCTCTATTGGAGTCAACTGCTAAGTTTACCCTTCAACTTTTATCATTTCCTTTTCAAAATTAATGAAATTTGTTCCTTTATTTGAATTATTTCCTGGTTTTGCATAAAGTTGTAGGAGCAAGAGTTTTCTTATTTATACCTACGGCTTGAGGCAAGTGGATCATCCTTGCAAAATTAGTGAAGCACGGCGTGTCAGCGCCTCTAAACCTCTAACAGCAATCTGGTATATTTAGCCTATAACTTTTTTTTCCCTTGAGAAGTCAGTGATATATGAACCTTTGTTTGAATCTGGTTATATTATTTTGTTCGTTGTTGTTTCATATGTTTACTTAGACATGATATATGTTTGAGGGGTAAGCGGGGGATTGTGTCAATTTGATGGATTTGGTGAATAAGGCTTTAATTAGAAACAGAGCAGATTATTTTTCTGTATCAGTAATTAGTCACATAGTTAGAAATGATATATGAGTTGGAAAAAGTTCTCCACTGTTGTATTTACTATGGAATAGGAAACTGAAATCTATTTATTTTAAATCGATCATAATGTTAGATTTTTTTGCTTACATTTTCTTTAAAATATTATCTAACTATGGCTTGAGTTCTTTTGGATATTCAATTGATATAATTTGAGACTCAATTTAGGCTAATGATAAGATTTGTCTTTGCAAATTCGTCTCACTTGCTCCACTACCGCTGAATCCTCAACTATTTCCCAATTTTCTGCTAAGATAATATATATGTCGTGTGTTGCTATATAGAATATAGCCAAGAGTGAAAAAAGAGTTGTCTTGTTGTTTAAACCAATAATTTTCCCAAGTTTACAGTATTTTCTTATTTTATTTTTGTGATTTTGATTAGAGTGCCGGTTCAGCCGGCTGTGCTTTGTGAATGGTGGAATTGCTTTTATGTATAATGTCATAATAAAATAATAATAATAATAATGTAATGCGTGTAATTGTGGAATTGTTGAAAGAATTCTTCATGATAGTGTAGTTGTACTTAATTTAATCTGTAAATTTAAATGTCCCTTTTGTTATTTAAAATATCAGCGAAGAAGATGAGCTTGACTTATTTTGCATGACAAGTTTTAAGTATGACTCTCTGTTGCTCTTCCACTAGCTTTTAGGAATTTACTTTTACTTTAAATATAAGAAATGATGTATGTTGCTTTAATTTAGCTCTGTACATGGTTTTCTATTTTGGAATTCGCAAGTACTTCTCTTTGTTGTACGTAAGCTTTGCATTTAGGCGACTCCTATTGCCAAGATTGATTTCATATTTGATGAGTTGTGTGTTGGATGTGTGTGAAGGTTCATCCAATGTGACAGAAAAGGATAAAAAATCGATTACTTCTAGAGTCTGTTTCTGATTAGTAAGACAATTTGAGGGTCACTTTGGAATTAATAGAACATTTTGCTTATTTTATATATTGTTGAGGGACATTATGTCTCTTTTAAATGTAGTTCTGCAAATAAATACAACTGAGTTATTCAAATTGAAATTAACTGTTTGGTGTATAGCATTTCAATGATACTGGTTAAAATTCCTTAAATTTATTTTAAGTGCGAGTGATCGCCTCCATGTGTCTAGAGATTTCTACTTTATAAAATTGTAAATTGTTGTTGTGAAAATCCTCTGTGTGTTGTGTGTTGGATGTGGTTCCACACATCCTCTTGTGGCTATTTGTGTTTGGGAGTGTATAACTTGGCTAATTTGGAAAGGGAGGAACGAGAAAATTTTCAGAAATACAGAGTTCTCGGGCAAAAAGGTGGTGGAAGAGATGAAGATACAAACTTGGAGTTGGATCACGAACAAGGAGAAGCGATACCGAGATATTATTTTTTTAGACTGGCCTTCTAATCCTAGACTATCTATTGGAGTATAACTTAATTTTTGTTCTTTGGGTCTGAAACACTGTAGCAAAAAGAATGTGTAATTGGTATTACTTATAACAATGTAAATTATCATTCTTTTTGTGAAATAAAAGTTGGATTTACTTGAAAAAAAAAAACACATCCACCACCAACTCAACCTCACTTCGTTGCTAACTCCGCTGTAGTTCGACCACCAAATCTCTTCAATGTGGAATGTGAAGAGTAGGAATGTTTATGGTTTAAGTGATAGCACTAGCACTAGCAAAAACAATGATTTTTTATTGTTTTTTTTTACAATGCTTTTAAGCAAGGACCAAATTCCCTGTTAATGTACCATGGATCTTAGTCCCATTCTTTTGAAAATGAGAGTTTTTAAGGGAAAACCTATTAAATTGTGTGTAAGGTAAATTTGTCCTTGCATGATTTGAAGTTAATACCATCCAAAAGAATTCCGCCTCATTTGAAAGTCCGAACTTGTGAAATGGTGTGAAAATAAAGGTGGAGTTGCTTTCAGCCAGTATAGAACGATCTTTGTCCGGTGTGAGCCTTTTTTACTCTGATACCATGAAAGAATTTCGTCTCATCTAAAAGACTTAACTTGTAGAAGGGTGTGAAATTAATTCTTTTAATTATTTCTCGTACAATATGCATGGAAAGGTAGTTTTGATGGCGTTGTACATCAAATTGAAGTTTTGGCGATATGATATATATAACCTTGTGTAATACTATGTTGTTTGGAAAAATTGTGCATGTGTTGTTGAAATATTATAGCACATCACGTATATTGCATAAAGGTTACTTTGATTTACTACTAGATATTGATCAAAAACCTCCTTTAATTGGACCTAAAGATTAATATAACGTTTTATATATATACTCACAAACTAAAATATTCTCCTTAATTACTCGGCTTTGAATTTCACTATTAATATATAGTAGCTTTGGTATACATATTTTAACCACACAAATCATGATAAAATACTAAATGTTTTCCAGTATGAGAAATGATCTTCAAATCAATCAGTATACTATGAAAAAAATTCTATACAAGTATTAAAATAAATGTGAAAATATTGAAACAGTTAAAGACATAAAATAAGCTTTAAAATTAAAAAAAAAAATTTACTACCCCTTCTTAAAAACTATCAATATATTGTAGGATATTGCATAGTTATCCACTGACGTTGGATTTTCAATCGATCAACATTATTCAATCAATTACAAGGTGAGTAGATGCACAATGAAACTTGTGATAAGGTAATTGGAGTTTTGCTAAAACAACAACACAAATAAAACATGATAGTTCTTGAAAGAACTACTTTGAAAAATAGTTCTTGTCTATGTTCTCATGTGATATTCATACTTCCAGTTGTGTACTTCCAACTAGATTTATGTCATTTAGCTATTCACAAATAGTCATGCAAATTATTATACAGTTTAAAAAATATATATATACGTCGATCAGCTACTCTTGTGAATTTACCGACAACGTGCAACGCACGTGAGAGACAACTAGTCTATACAAAATTGCAATAAAACGTATACCCTTTCACCGAAAAGCAATAAATTTACAATTAAATATTAACAATTAGCATTATAAAAAACATATAAAATATAGGGGGAATTAATTTTTAGTGCATTGTGTGAGACACTATTATTGTTTAATACTACGAATTTTTTGAATTACTAATTTACTCAATTTGTATAGTGGTTTTATCTTTTTACCCTTCATTGTAGCCGGTTTTTTTTTTTTTTTTTGTTTAATATGGTAGTAGTTATTAATATTAATTGTTTGTAACGGTTATGCATTATGTTATGTTTTTTTTCTATATTTTTGTGGTTGATTAATTATGTGATCGTGTTTGTTGGCTTGTGATTATATATCTCATGAGTTTTATCTCTTTATTCTAATTCATCGTCAGCATTTTTTATAGTGTCACTTTGTGGAGGAATTAATAATGCATAAGACTTACCAAGTGGAGGACCCTTACCAAATCAACCTATATCTTCATATTTGTATAGGAGATTAACGTGAGAACAACCTTTGATTGAAAAGAAAGATTTACATGAGCAACTAGATTACCACGGAGAAGAGATATTTTTAATTTGTTCTTGTTTGTCTTTTTAGATATTTATTTTTTCACATATTTTATGTGTGGACAATTGTGTGTTCATAAGTAGAATTATTGTACATAGAGGATTTTTGTTTGTTTGGTAGGTGTTATGAATGACAAGATTGTTCTCAGTGTCAAATTTAGGGGAGAAACCATGTTGGTTGTTGTTGGTGCTTTCACGTTATATATGTGTGTTGAAATATTTATTATGTGCAATTTTTTTTAACAAAGTTGCTTTAATTTTTCACTGTTAAATGTTGTAAATGTTGCACATTGTTTTACGAAAACTGTTAACATTTTAACTTTGAAAAGGACAATTTTCATGCGAACCTTTGTCGAAGTTGAACATGTGAAGTTTTTAATTACTATTTATGCACATGTGCAACATATTCAGTATTGAATTATGCACATGAACTATTAAATAAAATCATGTACTTGCAAATATGTTTGTTTATGTAAATCATGTACTTGCACATAGTTTTATGAAAATTATTTATGTTTTAATTTTGTAAATGACTGCACGTATGTATTTTTTTTATGTAAATTATGTATGTGTACATGTGTATTGTTTATGTAAATATTGATATTCTAGGTTTTCTTATAAAAATAATGTGTTAATGAATCTTTGTAATCAATGTTGTTAGATTTTATCGTATAATTCAAATTTGGTAATTCTCATGGGTTGCTGATTTCGTGGCAAGTATTGTGGTCATTTATTGGATTTTTTTTTGGTTATTTAGTAATGGGTATATGAGTCTTTTTAGATCCATTTTTATAGTAATTACTAATCTAGAATTTTGATCAAAGGAATGAGTAATTGATGCTCTTATTTTGTACCTAAAAATAATCCCCCCGTATATTATATATTGCGTAAATAATTTTTTTATAATATTCATGGCATTAAAATACTCTTTCAGTAGACTTGAGAATCAAAATGAAATTGAGGAATCAGAACTGGGTGCAAATTTGGAATTTTTTTAGTATTAATTAATATTAAACAAAAATTTTAGCATGTACTTAAATGTATGGTGTGCATTTGGATTTTATACTCAATTTTGATTTCAATTTTGTTTTTTTTTCAAAATACACACTAACACGCCGAACTGTATTTTTTTTTTTTTGCAATTGAGGTATTACTGATTACTCTTAGGGTATTACTGATTACTTTTTGGGATATTACTTATTTCTATTTGGAGAATTTTCTCCAAAATCCAAGTACACACTAGAACTACTCAATATTAAATCTTTTAGTTAGATGCATTCACAAAATAATACAATTGAACACCACTATTTACAAGATAGTACAGTGTTCAAAAAATATATACTTATGTTCAACTTTTTTTTGTGCGTTTGTTCAATTATGCTGTACCAATTTGTAAAAAGTGGTTTGGAATTGTATTATCCTGCACTTAATCCTAGATAATTTATTATAATTAGCGCATATTTTATGCTCCCTCCGTCACCTCTGAATTTTCACACTTTCCTATTTGAAACGTCCCACAATAATTTTACACCCCAAATAAGAAAATAAAACACTCTCCCAATAACTATTTTATTTTAAAACTAGAGTGTACCCACGCAAATTTCGCATACTGAAAAAATATATTATTTTTATTTTCTGTAGACATTTAATATAAGAGTATTTTTGTCTAAAAAATTTCGAGGTATATACAATAAATTATGGGGTTTGTTTAGCTGTGGCCCCGTGCCCTTCACTAAACCCTATATGTATATTCTACAAACTAAATAATTAAAAAAAATCAAAATTCACATAAATTAATAACAATTATGGAATAATATTACTTAGACTAATACTTTAATAATAATCAATTTCCATTTCAATATTGAATAATTTATAAATTAATCAACATTATTAGTTATTGAGAGTATACGGTAAGAAATTAATTTATATAAGAAACAATACAAAATTTGAAATAAACTTTAACGTTACAAATACCTGTTCATCGATCAAAATGAGTTCCAAGTAGAACTTGTCTCTATTAAAATCATTAAAAAATATTGTCCAATTTTTTCAATCCTAACTTTAACGGTCAATTTTTTGCTCTCACTCTTGATATTAGAAATCAGAGAAAATTGAGGTGTCATACTCTTGAAATCTAAAATGAGATTTAAATTACAACAATTAAACCATCATAATTATTCAGATAAAAATATATGGTATAGTTAAATATATTATTTTTGCACATGAAGAATATTTAAACTGAACGATATAGAGCATAAATCAACAATCATTATTACATTCATATTGATATTTAAATCTAATCAAATTGTGAGCACTTAAAATGATGAATTTAATTATAAAATAAATATACTAATAACAATAGATATATAACTAACCAACAATTGATGAGAGAAATCTCAGCAAAAGAGTGGAACAAATGAAACTTTGATGTGAAAAAATGAAATACAATATGCTCTTATTTATAATAAAAAAAAATGCATGCAATATTATATCTTGTCCATAATAAGAATATATCACATAAGAATATTCTTTGGAATATATAACTATATACCTTTTATTTTAGGAAAAAATAATCGAACATTAATGTAATATATGGAGTAGTGTACAATTTATTCATATATAAATCATTTTACAGTACTTTTTAGTGAATAATTAATACTCTTTAGTATAAATAGTGTGTATCATTTACTTAACATACCCTTTCTACCCCTTAACTCATACTTTTTAGAGAAAATAATTTGTACTTACCAAAACTAACACACTTTAGTAAAAAACAACTAATACACTTTAATAAAATAACTCATACATTTTTCAAAGTAGTTAATGTATAAACCAATTTCACTCTATATTTTGCTAATATATGTGTGATGGGGTCCTTCTCATATTCGACACTGAGAAAAACATAAGTTTTTTTATCTTAAAATGATCTTGACATCTTTTTCTCGTCCTCTCAGTTTATTTAATTTTTCTTAATTAACTAAAATATTCAAAATAAAAAAATTGTTATTTATTAACAATAATTTTATCATGTTATGTCATTATTATTTATTTAGCTAAAATTCTTTAGTGACACATGACATATAAATAATGTTTAATGGCAATTATTAAATACTTTTAGCTAAAAAAATAATAATGATAAAATTACTGTCAACAAAAGTTATTTTTTTATTAGTGCAAATTTCTATCACAAGATAAATAGCAAAAACTTGAGTAAGAATGTCTCATTGTATGAGACAACACAAATTAATACACACCCCTGTTAAAGTGTAGATGTATCATCTCCAATTTATACATCATCTCACCGTCTCATGACATGAGATAATCTCACAAAGGGTCTACTCATTATTAATTATTACTCCCTCCGTCTCAATATTTTTTGCATACCAAAGATGGCACATATTATGAAAATTATGTTTTTGAGTTAAGTAATGATATATGAGCAAATATGTGTATATTATTGGGGGAGGATGATCGTAATTTAAATTGTCCTTCTCCCCCATTTGAATGGCACCCGGGGGCCGCGGAGTCTGCACCTCCACCTCCAAAAGTTACACAATCTATTACATTCATCAAACATTTTTTTCCGGTAAGTTCATCAAATTTAGCCCAACTAACTGTAATGTTTCAAGATTTTGAAACTTAACCCACACGTATATAATTAAATTTAGCCCAACTAACTGATAATGTTTCTAAATTTTGAAATTTAACCAACACGTATATAATTAAATTTTAAAAAAAAATCAAAAGTTCTATATTTAATTACAAACTGTTTGCAAAAGTTAGGTGCATTGATTACCGAAATCCTATGTTACACGGGTGCGGTGTGCAGGAGTGATACGACACGGGCGCGGGAATATGAAGTTTTTAAAAAAAATTAGGATACGATTCGGCAAGGATACGTCTCTTTAAAAAAAAGTATTGTTCTCAACTACATTGACCACTCCTTAATTGTCTAATATACCCTTAATTGTCCCACAACTCATTCCTTCTCCCTGCAGCTCGTCCCATCACGTCAATGTACAATTTCAGCATTCAAACTTCAAATTTCGATTAACCCAATATACAAAATCCTCCATTAACATTCTCACTCTGTTTCAATATAAAAATCCTCCCTCACCCAAAAGAAACACGTTCCCTTAAAATTTTCGAAGATTATGATCGTTTTCTCCATTTTAGTGAAGATTCGTCATATTCATTTGTTCTCAATGTTAAATATGAGCTCGAGTCTAAATTGATCGTGGTTAATGGCTCCTCCTCTTTTGCCAATTTTGCAGACCAAGTTAGGGGTACTTGGCCGAGGTCTTGATATTTGTTTAATTTTCGAAGAATGTCCTCCTAGTGGGAGTGTACAACTTGAATATTTCAATGATTCAATTCCCAATTATGATGTATGTCCATCTTTAGAGAAGAAACCTTTATTATCTCAGGATTGGGGGCATATACTTGATGGTGGAGTTGGGACGATTTTTAAAGGTGGTCCTGATGAATTTAAACGTCAGCTTATTTTGAACTCTACTTCTAAAGGTTTTAAGTTTTGGTTTAATAGAAATGAGCGTAATTACATAAATGTTGTTTGCAAGGAGGCTACCACAACTGCTTGTTTATGGTTTATAAAAGCCAAGGTTGATCGTATTACGGGATCGTTTGTTGTATGGAAATTGAATCTTGTTCACAATTGCCATTCTAATATGCTTTGTAATGAACATAAGAGGCTGACCCCTGCAGTTATTTCATCTTTTGTTGGTGATACGGTTAAGGCTAATCCCAATATGAATGGAATTGATCTTCTTAAAACTGTAAAACAATTTTATGGTGTAGATATTCCTTATTGGAAGGCTTGGCGCAACTTGTATTTTGCTAGGGTCCAAAGTTATGGTGATTTTCTTGATTCATACTCTCATTTAGGGCCCTATTCCAAAGCAATTGTACAACGAAATCCCGGTAGTGTTGTTGATTTGGAGAAAATTGTTTAACTAATTATTTTGAACGCATATTTGTTGCACTTAAGGCTTATATTGATGGTTTTACAAGTTGTCGTCCTATGTCATTCATCGATGGAACTTTCATGAAGGGACAAGCAAAAGGCACATTATTAACTGCTATTGCTAAGGATGGAAATAATGGTAATATTTGGTAAACATTCATTTTATAAAGACGTAATGTTTAGTTTACTTTTCCATACTCTTAACCAACACATATAATCTAATTTTTTTAAGGATTGTTTCCAGTAGCTTTTGCTCTAGTTTCCACAGAAAATACTGATAATTGGGTATGGTTTCTTGAAAAAATTTGTTCCATTATCATGCACAATAAAGAAGTGTTCTACTTATCCGATAGGAACGTTGGTCTTTTGTCCGCCTTCTCCAGTGTATTTGAAAACCTGTCCATTTTATTTGTTTGTACCACCTTGTTCTTAATCTAAAAGTACGATTTTCTACTTCAAAACAAAGGTCAAAGTTGGTAATAACCTTCAGGGAGTGTGCTTATGCCCCCAAAGTTCATTTATTTGATGCTAAACTTGAAGAATTCTTACAACTTGGTGGGGATCTTGCACGAGATTTTCTTTCTCAATTGCCATATGAAAGATGGGTCGTTTCACATTCTCCACACTCTACTCGTTATGGTGAAATGACGTCAAATGCAGCCGAATCATTTAATTCTTGGATTCGTCAATTTCGGGAGCTTCCTGTTATGCGTATGATAGATAGCATTATTTCAAACATTGATCATTTGTTTGTAGAACAGATATTTGAGAGTAAAGAATGGATGAGCTTGTTATGTCCTGTTAAGCAGTACACTTGGCTTGAATATGGTGAAATTAGCAAGATATGGAAGGTCAAGGAGTGTTCATCAAACAGTCAGTATAAAGTAGAGGCCACCCCATCGGTTACTGTTGATTTATCGTTGTCGGTTTGCACTTGCTATCAGTGGCAAGTTACTGGTTTCCCATGCTGTCATGCGGTAGCAGTTATTCGTAAACGGAACTCATCCATTTACCAACATATTGATGCTGAGTTTTTGGTTGAAAAATATGTTCAATTCTACCTTCAAAACATCTATCATGTATCACATACATAAATGCTAGAGGTTGCTCCACTATGCGAAGAAGATGTTATTCTACCTCCTAATTTGAAGCGTCCAGCTGGTAGACATAAGAAACGAAGAACACTGTCTAGCGGAGAGTCCATCAAAAGCAAAAAAAATTATTGTGTGCTTTGTGAGAAGATGCCTCTCCACAAAAGTGAAACATTCACTGCATGCATATACATATATATTAGCCATCACTGTTCCCCTAATTACCATAGCAAAGAATTTAGCACTATTGCAATGCAAATCATAACAAAATTTGCAATGAACAAAGTTGGAAGTGTGATTTGGTATGTTTGTTGCATCCTATGCTGTGCTGTTAGACTTTGAATTTCACAAAAATCATCTCCTTCTATTGGTGCACACCAATTTCTTCAACCATATTCTTCACATCTATAGAATAACCTTCCCGGATTCCGACCAGTTTCCAAAACCTTGATCTTTGTACGTCGACCGCATTTGATACGGCCTGATTTTTTATACATAAGATACTTCTTCGATGATTGCAAATTGCTTGAGCTAGACATTTTGTATGGAAGAATTTCTTTATGGGATTGTTCTTGTATTTTTCTAAGACTGGTCGACAACATATATATGAGCAAATCCCCCAACGACTCTATTGTTAACGACTATTTTTGTGATTAGCATATAAGTTGTATATTGTGGACCGAGGTACAATACTATAAATTGTACATTTTTTAAAATGGTCCCTATATAATATGAAATCAATAATATACAATTTGTATTAAATTTGCACAATATGTTTCCTGTTAATGTTATGCCAGTGTTGTAAAAAATATTTAGGCAACATTATGGATAACATTACTGAATTTGCCCTTTCTCCTAACACTAACACTTTTGTTCTATGTTGTGTTTGATGTTGTGTTCGCAGGATGAAGACCTAGAATATTCTATGTCATGCGGCTGCGGTTATCAAGTGAGGAGATCAAATACATCATGAGCGGCTATTCTTAATCATGGAGTTAGTGGAGGAAATTGTTTCTAGGTCATTCCAAACTGATCTAGTAATTGTAACTTCCGGTGAATCCTAAATCTATAAATACCAGAAGATAGACGAAGGAAAAACCAAGGAAAACAAGCTAGGAAGTAGTAAACGAGAGCTACACTATCGAGTGTTCAAGTACATCTAGTGTAGAAGGGCAGTTACTATTATCTTTTGTGCTGGTCGAGCGCTGCAACGCTCCTATCAGTATTGGGATCGAAAATAGACTAGATTAGGGTATGAGTGTGATCAGTTTTCTAGTCATCATAGATCTGTTTAGGCGGTGTGTTTACACCTTACCCTCACTTTGAGATCTTATGTTAGGTCTTTGTTTGTATCACTACATGGTTATAGTGAAGCTTTTCGCCATGAGGCATCATAGACTTTATTTAAGTCTATGATAAATTTTGAATTCCGTTTGCAAGGTGTTTAAGTCTTCCGCTGCTTTGAACTACATAGATCTGTTCATAACTATTCGTAACCGTCTTGTGTTGTCGCGCATGTTGTCATCATTTTAGTTAACACGACTCTGAAAAATACCACACACACTCACAGTTGGTATCAGAGCAATCTGATATCAATAGCACTTCGGATTTACAGTTGGTATCAGAGCCAAAAACTTAGTCTTTTAAGTTTAGATCCTGTTGTCTTGTGTGTATTTTTATTGCAATGGAATATCCCCTTACTCCTACACTTAAGCCTCCTGTTTTAGATGGAACATATTATGCGTATTGGAAGCCTAAAATGCATATGTACATCAAGTCCATTGATGAACGCGCATGGAGGAGTATTTTGTCTGGTTGGACTCAACAGAGGACACCAGCTGATGAGGACAATGAGGCCCGGGTCAAGAGGGAACTAGACTGGATAAATGAAGAAATTCAATTGGCTAGTTACAACTCGAAGGCCTTGAATGCTATTTTCACAGCAACTGATGTTTCCATGTTCAAACTAATCTCAACTTGCATTTCTGCAAAGGATGCTTGGGAAAGATTACAAGAACACTGTGAGGGATCCGATAGTGTTCGAAGGACCAAACTTCGAATGCTTGGGACGAAGTTTGAGAACATGAGAATGAAAGAAGATGAAACAATCTCATCCTACAATTAAAGGATCAGTGAGATTGCAAATGAAGCTCATGCTCTTGGAGATCCTATCTCCAACACCAGGTTAGTACACAAAATTCTTAGAACCGTTTCTAAAAGATTTGATTCTAAGATATGTGCTATTGAGGAAGCTAAAGATACTGATACCAGGTCTCAAAATGAACTTGTAAGTATCCTAAAAACCTATGAATTGAATATAACACAAGCTGAAAATTCAAAAGATGATAAAAATTTTGTTATGTTCAAAGGTAATACTTCTTCTAATTCTGAAAAGACTACTTATATTACTGAAATTGAATCTAATAATGATGATGATGATGTCAGTTTGTGTCAAGTTAACATTAATCACTATGTACGGTTAAGTCATATTTGCTTACCCATTAAATAATATAAAATCGAATATTTGCTTACCGCTTCTCTAAGATGATATTACATAAAATATTTCGACATGGTCACAGGGGGCGACAGTGAAACTTGAAGTGGAAAATGACCGAATTAGTTGGGGAAGATGATTGAGGCGTGATGGGTGGAGTGCGGAAGGGGATCTTCTTCGTTTTTAGTGACTGCATCCTTCAAAGTGCCAGTGTCAACGTCTTATAGAACTCCTCAGGAAGGGGACCAGGCCGATGCAGGGGGACGTGCTTTGGTACCGGAACATCAATTTCACATTCATAATCATCAGGAACATCCCATGGATTCCATTCTGCACTCAACATTGCAAAGATTACATACGCACTATTAGAACTTCAATAAAATCTATATATATATAAAAATAGAAGTGAGGAGAGAGAAAAAAATTATTATTTTTGGAGCAAGTGAAGTCCACTTGCTTTGTAGTGCAATGGTGAGTCTCACTCTCCATCAAAGAGAGTGGATTAACTTTACCATTTTTTTTTTTGCACAAATAATTTCAAAATTCTTTAAGTTTTTAATTTTAAATCTATTTTCAACACACTATATATCAAATAAATTATCTTTTGAACATTTTCAATTTAACATATATATTGCACATATAAAAAGAAAAACCATATTTAAAATATTTATTTTATTATTTTTAAAGTATTTTTGTATTACTTTAACTATATATGATGGATTGAATTTAAATAATTTTTATTTAGACTATATAAGTTTTGTTAAATACTAAAATCATTTTATGAAGTTTAGTATTTGTTGTGAATTTAATACATAATTAAAAATTGTATGATCAATTAAACAATTGTAATACTCACATAATATACGATATAATCTTTACACATTAATTGGTCTATGGATTAAATAAATTTAATTTAATTTTTTTATATGATTCATTATGTAATTTCACAGTTAAAATTTATAATATTCAATCTGTGCATCGCACGGGGGAAACACTGGTCAGCTTAAAGAAGATAACATGGCATAATGCTCGAAGATCATATGAAAGGGCAAGGCTACTGCTAGATAAAAGGAGGTAGTTTTAAAATAAAATTATTGAAAGCAAAGATGGAGAACAGTGCAAATAAAGAAGATTGAGTCAAGGTTTCAGAAATCTAGGACAAAGCTAGTTGCCTCTCCACGTTTATCGGTTTCAATAACATTTTAAACAGTGACAGAAAATCAGGTGGAGCATTTTTAAAATGTGGAAATGTTTCGCATATATAAGTCCTTTTCCTTTCCAAGAATAAAAATTAAGGACGATACTCTTTTGCTCCATGAAATACTTCAAAAAGAAAACGAGGGTTGAGATGGTCCGGTGATCATCTAATCTACAACAGATGCAGAACATAGGCAAGAGTTTTCTACTTCTACTTATGTTCAAAGTTTAAGCTATACTAATATAATTTGTCAAATTTCGGGCATTTGTATGTTAAGTCATATATACACTTCTGGGAACATAGGGTCACTGATGTGAATTAGTAATTCAGAAGAGAAAATGGTGTTGATGACGTGCATCTGATACATCAATTTTGCTTAGATCCCTCCAAAAGAAAAAAATGGAGAACCAACCTTTCTTATGCACGATTGCAATAATTAAAAACCTTGTCATCAAGATACATTCACAAAATTGAATACATAAAAATCAGCTCAACCATAATCTAGACCAAGTTAATTCAGATTAAAAGAACAAAGCTTGGCCAAGTTAAATTCATTGCATTTCTTCCTGATTTAAGATTTGAACTCTCACCCCAAACAAAAAATGTGAAGAATCTTTCTAATTTCCTATGCTACAGGCTACAGACTAATTAAGTTTCACCAGGTCGAAAATTAAAATTAGAATATAAATTTGCCAAAATAACAAAAGATGTACAGAATAAAAATGCAAAAAAAATTAACAATTAATTGAAATTATTTGCTCGTACCAATCATGTGGCCGATGAGTTTGAATCAACTCCTCGACCTGTCCACATCCGAGTCTTTTCTCAATTGCTTCCCAGTCCTCTTCCTCCTTGCATACATTGAGACGTTGGCGCGTGAAGCTCTCGACGGCTTTCCGATACCCGTGAAGATCAAGAATAACAGAAAAATCACACACAAGTTTTTATTTCAAATTATAATTTATAACTACACCAATTCTTGTATTTTTACATGCAATGCAATGCAAATCATTATTTACAAGGAAGGATCCATATAACTTTGATAAACCATTTGTGCACTCAAAAGATCCACAACGGCAGACCCAACAGATTTAAACACAGTGATCTCCTCCCCACTCTTCCTCCCATCTTTCTCCCCCTTAATCAACTCCACCAACTCCCCCACAATCTCATCCTTCCTCATCACACCCCTCTCAAACGCCCCCACCAATTCTCCGGCCTCCACCGCCGCCGCCTCACTGTCGATGAAAACTCTTCCCCTCCGCACCGCCTCGTCGTCGCACTCCCTCATCGATGGCGCGAACGACCCCACCAAATCCAGATGCGCCCCCGCCTTCAAATCCGCCCCCTTAACCAGAGGCATTTCCGAATTGGTAGCGCACGTTATAATATCACCCAGTTTCACAATCTCCTCCAAACATTCGTTACTCTCAATTGAAACCCCTTCCAGCCCTCCCTCGTCGTTCAATTGATCAACCAGAGCTCGTGCCTTTTCAATTGTTCTGTTCCAGATGATTACCCTCTTAATTGAAGGTCTGACGGTCAAATGGGCCTTGATCAAATGCGGAGCTAATTGGCCAGATCCGATCATCACGAGAGTCTTTGAATCTTCTCTCGATAAGTAGAGAGAAGCTAAAGCGGAGACGCAGGAAGTGCGGTAGAGGGTGAGGGCGGTGGCGTCCACGGTGGCCAGGGGTTGGCCGGTGACGGAACTGAAGAGCACAAAAATTGCGTGAACTCCGGGTAAGTTTAGGGTGGAGTTGTTGGGGTTGTGAGTGACGAGCTTGGTGCCGATGTATGGGAGGAGCGAGGAGGTGGACCAAGAGGGCATGAGGAGGAGAGATGAATTGGGGGGAATTTGGTGGGCGTGGCGGAGGGGGGATTGGACGGCGCCGGAGAGCAGCGGGAGGGTGGATTGGAGATGGAGGATGAGGGGTTTGTGGGCGACGAGGGAGTGGAGGGCGGCGGTGGAGATGAAGACCGGTGAGGTTGCGGCGGCGGAGGGGTGGACTTGGGCCATGAGGGAGAGATAGATAGATGATTATGGGGATGGGATGGGATGGGATGGGATTACCAAAATAAAAAGGGCGGTGCCTAATTGCCCAAGTGGAAATTGGAAAATGGTGTCGGGTCGGGTCAAGATGTAATACCACAAAGGCACACCGATCAGCACTTCTCGCGCGTTCGGTACGACGTCGAGGCCTATGATCCCCGTCGTCTCCTTCACTTTCGCCATCATCATCAGCGGCCGCGCCACCCGCCGGAGAAACATTTTTCCGCTCTTCTTTGAATTTCACCCTTTCCACTTTCCTTTCGACCACTCAGTTGGTTAACTCGGCCACTCCGAAGAAAATCATCGTCAACAGTTCTGTTTATCAAATGGGCTCAGCAGAGTTGGGCTCTATCTATGTTTCTGTTGAAGAATTTAATTGGGCTCAGCAGAGTTGGCTTGAGCGGTACCCCAGGTCGAGCGGTCTCGGCAAAATAAGCCCAAATCCGTCCTATTTCAGCCCAAGTCTATATATACCTCTTCCAAGCATATTTTTACACACTTTGACACTTTTGATACCATTAGATAGTTTTTTGAAGGAGAGAGCTTGGGAAGGAAGTTTGAAGAGTTTAGCAACGTTTTTACATCTTGTAACCGAGGTTTTAGTTTACGAACTCACTAGTTTAATTATTGCTTTGACCATATTTTGATTACTTTAGTACTTGATACTTCTAAACCTAGATTTTCCAGATCTATAAAGATATTTTTTAGACTTGAATTTGTTCTTGTGTTTATGATTTTAATTTCTTTAGTTAATTCAATTACGCATATGTTTATTGTTATCGTTATCGTTTTCGTTATCCAAACCACCATGTTAGGCTAGAACCCTTACATGCTTAGGATATGATGAACTCGTAGAAGTAGGATGTTGGTACGTAATTAGGATAATTCATGATGTTTAGTGTTAATTCTCTTAATTATTGAATGCTTCTAATAAACTCTAGAATAATCTTGGAATTGAATACGAAAATTGTTAGAGAGAAGACGATTGTATCACTCTTTAATAACGAATAGGCTTAAGGAAAGGGTTTCAGAAGGGATTTATCATCTACCAGTTTATCTAGGGAGGACGACCGCATCACCTTAGTTAAATTAGGATCTCAATAAATAAGCACAACCCATATAATTTGATTATTGGATTTGTGAAGTAGGTTGATAGGACGAAGTATTATGGTTAATTCTTGAGCTTTTAGTCTTTCAATCTTGTGCTAGATTAGGGAAGTTGATTGCCTAGTTTTAGTACGCTTAGGATTATTGCTTACACATCACAATTATTTTAGTTACCGTACCAACTCCAGTAGTATACGTAGGAATTCCTATCCCGAGCATCATCATCTTATATTTGCAAACGAAGTTAGTTTAGTTTAATTTCATTATTCGAATTTAATTAGTATAGAATACTTAGGAATATTACCAAAACATTACATTCATATTAGGGATTTATTTGCATACACACCTTCCCTTGGGTTCGATACGACTTGGTCCCTATACTCGCCCATACTACAGCGATCCCATACTCTTGTGGGGTAACTACTAGTCAAGCTAGTATTTTGCGTTCAAGTCAATGACGTTATTGCCGAGGAAGGCGATGTATGCTCGTTGAGTAGGACTTGGAAATAGTTTAGTAGCTAGTAGTGAGTGCTTTTATTTCCTGTTTATTATTTATTAGGCAGTTGCATTTTGATATTTCTTTTGGTGTCTCAGGTATATGAAAACACACTCAAAGGGAGAAACGAGTGAAGATAGAACGAAGCTAGACCCTGAGACCATAGCCAGAAGAAATTGAGCTTTCCAACGAAGGATAACTTCTGCCGGTGGTGAGGACATAAATTTGGAGTTAGGCGGATAGTTAGATCGAGATGCAGAAAAGTCCAATCAGATTGTGGAACGGGTTGAGGGTGTTGATGGAGTTGATGGTCAAAAGCAAGCACCCAAGGGGGGAAAGCCAAAACCAAAACCCGATCCCACAGAATCAAAACAATCCCGCACTAAACCAAAACCAGAACCAAAACCCCAATAACCATTTCAACAACCCTGTCTACCAACATAACAACCCACCTTACCCATACCCATACCCATACCTACCATATCCTTATCCACCATACTACCCTCCACAACCTACTTATAACCCACCACATATTCCACAAGTACCTCTACCACCAGTTTACCAACCGCAAGTTCCTCAAAACGCTGATCCTCCTGGTGTGGCAATTCGAGGAAGGTTTGAGGCTCAGCCTCAACGATATTATGATGGAGTCGCTATGCCACCAGTGGAGGCGAACAACTTCTCTATATCTCCTGGGATATTGAAGATGCTTGTTGAGGATCAATTTAAGGGAGAAGTTTGGAAAGATAATCCTCACACTCACTTGAGGAATTTCCTGATGGTAGCCTCAATATTTAATTATAATGGGATGTCGGAAGATGCAAAGAGGCTCAGATTATTCCAGTTCTCTCTAACTGGAATAGCTAAGGAGTGATATGATAACACACTCCCACGGGAGAGGGGGGTGAATACATGGGCTGAGCTCGAGCATTTTTTTCTTGAGCATTTCTACCCTTCGTCTAGAACGGTGAAGACGGGGAAGGAGATCTCCTCATTCAAGCAGAGAACGAACAAGGGATTGAGTCAAGCTTGGGAGAGATTCTCCAACATGCTTAGTGAGTGCCCGCAGCACGGGTACAATGATGGAGATATTATGGCCTATTTCTATTGCGGGGCTTACGAGAAGGATCAACACTATCTCGATGCATGTGCTAATGGAACATTCCTGAACCGTAGTGCAGCTGAATGAAGGCAGATAGTCGAAGATATAGTGAAGAACGCAGGGCAATGGAAAGAAGATCCAGAGTATCAGAGGGTCTATCAGATGGAAGAAAGTGAGGGGACGAGAAAGCTGCTGATGGCGATGATGGAGAAGATTAGTAATCTGGAGGTTGGGCAGAGTTTGAGTGGTCAGAATAATGTGATGAGTGAGAAAGTGGATCAACCAGCATGCCAGCAAGAGGAGACCAACTACATGGGAAGGCCTAATTACAACCAAGGCGGGTATCAGCAAGGTGGGAATCAACAGCGAAGACCTCTCTACGGTCAACCGTTTATACCACCGGGTCCACAGCCTCCTCAGAATCAGTGGAAGAATAATCAAGGATACCAAGGAGGTCAGGGACCTAATCAAAACCAGTGGAGGAAGAACGAGAATTTCTCCTATAGCAACCCGAAAGCAGGAATTACTGTACCGCCAGGTGTAGATCCAGGTGCAAAACTCCCAGGTGGAGAAAGAAGTACTACCACTGATGAGATGTTACGTGCCATTCTTCAGAAGGTGGAAGAGGGTAGTAAGAGGTTGTCCTCTCTGGAGTATGATGTGAAGGAGTTGAACAAGAAGAGTGATCAGAGAGATCAAGAACTTCAGAAAAGGGATATGGAGTTGAATAGAATTCAGCAAGAGAATAACAGGCGGTTCACTTCCATGGAGTATCAGATTAGCCAGATCGTGAAATCGTTGGTTAGAGAGCCGGGTAAATTTCCTTCTATGTCGGAAGGTAACCTGAAAGAGCAATGTAAGACAATCCAGCTGAGAAGTGGTACCAAATATGACGGTCCTCTACTACATGCTAATGTGTAGGAAGTCCATAGAGAGATCGAGAAAGAGAGTGAAGAGAAAAAAGAGGGTGACGAGGATGTAGTGGAGGAAGCTCAGAAAGAGAAGGATAAGAAAAAAGATGAATGGGTTCCCAAGTGGAAGAAGGCAAAAGAAGCCAAGTGAAACGTGAAGGAGACTGAGCGTGATGAATGGGGGGTGCCAAAATCAGTAATTTCGGTACCATATCCGTTGCGGTTCATGAAGAAGAAGTTAGATGAGAAGTTCGCGAAGTTTCTTGAGGTCTTCAAGAAGTTGCACATCAACATCCCATTTTATGATGCTTTGGAGCAGATGCCCAATTATGCAAAGTTCCTGAAGGATTTGATTGCTAAGAGGAGAAGAGTTGACGTGCCCGAACTTGTGCAGCTAAACAATGAGGTGAGTGCTATGGTGCACAAAGCGCTTCCCCCAAAGTTGAAGGATCCCGGTAGTTTCACGATTTTATGTGATATCGGGAATGGAGTTAAAAAGGGAGCGTTGTGCGATTTAGGAGCCGGCATTAATCTTATGCCCATGTCGCTTTTTAAGAATTTGAATGGGGGTGAACTTCAGCCCACGATGATGACCCTCCGACTCGCCGATAGGTCTATCACAAGACCTCAAGGTGTGGTAGAGGATGTCCTTGTTAAAGTGGGTGAGCACATTTTTTCAGCTAATTTTGTAGTGCTTGACATGGAGGAGGACAAGCACGTGCCCCTAATATTGGGAAGACCGTTCTTAGCTACGGCCGGGATGGTGTTAGATGTGGCGAATGGGAAGATCACGGTAAAGGTGGATGATCAAGAAGTGAAGATCTCCTTATATGAGGCCATGAAACACTTAAAAAGGAGATGAGAGTTGTCATTCCATTGATGCTAGTGACACTTGTGTTGATGAAACACTCCTTAACCCTCGTCTATCCTATGTTCATGATTATGATAAACCTTTACTAGATGATGTAACTTGTGAGCTTTTCGATCTTGATTATTTTAACAGGAACAGAGACAAAGAAGAATTGAAGTTTGAAGAAGTGAAGAGTGTAGACGTAGCCCAAGTGGGAGACAAAGGAGGAGTAGAGTTGAAGAAGATAAAAATCAGAAAGTTGCTTGACAAGGCACCTCCATGGGGAACTAAAAAGAAATCAACACCTCCAGCAGAGGTGAAGAAGGTATTCAAGAGAGGATTCCTTGAGGTTGAGAAGGAAGATGGGAACAAATTCACGGTGAATGGGCATCGAGTGAGGAAAGTCTACAACCGCTCTCATGAGAATAAGGGAGGTAACATTGAGTATCATGTCCCATGAGCTCATTTGAGCTCGGTCCGACATTAGGACCTTAAAAATAGCACTGAGTGGGAGGCAATTCATTTTTATTTGCTTTTGAGTATTGTTAATGTTTGAGTGTTTTTGTGTTCATATGTTTTAACCTCGTTCTTGAGTAATTTTTATTGTAGACGTGTCTTGAGGATGCACGAATTTCTAATGAGTGATGAGGAAAGCAACTCAAGAAAAGAGAGTGTGCTATATTTTTATGTGTCAACTGGTATTATGCGTATGAGGTAATCCCAAACCACAAACTTAGACCGCTTCACAAGGTCGAAGTTTGGGGGGTGGAGTGTTTATAAGTTTTATGGTAATACATATGCACCGGCGCACTTGAGAGGTTTGATTGACATTGCACAAGCGCACGCCCTCTCGTTGAGTTGAGTTTGGTTATATATTGTGCATTGATAGGTATTTGAGCTTGAGCTGATTGTGTGAAATGATTGGGTGCTACTACTTATTTCCATGCTTATTAATTCTTCTTGTTTATTGATTGCTATCGTTGAGTGTGAATTATGAGTTAGTGATTTGTGGAGTTGAGTTATGGATTAGATTGTGTGAGTGTAGTGATTAGAGTGGATTTGAAAGGGAACTCGTGCACTTACGAATTTTCCTTTTGAATACTTGTGTGGTAAAAAGTGAGAATTCACTAGGTCTAGCATGGATGTGAAAAACTGTGAGATTTGAGCTTTATAAGAGATTAAAATTCATTAAATTGATCTCATCGTTTATGAGTGGATCTTCACCTTAGAGGTACTAGAACTTGTGGGTACTCTCGCTTCTTGATTGTGTCTAGTATGAAATACCGAAAATGATCTTAGGCCATCTTTGAATTGATAAGTCACTTAGCCAAATATTCCCTACCAATGATATTTATCCATTGTTAGCCCATTTGAGCCTTAGCCTATTTATTTGCTAGCACGTTTGAGCTTATCCAAATTCTAAAACTCTTTTTGTCCTAATTTGAGTGGAGAATAGGAAAAGTCATGAGTGAAAAGGGATCGAGTTGAGTTGAGAAGGTGAATTATTAATGATTGAGTGAAAATGAGGAAAGGTGTAATGAAGTTTTGAGTTGTGGGAAAGAACAAAATTTTAAAAATGAGCAAAAGAAAACACGAGCTCATATATAGTTGAAAAGAAAAGAAAAAGGAAGTGTGTGATTGAGAAAAAAAGTGAAAAGAGTTGAAAAAAAATTGAGGTGTTGTGAGTAGATGGAATTGAAAGTGCTTTGCATGAAGATGTTTGAAAAAGTTGGTTCCGTGTATTGAAATACCAAAGTTTGATTTTCTATTCTCCATTCACTTGAGTCAGTTATCCTATATAGTTACCCCACCTGTAATACCCCGTCCCGTTTTATGCCTTCTATATTCCTAGAACCCTTATTTTATTTTCTTAATCTTTGTTTCTTTTTATTTTATTATTTTGAGTGCTATTTGTGTAATTTAAATATATACCCTTTTTACCAATTCCTAAATTCGTAGAAAGAATTAAATCTTTCAAAACGAATAAAGGACTACGAGAAATTAAATACCCAAGATTAAAAATTAGGATTTCGATCCGTATAATTTGTTGAGAATAATTAAAATACTTTAAAATATTATTCGAGTCTTAAAACTGTATTAATTTTCAAATCGGGATTAATCTCGTGAACCAAATGATCCTTGAACCGTATCAAGTGGGATCGAAAATATCATGTATTAGAGTGGATTAATTTTCATCCACATAATATACCTTTCCTTTTAGAATTAAATTAATTAGGGAATTTATCTCATCCACACATATTTATCCCTTCTTTTAAATTAAAATTAATTAATTAATTAAAGATTTTTTTTCCTATAAATAACCTCTCTCAGTACGCAATACCTTGACTCCTCATTTTAGTTTTTCCCCCAATTTCATTCATCTCTCTCTCTCAGCAAACTGCCGTCCTCCCTCCCTCTTCCGGCCGACGTCCGGCTTCAGCCGCCGGCGTTGCTTCAGTCGCCACCACCAATCGAATCGCCACCGCCTCTCCTCTGTCTCCGGTGCGACCGCCTCCGAGCGACCGCCTAGCCCCGCCTCCAGGGCCGTCGCGGAGCGCCGCCGTCCTCCAGCCGTGCGACGCCTCCCCTCTCAGCTTCGAACGCCGCCGCGTCCTTCTCCGATCAACAGCGACGCTCGCCGTCGCCCAAGCCCTCTGTTCACCGCCATCGCCCCGTCGCCTCTCCTCCTCCTCCGCGGAACCGCCGTCCCCCTTCGACCCAGCGCCTCCGTCGCGACCAAGGAGGAGCACCGCCGTGCTCAGTCGCTCACCACCGCCGTGGCCTCCGCCCTCCGCCGCGGTCCCAGCTCCAGCCGCGCCGCCTCCGCCTTTCCTCCTCCTTCATCGCACAGCCGCCGTCGCCGCTGTCCCGGAAATAGCGCCGCCGTCCTCACGCGCCAGCGCCGCCTCGTGACCGTCGCTGGACCACCGACGCAGCACCGCCGTCCAACTCCGCCAATCGCGACGCCCGTCGCCTCCAACCGAGCCTCTCGACGCCGCCATCTCGCCTCAAGTAAGCCGCCGTCTCTTGATGCTCTGTGAGCCCTATTCCTTTTCAATTCGTCAATCGATTTCGTTCACAAATTCCAGTCTCAATTTTAATCTCACAAATTTGTCCTTCTTTTAATTGATTTCTACTTTACCATCCTCTTCGCCTTTTCAATGAAGCCCGAAGAACAAACCGCTGCCCGTTTGATTTTGGAGGAACCGATACGACGCCGTTAGGCCGCCCGTTTACCACCACGAACTGGAATCCGTAAGAATTGCTAGCTTCATACTCCGGTTTTTTCGTAGCCTTTGCAATAGTTTGTTTTAATTCAAATCCTCTACGGTTATGAGTTTTGTAAACTCTGGAGTAGTTTTGTTTAGGGACTGTGAAATTGGTGGTTGGAGTTTTGATATTGATGTTAATTTCTACTGGTGTTATTGAGATAACTATTTAGTATTGTTGGTTTGGGAGTTAAGTATCATTGTTTTAGTTGGACAAACTATTAGTATTATTGAATTTATTGTTTAGTGTTGTAGGTTTAACTGTTAAGTATTATTGATTAGTTGGAGGGTATTAGTGACTGGATGAATTAGTTTAGTTTGAATTAGCTGAATAGTGGTGAAATTAGTTTGTTTTAGTGTTAGTTGAGTTTTTGGAGACAAAGGGAAACTCGTCTTCCCCTTGTGCGGCTGTTAGAAAATTAGGAACGAAAAGAGAAAAAATGTTTATATCCAAAATTAGTAACAAATGAAAATAGTATTATTCTATTGTTTTGAAAGTAACACTATCCAACTTTAGAAGTATCACTAATATTAGAAAAGAAAAGTACTTTTATAAACTTCTTAGAAAGTCTAAGTTTATTAATAAGTTTTAATAAAGGGTTTTTATTTATAAAATATGATTAATTATTTTCAAGATTTCTTTTAAAATGAGAATTTTAATCCTTAAGAAAGAAAAACCTTTTCTTTAATTTTATTAATATTTTTCTAAGTAAATTCCTATTTCTTTTAAGTATTTTTCCAAGGTTAATACTTATTTTTCTTCCTTAAAGAGCCTTTATTAAGGACACCACTAAATTCAGTAAATACACCCCCCTGTTACACCACAGAAATCAGTAAATACACCGTCCTGTTACACCACTGCTTTCAGTAAATACACTCCCCCTGTTACACCACTGCTTTCAGTAAATACACCCCCCTATTACACTACTGCTTTTAGTAAATACACCCCCCTAATACACCTCCTCTTAAAAAGGGGTGTACTTATCAAAAGATTATTTTTGTAGTAATCGAAGTAGTCATACCACAAGTATACTAGTAAATACACTCACCTTTTTAGAAGTAGTGTACTTACCAAAATAGGGTGTGACCCTTAAGCAAGTCCTTTTTGAGTTTATAAGACCACAACTTTCTCGATTCTCGTAACACAAACTCTCAAGTTTTCCTAAACGTTTTCAAAGGTCAACTTTTAATTAAATATCTTCCTACTAGGATTCGATACTAGTTGGAACGCGCACGAGGTTTCCGACCATCTGTTCTACACATCATTCTCGGGACTCGAAACATTCAGGTGGGTGATGATCCGTTGATTGATCTGCTATAAATAACGTCGTGCTGGTATTTTCTGAACTCGACTAAATTAAATCAAATAAAAAAATATCTAATCCAACATAAATGTAACACCTATCTATATAACTGTTTGGATTATGTGATATAACTACATATGTTATATATTAGCCTGTTGTTTTGTGAATCGATCACCACTGCATGAATAAATACCTTACGTGAGCATGAATCTGTTAAGTTATCAGTCAAGTATTTTCTCAGTAAAGTTGTTGTATCAGTTTTATGGAAAATCAGTAAGTACGGAGTTGTGATTTGAGTATTGTTTCCGACCTCCGGGGACGCTGTCGTTGGACGCCCTCGGAATCAAGGTTGTTGATTATTTTCCGGTCTCCGGGGACGCTGTCGTTGGACGCCCTCGGAATCAAGGCTGTTGATGGTTGGAGTTGAAAAGGATCACTATGATGGAAGGAGAATGATTGTACATTTATGGTTTGATAATTGTGATAATATGTGATATGATTTTGGGCTTTGCCCTAATGTGAATCAACTTGTGTTATTCCAAGTATGCCATGTGAAATATGCTTAAGTACCGTTTAAGTTTTATAATCTTTTATATACATTAACTGTTTAAATAAAATAAACTTTTATCAATGAGTATAATTTAATATATTTCGGATTTACCAATCCCATGATGTTGCAATCACCCATAAGTGAGAATTCAATTCTCACGCCCCATTTTCCAACCCCTTGCAGATTATGATTTCGTGGAGCAAGGACAGTAATAGAGACGACACGGAGTTCCCCACTTAAATAAAATATTACTGATAATACTATGCTTTATGTACACATATATGTGTGTAAGATACTTACTAAAATTTATGCTATTCATTTCTTCCGCTGCATAAAAACTCATCATCTCTCATTTCCGTTATATTCCTTCAAAAATTTTATAGTTCAGACTTTTGATCACAATAACACTTCGAATTCGATATAATTAATATATATTGGGTTCGGGGCGTTACACCACCTGTCCAAAGAGCCTACATTACAACCTTGAGAAAATCCTTTTTGATTCGGCATGGATTCTAGTTCATGGTCGAAGTTGAGAGTACTTACAAGCCTATGGCTACTGATTTGTGTGATTGATTGATATAGTCTCTTATTATTGCTAAACACTTGTGAGGGAGTGAAATACATCGCCGAGAGCACATCCATGTTTGATTTTGGTGGTTCTTATTGATTACCCATGAGTAGGATGAAGGGGGTGAGTTTGTGTGCGAGTGATCGATCTTTGAAGCTTGAAAATTATTACTTGCATGATTTGGTTCTATGATTCATTCATAACAATTTCACTTGACTTAGTGTTTCATTGCTTGAGGACAAGCAATATAGTAAATTTGGGGGGTTGATTAGGAGTGGAATTGTTATGTTTTGTAGCTCGATTTGCCCATGTTTTGAGTATATTTGATGAGTATTTGAAGATATTTGAGTATCATTTTCATAAACTAATAAATTTATCTCTTTTATGCTCATATTAGGAAAGAGGGTGAAAAGGGAGTTCGTAGGACATTGAATCGACTCAAACAGACTCCCGGATGAGAAGATATTGAAGAAATACGAAAAGTATTAGTTCGTGCGAGCAAAAGTATCACTTGGCTCAAAGGAGGAAGTGCTCGAGTGAGTCTAGGTCGAGCATTAGGTGCTCGAGCAATGGAAGTCGGGCGCCATATTGTTCTGGAAGTCAAGAGCGGGCGCTCGAGTAAAGGGGGTCGAGCGCCATTTTTGTTCTGCAAGTTTGGGGCCCTCGAGTGAGTTTGGCTCGAGCGCTAGGCGCTCGAGCGGTACCCCAGGTCAAGCGGTCTCGGCAAAATAAGCCCAAATCCATCCTATTTTGGCCCAAGCCTATATATACCTCTTCCAAGCATATTTTTACACACTTTAACACTTTTGATACCATTAGATAGTTTTTTGAAGGAGAGAGCTTGGGAAGGAAGTTTGAAAAGTTTAGCAACGTTTTTACATCTTGTAACCGAGGTTTTAGCATACGAATTCACTAATTTAATTATTGCTTTGAACATATTTTGATTACTTTAGTACTTGAGACTTCTAAACCTAGTTTTTCCAAATCTATAAAGATATTTTTTAGACTTGAATTTGTTCTTGTGTTTAAGATTTTGATTTCTTTAGTTAATTCAATTATGCATATGTTTATTGTTACCGTTATCGTTTTCGTTATTCAAACCACCATGTTAGGTTAGAACCCTTACATGCTTAGGATAGGATGAACTCGTAGAATAAGACGTTAGTACATAATTAGGATAATTTGTGATGTTTAGTGTTAATTCTCTTAATTATTGAATGCTTCTAATAAACTCTAGAATAATCTTGAAATTAAGTACCAAAATTATTAGAGAGAAGACGACTGTATCACTCTTTAATAATGAATAGGCTTAAGGAAAGGGTTTTAGAAGGGGTTTATCATCTACCGGTTTATCTAGGGAGGATGACCGCATCACCTTAGTTAAATTAGGGTCTCAATAATTAAGCACAACCCATATAATTTGATTATTGGATTTGTGAAGTAGGTTGATAGGACAAAGTATTAGGGTTAATTCTTGTCTTGAGCTTTTAGTCTTTCAATCTTGTGCTAGATTAGGGAAGTTAATTGCCTAGTTTTAGTACGCTTAGGATTATTGCTTGCACATCACAATTATTTTAGTTACCGTACCAACTCCGGTAGTATACGTAGGAATTCCTATCCTGAGCATCATCATCTCATATTTGCTTTAAAACCAAAAATTAATTTTGTTTAATTTCATTGATAGCATATAGTTAGTATAATATAGTTTAGTATTAGTTGATACACCGAAACATTACATTCATATTAGCTACGAGACATAGATTTTCAGGGATCTATTCGCATACAAACTTTCCCTTGGGTTCGATAATACTTGGTCCATATACTTGCCCATACTATTATGATCCCATACACTTGTGGGGTAACTACTAGTAAAGCTAGTATTTTGCGTTCAAGTCAGCGGGCTCGGTCTTCTCCAGGCTTGGGACCTAGGCTCGGGGAGCTGCCCGACCCTGGGAATCAAATGCCAGCTCGAGGTCGAAGGAGCAGGGCGAGGAAAGGTCCACCCGGCATCGTGACGATGCGACCCCAAGGTCGTCGGTCCGCGACCATCTGGGGGACAATCCCTGACCCCGGTTTCCATCTGCTGCCAACAACGCCATAGCCGAAATCCTGAGAAAAGTAGAGGCCTTGGAGGAGAAGGTCGACAAACGGGATGGGCAACATCACTTCGCCCACATACCAAACTCAACTCTGGCGGACATCTTGGTACGGGCCCCCGCTCAACCCAAGATCAACGTGGCCGCAGAGGGGCAATATGACGGGGAGACAGACCCTGTCACCCACTTGAACAAATATTCCACATATATGATCTCAATGGGGGCCATTAACGACACCCAGTGCAGGATATTTCCATTGACCCTTGGTGATCGAGCTCACCGTTGGTACTCTTTGCTTCCCGCGGGGAAGGTGGTCTCGTTCTACCAGCTCGGGGAGCTGTTCCTGGAACACTTCACTTCGATAGCGCCACATCTGGCCGGCGCCAACCGCATGGCCAACTTGGCCTAAGGAAAAGACGAGTCGGACTGGGCGTACATCGACCGGGTCGATCACATTATAATGGAGGGCGAGCCCGTGGGGGATGAGGTTAAGCTCGCCAGAATCATCAACAGCCTCCACCTAAAGACAAAACTCTAGAAGTCCATGGACAAAGACTATCCCAAGTCTTACACGGAGTTCCGGCAGCGAGCCGAAAAGATCATTTACAACGCAGACATCATGGCCCAACGGCTGGGAGAAAGCGCCCCCTCCCCCCCCGACGGAGAAGGAGAAACCCCGTGCCTAGATGGGCAACGTACCGAGCCAAAGGAACTTCTTCTATCGTGCACCACAACCCTTCAAGCCTTTCGACTCTGTCGAAGTGAATCTAGTGGAGAAGCTGTGCGCCACCCCGGAGTACGTGTACATCCAGATTCGGGACAAAAACTTGATTCCCAAAGCTCGCCCATGGGTACACAAGGAGGGAGTGCAACTCAACCCCAACAAATACTGTCACTACCACAAAACCGTCGGACACAACACCAGCGAGTGTCGCGACCAGCTAAAACAGTTGTGGCGGTTGTTCGAGGAGGGGAAGTTGGAGGAGTTCGTCAAAAGACCAGCGGCCAGGCTGACAGTGCTCCCCATGTAGCGCAACCAGAAGGGGGCCCTCGTCTGCCCACCAATGCCCGAGAATGTTGTCCGACGGGCAGTCAACACTCACTACAAGAAATTTGAGAAATCGCGACGAAAAAATTTGTCACATGAAATCCACGGCAAAAAGATTCTGGTAATTTCATGCCAAAAACCTCAATGAGGAATTTAGTTGCCCTATTCTCTCTCTTTTTAAGATTCTGGTCACATGAAAAAAGATAATATATTTCTAGATTTTATTATTGTATAAGACGTTTCTAACTCTTTTGGGTATATAATCATTTTTTATTTTAATTAATGGTCTTAGGTTCGATTCTTATCATTGTCATTTTTTTATATGGAAAAAATGATGCCTAAAAGATAAATAATTAATTTTAAAATAAAAGTAATGAAAATTGTCTAGTTTACTTGGTCTGAGTTTCCTAATTTTACTAAGTGAATTTTAAAATAGAAGTAATGAAAATTGTCTAGTTTACTTGGTCTGAGTTTCCTAATTTTACTAAGTGGTGATGATCTTGGGTTCAAACCCTTCTAACATTATTATTGCATTTTATTTTTTACTTATTTTGTGACATTTTAATTTAATATCATCATCATATTTGTACAATAGCAACGAATATCATATTTTGTCATTAAATGATCACTATCCACAACATATTAGAATGACCAAAATCAAGATTGTCACGTTTGTATAATAAATTATGATGAAATTAATGTGTCACGAAAACCCGTATAAAATTTACAACATTCTTTTGTGGAAAATGACAATGATTATTAATCGTCACTATATATAAATAATGGTGACGATATAAGATGTCACTTATTATTTCGAACAACTGGTGATAAAACATAAAATCGTCATGAAAATATTATACTATACGAAGAATATGATCGTCACTAATTACAATGAATATTATCACCAAATAATATTGTGACGAAGCAAATGTGTCACTAATTATTTTGTGTAATTAGTGACAAAACACAATATTGTCAAGAAAAAAATAATTTTCACGACATTACATATTGTCACAAATTATTATACACATCGTCGCAAATGTTTATTGTGACAAATTTTTTGTTATCGTCGTGAAATGTAGAAATTAGCGACGAAAAAATTAATTATTGGTGACAAAATAAAATTTTGTCACACTTTCTAGTTTTTTAGTGACAAAAATAAAATTTGTCATTTTTAAGTAACAAATTGTGACGAATTTTGTGTCGTTGCGAAAAAAAAAAACATCATGTAAAGTGTTATTTCCTATAGTGACTATCTCTCCGGTGGGGGGATTTGCTCCATCCTCCACTCTCTCCAACCGCAGGCAGAAGAGTGAGCTGCGGGCGATGGACAACGTCCATCAAATAACCATGCCGGTCAACATGACAGCCAAAGAATCTGACCTCACCCCCTTCAAGGAGGAAGACCGCACTGGGGTCATTTACCCCAACCATGATGCTTTGGTCGTCTCGGTCAATATTATGGGTGTCATCGTCCATCGCATGCTCGTCGACAACGGGGCATATTTCAACATCATCTTCAAAGCCGCCTTCGACCAGCTGGACAACTCCTTCGGGAAGTACATGGAGCCCTGTGACCAGATCATCAAGGGTTTCGGGGATGCTACAATGAAGATATATGGGATAGTTAGACTAGTTGTAGAGTTAGTGTCTAACATAAATGCCGAGGTCAAGGCCTCAAAGCAACTCGACTCTGTAATTATCGACCAGCCGTCAATCTACAATAGTTTTCTCGGTAGGCTGTTTGAGCACGAGTTCGAGGCCGCTGCCTCGGCCTACTACTATTATATCAAGTTCCCAACTTCCTCGGGGAAGGTGTGAACTCTAAAGGGAAATCCAAAAATGACACGTGGATGTTTAGCGTATATCGATCTTGCTTTAAATTCCATCAATTTAGATCATATCTATACAATCAGGGGGAAGAAATGGAAATCGAGGAAGAAAACTCACCCGATGTCCACCCAATGGAAGAAGACACTACAAACTTCGAAGATACTCAAATTGAATTGGAGCCCAGAATCGGTTTTGAACCAATGGAAATCGACAGCAATTTAACCGGAGAAATCAACGACCCTCGCTTCGGGGAGTGGGGAGCAAGTCGGATAGAGAAGTTAATATCCGTAACCATGAGGAATCGGCCAGAAGTTTGTGTCCAACTCTGTTCTAAGATGTCCGACGAGATGCGAGCTACGATGACAACCTTCCTTGAATAAAACTTAGACGTATTTGCCTGGTCACACGAAGACATGATCGGGATCGAGCCAGCAATATGCTCCCACCAACTACACATCGATCCTGCCCGCAAGCCCGTATCATAAAAAAGAAGGAAGTTTGGACCAGACAAGTATGCGGTCATAGCCGTCGAGGTCAAGAAGCTGTTTGACAACAAACTGACCGAGATGGTCGACCCCGACGACAAGCCACAATGGGCATCCAACGCAGTCCTCGTCAAGAACAAGAACAACACATGGCTGTTGTGCATCGACTTCACAGACCTACACAAGGCCTGCCCCAAGGACCACTTCCCGATACCACACATCGACCACCTGGTAGACAGCACCGCTGGGCACGAGATGCTAACCTTCATGGACGCCTTCGCCGGCTACCATCAGATCCCGATGGCCATCGACGACCAGAAGCACACCACTTTTCTCACAGAGAAGAACATGTATTTCTGGAAACGGATGCCATTCGGGCTCATGAACACCGGAGCAACATATCAGAGGCTGGTCAACCATATGTTCCACGACCAGATCGGGACGACGATGGAGGTGTACATAGACGACATCGTCATCAAGAGGAGGACCACCTTACCCATCTCGCCGAAGCATTCGATACCTTAAGGAAGTACCGCATGAGGCTCAACCTGAAAAATATAGCTTCGGGATTGAGTCGAGCAAATTCTTGGGCCATATGATCAGCTAGCGAGGTATCGAGGCAAACCCTACTAAGGTCCAAGCAATCCTAGACATGAGCTTTCCCCACACAGTGAAGGAAGTACATCGGGTTACGGGGAGCCTAGCTGCACTCAGTCGTTTCATCTCCCGCATGGGGGACCGATGCAAACCTCTTTTTGACAGCATGCGGAAAGGGAAACTAAAATGGACACCACAAAGCTAACTCACGTTCGACAATCTGAAGGCGTATCTCTCAAATGCCCAAATATTAGCCAAATCTATCCCTGGTGAAAAACTCTACCTATATTTGGCTGCCTCGGAGTCAGCTCTCAGCGTCGTACTAGTGCGGGCTGAGGGGCAGGCACATTTGCCAATCTATTATGTTAGCCAGACACTCCATGCTGCTGAGCTACGGTACCCACCTTTGAAAAAGTTGGCGTACACATTGTTGATGAGCGTGCGGAAATAATGCTCGTATTTCTTTAACCACCAAGTCGAAGTGTTGACGACTATGCCACTATGACATGTCTTGCATCGAGCAGACACGGCAGGCAGGTGCCTCAAGTGGGCCATAGAAATCAGGCAGTTTGGGGTCACGTACGATTCCTGCACGACCATCAAAGGACAGACAATGGCCAACTTCATAGTCGAGTTAACCTACCTGGAGGCGATGTCTAAGATCAAGAAACCACCATTGAAGATTTACGTCGACGGGTCATTCACTACCACGCGGGCAGGAGCAGGGATCGTCTTACTCAGCCCGTCGGGACATGCATTCACAACGTCCATAAGGTTTGGATTCCACACAACGAACAACGAGGCTGAGTACGATACTTTGATCAACGGTCTGGAAATGGATATGGCTATGGGAGTGAAGCGGTTACAGGTCTACAACGATTCACAACTGGCTACCTGCCAAGTTTCAGGAGAGTACGAAGCCCGCAGTGATAGGATGATCGCCTACCAAGGCTTGGCCAAAAACTTGCTCGAAAAATTCGACCAAGTACATATCGAGGTCATTCCTCGACTCGAAAACACCCAGACAGATGCCCTAACCCACCTCACCACATTCGAGGGCACCGCCGGTACGTCCTAAATCTCAGTCACCTACATGTCCACTCAATCCTGCGGGAACCGTCTAGTGGCCCACCTAGAGCAAGACGGGGATAACTGGATGACCCCCATCCTTAACTACCTAAGGCACGGACAACTCCCAGGTGAGTGGGTCGCGGCCAGACAGATGCAGCTTCGGGCGGTTAGGTACACAATCATGGGAGGGTACCTATACAAATGGGGTTTCGCCTTGCCACTGCTAAGATGCGTGACCCCAGAGTAGGGAAGGCTAATCATGACCAAAATTCACGAATGAATCTGCGGGAATCATGTTGGGGGCCAGGTACTCACTCACAAGGTGATCCGTCAAGGGTATTTCTGGCTCACCTTGAATAAGGACGCGATCAAGTACGCCAGAGCTTGCCACAAATGCCAAATATACTCGTCGTCGGTCAACCAGGCGCCAACGGAGCTCACATCTATTTTCAGCCCGTGGTCGTTCACAAAGTGAGGGATCGATCTTATTGGCCCTTTACCCACAGCCCCAGGCAGCATCAAGTACGAAATAATGACCATCGACTATTTCACCAAGTGGGCCGAGACAGAGGCACTGAAGACCATCGACCAGGAGTGTGTAATCAAGTTCATATGACAAAATATAATTTGCCATTTCAGACTCCCTCAAATCATAATTTCAGAGAACGGGAAGCAGTTTGACGGGTCGGAGATGAATTTTTTTTTACCAGAAGCACAAGATCAAGAGGCTGTACTCGACTCCCTACCAACCCCAGTCAAACGGGCAGGCCGAGGCAGTGAATAAGATAACAAAATATACCTTGAAGGTAAGACTGGAGGAAAATAAGGGCACTTGGGCGAGCAAGCTGCCCGAAGTATTGTGGTCATATCGAACCACAAGTCGGACGGCCACCGGAGAGACCCCTTTCGCCCTAGCCTTCGGGACGGAAGCAGTCATCCCCACCAAAGTCGTCTTCCCGAACCACCGCACCTCACAGCTCGTGGGGGCCAGCAACGATGAAGCCATGCTACACGAGCTGGAGTTCCTGGAAGAAAGAAGGTTGTCCGCAGAATAGAGGAACATAATATACAAACAACGGGCAGAGAAGTACTTTAATTCAAAGGTCAAGATCCGAGAATCCAAAGCAGGAGACCTCGTACTGCGGCGGACGGTGGGGCAACCCAAGGGGGCATTCGGCCCGAATTTGGAGGGACCCCTAAGAGTCTCCAAGCGCCTAGCCAATGGGGCTTACAAGCTCGAGAGCCTCGAGGGAAATCCGACCCAATACCCTTGGAACACTTCCTTTCTCAAGAAATACTATCAGTAGTTGTATACCCGATAGTCGAGCAAAATATCAAACTGTAACAGGGTAGAACCCACATCACCTTTTGCCCGCTTGGGGCCACAATATAATCATGTCTCGAACACTTTGTTTGATCAATAAACCGATTGTTAATTCAATCACGTATTCGTGAAGTCGCTGCCCGTCATTGGCTAAAGCACTTCACTATTTTTAACATTGATTAGTCAATTAATCGATTGTTAATTCAATCACGTATTCGTGAAGTTGCTGCCCGTCATCGGCTAAAGCACTTCACTATTTTTTTATTGATTAGTCAATTAATAGATTGTTAATTCAATCGCGTATTCATGAAGTCGCTGGCCGTCATCGGCTAAAACACTTCACTATTTTTTCATTTGATGTTTCAATTAATAGATTGTTAATTCAGTTTCGTATTCATGAAGTCGATGCCTGATATCAGCCAAAGCACTTCATTATTTGTTCATTAATTAATCAGTTAATCGATGATTAAACCAGTTACGAAATCGGGCCAAATTGAAAAGACGAGTACAATAATTGCAAAAAGAGAATGATTCATTAATAACGATTAAAAGGTAGAGAGTTCAAGTACAATGGGCCCACAGGCAAGAAAATATGAAACCAATACCCCCATCATCGACCGCTCCATCGGCCTCAGCATCAGCAGCCGGCTCGCCACCCGCGCCCAGTTGGTTCCCTTCAGCCTCATCCTCGGTGGGAGGGGAGAATATTAAGACATCCACATCCGGGAAGAAGGACAAGTCTACCCCCCGGTCGACTAGATCCTTCAGAGTCAGCTCGTACTTGGCTGAAGGAGGGTTGGTCGTCACGTACTCCTTCAAATCCTCGAGGGGGCCAGAAAGGTCGGTATCAAGATTCTTCTTGAGGAGAGAGCAGATAGAATTGGCGTAGGCATTGATGTAGATTATGGTTCCCGCCGACTCTTGCTCGCCCTCCAAGCGAGCCCGCTCAGCTGCCACCCGATCTTCGACCTCCTTGGCGGTGGCTTGCCGGACTCTGTCGACCTCATCCCTTGCGGTGACAGCTTGGGCTTCAGCATCAGCCCGCACCTTCTTCTCGGCCTTCAGCTGGCCGTCCACCTCCGAGCAACTTGAATAAGAGGTGGCCAATTCCTCCTGAAGTTTCTTCACTACCTCCTCCAGGCGGGCCGCCTCATCCTGCTTGGTCTGATAGCTGGCCCGATAGGCGTTCTCGCATTATGCTCATGATCGAGGATGATGCTCTCCATGGCAATAGCATCACGAGCAGCGCGAATAGCCACCGATCTCATCTTGTCGACAGTAGAGGCGACTTGCAGGGACTTTTGGCATATGGTCTTCCAGGAGAGGGGCATGTTCACCATCGCCTGCCAAATCTCCTCCGGCCATAATTTGGGAACGGCTGTCGCGAAAGGAGGGTCCTGCAAGCGGAGGAATTGAAGGACCTCCGTCGGTGGCAGCGGGTCGGGCCTGCGAGTAGCAAGATGGAGACATGTTAGTAAACCAAAATGAAGGAAAAATGCCTAGTATACGACGGGAAGGATGTGCACTTACGTCAAAGTATTCCCCCAGCCCAGGAACGAGAAGTTGCTCCGGTCGCGGGTAAGGGGGGACGGGGAGTCGCCCGCCGGTGTGGAGGTGCCCGTAGTAAGCACCCCGGTGGCCGGGTTGATGGAAATAACCACCATAGCCGGTTCCACGGCAGTCGGCCCATCGAGACGGGCTCTCTTGTTCGGCGAAGGGTTGGTGGCCGGGGTCAGGTTGGCAGCGGGGCCGGTGGATTGATGCGGATCCTGTGGCCGATTGTCCCTTTGACTGCGCCCATCTTTGTGAGGGCGGCGACGACTGACTTGTGATGAGGCATGTCGACTGTGTCCTCAGATTCGGTCGAGGAGGAGGAACAGAGGTCCACGTACGCCAGGCAGGCTACGGGTGGAGGTGGATCGCTGGCAATAGGCAGAGGATGTCCACTCACGGCGGGAAGACTCTGGTTGCTGACGGTTAGGAATTGTTGTTCTATGGAATTACGTGGATGTCGATCAAGTAGGTCAAGGAATACGAACAAAATGGATTAGAAATAATGGAGCGTTCTTACCTCTGAAGTTGAGGTGGCGGAGAAATATTTGCAAACCAGAGAGTCTCCTCTGGTCGTTGTTGTTCAACAAATCGACGGTGCGGTCGACGTCGGGTACGCTTTTCACTGCGGCAAGGGCAAAAACAAAATCCTCTTTGAGGTTGTTGATGATTGTTTCTAATCACTGAGATTAGTGGCTATTTTTATTTACTAATTGGATCACCAAACAATTACATGTGATTGGTCACTAACGTAATTAGTGAATACAAAAATTAGAATTGAAAAAGGAATAAATACGTGTATTGATTACGTATTTAATTCGTATGTATGAGAATCGAGGTGCTTTGGTTTACGTAGTCGAAGTTTAGATGTATTAGTGAATTTGTGTTTATTTTATTATTTGAAATTCAAGGTATTTATACAAGTTGTACAAGTAGGAGGTGTACAAACCTTTGATCTTCCATGTGTGCATGCTTGACACATGAAGAGTTGACTAATTTGACCTTATCTAAACCAAATTCTATCTTCTACACTGGATTTACTCGTTTAATGAAATGTTCGCCTCTTTGGGCCTTGTCCTTGAAGAGTTATTAGTTTGATTTTGTTGGTCATTTCTTGTATTGACTTGATTTCTTGATGCCTTAGTTGGATCTGTTCGCCTATTGGCTGGAATTGCTTGCCTGGGCTCCATTTGGGTTCGCATGACCTCGGCCTTAAAGTAGCTCGCATGGGTAGAGTAGCTCGCCAGGTTGGAACAGCTCGCCTAGCTATTCCAGCTTGGCTTGGCATAATCTTGATTTTTGATGGGATGTTTTCGCTTAATTCTGTTCGCTCTAGTTGTAATTCTACTCACCTATCAACAGAGGTCGTCGTGATTCGGTGGAGGGTTGCCTGCATGAAATGAAGGAAATTAGATCAGTACTATCCATAGGGGGAAAGTAAGAAAATACCTCTACGGTTCAGGCTCTATATTCTCAGGGAATCTTGATAATCTCCCCGCTGCCGGGCTCAACACTCTGCCAGGCGCCGCCGACCCACCACCACTTCTGGTGCCAGCCGATCACTTTAGTCGGGATATCGAACACAATGGCGTCCCCACCTCGAGGCTTGGCATTCATCTCACCCGCAGAAGCCACCGTGTAGTACAGGTGGTTGAATTCTTCGGGGAGCGGCATACAGTGCAGGCCCTGCCTCCCGAGCATGACCATGGCGCCCAGGAGAAAGCTCCAGCTGTTGGGCGTGATTTGCGTGATGGAGAGATTCCACGCGGCGAAGAGCCTGGAAATGACAGGATGGAGCGGGAAGCGAATGCCCGCATGCATCGTATCCGCATTGACGACGATGATCCCATTTGGCGGCTGGTCGGCACGTTCGTTGGCCGCTGGGGCATAGAAGTGAATATCGGCGAGGACTCAGAGGGGCCCACGGGCATATCAGATCAAGTGGGAAATCCCTCCTTGTACACTATAAATAGGGCCTTAAATGTCATTTGTACACACAACTCATTTATTACAAAGTTCCCCTTGAGAGCTCATTTATCACTGCATTTATTACATTCTGTTATTCTCTTTTATAATTCCTACCCGCTAGGAACCCGACGACGATATCCTCATGATATCACTGTCAACAATCACCAATACCCGAAGTTATAATCACCAATACCCGAAGTTATAATCACCAATACTCAAAGTTATAATCACCAATACCCAAAGTTATAATTACCAATACACGAAATTATAATCACCAAAATCCTGAGTTATAATTACCAATACCTGAAGTTATAATCACCAATACCCCAAGTTATATCCCCAAATAATTATTCACCAATACCCTGAGACTTAATCACCAATACCCTAAGTTATAGAACACGATACGTAAATTAATTAGTGATCTTTAAAATGTTGCTACGCATGAAAATTACAAACTCAGATTTCTTGTCTCCCAATTAGTTGTTGCTACACACTACATTGCCAATGATTTATCAGAAATTAAAAGTCATGTTAATATCCTCCAGCGTTTTATCAGTGGCGATTATGCTTGCGGCCACGAATTCACAATTACTACCACAAGAAACCCCCCCAACATTTACCACACTTGAATTCACATTCTGAGCAATGGCTCCCATGGAAAAACACACCAAAGAAATTAAGAACGGAAAGCCCCTCTTCATCCATAAATGGGCCTCCATTCTTCCAGAAAGACTCAGCAATTCAAATCTTCAAGAAACAAAACAAAAACCCATTGCGTCAATTTATCAAAACAAATAAGGAACAATTATTTCAGAAATAGAAACAAAAACCAGCTTGCAACTGAACAACATGGCCTTGCTGCCCCGCCTCTAGCAGAAGCTAAGAGCTTGAAAAACGGATCTTAACAATAAGGTATCTATGTCTAGCATTCATTCTTCACTTCGACTGGCAGGGTTTTCTATTTTGTGCACTTTGGTGGGAATAAGTCTTCCTCATTTCTTTCAATCGGAGGGAAGGAAAGAACTGAAAAAGATCTACAACAGCGTCGCCAATGGAAACCATGAGATTTGTACTTGATAAAAGTTATCCTAAACAGAGCGTGGCGGCAGTTTCGTCAAGGCACAGTAGCGGCAATTCCGTCAGGTTAAGGCGGCTCGCTTGTGGGTTGTGAGGATTCACAAATTTTCATCTGACCCGTTTCCTAAATGGGTCAGAATTGAATTAACAATTGAATTTAAAATCCAAGTGCATGCTATGCACTTGGATGCACCCTAGAATCAATCAATTTTTTAATGTAATGTAATTATATTTTTCAGTGTAAACAACCTTAACTGTTGAGTGAGTGCATCGTGCAACTAGTGCATATAAGAGTGTCTCCATATTTTATTATTTTTATGGTCCAAATTTTGGGTTGAGTTTCAATATAAATACTCTCAATTCAAATTTAATATTTTTTTAATTTAAGGTTTGATTTAAAATTAGAAAAAATGATTTTTTTTTGTCTTGAAACTTTACCGTCTTTTAATTTTCATCCAATCGAGTTTTAGATTTTATTTTCATCTTGTAATCTATGCACTTTATTATTTTTCGTCCTATGACCTGTTATAGCAGGTAACTCGGCAAGTAAAAGTGATGTGACCTTTATATTCTTTTATCTTTTTTATTAAAAAACACAGCTGTAGCAGGTTTGTTGATTGTATAATTAATTTATGTTATAATAACATTTTTTTTAAATAATAAAGCTATTTTATTTATGATGCATATCTCTATTTTTCATTTTATTATATTGTCTGACTTTAATTTAAAAATAATTATTTTCTGGGTCTTGAGTTTAGACAAAAGATTTTAAGACAAACTTTAAATTGAAAATAAAAATAAAAATTGAGAGTTGAATTGAGACATTTGTAAAATATAAGTACTTTTGTACTTATATTAAGACTCAAACTAAGATTTGGAAAATAAGTTTATATAGGTAGAATTGGGGTTTTATTATAATTGATATTAAACCAAGATTAAATTATGTCGAAACCCAGATTATTGTCTAATATTAACCTTTGAAAACAGACGTCCGATGTCGATACACTGTGCATATGAACCAATTTGTAATTTTTTTTCTAAAATTTCGGGGTTTTTGCGTATTGGTTTAAAAAAGATTTTAATTATAAATTGGTTCAGAATATTTGCACAGTGCGTAGAGTATGATTAATTGCACTTACAGTAAACATATTTACTCTTTATTCGTCTTCCTTTAGGGAAATTTGAATTAATTTAATTCCGTACACTTTCATATTAAAGAGTCACATTCAACCAAAAAAAGATATCTTTTCGGCAGAAGTCCCCACTAACCAACTTCACCAACAAACTTATCACTAGCTCTAGGGTTTTGGTTTAGTATTCGGTTTCCAACTATGTGTGATAATCCTTACAAGACGAATCTAATCGAAGGATGGATTATCACTTCTAAGTTTAGTATATATATATATACTATACATTCACGAATACAGAATGACACTAAACTATGAAGAAACACTTGGGAAATTTAAGGTTTTTCGAGTGCTTCTTGAATGCTTGAGAGTTGAGTAATTTCTTGGCTGGGAAAATTTCTGTAACCTTGTTTGGGGCAAGATATTTAGTATTTATAGATGATTTGAAAAACTACCAGTTGGAGGAGATAACTTCCTAACGTCCATTTGTAGGAGGTTCAATGACCATCTTTCATACTACATGTTGTCATTTGCATGCTTTAAGGTATGGACATTAAGTGCATGTTCGTGAAAACTGCATGAGTTGTAAAGTTCAGTGTCAGGTCCGTACATGCGTTGTCGGCCTCTGATTGGTCCATGTCTTCAGGTATGTGAGAATGTTAGAACTAATTCTTCAATTCAGACTTGTCTTTTCAAAGTTCAGTTTTATCTTCATCTACATGAAGTACACAATCCCGTTTATCGTATCCTGACATTCCTTTTGTCCATGTTTGGCTCCTACTCCAAGTCTTCCCAAATGCTCGAAGTGGCCTGACTCCTTCAGGTCCAACTGAGTCAACCTTGATCTCAGGATCAAACTCTACATCCTGACTCATAATTAGCCAACTTAGAAAAGCTAACTACAACTCAGCGATGATGCTCTGTGTCTTCAGGGTCATCATCTTGATTGACTTCAGTGAGTTCCCTCTCAATTGAGTTCCTATAAAGATAAAATAATTCTAACCTACCAAGACTGATTCTGACTATTCGACACTTAGGCAAATTCATCTTTTCAGAGTTTTGGGATCTAATTCAAAACTAACATTGTCTTAACACTAAAAAAGATATATCCTCCACTGTCCTTTATGAGGACAATGCAGCTTGTGTTGCACAAACGAGTAACAAGCATGTTAAAAGGAACCTGACAAAACATATTTTATCCGTCTTCTAGTGAAATTATCATACAAAAGGTGTGTTCTAGTGACAATCTGCCAGATTTGTTTCTAAATAAATTCATACATCTACTTTTGAAAAATATGTTCATAGCATTGGGATGTGAAGGCTTCGAAGACCATTGTCTTCAGGGGGAGTGACAACTTCAAAACAAATCTGAAGATTCCTGACGATCAATGATCGTATTTTTTTTCCCATTTGGCTATTTTTATTCCTTTGAATTACTATATTGAGGTTTAACGAGGCATGAATATCACGCCGTAATGTTCAAGGAGGAGTTTTATAATTATGGACATTACTTGTTGGATTTGACACTTAATGGGTTAAGATGTCTTATAAACTTTTAGGGTTACAATCTCGCATCATTGATTATTGTATTGTACACACAAATATAGTGAAATCTTCCTGACTTGGTACACCCCAGGTAGGATGTTAGGTCATGCCCAAATGAAGTCCTTATACATTTGTAAGATGATATTCTAATTAATTAGATGTTGCCGAATTACTAATTTTTACTTTAAGATATTAGTTTTTTAGTACAAAAAATATTAATTATTTAATTAAATGATATTAGTTGGTTACACTGTACATACTCCTAAAATTATTGTACGTACGAGTGTATGGGCGTAAAAAATCTGTATTAATTAAAGTAAAACCGTGGCGTGAAAAAATTTCACCGACTATCTTTACATTCATATTCTTCCATTGTTGCTGTTGACTACTGCTTGAATCTTCGTAGTCTGAAGGAAGTAGGAGGTAATTTTGTCATCATTGGATCACTTTAATTCACTTTTGTTTACTTCTGAACGAAAAATTAGCGAAGCTTTAAGGAGGTTTTCTATAATCCAAATCGCACCGCTGGACACGCGATTCGTATGTAATTACAGCCATTATATGTTTTTCCTCTTCTTTTCATTCCCTAAAAATAAATAAATTAAATTTATTCCAGGTTTCTTTTTTTTGTTTTTTGTTTTTTGGATTTATCTTGTTAGAAAGTGCATCGGTTTGTGAATTAGATCTTGCTTGTCACACATTTGTATACTAGGTAGTTTTCTGCAGCCATGAGCCATCTCATTGATTTGTGAATTTATCAGTTTGCCAAAAATGACATTGATGATCTAAAAGAAACGAACAAACAAACAGCCGTGGAAACAAATTGCAATTTTCCTTTTATAAACTTATCCCCAGGATAACTATCTCTCAAATGAGGTTCCTTTACACTATTTTGGCAATTAGAGGCCTTGTAGTTTCCGACACGTGTCTTAGTTATCAAAATGGATACATTTTGAATTAACGGAAATTAAAGAAAAGGAAAGGTTGGTTTAATGATGTTGTTTTCATAATTAGTTGTAATTGATATGTTTTGCAAAAGTTGCTCAATATCCAACTATGTCCATGTAAAGAAGTTCAACATTGATCTTGGCCAGTGTACTAAGCATGTGGGGCCATGGGAAATGTGTGGATTACTTATGAAATAGCATAAAATTCAACTAGTGCTTTTTGTACTTAATAGATTGATTATTTCATGGACCAATGTTTATGCACTCAGATTTTCCTATCATGGTTAATTTTTAGCTATTTGCATTTTAAATGTTTTCGAGTTTTCTATAATCTTATTGTTGCGCATTTTAGGTCTTCGCATGAATCTGTTATCCATTTGCAATTTTGGGGCCCAAAATTGTTTCCACTCTTCACTGTGTGTGTGTGTGTGTTTAAATAACATTACACCTGTCTAACTAATGTCCGTCCAAAAATCAACACCAGTTGCACAAATTCTTCAGAAATTACTATTCCTATAAATTACGGATTCTGAAATGCCCTGAATGTATTTATTTAAAATGTTCATGTGTGAGAATTTTAGGAATCTCATAGGTCTGCCCCGTTTTACCTTTCATTCGCGTTAAATTTCTTAGCTCGTATAACCAAGACGATCCTCAATTTATATATATGGGGGTGTGATTCGACATATTTCGATGAAGACAAGGTAAGATTCAATGTGTCTCCAGTTCGTGTCACGTGATTGCAGAAAACTCTGTGTTTATTAATCTCAAGTGAGAAATGGGCTCATCGATGATGCCAATATTTTCTTCTAGTTTTTTCTTGTTTTCTTACTTGTGATGCCATTTTTTTTATTTATTTTTTTCGTTTTCAGATATCAGTACTTAGGATTGATCCATTGGTGTAGCCTAGCCTTAATTTGGAATTTTGGACCGGTATTAAAAACTCTGCTAATTAACGACTTCATTGCGTCCTACACTGTCATATATATATATATATATATATATTTTATCGGGTAAATGTTAGTTGTTAGTAGTTAGATTAGTTCACCAAGTCTCCATACACTCCCAGAAATCTCCAAGCCTACCTTATATCTCCCTCCCAATTCGTTCCCAAAGGGAATCGAACTCAGGTCACTCACTAGAGTGAGGAACCCGGTGGCCAGGTGGGCTAAGTCACCTGGTTACACTGTCATATATTATTGGGTGGGCAATACTCTAATAATGTAGAATTAAAAGAATTAGCTGGCTAAATATATATTTGGGGGCGCTTGGTTAGCAATTCCTCAATGGTAACGAGAATAAAAATTATTTTCCATTTATGCCCCCATAATAAAAATGATATATTGGATGAACACTTGTTACAATTGTGACTCAATTGCTAGAGTGTCATGCCCCAAATTTGGAATATAAGTGGGCAACAAATGGTTGTTCGTGGAGGAATTGAGGAGGAGGATTGTAGGAAGATAATAGGGTAATCAAAATGAAGTAGTGATTACCTTATTTAGGAGGGGAGGTAGTAATTTAGTTCTCATTAACCATCATAATTACACTAATTTTCAATTTCATTCTCATTACCATTGTAGAATTTCTAACCAAGCGCCCCCTCAGTAATATAAGATTAATTTAAATTTCTAGCATCTATGACCTAATATAGCATACCTCTGCAAGATTGTTTTTTTATTAAATACCAAATTAAATTAAATTAAATTTGGTCAGGGTCTTGAATGCAATATATTCATTGTACAATTTAAATGCATTTTAATTTAAATGAGATGTTGTTTTCACTTGCAATTTTGGGTGAAAACTATTATATACTTCAACAAAAACATCATACTATCTCATTTAAAAATGCACGTGTCAATTATTTAAAATGTCATCTACCTATCCTAATTACCCAACCCTACCGTTAAATTTGTTGCAGTGGTTCTAAATTAAAAGTCAACAAGTCCATATATTTTAGACTACTAAACCGCTTGTGAATTGCTCAAGTCATGGTCGAGATTGATTATTAAAATTGATGTCTCATTTCTCCTTAAAAGAGAAGTAAATTATGTATATGTATATGTAATCATAAATATATAATAGCAAAATAATTTCCGAAAATAGTTTTGGAGGGAGAGTTTTTGGACCATTGATCATTTTGTCAAGATTTAATCATAACCATCTGTTTTTTATTTTTACCATTAAGGTAATTTTGACTATCAATTAGGATTTGATTTCAATTAAGATTTAAATATTCAATGTTTACCGTCAATTTTTCTTGATGAATTTTAATCCATTGGATAAATTGCTACATTTAAGGATCGGTTATATTTTGTATTCTATTTATACTCTTCACTCCATTTTTTATCTCCACCATCTTTTCTAAGTCTTAAAAAAAAGTATCTTGGTGTACATTTGTATTCATATACATATTTCAGAATTTTTTGATATTTTTATGTACTTTTTTAGTGGATGTATATAGACATATGTACGTTTTCATCAAAATTTGTATGAGTTTAAGATTTATCATGATTTAAAGATGCTTGAAGATATTCATCGGAGAATTGAAGATTTGAATATATTTCAAAATATTCATCGGAGTTTTGGAGATTTTCAAAGATATTCATCATCATAGACTTGAAGTTTCATTGAAGATTCAGTGTCATTAATCAAAGGTTTGAAGATTTGATCAATATTTCTACAAGTTTTGAAGAGTATGGTTGATTTTTATTGTTAGGATATTGTTCTTTATTGATTCATTCATTCCTTTTGTGTATATTGTCTTTGAATTTTAATTTGTATATTGAAGTGTTTTAGATTTTATAGTGTATCGATAAATGATCAATTTCTTTATTTGTATGTCAAATTTTAATTATAGTTATTCCATGATCAATTTCTTTATTTGTATGATCAATTTCTTTATTTCATCTCCTAATATAAAAAATGAATTGATTTGATTGGAATCGAAGAGAATTGTTTTAATTAATATTTTCAAAATAATAGGAGATAGTGGTGCATTCTTATTTTATTTTGTACTAAATATTTATGGATATATATTGCAAATTATTATATTATTGATAGATTTATATAATTTTGTAAATCGTAAATTGTAATTTCAAACAACCATATATATTATTTTTGCTAATTATAATGTCTAATATAAATCGGATTTCCACATATTCATTATTTTTAAGTAAAAATATTTAAATACTCTTAAAAATTGAACGTATATAGTTATAAAATCCAATTTCATTATACTATGTTAGTTTATATATTTATGTTCACCGGTGGGATAATCATATTCGATATGTATATATAGGTATAAATAAGTTTAATTGTGACGATGTCTATCAATTATGATTTATTATTCTTTCCAAGCAAATTACTGAGTTTAACTTTAACCTTGAATATTTTGGATACATAATCCCATAATTTTTGCTAACTAACATGTTTGACCTTGAACATTCTAAAATGCGTTATCCCATAATTTTTCTAACTAAATCGTATAATTTTTTTTGTAATTCAACTTGATTCATTAAATATTATTTATTTTTGCTAATTATAATATCTTAATATAAATTATATTATTTCCATATGATATTTTTCCTTTTTACTAATTATTATAATCCCATTATAACTAATTTTTATCCTGTTAAACTTTCCACTTAACAAAATCTACTTCTTCGCAAAAAATAATACGCATTTGGCATGCATGAATCATGACCATGTAAACAATTTTCATTAGGAAAATAATTTTACTTATGTTTTATCATGAATTTAGATATGGACAACAAGTTAATTAAATAAAAATTTCTAATATATTTATAGATATATTAATATATAGTTGTGAAATTATATTGCATAAATAATAATTTTAAAAAATGTACATAAAATTTATAGGTTCTACGTTACATGATCCATTAAATTTTTTCAACTGTTTCATTTGTTTTCCTATTTATACTCTTTGGTATCGTTTTTGAAGGTTCGCTGTTTTTCTTCATAATACATGTTAAAATAAAAAAAATATAACAGTAAAACAAAATTGTTAATTCTATGTTTAAAAAAAATATCAAATAAAATTTATATTGTATTTGGTAACCTTAATCGATTCCCAAACTTACGATTCACAAGTAACTAGCATGAAAGTAATTAAATTAGTTCCATCCTTTCCAGTAGTGGGAAACAAAAAATTAAAATCTATGTTTAATATCATTCCAAGATTACCAATATTAATTTATATATATAACTTTTAATTACCTTGAATCTCTCCACAATCCGTTATACTCATAACGTAATGTATATGACTTATAGGCTTAATTGCACTGCATGTTGATTTAAAATTTATATTATATTTTATGATGTATAAATTACATAACATGTAAATCACTTTTCAATTACAACAAAAAACTACGTTTAGATATTTGGTCATCTTTTAGAAATCTTAAAGTTGTTTTGTCGATTGCTTCAATTTTTTTAAATATTAATTTTTTTTAATTAATCTTAAAGTAAGAATACTTTGCATTTATTTTTGTTATTTTGGAAATTAAATTCTACTTCTGCAAATCCACACATATATTATAAATATAAAACCATATCTATTATGTAAGTATGTAAATTTGAAAGAGAATGTGTTTTAAATCAACCAAATTTTTGGATTTGGGGATTCTCTCAGTATGACGAGAATTGGTTCTAACTTTGTGGCTTCCGGATATTCATTGGAAAATCTCCATAATCCAGCATCATTCAGTAATTGTAATTGAACAGAAAAAATTAATTTGAACCTTGACCAAATTGTTTGCAATATGACAAACTAATTTTGAGTTATTTTCTTCAGGATTTGTTTTAGCTGATAGACATTTTCTCCTTTATTACGTCATTAAAGGACATTAGAGAGTATTATTGCGTGCATCCATCTAGAATTTATTAAATAAATAATGGAGAAAACTCAGTATTTGCATTAGTCGGTCCTTGTGCCAGATATCGAGTATAAAAATAAGTAGCAGAGGAAACTCAATACTTGCATTTTTTTTAATTATTATTCATATAGATGTTTAAGTATACTCATGATTTTTAATGTAATTAGAGTTTTGTCTGGAATTTTGAGACTTGGTAGTTGAAGTCATACTTATTTCTTGATGATACAATCAGTGTTTATTCGATCCATCAAATAAAATGCAGAATTTTATTTGGTAAAACATTTTTAAGTTTTACTCCTTCCGTCCCATAGTTGTTTACTACACTACTGTTTGTACAAGTTTTAAGAAAAAAATATTGTTTATTATTTTAAAGAGATAAAATAGATATTTTTTGTTAGGAGTGTATAAATAATATAATATTAAAAAGTATTATATTGTTGTCTTTTTTTTTTTTTGCAAAAAATGGATGTAGCAATTGAGTATATGACGGACCTTTTTGACAATGTAGCAAATAACTTTCGGACGGAGGGAGTAGTATTCAAGATGTCCATTGACTCTATTAATTGTGTTATTTGAAATATCAAGTTCAGTATCATTTTCAGATACTCGAGCAAGCATGTATGACCCTTAATCTTAGAATCTGTATTCCCTGTCCATGAGCCAAGTGTCGTCTTGCAAAATGATAATTTAAGTGTCATAAATTGAGGATTATCATGTGGCTTCAATGATAAATATGAATTGGAATTAATAGAGGAACACTATATCTTAGAATTGCGGTGGATCAACTCAAATCACAAAATTCATCCAATTCATAGAATTAAAGTTGTTCTTCTTATTTCATCTATAATTTTGATAATTTTTATATTTTGTTTAATAATGAATTTTATTGTAGGTGTTTGTTTCTAATTTTGAAAGGTTGAGTAAGTATTAGTTTTTTAAAATTGTACATGTAATTTTTTTTACTGCATCGGAATTACAAATCTGATTAATAATACAATTATTTGAGTAGAATAGTAAAATTGTAAATTCATATGTATTTTATATTACATTTGGTTTATCATGTGCTGATAGTGCTGTTATTGTAACTAGATATGAGACTCATTAATTGATTATAGGTTTGTTGTATCTATTTTTTTTTCTTCGAGGTTGCAACCGCGGCTTCTGGGATGAAAGCAGGAAGTATTTTGTTGCTTACATTTTCTGGCATCCAGTTAACTTCTTAACTTTTACATTCCTATAAGTTTGTAGCTTACATATGGAATTAATTCTTTGACATATGTAATTTAATTAGTGTGTTATTTAATGTGTAATTTTTTTATTTTAGGGACCGTAACTTATGAGGTGGCAAATTGAGATTCATAACCTTTTGAACTGAAAAATTAAGGACAATAACTTTTAAAAGCGGCAAATTGAGGACAAGTCAACCCGATTCAATAGAAATAGGACAGATTAACACGATTTGGTTGAAGTTGGTCCCAATTTTGGTTTCTTCGAGCTAATGTGGCCTAAATTTGCGACTTTGATAAGTTATAGTCCTTGAATTATCAAACTTAAAAGCTATAGTCCTCATATTGTTAGCCTGAAATGTTATGTCCCTTATTTTTCACCCCCTTGGTCCTTAAAAAAAATTACCTATGATTTAATACATTTATTAAAATTTCCTCAAAGCCTTTCTGTTTAAGAACAATGGGATGAAAAACAACATATTTGCTCATATTATTTGGGAGAAAATAGATTGAATCTTAAAGCGAACAAATTATGGCATTGTGATTTGACCAATATGGATAAAGTTAAATATTTGACTTTATTATTTGATGGTATCAAAAAAATATATATGAATGTTTTTCTGGATAACAATTGTGAGATTGGATCTTTAGTTGAAGACCAAAATATTGGTAAGTCTGTTTCAATATTTAATATGATTAATGTTTATATTCATAGTAATATTATAATTACAGAATATTCTTTCTAATAGGTTTTTTTTCTTCAAATTGAGTGGAATTTTAATAATAATTTTTAATGATGTTCTTATTTTTTTAGTGTAGGAGACATTGTTGGTCATCAATACTCATCATGGAAAGTCACGAATTAAGCGATCACTTGGTGCTGGTTTTGTGGTATGGATATTATTAATTTGAATTTGCTCTCAATATTCAATTATATTAAAATAATGGGGTTTATCTACTAATATCATGCTAAATTGGTTGTATTCATTGTTTTTTTAGAGATCATAAATGACACGTCTGCATTCATCCCCACCATTAGTTTCTTATATCAATGTTGCATCTTCAAGTTGCTCAGCAAAGTATAAGACAAATTCTTCTATGTCCAAGGTATAAGAAAATTATCTAATATTTTTAGATCTTATTTACATTTTTAATTTATGTTCATGTTTATATTAAACAGGCCTGGTGTTAATATTCTTTTTAAAATTGTATATAATAACATAATTCATCTATAGTTGTAAAATAATTTAGATAGTTGAATAATACTTAAATAAGAAACACTAAAATTATTAATTATTTATTTTACAGTTTGTATTTATGTTTTCGTAGATTGTTGTAGGTGCATCTGATACCATTCCAAAATTTATAAGATGTCTTACATCTTCGAATTAAAAAAAAAAGATCGATACGTTAATACTTCCTATTCTTTTATAGATATGTATACATTTCCTAACATCAAAATAATAGCATCTTATATGCAATTTCTTTTTAATTTCTTTTATATTTCTTTTAACAGCCTATACCATCTCATTTCTGGGAACAACACATCAAAAAAATTTATGGACTTTATCCAGATTTTGAGATTAGTAATAATGACAAGCGTTGTACTGTATCTTTCAATGATCAAGGTGATCTTGATTTGATATCATCTAGATTCCGTAAATTTATTAAATATTAGGTCTTTAACCTGGTAATATTCTTCAGTTAAAATCCTTCAATTTCACCCTTTTATTATTGAAATGTCGGATGGAATTTAGATATTTGCTGGTATTGTTCTTTATTTTTGCTTTTTTGGATGATGATTTTGATTTAGATATGTTTCATGCACTCAATTATTTTCATATTTGATTGGTTTGACATTACATATAATTCTATTATTGTTATCTTTGAATATTACTTATTAATAAGTTTTAATTTTTTTTTAAATTTTAATTGAATAAATGAATATTCTTATCTTGAACTTTAATGATTAAGAACCAAATTGTACAACTATCAAGCAATTCCAAATTAACAAATTTCATTTTTATGTTGCAGCTTTTTTTATTTACCTATTAGATGACATGATTGTCTAATTGTGTTTAGTAACATAATAACTCAAATTTTAATGTAGATTTTTTAGATTATGTATCATTTATATATAATTTTACATTTATTTAATATTATTTTAAAGTCATTAGATAATTTTTAATATTTTCATTTAATTATTTATTAGAAACATGATCATATTACCGGAATAGTAATATTGTCTATCATCATTTCATCACATACAGGAAATAGTATAAAATTACCTTAATATTATCACTACTATCATCATTTAACCAAATCTAATGAACAGTGTAAAATTACCTGAACATTACCATCTCCCATGAAAGTTGTAGTATTATGTTAATAATTCTTTAACATTCCTCGATCCCTTTTTGAAATTAATATATTATCAACATTTATTCGATATTTTGAATTTAAATATTAATTGTACAAGTTCTTAATCAGATTAAAATGATTAAATTTTGTACATTTGTAGTGAGCTTTATACTTTCAGGATGTCTTTAATCTTTTAACGGTACTCAATTCCTAATGTTTCAGAAATCAATAATTAGTTTAGATCGATTTTGAGTATCAGCAACAGATTTACATAATTTTTTAGACCGTTCATATCACCTGAAAGTGGACATTCAATTGCATTACTTGAGAGAATTAGATCGATGTCTGCATAACCATCTCATAATTCTGTAATTGGGTGCCAATCCGTGTGAGCTCCGTTTCTGATCAAAACTATCAACTCTGCAACTAGGATAAATTTATAAGGTGTTGAAGAACTAAAATAGAAATCAGATTAAAACAAGATAGTATTTAGTTTTGAAAATTTTGTGAATTAGCAATAAATTTATATAGTTTAGTTTTTGGGACCAGTTAGATCACCTGAACTTGGACATACGCCCGAAATACTCGAAGGAATTAAACAGACGAATGTGTAAACATCTCATAATTCAGTGAGCGGCTACAAATCCTGGTCGAATTCGTTATTGATCGAAATGATCTACTTTGCAACTAGGAATAATTTTAAAGTTGTTAAAGAATGTTAAATAAAATTAAACGAACATAATATTTAGTAAAAATTTTTTTACTGATTAAATCACCTGGAGTTGGGCAAGCAACTGAAGTCTTCGAAGGAATTAGACTGATGCATTTGTAAACCTCTCATAATCCATCCAGCAGTTGCCAATCGGAAGCAGATCTTTTTATTGGTCGAATCTACATATTTGAAGACTTTAAAAGATGTCAAGAACAAAAATATAAATCACTTAGAAGGTTAGAAATCTACCTTAAATCTCATAAGAAGCTTTGCTCTATGATTTAGTTTTCCAATTCTTATGAAGTTTTTTTCTTTGGTAGAATTAGAGATGATAACTCTTGAATTTGAATTTCAATGGGGGCCAGTGATAACATGATTAAGTAACTTGAATGATGAGAGGGGAGGGGGGGGGGGGGGGGAGAGTGGAAGAATGAGTAATATATATTCTATTTCTGGTTTTTTTTTACAAGTAAAATTGGATAATGTTGTGGTTAATGAATGAAGAGTATTGAAGAATCTAGGATTTAAATATGACACATAGTAATTAATTAACCCACTTCCAACTTGAGCCCTATGTCATACACGTGTATTCCCAAGAATTTATTGGAAAGTGGAAAACAATTATTTTTTACCGTGTATTTGATCAATGTATTGTGCCAAATATTTGGTACTCTCTCCTAATTTATTGTGCTAGATAACAAACTGGATTAATATGCACCAGGTGCACGACACATTTACTCAACAATTGTGATTGTTTACACTGAAAAATATAGGTTTATTACACTTAAAAATATGGTTTGATTACATTGAAAGTTTACACTGAAAATATGGTTATCACTGTAAACTTTTTCAATGTAATATAACATATTTTTCAGTACAATCAAATCATAAGTTTCAACTGATTAGTGAGTGCACCACACACCATTTATTTAACATTAATTAATTTACACATCTATTAAAGCATGTATAGATTTATGATTAATTAATTAATAGTAAACTGTTATTTTCACCATTATTCACATTAAATTAGATTATAAGAAGTAATTCATATTATCAGAGCCAAAAAGGCTCATACTCAGACAAAGATCATAAGACAGACTAAATTTGAGTCCTCATCCTTACAAAATTAAGACATAATTCTTTCATATATTGTAAGGATGGTAATCTTCCATCCTTACAAAAGAGTTGGTATAATTGGTTTGATTGGATTACTATTTTTTTAAGGATTTTTAAAAGTTAGAAGAAGTCATCTCATTCTTTTAATTCTATTATTTTGTTGTTCCCCTCGATTGTTCAATTTATTTCATAAGTAATAACATACTAAATTTGAGTCATCATCTATAAAGTTACAAGCCAAATACTCCCTCTGTCCCCAAAAAAATTGCATGCTTTCCTTTTTCGTCTATCCCCAAACACTTTGCACACCCTATAAATCGAAATTTCTACTTAACTTTATTTTTACAATATTCACATATGTATATAAAATATCATTACTTTTACACTCACCCCAACCAAAATTATTACTTTAATATTAAAACTTTACACATCACCCTCAATAAAATATGTCTCCCAAAGTGTGAAGAGATTTTGGGAACGGAGTGAGTACTACATAAAGTTTTATAAAATAAGTAATCATGTATAACCAATAAAATCAATGGTTCCAAATATTCAATATGTCATGAATTACTAATTTTTTTTTATATTGTAGATTAATGTTTAAAGTATTTTACTTATATGCTAAACTTGTGTGAGACCGTCACATGTCATTAGACAATACAAATTAACGTCCACCTCTATAAAATGTTAATGCGGCATGTCAAATTTATACCCTATCTCAGGAGTAGGTTTTATATGAAAATTATTCATGATAAATTTTTGAAGGAACTGCTTTAAAATATTGAATATTTAATCAGGAGTGTCAAAAATTTCATCAGAAATATCATTAGTTTGAGTTCAATTTTTTTTAGTTATATTTAATAAAATGTAGTTTTTTAGTTTTATAATTAAAATTTAATAATTATTATATAATTAAAAAATTGTAACAAATTCCTTCCGTGCGAAACACGGGCAGGATGATCACTAGTAGTAGTAAAAGTCAAAATATAATTTAATACTTGGGTTAGCTTCTTGATTAATTAAATGAATGATAATTCACCTCATTCATCTAATACCTACAGGCTACAGTCCAAATGAATTTAGGGTGCCTAATTCTTTATTTGCAATAATAATTTAGTTAAAAACACTAAAACTTGAAGGCATTGGATTAATCCAAGTATGATTAGTGGAAGAAGGCGACGCAATTGGGGTACACGAAGTTTTAAGAGCTTGGGGATGACCAATCTCTATTGATGCAAAACTGGTGCTTTGAGTTCTCGGAAATTGAATCACTCAGTTTTTGTGATACCATTGAATTAGGTGGTGATCGATTAATGTGACTTGAGTTAGTTAATAGAGATATGTTAATATTAGGCACATCTTATGCTCGGATTGCTACATCTCTTCATATTTCTTCTCCTTGATATGTATAAGTATAAATGACCTTCTTAATTTTTTAATGTTCAAGTGTGAAAATAATTAGAGCCAATGTCGTGATTGATTTGTTAAAAGAAATGTAAATGGTAATGACTTTAATAGTAGTAAAAAATAGTAATGGTTATAATCATTATTATTGAGTTGTTTGTATTGTATATTCGAATAATTATTATTACATGAGTGTTGATGGACGAACAACTAATGTTGATTTGACAAACAAGAATTGAGGCGCAAATTGATGATTATGAAGAATAATACACAAACTAGAGATGACTAGCAAGGATAACCACTTAGGGGGTGCATAAATCAATCCGGAAAGTGTATTATATGACGAGCAGCATTTGTGACGAACAGTCGTCTGGCGAACAACTTTTTGGCGAACAGGTCCTTAGGTCCTAGGCCAGAAATGAACCCTACACCGGGTCATGTATGACGAGCAACAATGTTAAGAGGTGGTGTGCTCAACAATCTGTGGAGTATGTAACGCCCATCAGCCTCACACCAAACCAGTATCTAACGAAACAAATGTTAAAGATCCAATGGGACATCTGCATCAAGCATACGAGCGAACAGCTTATGAACCATTTAGCCAAGGAGCGAACAACTAATAAAGAAGTTATTCAACGGCCGAACCCCCAAACAAATAGTGACGAACAACTACGGATGCGTGATAAGATCAAACACAAGACTTTGTAACTAAGTTACAGCTTAGGTAATGTCAAATGTGGTGAAAAGGACACATGTCAAGCATGCAAGCTTGGTAGTCCAAGAGTCATGTACACCTCCTACTTGGTGGTCAGTATAAATAAGTTGTTCTCTTGCTATAAAAATAAGTTCAAATTCACAAACACTTCAAATACACACACTTATACACCCAAACGTGCACACACACGAAATAAATACGAATTCGATACACGTGTTTACGATTTTATAATCCGGACAATCGAATTTACCATTTACGGTGGTAATCAATCACACGTTCTTGTTTGGTGATTCCAAAACCGGTTAAAAACAGCCACTAATCCACGTGATTAGAACCGATCACCAACAATTTGGTGCTAGAAGAAGGGTTCAAACCTCCGGTTATCAAAGAAATCTTCAAGAACTTCAAGTTTAAAACTTGAAGATTTGAAGGAATCCTCAAGAAATCCTTGAAGATTCAAACAAAAGTGTTCTTGGTGTTCTTCAATTTCAAATTTGAAAATTCAATGATTGAGAAGATAATTCAAATCAGGATGCCTCAATCCAAAGAAACTAGGATTTCACATCCCTCGATGGGAGTTTCCCCGACCCGGGTCTCATCTACTGATCATCATGATCGTGATCCACGCCATGCGAACAAGGTTCAACCCTCGGTTGCAACCCACATAATGCCTCCAGATTTAGAGGCATTGGCTAAAACCCCCCAAGAATTGGCCAAATCGATAGCTGCTCTCCAGGCAATCCAGAAACAACAAGAACAACACCGACCTTCACAAGTAAGGTCTAGGTCTCGACAACTAGAAGTAGTAAGAGCAAGGTCTGCTCGTGGCGAGCAACATGAAGTCAACAGTGCCCAAAATCGAGGGGACAAAGGCAAAGTTAAAATGGTGGACAAACGGAAGGTCAAGCTGAATCTGCCCATGGGCGAACAACAATGTCTAGCTATGGAGCATCTCGTTCCAGCGCACAGGACAGGTTGGGCCGACCACAACCCCAGCCAGAAGTTGCTCACCCAGAGCAAGGGCAGGGGTGAGCAACTTGCGAGCAAGCGCACCCGTTAGTACATGAGAGGTTGACAAGGTCTGCCTTTGGGCGCCTTGTGCCACATGCGGCGAGCAACCCAAGGAGGCAGCCTCAAGAGATTCCCCCTACAAGTGAGGGACTGCGACAAGCAAAAGGACATGGATCCTTGCTCGCCGAACAGCCTCCAAGTCAGGGGGCATCTCTTGATGAGTTGTCCAGTCTGAGAAAAGTCGTGGAGAGCATGCAAGGACAACTTGACCAATAAAGAGGGATTGGGGCGACCATCATGTCATCCTCACCATTATCTTCAATCATTTTGAAGGCCCCAATCCAGAAAAAGATACAGTTTCCGGCAAGCTTACAATATGAAGGCATTGTCGATCCCCGTGTTCATCCAACAAAATATTCAGATTATATGATCTCCGTTGGAGCAAGTTATGCCACACAATGCCGGAATTTCCCCTTAACCTTAGGGGACAGAGTACATAAGTGGTTTTCAGCAATGCCACCAGCATCCATCCACTCGTTTGCTCAGTTAAGCCGATAGTTCCTCTCTCACTTTTCAACTGCAGGATCGTACCTTTCCCAGAAGCACCGACTATCAGATTTAAAATAAAACGATGACGAATCGGATCGGGCTTTCATGGAAAGATTCGATAAAATATTGTTGGAAGGGGAACTAGTTAGTGAAGATACAAAGATTGTAGTCGTCATGGCCGGGTTGAAGAAAGGATCAGACTTATGGAAGGAGGTACGTCTGAAGTACCCAAAGAGCTATGTCGAGTTCAGAAATCAAGTCGGCATATTCGTTTCCATGCATGAAGCTTTACAAGAAAATTTGGGGGACAATAAGGCTGATCCAAAGGAGAACAACAAAAAGCCCGGTGGAACAGGTTATCGAGTCCCTAAAAATGTGAAGGCGTTCACTAAAGGGACAGAGCTAAAGGAAAAACTAAATCAGGTGCTAAAAGTATCCATCGATACTGTGTACAACAACGTGAAGGAGAAATAGTTGATCTCCCCCCCCCCCCTCGGAAGATTCTTCAAGAGACTGGAAAACTCAACCCAAATAAATATTGTGCCTACCACCAAAGTGTGGGGCATTTTACGAGTGAGTGTAGAGATTTGCTCAAGCAATTATGGCAATTCTACGAGGAGAGAAAACTCTCCGACTTCGTCAAAAGGCAACCTGGGAAAAGAGGCCGGGAGTGCAGTTCAGGAGATGAAATTGGCGACCAATCTCCACGAAACAACAGACTTAGATGACAAGCCCCTGCCGTTGCTGCTCATGTATACATGATGGAACCCTCAGGACCTGCCGGAGGGTGTTTTGATGGACGACCACCAATGTCTAATCGTAAGAGAAAGGTGGAATTGCGAGCAATCGATCATGTACAAGAAGTGGGGGTTAATCCATCCGTCCTACAAACATCGGAATTAGCCTTTACTGAGAAAGACTTAGAAGGAATATTGACCTCCCATAATGACTCTCTCGTAATATGTGCCAAGATTATGGGAACCAGAGTGCATCAGCTGTTGGTGGACACTGAGGCTTACACTAATATCCTTTTTATAAAGACGTTCGATCAAATGGGAGATTATTCAAGCTATATCCAAGAGACAAAGCATCGTATCCTAGGCTTTGGAAATGATGTAACAATCCCTCTAGGAATAATTAGGTTGTCTTTGCAACTTGTAACGGCCGAGGAACCCGAGAAAAATATCACAGGAATGGTAGATTTCTTGGTCGTAGATCAATAGTCGACTTATAACGGGTTTCTTGGTGGATGATTAGGCGTGAAATTGTTAGATTTTATAGCTCGAAATGCCCGTGTTTTGATTGATTTAGATGAGTATTTAGAGTCAATTGAGTACTATTTTCATGAACTAATGAATTTGCCTCTTTGATGCTCATAGATGGATAGAGGGCGAAAAATGGAGTTCGTAGGACTTTGAATCGACTCGAACGGATGCCCGGATGAGAAGATATGGAAGAAATACGAAAAGTATTAGTTCGAGGGAGCAAAAGTATTACTGGAGTGCTCAAGCAAGAAGAACTCGAGCACTTACTGCTCGAGTGCTCGATTACTATGCTCGAGTGAAGCTGGGTCGTGCACTCAGTACTCGAGTGCTCGAGTACTCTGCACGAGCTGACTCAAGTCGAGCACTATGTGCTCGAGCTCATTTGGTCGTGCACTTTTCACGTTCTGGAAGTTTGGTGTGCTCGAGTTGCACCTGCTCGAGCACTTAGTGCTCGAGCTCTACTCGAGCTGACGCGATTTTGGCCCATTAATTCCCGATTCGACCCGTTGCCTATTTATACCCCTTCCGAACACGTTTTTGGAGACCACTTCACGCATAGAGATAGATTTTAGAGAGAGAAGAGCACCAAGAGTTCGAGGAAGCATATTTTACTTTTGATCGAGGTTTTACATTACGAATTCATAGTTTAGATTTGGATTTGGTTATTTTCATCTTTCGTTCTTCGATATTTGACACTTGAGAATTATGGATTTCTTATTAATTAGATTTTTGTTTTTAGATTTAATTTATTTCTTAAACCCTTATTTATGTTCTTGAATTTTTCTACTAGATTAATTATGTTTTCGTTCGTTGCTTGTTTAATTGCTTTTGTTATCGTTAAAATCATGTTAGGCTAAAACCCTTGTATGCTTAGGGTAGGATGAACTCGTAGAAGTAGGATGTTGGTACATAATTAGGGTAACTCGTGATGTTTAGTTTTAATTCTTTTAATTAATTAATGAATGTTTAAAATAAATCCTAGAATTATCTTTGAGTTTAGTACGAACATTGTTAGAGAGAGGACGATCTTATCATTCTTTAATAACTAATAGGCTTAACGAGAGGGTTTAGAAGGGGTTTATTCATCAACCGGTTTATCTAGGGAGGACGACCGCATCACCTTAGTTGAATTAGGGTCTCATTAATTAAGCACAATCCATTAACTAGATTATTGGTTTAGTGAAGTCGATTGATAGGACAAAGTATTAGGGTTTAATTCTTGAGCTTTTAGTCTTTCAATCTTATACTTAGGATTATTTCTTGCACATCACTGTTATTTTGATTATGTACCGGCGCCGTTAGTATACATAGGGATTCCTATCCTAAGCATCACCCTTTTATATTTGAGATAAAACCCTTAGATTGATCAAAGAGATAATTCTTGGAACATTTAACATGAAACCAAATATATTTTCCTTAAGATATATGTTGCATGAATTTTTTGAATAGTATAGTTCTTATAAAATTCGATGATTTCTATTGTATGTTCATGGCAAGACATAAAATAGGATTAGCCATGGCAATGGGAGTAAGATATTTTATGAGTGATACAAATTCAATGGGGTTTTGTTAAACATTTCTCATATCTGTCAAATACATTAATCACTGAACCCAGATAATTAGCCATGGTTTAAATGTGATTGTCTGACAACCTCACGAGGGAAAGAATAGAGATTTCTTTTATAAAACGATTATTGAACTAATTTGCTTACAATTGTTTAAGGCGGTCATTATTCTTACCTTGTCTTCATCGAAATATGTCGAATCATGTGATGAACACCCCATATATATAAATTGAGGATCGTCTTGGCAATTAATTAAACAATTTGAATAACCTCAACTTGCATGGCTTCTTCGATTTTACCCAGTCATATAAATGAGATAATTAGGAAAGAGAGTTTTAATGATTCAGAGGAAAAAGAAGATGGTGTTAAGGGAGTAGTGTATTTGACATGGGAGGATACAGTTAATAATAATAATAATAATAATAATAATTCAGGTAAAAAAGAAAAGGGGTCAAAATCGATTCTTAAAGGGATTAGTGGGTATGCATGCCCTTCCCTTCTCAGGTCCTGGGAATCATGGGTCCTTCTGGTTGCGGCAAATCCACTCTTCTTGATGCTTTGGCTGGTAATTTACTAACTCGATCTTCTTTCTTAGAGTTAATATTGAGAATAGTTTTGTAACTTAAGTCGAGTCCAATTTTGGTCTGATATTTTGTTACTTGTTAGTTTTAGTGTCAATGTGCGACATTTTTCATCAAATCAATTTGGGGAATATAGTTGCTCCAGTTATTCTGCTGACGTAGGGCGCCATCCTGACAAAATAAGACACATCATATTGTCTTGTCATATAAACACATTTATAGCGGATTTGGTGGGCAAAAAAGGACTCAATTTGCCGCTAAAAATACTCAAATGTTATGAAATAACTACATAATCAAAGTTAAACTCGGCCAAAGATTCTTGATATTAACTCCTTCTCGACTCTAGATTCTGTAGAAAGTTGGTACTGCCCATATCTTAAAATCAAACATTAGATTTTCAGCATTTTTATACATGATCATCGAGTATGTGTGTGTGAATTTGCTTAGTTTGCAACTTAATTTTTTCTTTTGATACTATAATGTCATATTGTATAATCGATTTCAGGAAGGCTAAGTTCCAGAGCAAGGCAGAAAGGTGAAATCCTGGTAAATGGCAGGAAACTAAGGATAATCTAACTTAATTTGGGATTTCGATCTTGGACTGTACATGACCGTCCTGTGCAATAAAATCATACTGTTAAAAGATATACAATAAAACCGTCTGATTTTATTACACAGGACAATCCCGTACAGCCCAAAATCAACTCCCTTAATTTGTGTTGGGAGAATGAATATTTTCCCATAACATATAAAATACCACCATTTTTATATATATTGTAATGTAGGCCTATGTGACACAAGAGGACACTCTAGTATGGACACTAACAGTGAGAGAAGCCGTGTACTACTCAGCACAGCTCCAACTCCCCACCAAAATGTCGAAAACAGACAAGAAGGAAATCGCGGAGAGGACCATCCGCGAGATGGGGCTGCAAGACTCGTTGGACACTAGAATCGGCGAATGGGGACGAAAAGGCCTCAGCAACGGGCAACGAAGACGAGTCAGCATCTGCATTCAGCTTCTCAAAAGGCCAAAGCTCCTCTTTCTTGATGAACCCACAACTGGCCTGGATAGTGCAGCTTCCTACTTTGTCATGAACAGAATTACCAAACTAGCCCGCGAATACGGAATGACCGTTATATCCTCCATCCATCAACCCATCAACGAGGTCTTCCTCCTCCTTAACAACCTCTGCCTCCTCTACTTTGGCCCCTCCTCAACCGCCAGTGAGGTGAGTGTTACTGTCAAACTGATACATTTTAATGAGAAAACTGATACTTATATTACTATTGGTCGTTACTTTTGATTTGATCCCGCGTAGTTTTTTGCGACGAATGGTGCTCTGCAGAACCCTGCTGATCACTATCTCAAGATGATAAATACGGATTTTTATGTGACATTTTTATATACTTTTATGCACTAGTTAACCACTTTGATCAACTGCTAAGTGATCATTTTAGGACATTGAATGGGGTAGTGGAAAAAATTTGACAGCAGAAGAAGTGATTCATCAGCTCGTATCGTCTTATTCTTCGTCTGATGCTTGTAAGCAGATGAAGACGTTAGTGTCCGAAATACGTAGTAAGCGTGTAAGCATCTGAAACAAGTTTATGCTGATATTGGACACTCGCTCACTCTATATATAGATATATTTATTTTGTGCATGTATAGGAAAGAAGCCCAACTGAGAGGGAGGAGAGACAAGCTAGCCTATTCAGGCAATGTGTGATTCTTATCAATATGTATCGTGATTTGGGATACTATTGGTTACGCCTAGCCATTTACGTGGCCTTGGGTTTTGGCTTAGGAAGTGTGTTTTATAATGTGGGCAGCTCCTATAACGCCATTCATGTAAGTCTAATTCATTATATATATTGTCTGATAAAAAAATTAGAAATCTTATCTTTTTCAACTTATATACCAATTTTAGGAAAGAGGTTCACTACTCATGTTTGTAGCATCATTGTTAACTATAATGGCAATTGGTGGCTTCCCTTCATTTGTCCAAGACTTGAAGGTAAATTAATTTATGGACAAATACTTATGTGTATCAATTGCACTACACTGTTGCAATTCAAATTTGTTTTATTAAAAGGTATCGGTTTATTAGTATTAAATGTTTTCAGTGAACATTATTAGCTGTACCATGCAACTTGTTCACCAAGTGTTACTCTAATTTATAAACTTTCACACAGAGCCTGAATGTGCGAATGTTTGTATAAATGACGTCATTGCCCTTTCAGGTGTTTCGACGCGAAAGATTGAACGGTCACTATGGGGCGGGAGCGTTTGTGATTGGAAACATGGTGTCTTCGGCCCCATTCTTGCTGCTCATATCCGCTATTCCAAGCGCAATCATGTACTTCACCGTGGGCCTTCACGAAGGGAGCATGTCGTTTTTGTACTTCGCCTCGATACTCTTTGCTTGCATGATGCTAGTGGAGAGCTTGATGATGATACTTGCAAGTTTGATGCCAAATTTCCTACTAGGCCTAATTGTGGGTGCTGGTATTCAAGGCCTAATGATATTAAGCAGTGGATTCTTTCAGTTGCCACATGATATACCCAAGATTTTCTGGAAATATCCAATGTATTACATTGCATTCCACAAGTATGCTTATCAAGGATTGTACAAGAATGAGTTTGAGGGCCGTACGTTTTCTGATCATCAATCTTGAAGGATATATGGTAAGTGGAGATGGGGTATTCAAAGTGGATTGATCTTGGTATGGTGGTTGTGTATAGAGTGCTTTTCTTTGTTGTGATCAAGATTGGTGAGAACATCAGTGTCAGAGATTTATCTTTGTCTGGTAGTGGATCTCGTCATGAAGGGAGCCCGTGAACAATTTGAAATCCTATGTGTTTGGTGGCAGCGGCACTGTGAAGGAGAGGAAGGCTGCATTGAAGGATTCAAGTTTGAATTTAATTTGTAGTAGTTTCTCAATTTTGATTCTCAAGTGAATTTTGTTTTTTTTATCTGTGCTGTTATGTTTGTTTTATCGGAGCTCCATGTCTCTTCTTTTTAGTCGAGTTTTATGTGTCAGATCTGGTGTCATGATTTATTTCATTTAGTACATCTTGACTCTTGCTAGCCAGCCAAGCCAAGTGATGTAAATTATTGCTAGTAGAATGAAACAGGAAAATTAAGAGAAAAAGCGAGGTGTTGTAGGAAATAGTTTAGGGCAGAAAAAATATCAAATTTTTGTAGTATATCACAATTGAGTAGGTCGCAAATAGATATAACTAGGTCACTATTTCATTTTATTAACCCATTAATTGAGATGGGTGTTAATTTGGGTTATCTGTATAAAAAATTTCACCATAATTTTGTTACAAGTCGGTGTACTATCAATAAGCAAGAGGACGCTTAGTTAGTAACCCTTAAATGGTAATAGGAATGAAATTAAAAATTAATGTAATTATGATAGTTAATGAGAACAAAATCACCTTCTCTCCTAAATAAGACAATCACTACTCTATTTTAATTATTCTATTCTCTTCCTACAATCATCCTAAATAAGACAATCACTACTCTATTTTAATTACTCTATTCTCTTCCTACAATCATCCTCTTCAATCACTCCCTCGTTCCTCTGCCAACAACCATTTGTTGTCCACTTCTATTTCAAAATTTATTGTCCACTCCTATATTCCGAAATTGGAGTCACAATTGTAACAAATACTCCCTCAACATATCATTTTTATCGTGAGAACATGATGGAAATAATTTTCATTCTCATTGCGCGAGGAATTGTAACAAATACTCCCTAACTTTTACACCAATTCGATAACATATAAAATTTTCCCCATCAATAAACAGATTGATATTTGTACAAATTTGGCATGTTCACACAACATTTGAAATTTCAAGAGAACAAATGCAACACATTCATCGGAACCAATTTCGCATCAATGATTTCAGTTTACTTCAAACGTTAAAATTGTGGAAAACTTAATCAAGGGGAGGCGATACAGCCCATTTAGAAATAATAATTAAACATAAAAGTATATATATGTGTGTTTAAATCAGGTTTTAACAAAGATAAAATCATAAACATCCCTCAGAACAATGTATCATCAATGGACATCAGGCCACTACTTTTATTTTGAACATATAACGTTCCTCACAGGGATTGATTGATTCTATGAGAAAAGTTTATAACAAAATCAGAAGAAAAGAAAAGCAGCTTGAGAGAAGAGCCATCGATGGCAAGATCCTTCCCCGTTTTCATTTCTGATTACATATAGAGACCAAATATGCAGGGCTAAGAAGACGGCGCTGTGTGGGCCTTTTGCGAGTAGTAGACGGCGAATGAGGGATGTCGATGCCGGGTAGGGTTTTAACATTTATACACAGTAATGGGGTACGGGCATGTTTGGACACATGGGCAATTGTATTCTATGATGGATTAGAGATTTAGAGTTGTCCAAGGATTTTTTACATTGGGTTGTAAAAGTACTTTTAAAATAGGAAAAACACCCTAAACTATTGATTTAAATACAATTAAGACCCTATATTATGTTTTAGTTTAAATAGGTACTTAAACTTTTATTTTAGAAATAAAGAAACCCTTTTACTTTCTCAATTTGAACAAATATTCCCCTCAAAGATTTATTGATATAAATAAACTATTTTTTTTTTCTTTAAATTAAATAAAAATACACTTCAAATAATTTTAAAATATAGAAGTAATTTTTTTTTTTGGATACCATCATATTTGGCATTTTTTTTTTAAGTTAATAATTGTATTTCTTAAAAAAATGCTTTTAGCAGAAAAAATATGAACTTCGTATTTATTACTTTTGTATATTCTTTTTTATGTTGGTAAGATTTGTTAAATAAAATTTTATGATATTGTTTCTTCTTTTAAAATTGAACAATATATATTTATATACATATATATACTAGTTAACTTACACGTGCGTTGCACGTTGTCTATAAATTTGCAAGAATAGTTGATATGTTTTTCTTTTCTTTTTTTAGTTGTAAAATAATTTATATATACAAGACTTGGAAGAATTCACAACCACTTGTTACAAGAAATTATATTAAATCAAAATATAATCTAAGGCCGAAACTTTGGAAAATAGAGATTAGCAATCTTTTGAATAAACATTTAATTATTTTTTTACAATTGCCATAACAGTCTTCAGATCATTTTATATTCCTTTCGGCTTACTTTTCTAGGCCATCAAAACTAATTTTGTGAAAATAAATGCCAAAAGACTCATGAATACACAAAGAGATAATAGAATTAAACAATGCCATAGAGTTTAGAGGATTTGAAATGGAAGCAACGCTCTTCAGCCACATGGAAGAATTAAAGTCTTATCTGGGTACAGGCATCAAATTGACAAGTTTTGATGAAAACTGAAGATTGTTCTAAAGTGTGTTTTCCATACTTATATGAGTGATTTTTGTATGGATTTTGAGTCTAATTCCTAACCAATTTTAAAATTTCTAAGTCTAATTTATTTATTGAGCTTTTAAAAAGATCAAAATTAATTTGAATTTTGACTCAATATCCAAGTGCATGCAGTATACTTAAGTACATATGTGAACTTATATTAGTAACCCATAGTCATAAAAATCCACACCAAATGTCCAGCTAGCGAGAAACTTCAGTATTAGTTTACACGACTTTTGACCCCACGGTGTTCGTATTTAAACCTTTTTTATAAGTAATAAAGTGAAACATTAGAACCATAGCATGTGACCAGGGAATAACAAGAAAATCGCAGCTTGAGAATTAGCCATATATATGCTCTCTTCATCTTCCTCCACAACCACTATAGTATCATTAGGGGAAATTTTAAGTTACTAATAACTTTTTAAAACGGTGATGTATTTGTATGTATATATAATCACTCAGAAAACTAAATAATAAATAAAGAGCCTAACTATGGTCAAATGAGGCAAAATGTATAGACAAATAACTAAAAATATGGGGCACAAAATCATTGATTAGTTGTTAGTTCTCCAATGATCTTATAAGCAAAGCCTACTTAAACCACAACATATCACTCCAACAGCTACTGAAGTGGAAAATATTGAACTTTTTACATTTAACAAAGTCCACCATGCAACTGGATCCTACCACAATATTTTTCTGATCTAAAAACCGTCAACCAACTCCAGCTAAAGAAATAATAAGAAGTTGAAACCACAACATGAGTGATGTTGTCGTATGAAAAATATGTACAAATCAACGCAAAGGTCAATGAAAACAAGAAATCTTAATTTTTACATTATATTAGAACGAAGAATAAGCGTCTAATTACCATGGATTATTCCTTAGAATGAACTTCAAGCGGCATGAGCTCACAATTAAGCCGTTGATAATGAGAATACAGGGGATCCTAAAAGCCAAAAGCAACAACAATATCAAAACAGATAGCTCCATAAGATAACTTTAGATAATATACAATCAACTTAAATGCAATTAAGGTATGAGAGAAGTCACTCAATGTTGACTTATGTTAGAATAGGGATAATATTATTGGGGAAAACCAGATTAATAAGTTTATTAGATACAAATCAACATGGTTATAGATGAAGTGCCTTCGCATCAGTATCATGCTCAATCAACTTCATTGCAACCTTAATTTCTGCAAGTGCTTCAACCTATCATTTTGCAAGAATTGGATAGAAAAAAAAATTGCAGCTTAACATTGATGCAGAAGCTAAAACTCACGGTAGAGGACCTTTGGGTAACAAATAGTGTTATACTAAAATTTTCACTATCACACCAACTATCTAGCATCTCGAGCAATAAAGTCAGCAAAATGTGCTTCTGAAACTTATAGATGATTAAGGAAAAAGAATCAACATTTGCAATTTGCCCTTTAACTTTTTGAGGGGTATCAATGATGAACAAACCTGCCAAGTATAACCATAATGTTATTCAGAAGTCTTAAAAAAATCACCATAAGTTCTCGAATCAAAGAAGGAATCAATTTAAGATATTCCACGCACGAGTACACACATACATATATATATATAAATAAAAAAAGTCAGTTCAGCAATATAGTTAAACTCAACCCCTGAAGAACCCACAGATTCATGTGAGAAGAGAAACAAGTTATGTGTATTTTGAAAACCAACGTCATAGGGGATAATGGTGTAAATATTCCTGCAAGTTAGACAATAAAGCCAATGGAGCATTATTAAGAATTTTCTTCCACAAAGATTAGTTAAAATATTGTTGTACTTGTCATCATAATTTTTTATAAACCAGAAACTTAATGCAAAATTGATAGAAAAAATGTTTACCCCAGCTTAATTAATAATTGCTCAAAAGTCTTCCTATCAGCTTGGCCAATCATAGCAGAAATCCTTATTAGGATACCAGCACCCTATATTGATCAGGTGAATGCAATAGAGATGTAAAATAGTTGAAAGAGACTACATAATTTTTTTATTTGTGCAAGGAAAACTTATGCAAGGTGGAGCAATAATTGTAGCACATTTCTCGAGGCCAAGCTCGAAAGGCGGGACGGACAACACCATGTCGCCCACATGCCTAACTCGCCCCTCGCAGACATCCTGGTGAGGGCACCCGCCCAATAAAAAATTAACGTGGCCGTTGTGGGCCAGTACGACGGGGAGATGGACCCCGTCACCCACCTGAGTAAGTACTCCACTTACATGATCTCCATGTGGGCGACTGATGCCACCCAGTGCCGGATGTTTCCATTAACCCTCGGTGATAGAGCTCACCGTTGCTACTCCTTGCTGCCCGCGAGGAAGGTGGTTTCATTCCACCAGCTGGGGGAGCTGTTCCTGGAACACTTCTCCTCGATGGCGCCACGCCTGGCCGGCGCCAATCACATGGCCAACTTGGCCCAAGGGAAAGACGAGACGGACCGGGCGTATATCAACCGGGTCGACTGTATCATCATGGAAGGCGAGCCCATCGGGGACGAGGTCAAGCTCGTCGGCATCATAGGCGGGCTCCGCCTAAAGTCGAAGCTGTGGAAGTCCATGAACAAGGACTATCCTAAATCCTACTCGGAGTTCCGGCAGCGGGCCAGAAAGATCATTTACAACTGATATTTCTCTTAGAGATGCTAAGATGATAAAGGCCATTAGCTTTACTAGCAAAACCAATCACATTCCTTGATGTCTTGTCCTGTAAGAGACAATGAAAAAACTGAAAACTCACAATGCAGTTTGAATTATTAGCTAGGTGAGAGACTGACAATAGGTTGTAAGTAAATTCAGGAACATACAAAACATCATGCAAGGTCAAGCTACTGTTAATAACTACATTGCCTATAAAAGTAGCAATAGCAATAGCACCAGTAGTGAGATTAATTTTAACATTAGAAGGTCTAGGAGGGTCAGAATAAACAGATAAATCGCAAGCCATGTGATCTTGTAGCACCAGTATTAATTATCCAAATCACATCATCACAAGTATGAACTTTAGAATTTAAAGAAGAATGAAAGGAAGATATACCTGCATTAGCACTAGTTACCTGAGCCATAGCCACTGAATGATCAGCTTGCTCATTGCTTGTGTTCTGTTTCTTAACTGTTCAAACAACTCTTGATTGAACAATGAGTTAGTAACACTTTTATTAGCAGAAACAGAATCATTACCAAGTGGCTCATTGACTAAAACATTTACAGAGGATTCATTCTTATTTCTTGGGGCTCTAGGACCCTTCCAACTAGGTGGATATCCTATAATCTGAAAATTCTTATCTTTAGTGTGTCCATTAAAACCACAATGGTCACAGACTAGAGGTTTCTTCCTATCTTTGTAAAATTTAGACTGATAATTCTTGGCTAACATTGCCACAAAATCATTAGGAATAGGAATAGGAGCAGATGATTCATTAAGAGATCTCTGAGCTTCTTCATGAAGCAGGATAGAACAAGCTTTAGCTAGAGGTGGAAAAGGAGATTAAATCAAGAATTGACTCCTTAGAACAGAATATGTATCATCTAGTCCTATTAAAAATTGCATTACTGCATCCTGTTCATTAACATTGGCTTGTATAGAAGCTAAATCACAAGTGCAAGTACCACAATGACACTTTAGAATAGATCTATAATTTTGATATTCATCCCATAATGTCTTGAAAGCATTGAAATAGGACACTAAGGACTGAGAATTCTAAGTGATAGTACAGAAGGACTTCTTTAAATGATGATCAGGCCTAGAATACATAGCATTGAGTTCAAGCCATACCTCTCGAGCATTAGTAAAATACTTTAAAGATCGCTGGATATCAGGAGAAATTAAATTGAGGATCCATTTTAGAACCAAGTCATTGGCCCTAATCCACGCAACAAAAAATTCTTAATCTGTTTCAGCCAGAAACCGAAGAGTGCCATTAATTAGGGACAATTTGTTCTTTACACTCAAAGCCCTCTTGATTGAATGAATGACTCCAGGATACGAAATTAGCACCCACCAAAGGACCGAGGACGATTGACATAGCTGGATTATCGTTATGATGAAGCGCCAGCTGTGAGAGAGGATTCAAGGCTGGATTGAGAGAATTAGGCACCGGATTGAGAGGATTAGGCATCGGATTGTTCGCCATCTGAAAATAAATTGCAAGAAACGATGAAGAATCGAAGGAAAAATAGCTTGGATAGACCAAGAAAATCAATCGAGAAGATCAATTAAAGCGAAGAAACTCAATTGATCGATCGAAGACTGACTTGAACAGAACTTTACTAGATTTTACTAGTAGTTACCCCATAAGAGTATGGGTTCACTGTAGTATCAGCAAGTATAGGGACCAAGTATATCGTACTCAAGGGAAGGAATGTATGCGAATAGATCCCTGAAGATCTACGCATCGTAATTAATATGAGTGTATGTTTTTGGATTTTTTAAAATATTAATTCTAAACTATATTATTCTACTTATGCAAAAAGAATGAATTAAACTAATTAACTGAAGGATTGTATGCAAATATGAGATGATGATGCTCAGGATAGGAATCCCTACGTATACTAACGGAGCCGGTACATAATCAAAATAGTTGTGATATGCAAGAAATAACCTAAGTATAAGATTGTAAGATGAAAAGCTCAAGAATTAAACCATAATACTTTATCCTATCAATCGACTTCACTAATCTACTAAACAAGTTAATATATTGTGCTTAATTAAAGAGACCCTAATTTAACTAAGGTGATGCAGTCGTCCTCCCTAGATAAACCGGTAGATGAATTAACCCCTTCTAAACCATCTCGTTAAGCCTACTAGTTGTTAAAGAGTGATAAGGTCATCCTCTCTCTAACACTTTTCGTACGAAATTCAAAGGTAAATCCGGAATTTATTTTAAGCGTTCATTAATTAAGAGAATTAAAACTAAACATCACATGTTACCCTAATTATGTATCAACGTCCTACTTCTACGAGTTCATCCTACCCCAAGCATACAAGGGTTTTATCCTAGCATGGTTTTAACGATAACGAAAGTAATTAAGCAAGCAACGAACATAAACATGACGAATTGAATTGAAAGACTAAATAACATAAACTAGGGTTTAAGAAAGGATTAAAATCTAAGAGTATAATCGAATTAAAAAGAAAATAATAGTCTCTAGTGTCAAGTATCAAAGAACGAATAATCGAATTAACAAAATCCAAATCTAAACTATCAAATCGTAATGTAAAAACCTCGATCAAAAGTAAAATATGCTTTCTCAAACTCTTGGTGCTCTTCTCTCTCTAAAATCTATCTCTACGCGTGAAGTGGTTCAAAATCGTGCTTGGAATGGATATATATAGGCCATGGGTCGATTCGGAAGTTAACGGGCCGAAAACGGATAACTCAAGTCATATCTTGCAAAATCTCGAGTTAAAAACGGGGAAGCGCTCGAGCTACTCAGCTCGAATGGGGTCCCTCGAGGGCTAGAGCTTGAATGGGTCAAAGGGTCGAGGGGGGTCCCTCGAGCTAAACAGCTCGAGTGATATGGCCTCTTGAGGGGTGGCGCTCGAGCACTTTTCGGCTATTGTACACTTGTTCGTAAAATCTTCATATCTTCTCAACCGGGAGTCCGTTTTGGCCGATTCAAAGTCCTACAAACTCCTATTTTCAACCTCTATCCATATATAAGTATTAAAGAGACAAATTGATGAGTTTATAAAAATAATACTCAATTGACTCTAAACACTCATAAAAAATACTCAAAACATAGGCAAATCGGGCTACAAAACATAACAATTTCACGCCTAATCAAAGACCAAGAAAAATAGCTTGAGCGAAGAACAACTCAAGAAACTCAATAAAAAATGCAGAATTTAGAATGAGGATGTTAACTTAGCTTTTCATATGTTTAGGCTAAACTGATACCATATTAAGCTGAAAGAAATACTTTTCATATTGATAGAATAATAGTAAAAAGTTGATACAAGAGGGTGTATTACAAGGTATTTATAGAGTATAAAAATCATATAACTACCTCAACTACCTTATAACTGAATATATATAAGCAATTATAGTTATCTTCACTTAACAACTTTATAAGTGAAATAACACTTTTATAACTACTTGACTAATATTTTTAATAAAGAGTAACTCGCGGGAATTTGTAAATATTGCAAAGGGAAGAATACGAAGTCTCAAATCAAGCCACATAGTGCCAAACCGAGCCACCAATGTCGAAGTCATCATCTCGGTTTGGTGCTATTCGTCTCGGCCGAGCCGAAGGGTGCAAATTGAGCCGAATTCACACCCTGTCAGAACTGAGTTCGGACCGAGTCAAACATTGAGTTGGAGCGAGTTGACCGAATCCAAACCTATTTTTAATGAGTTTGAGCGAGTCAACTCGGCAGATTGGGGAAAAAGTGTGAAATTCATATTTTTCAAGGATTTAATTGCAATTTCATCCCAACACCCTCATCCCACACTTTAAATACCATTTCCATCAAATTTATAGGGTGCTTTAGAACCCTAATCCCCTAAAATAGTTTTCTTCCATTTTTTTTCATTTTTCTTTTGCATTTCTTTTAATTTCTAGCATAGATTAGATTAGATTAATCTTTCAATTAGTAGTTGTTTACATTTCAAGTAAAGAATGGAGAATATTGCAGAGTTTAATTTCCATTTTATCATTAGAGGTGATACTTTTCCATTTCAATTTCTATTTCTATTGTCATTTCTTTTAATTGCTATGAGTTTTATTATTGATTTGCTCTCCTTAGCCATGAGTTTTACTTGTAGCACCATGGACTAAGCTTTATATCCTTTGGGTGATCTAGATAATGTGAGAATTGAAGTTTGTTTGATTTATGCCTTGATTATGTTGAATGGAATGATTGGATTCCTTGATTGTGGATTACTTGAGCTTTGATAAATTATCTCTAGAAGATTATGCAATTCGTTTGAATGAGCAACAATACGAGAGTTGAGTTCATTCTAATGGGTGTTTAATCAAGGGAAATGAGTTATCAAATGTTTTAATTTGTTAGACTTCTAAGACATTGAGAGATGCTAGATAGTCTAGAACACTCCGAATCGGGCATCGAATTTTCGGAACAAGAGTTTGTTAATTTGATGAGGTTAATTTGATCTAGTCTAATCACGATATGAAATATAGAAGAGACAAAAGTTAAGCTAGCTTCAATAATTGCATAATCGACATCATCCGAAGCATATCTCCCCACTTGCACTTCGTCTCGAAGTTAGATAGATTTCTTTTATTGCTTGCTAGTTTGCTTATTTTAATTTCATTGTTTAGTGTTAGACCAAAACCCGAGCTCGTACTTTAAATTTCCAAGCATGCCAACTTGAATCGACTTAGCTAACCACTTGCTTCCCATGGTTCGATATTTTAACTTGGTTACTTGCCTAACTACGACAACACATGTACATTTGCGTGGTGTTTAATTTTGTGCATAACGAAATTGGCAATCAGTGCAATTACCCCTGGAACAGATGGAGTATTTATTTTTATTTTTATTATTTAGTTTTCGGAAAAATTGCACTTTTAATTCCAAGAGAATGGGTATAAAACACTATTGGTACATATGTGCTAGTATAGATCCTTTTTTTTTTCAATTTCGGACCTTCCTTTAATTTTTAGGACCCTAACTACAAATATGCCCTATTCTCTTGGGCCCAAAGTTGCAATTTATACATTCTCTTGGGACCATACTGCAATATATTCAATTCTCTAAGGTTTAAAAGTGTTAAAAGAAATATGAGACTAAAAAGTTTAATTAACCCTTTATTTTTCACTTCATTACACGAATTTAACAAATAAAATGTATTTGATCACAATGAAGATATGTTGTAAATTTTTGCAAGTGATTAACATGATATAAGTATTAGAGGAATTAATTTCAAACCCTTCTACAAGTTCAGAAATAAGCTGAAATTCTTCTATGGTATCAGAATTGATAGGTGATGCCCGCATAATTCTTTCAAAAAGGAAAAAGGTTAATGGCAAAGTATAGAGAAGAAGAAATTTAACAATTAAAATTTGTTAATGTTATGTCAATGTTGTAAAAAATGTTTAGCAGAATTTGTTAAAAATGTTAAAAATTTGTTAAAATTTATCAAAATTTAACAGAATTTGCCCTTTCTCCTAACACTAACACTTTTGTACAATGCTGTGTTCGCAGGTTGAAGACCTAGAATGATCCAGGTCATGCGACTGCGGTTATCAAGTGAGGAGATCAAATACATCATGGGCGGTTATGGAGTTAGTGGAGGATTTGTTTCTAGGTCTTTCCAAACTGACCTAGTAATTGTAACTTCCGGTGGATCCTGCATCTACAAATACCAGAAGATATACGAAGGAAAAACCAGGGGAAACAAGTCAGGAAGTAGTAAACGAGAGCTACACTATCGAGTGTTCTAGTACATCTAGTGTAGAAGGGCAGTTATTACTATCTTTTGTGTTGGTCGAGCGCTGCAACACTCCTATCAGTATTGGGATCGAAAATAGACTAGATTAGGGTCTGAATGTGATCAGTTTTCTAGTCATCGTAGATTTGTTTAGCGGTGTGTTTACACCTTACCCTCACTTTGAGATCTTATGTTAGATCTTTGTTTGTATCACTACATGGTTATAGTGAAACTTTTCGTTATGAGGCATCATAAACTTTATTTATGTCTATGAAAAAATTTGAAATCTGTTTGCAAGGTGTTTAAGTCTTCCGCTGTTTAAAAGTGCTTAGAACTGTTCATAATTGTTTGTAACCGTCTTGTGTTGTCGCGCATGTTGTCAATATTTCAATTAATACTACTTTGAAAAACACCACGCAAACTCACAAAATTAATTGAAATATTTTATATCAATAATAGTGAAGATAATAAAATTAAAGATTCCCCTTGAAAGTAAAAGCACAGAGGCATTAGATTCCTTCTCTGTGTATATATAGATTACTATTCCATATGCATACATATATTATTGTGAAGTAGAAATAGTATATAATATATTTTGTTGGTGAGAAGGAGAGATGGGTGTGAAGGTAAGCTTGTTTCACAAATAAACGTAAAGTCAAGGGCGGATGTGTTCGAACTTTTTAGGTTGCCAAATCATGTTTGTGAAGTCAGTCCTGAAATAATTCAAGGTGTTGATTTGGTTGGTGGTCAATAGGGAACTGTTGGCTCTATCATCAACTGGAACTACACTATGGGTATGCACATATCAATATATGTATATGTATATTCATATTCTTAAATTGTTAATACTTATATATATATGGTTAAATTTGGATATATGAACTGTGTTTTAGAATTAATATTAATGAAAGAATTTCATCTCCAAAACCTCAAACTACGGAATTCTTTCGTTGCATGAGAGTTGTGTTCCTCATTTGATTTATTCCAGAATTCGTACTTTTAGTTGAGATGAAATTCTTTCTAAATCACGCATAAAATAATTTCATCCATAATAAATTATCTTCTCGAAGGAGTCTCCTGCTATAAGAAAATTGATCTATAGTAACAACAAATATATATATAATGTCATTATTGCATATATCTAGTTAAAAGTCTTTAATGATATACTTATTATCACTAAAAGTCAATTTTCTTGTAAAATTTCCAAAGGATAGAGTCGAGAATTAAAATAAATGAATGATCTATCGTGTGTTTGCATAACAAGATAATTAAAATGGAATTAAATTAAATATGGAATGCATGCAGATGGAAAAAAGAAGGTAGGAAAGGAGATGATCGAAGCCATAGACGAGAAGAAGAAATTAATCACGTTTAAGGTGATTGAAGCAGATTTATTGGATTCATACAACTCATTTAGAACAATTATTGATGTTGATACGAATGGTGAAGACAGCCTGATTACTTGGACTATGGATTACGAGAAAAAGAGTGAGAATGTGGGGGAGCCTCGCCAACTCATGGATCTTATGCTTAAAATGTGTAGACAAATTGAGCGCAACTCTCACCTCATTCCCAACTAACATCTACCTTATTATTTACAAATATTAATTTCTCCATAGCGGTCTCCATATATAAGTAACTAGAGTATCTACTGTAATATAATCACTGATTAATAAATAAATAAAATGATCGCATGCATGTGATATTAATTAATATGTCATCCTGAATTGTATATATTTATGTTGAATATTATGAGTACATGCATGTTTTTTATTTTGTAACATGTATATTCGATCGTGAAGAAATATGTATCGGTCAGCTGAGTCTGGATAAATATATACGAAGTGAAAAGGAATAATTTAATGTAATCGGTTCGGGGTCATGACCTAGATGGTTAACATTGATCTCATCCGATTAAGTACTAGATTTGTGTACAAATACACTGTACTTCATTTAATTTTGACCATTTGCAAAATCTATACATGTATAATAACAAAAACTTATACTATTAATAAAAACAAAACTTTGACACCAAAAAACTATTACTAAATTTGTTATGATACTTAATAAATTACTTATTAATTAATATAATAAATACCAGTGAACACAAATAAATGTGATATTTTAATAAAGACTTTAATTTGGAGATATAAAACTTTTAATCTTCTTTTATTAATTTAATTAATTAAAAATATCATATATATATATATACACATATTTCATTTTCTTAATAATTTTTTATAAGATTGCCGATATATTTTGTTTATGTAGTTATTTTAGTAGAGTAGTTCCAGTGTGCACATAACTGCATGTTATTCACTTAGATTTTGAAAAAAAATATCTCAGGTAGAAATTAGTAATACCCCAAGAAGTAATCAGTGATACAGAAGTGATTAGTATACACCCCAACAGTTCGATGTGTTTTTGTGTGTTTTGAAAAGAATCAAAATTAAAAGTAAAATTGAGCTTAAAATCCAATGCATGCTAGAATTTGTGTTTAGTATAATTATAATTGTGCATACCCTATTCTGATTTCCTGAATCCGCCACTATAATCATGCGATATAATACAATATGAAATAACAATGCATCAACATGAATAAAGAAAGTACATTCATCATACAAAACCAACATAGAATTCATAAAGTAGGAGAAGGGACATATTCTCGTAGCAATATAAGAACATAAGCGAGAGACCAATAACTATTTGTATGCTTACTCCACAGTGGTAATAAATAGTAATACAACTTTCAGGGGAAAAAGAATATTGAAGATAATCCAAAAAAAACAGAATTCAAACTCCTCCAAATTATGCAAATCTTAAATTCAAGGACTCCCATTTTCATACTAACAGTAGCCACATTTGAATTTTAGAATCACTTCGATCTGCTTTCTAGAGATCGTGTATATTTAATATCTTATTGGGCCTTAAAAACTAACAATCAAATGTGCATGCCACCATGTCTTTAAGTATAACTTACGAAGACTTAGAACCTTCGGTTGGAAGAAACCAACACAAAAGTATATCAAGTAAAAGTCCCTAATTTGAATCTTTTGATAAAAACACCGAGATGAGACTTTCAAAATTTTGAATACCAACAACATAAATTTCTAGTTCTTCCGTCATCTCATATTAATACTCTCATTGTTGAAGAATTTAAGTTAATCTAACAACTTACCTCCCCCCCTTCCCCAAGGAAGCGAAATTTCTTTGCTTCACGTGAGACAAATCTTCTTGCAATGTTTCCCATTACAAAGCTATCAAATGGAAACATCTTCTCACCTACAATGAAATAATCAAAAGTTCACTAATGATCAATAAATCAGAACATTCTATCATACATCACTGATAAAATCTAAAGTTTACTACTAATCACACAAATATGATATTTTGTCTAGGGATGTAAACGAGCCAAGCCGAATACTGTCAAGCTCGAGCTCCGCTCGTTTGGATTTTTTTAGGCTCAAGCTCGGCTCGAAAAAAGCTCATTTTCAATTTAATCAAGCATAATTCGAGTTCGAGCTCGAAAGACTCGTTTCAAAAAGTTCGGCTCGAAAAACTAATTAAAATTTTAAAAATTATACAAAAATAACACATCTAAACTATGTCTAATTAAAAACATAGTTGTCCTTGATAATAAAAACATCATCCAAGCAAAGACCAACAACTAATTCGGAAGCTAAACAAAGACAATTAATGGTTTAAAATAAATTTATCCCAAATAACACACTATAATACTATGTTACATGCTTATGGATATATTTTTAATTTTTTTTTTAAAAGTAATTAAACGAGCCAGTTCGCGAGCATGTTCGCGAGCCTGTTCACAAGCCTGTTCGCAAGCTTGTTTGCGGGCTCCGTAAACGAGCCTATTTGCGAGCTTTCAAGCCGAATACCACCAGGCTCGAGCTCGGTTCGATAAAATAATCGAGCTCGAAATCGGGCTCGAGCTCGGCTCGTGAAACTTAACAAACAAATTCGAACGGATATTTTTTTGAGTCGAGACCCGAATAGCTTGCGAACGGCTTGGTTTAATTTGTCATAATTTTGTTATTCATTTGTTGCCCAAAAAATATTTCATAACACTAATAGAATCTGAATAATATTATTATATAAATGACGAAATGACATTCTTCATTTGGGTTGGTAATTGGTATACTACTAACTCAAAAATAAGTGCCTAAAGCAAAATGAAAATGTGACAAGGAATATTATAATGAAAGGAAAAAATTCATAAGCTATAAAGGAAAAGGGGACTTACAATGCGAAATATCCCACCAAGTCTCTGGATAAAACATCAATCAACCTGGGGTCTGTTTGATACCCAATATAAGGCATGCATAAGTACCCAGTATTACCTAATATGTGCGTTTGATAGGCCGTATAAGGCTCTGACTCAAAAAAGCAGGCCCGTGTAGTTAATATGGGATAAAACCGTGCTTCTACTGTTCATTTCATAATTATTTGTACACCCCCCCCCTATAACAAGAACGCGAGTGAAAAAGGACTCCATTATCCTTCGGGTGTGTTTGATAACCTATATAAGCCCCTTAATAAGGGCTAATATGGGTGTTTGATACCCCATACTAGGCTCTGTAGCAAAAACATGGCCCTTCATTCTAATGTGGGCTAAAAACGGGCTGGACCATAAAAATACTAACACCCCCCAATATTACTTACTACACGGGTTTAGGGCAGAAAAAAGAAAAAAAAAATAAGAGAAATTGCCTTGTTCGAGCGAGAGGCTTTTTTCATCTCCCGACGGCGGAACGGGCGAAGCGGCAAGGAGCACCACCGGAGCGGCGACGAGCAGGCGACCTCCAACAAACGTGCGACGGCAACGACTACCATCGGAGGAGCGAAGAAGAGCGGCGGATTGCAGTCATCTCCAGGCGGTGGCTGAGACGTTGACTCCAGAGGCGGTCGTTTCCAGGAATCGATCGGTGGGCTCGAAATAGGCGGCGGCGGACTCGAAGCAGGCGGCGGCGACACTTGAAACAGGCAGCGGATTTCGGCTTCATACAACCGCTGGCGAGAACTGGTAATTAGTTTTTTTTTTTAATTAAATTGATTAGGACTTTGTTTTTTTTTATACACAATTGATAATTGCAAATGGTATCTTGATAATTGTTTGTTTTCCACTTCAAATTTAACCGAATGAGTGATAAATCCTCCATTTGGATTGGGTGTGTTCAATTAAATCTCATTCATACTCATTAAAATGTAGTCCTTCAGTGATTTGTGGGTGCATCCTTGTGTCTATTGATCTCAGTTTTCATTAAAGAGTTCATTTTTCAAATGTGAGAAGTTTTCGAATTTTCTCAGTTTTCATACTTCTTTATTGATACAGTAGACATGATGAGGGTTTCATGAATGTGTTCGGATGCAGGCGTGAATGGAAATATACAGCTGAAATTTATTTGGAAATTTGATTATTTATTTGAAATTCATGAATTTGAACAGTAATCTTGGTTGGAGTTGGGGGAATATTTTCCTTCTTGTTTTGACAAAATGTTTTGATGTTTTTGAGAGGAAAATGGGAAAAAAAATGATATTTTGATGTTGATTATTTCAGCAAGATATGATCCTTTTTATAATTTTAAGTAATTGTTTTATGGAATATAACAAGGAACACAACTTCTTTTTTTGTGCATATATTTGAGTAAAATAGAAAAAAGGAAACGGAATGAAACGAAAAAAAATAGTAATCGGTGATTGAGTAATAGAGTTGCATAGATATTACATAAGTCGCCATTAATTGAGAACCCATGTTATAGTGAGTTTTTTTTTTTTATGTTGGAAATATTTTATTAAGCCTTCATTTAGTAGATGATATTTTATTGTATTTTATGCCATGACCACATGATGAGTATCTTGCAATTGCTTTGTTGTCAAATTGCTTTGTTGGACAGTATAATACCTATGTGTAATCTACCATAATTGATTTTTTGTGTCAATTTGCTTTGTTGGACAACATAATGATCTTATGCCACTAGATACTTGTTGGACATTTTATTGCACCGCTATAATTCCCCAAACCTATTATATTCCATTTTTTAAATTTTCATCGTACTTAGGAATCACTAGTGCAATACACCAAAGCAAACCGATCTAAAAAATATTGTGATAAGTATAGTTTTATATAGGACCATCCATTACTACTGAAGAATTGCTATAGATGATGTTTGGGTTTCTAATTTTCATTTTATACACATATATTTGATTCTGAATTATTTTTAAATGCAGATTGGTCCGATGGTCCACCATAATACTAGATTGAGAACCCTTTTTTATTGCTTAGTTGATAAGCTAATCTTTGTAAACTTCATTATTCTTGTATTCATAATCTATATCAATAGACGCAATAATAGAAATGTCAGGAGACGCACACACAATTGAGAAATGATATCTAAGATTCCTACTCAAGTATATAGACTTAATAGATTGTACGATGTTAGGGATGCTGAATGTATCGCAAGCATAAGAATGGATCAAAATACATTTGCTAGGATATGTTATATCCTAAGGGAGAGAGGGGAATTAAGAGACAATAGATATGTGTGTGTCGAGGAGCTAGTCTCAATGTTCTTGGGTGTATTGGGACACCACAAAAAATAGGACTGTTGGGTTTGATTACGAAAGGTCGGGTCAAACTGTGTCTCCCTTAAAAGTGGTCGCTAAATTCCATACCGTCAGGCCATTAAAAGGGCTAGGTGATTTTGATCACTTTATTTAAATTGAAAGAGGGATTAATCTGCGCTCTTGGACTAACCTACGCTTCTCCATTTGCGGCTCACTCTCCCTCACGACCTCACCGGAGACCGCCGCCGCTGCAGTTGAGCCAATTGCGTCACTGCTCACGTAATCTTCTCCGTAAGTCTTAACTCTCACCTTCCCGCCGGTATACATCTGTGGTTTTGTATGTTGTTTTCTGATTTGTGTTGAATTTTCGGCTGAATAACTGAAATACACTGCATTCTTGTGATATTTGAGACTTCTTGCATTTACAATCATACCATCCCATTGCAAAGTGTTGAGTTACGGCGACTTGAATTTTCTTTCGCCTCTTTAACTTTGTTCAGAATTAGGCTATTTGGCGTCTATACCCAAATGCATATCTGAGTCTGTATTAATATGATCCTCCTACACATAGTAGCTGTTGTTCTATGTCCATCTGTTTCAATCTAGCTATTAGCAGGGTAGGCATGAAATGTAAATTTGTGTCCCGTCCATTTTGTAAAATTAAAAAAAGTTCCCCCCTTTTGTGGTCATGTCAATCCTTTTGACATGATTCTGAAAATTGTCCTTTACTTTCTTAATGCCAATCCTTAAGCTTCTAATATGATCTGGTTTTCAGATCAAGTTTGTTGGTCTGTTTATGGCTAAGAAATTGTTTGATACAGGATATTTTGCAATGGGTGATGATTTGGGTTCATTGGATGATCTTTTTGCTGAAGAAGCATCGAAGAAAGGTAATATGTGAAGTTTAGTCATTGTCATGTAAATGCTCCAAGATATGTTTTTTAATTTAATTAATTTTGCTATATTTATTTACATATACACTTGCATGCCTCTGCAGCTAGGCCAGTTGGAAAATTTCAGCCTAAGCCAAAATTCTGACCACAAAAAAAGGGTTCAGCAAAAACTTCAGTTACTTCCTCACAGACTGTCCAAACAATTGATTCTGCACCGAGTGAATTAAGTGAACCTAGTGCGACTGCAAAGCCATCGGTGCAAAGTTAGTATTTTCTTGGTTAATTGCATCAGCATTGATTACCAGACATATATTAAAAAAAATTTAAGTAACCATGTTTCTCGTTGTGAAGTTTTTATCATTTGAAGATAGAAAGATATTAAGCCATTCTTGGTTCCTTTATGTATTTCAGGTTCAAATGTTGTGCCTAATGACAATGCAGGCTTGCATGCTGTCACGGAGCAGCCAGAAGGGGAGGTGAGTACTATAGTTCTAATTACTGTTGTTAACTTAGTGTGCTGGCGCATATACCTTTCATATAAAATGCTGATACACATATTTTTTGCTTTTAGAATGCTGATAAATCAATTGGGTTGGGAGAACTTCTTCCTCAAACTACAACTGATAAAGGTGATGACAAATTTCAACACTTTGAATTTTGAATGCCCTATATTTGCCGATTTATTATTTGACTTAAGCTTGTCTTACTTATCAATTGGAGAACTAACCCAGTTACTTTGAACTATGTTACAGAATGTTCTGTTCCTCCTTCGGCTGCAGCAGATCTTAATGTCCCCAACTCTGAGAACATGGGAGGGAGTGAGAATCCCAGTATGTTTTCCTTTGAGGATTCTACCCATGCATCTAATGTGGTTGATTCTCCAACATATCCTAGCCTATCAGCACAAGTAGCTCTAGTGACTGCTGGTGAGCCTATTGTTTCAAGGGCTGATTTACGTGATACTGCACACGATAGAGATCTGGGAAGAGAGGTAAAGTGCCATTTGTTTTAGTTTCTGCGATGTTCTTGACCATGGACTTGCAGTTGCAATCATAGAATTGAGCTCTAAGTGGGTCAAATGCAGGCGATGGATGTCTTGGATTCTATAGATATGACTGTATCACCATCTAAATATGGTATATTTAGTTTTACTTAACCTGCTTTATGAGATATCTTGATATTTCAAACATTATGATATTAATATGGTCATTGTTGTACAGAACAGAAATAAGGAAGATTTCAGCCAAAGCAAATACCAGAAATTCCAGAACATATACAAGTCAGTGAGCCCGTTTCGAACTCACTTGGTTCACAATCTGTTCCACCGGAAATTGATTCTGCAGAAATGGATTTGGTTCCAAAATCTCATCAGGATGATGTTCATGATCTTTCATCACTGAGGTCCACTCATATGTTACCCACATGAGCAACCTCAGAACTTCCTTTGCATGAAGAGTCAATGAATCTTGAGGTGGCTGAGTTGGACACGTGCATACCTCCAGCTGATTTGCCTGAAATTCCTACAAAACTCGTAAGTTATTGGTGCAACAAGTAGTTTTCATGCACATACACACATATATTTATATGGATGGTACAACATGTGTTCAATTTACATGGTTGATTGCTCATATTTTCCAAAATATTATGGATTATTATATAATATTTATTAGGCTTCTCGTCGGGCAAAGACTGGAACTAGAAACAATATGCAAGTTGAAAACTATATGAATTAAAGGAAATATGCATACTTACCAAGACTTTTGATTTTATCATTGGGGCATACTAGATTGTATTACGGGGTTAAGTCATATTTGTGTTTTTTATTCTAGTATGCCTCTAGATCAACGTGGACAACAAAGCAAAACTATATGTAAGTTGAATCTTACCTGAAAAATGGCACCTTATCATTATATTTTAGAATTGAAGAGTACATATGTTTAATTTTCTAGGCTCACCATCCGGTCGAGATCTAACCCATCCGTAATAAGATTAAAGGAAATAATACTTGCTCACCATATATTGGGTGTAACTAGGACATATATGTGAGGTCAATATTGGCTTATTAATAAGCCAATCCCTAGATCACCATATATTGATAAACTTACCCCCAAACCGTACTCAGAGTTATAAGTGCCAATACTATTAATTCAAATTACTTCTTAAATCAAATTACTATTACTCTCATCCCTTATATTAAACTATTAAATTTGTTCATTATTAGTGTTGTCATAGATATTTAAATCTAATATTAAGCTTATATTAAATATTTTTATTTGTTAAATATTTGAATCTCCTTAAAATTAATCAAGAGATGAGGATATATATTTGTGGTGTGGAGTTTCTTATGAAACCATTTCTATGTAAAATTACATGTACTTTATAAAATAATTCTCCAGAAAGAACCCTCGTCTTTTTAAAGTATCAGGGATTTGATAGGGTTAAGAATTATTGATGAGATAATTATTAAAAAACATTTGTCTAAGGTTCTCTGCGGGCTCACTTTTCATTTTTGCCTTGACCAACTCAACAAATAAACAAACAGGGAAGATATGGTGCAAGTTCAATTTTATTCCTCTTTTGTTTTGTTTGCAGGGCTTTGAAATCCCAGGGGAACCTAAGAAAATGGAAGAATTAACCTATGATTCTGAGTGTGATTCTGAGGGTTTTTCTGAGGATTCAGTTGATGATGAGCTGTGCTACGTCTCTGGTGAAATACCCAAGTTCCAATTTAGGTATGCTCTTGAAGACTTGAACATAAATCATAAATATTCTTGGTTTTCGGGGATTTCAAATTCATTGGTAAAATTAATCTGTGCTCTTAAGGAAAGAGAAATCAAAGGCACGATGGATTGAAGAGTTGGGAATGGCTGAGGTGCTGGAGAAAAAGGGTAAAATGTGGACCACAACTGGGATAGTTCGTGATGGAAAGACTTATTGCTCAATTGAAGAAACTTTGTACGTGGAATTATATGATATTTTCAGCAATATGATCTTTAGCCTGTTATTATTTAAGCAATTCATATTTATTTTCCATCAGAAATAGTGGCTGATGATTTGGAAAAGCTGGGCCCCCATTTATGGTTAATCTTAGTGAAAAATGTTGTAGTTTGCCATTATATATATGAATTGAATATTGATATGACTGTACGTCGAGCTTTCAGGAGTGTACATATGCAGGCAGAAAGCATAAAATTTGATGATTGTTAGTGCCTATGCTATTCTTACAGCATCAGCCATCCATCACTTGGAGCGAGTGTTACTTCATATCATATTAAGATTTCGTATACTTTCAGTCCTCTCCTTTCTATAGTGACAAGGATATATCACATATACATTATGTGCTGAAAATGTGTTGATTTTAACTGAGGATTAGGTAGCAACATTTGCTCCCATTTAGAGATAGGTGATTCTTCTTCATGCATGTTTCCTGTATTTGGGAAGTGATTAGACAGATGTGTATGCATAGGTATTTGGCAGAGATTGGTGCACAAGAGACCTTGGATTTTGACGACACACCCCTTGCCTTAGAGGATTTGTACATAAAGCTAGCAGAAGACAAAAACAAATACGGTTGCTCTTGGGAGTCTTTTGAAGTCTATAGGCACCTAAAGTTTCTTGGTTATGTCGTTGGCTGCCTTGGTGTCCGCTGGACTATGAAGAATGTTAAAATTAAGGACAATGCTTGATTAGGCGTGAAATTGTTATGTTTTGGTGCCCGATTTACTCATGTTTTGAGTGTTTTCGATGAGTGCTTGGAGTCAAATGAGTATCATTTTTATAAAATTATTAATTTGTCTCTTTGGTTTTCATAGATGGATAGAGGGCGAAAAGAGGAGTTCGTAGGACTTTGAATCGGCCAAAACGGACTCCCGGTTGAGGAGATATGAAGATTTTACGAACGAGTGCACAACAGCCAGCGCTCGAGCGATTTGCTCGAGCACCGGCGCTCGAGCGAATCACTCGAGCGGCCAAAAACTTACAGAACAGTTTTGGCGCTCGAGCGAATCACTCGAGCGCCACCGCTCGAGCGTTTTGCTCGAGCGCGCACGTATTTTCGCCTCCGGATGCGTATTTTCGGCCCATTAACTCCCGTTTCGACCCGGTGCCTATATATACCTCTTCCAAACACGTTTTGAAGGATCCCCAACTTTAGAAATCACTTTTAGACTTAGTTTTTAGAGAGAGGAAGAGGAGAAGAACGAGCAAGCTTTACTTTTACGTTGTTGAGGTTTTTCATACGAATTCTTAATTTCTTTTCGTTTCTTAGTTTCTTTTCATTAGCTTGATTACTTTAAACGCTTTGAACTTTGTTTTAGTTAATTAAATTTCAGTTCTTAGAATTATTTTCTTTTAAAACCCTAGTTCATGTTTCTTATTTTCCTCGTTCAATTCATTATGTTTATGTTCGTTGTTTCTTCTATTGCTTTTATTTTTGTTATAACCATGTCCGGCTAAAACCCTTGCATGCTTGGGTTAGGATGAACTCGTAGAAGTAGGATGTGGGTACGTAATTAAGGTAATTGGTGACGTTAGTTTTAATTCTCTTAATTAATGAATTCATATAATTAATCTTAACTCTACCTTTGAATTTCGTACGAAAGTGTTAGAGAGAGGACGACCGCATCACTCAATAACAATTAGTAGTCTTAACGAGAGGGTTTAGGAAAGGTTAATTCATCTACCGGTTTAGCGAAGGAGGACGACCGCATCACCTTAGTTAAATTAGGGTCTCATTAATTAAGCGCTATCTATTAACTTGTTAGTGGATTAGTGAAGTCGATTGCTAGGATAAAGTATTAGGGTGAGAAATCTTGAGCTTTCATTCTACGATCTTTTACTTAGGTTAATTCTTGTTTGTCACGATTACTTTGATTATGTACCTGCTCCGTTAGTATACGTAGGGATTCCTATCCTGAGCATCACCATCTCATACTTGCATATACACCTTAGATACTTAGTTTAATTTTCCTTTTGCATTCGTAGGATAATTTAGTTAGCTTAATTAATCTTTTCAAAAATCCAAAAACAACACACTCATATTAACTACGACGCGTAGATCTTCAGGGATCTATTCGCATATACACTATCCCGTGGGTTCGATAATACTTGGCCATTATACTTACTCTTACTACAGTGAACCCGTCCGCTTGCGGGTAAGCGACTAGTAGAAGTTAGTAAAATCGCTTCAAGTCAATGGCGCCGTTGCCGGGGATGGCGTTTTATGCTTTTTGAATAGGACTTGTCGATAGCTTAGTAGTTAGTAGTGAGTGACTTATTTTCTGTTTATTTTTATTTGTTCAGCAGTTGCGTTTTGATCCTTTTGCTAGTGTTTCAGGTTTATGAAAACACGCTCACAAGGCAATACGAGCGAAGAGAGATTACCTGCAGATCCTGAGACAATAGCTAGAAGGAACCGAGCCTTCTTGAGAAGAATGACTACTGCTGGAGACAAAGACAACATGAATCTGGATGGAGATGGGGACTTAGACAAAATAACTGCAGAGTATACTGTTTTAGTGGAGCAGGCGGTTGGAGTTGAGAGCAGTTACCAGCAAATACCCATAGGGGAACCGCAGAACCAACTCCCAAACCCGCAAAACTCAATCAACTCTGCACAAACACAACCCCAAAGTCAGAACCAAAACCCTGCTTACCCACAAAACCCAAATAACCCTTTCAACAACCCAATATACCAACATTACCCATACCCACCTTATCCTTACCCACCATACCCGTATCCTCCACCCCCAGTCTATAATCAACCACCTGTTTACCCACCACCACCCCAACACGTACCAGTACCTGCTGCTAATCCTCAACACGTTCCTCAGAACATAGATCACAATATGACTATTCGAGGGAGGTTTGCAGCACAGCCACAGCGGTACTATGATGGAGTGGCTTTACCTCCAGTTGAGGCGAACAATTTCTCGATTTCCCCGGGAATTTTAAAGCTGCTTACCGAGAATCAGTTCAAGGGGGTGATCGGGAAGGAGAATCCTCATACACACTTGAGGAGCTTTCTCATGATAGCCTCAACATTCAATTACAATGGCATGTCTGAAGATGCCAAGAGGCTTAGGCTGTTCCCATTCTCACTGACGGGAATAGCTAAGGAGTGGTACGATAATACGCTCCCGCGGGGAGGTATTACCACTTGGGCCGAGCTCGAGCGTCTGTTCCTCGAGCGATTCTACCCTCCATCTAGGACAATCAAGGCTAGAATTGAGATCTCGTCCTTTCGCCAGAAGTCTGGAGAGGATTTACGCCAAGCGTGGGAGAGATACTCAAACATGCTGATTGAGTGCCCGCAGCACGGGTACAATGAGGGGGATATTATGGCATTCTTCTATAGTGGTGCCAACAAGGCTGGGCAAGACCATTTAGACGCTTGTGCGGGCGGAGCATTCCTGAATCAAGGCATAGAGAGGTGTAGAGAGATCGTGGACAACATTGTCACGAATGCCGGTGCTTGGAGTGGAGATGCAGATTTTCAGAGGGTGCATCAGGTTGAAGAGGGTGAAGGAACGAGGAGGCTATTGATGGCCATGATGGAGAAGATCAACAACCTCGAGTTGGGGAAGAGTTTGGGTGGAGAGCATGCATTAGAGAATGAGAGAGTAGACCAGCCCAGTGGACAGCAAGAGGTAGCCAATTACATGGGAGGTCCGTATTACAATCAGAATGGCTACCAAGGTGGAAATCAGTATGGAAGGCCTTCTTATGGCCAACCATTTGTGCCCCCAGGCCCTCAGCCACTTCAAAATCAATGGAGGAACACACAAGGGTATCAAGGAGGCCAGCAGCCTCCTCAAAACACATGGAGGAAGAATGATAACTTTTCTTATGCTAACCCAAAAGCTGGTGTTACTGTTCCTGCAGGTGTTGATCCGGGGTCTAAACCTCCTGGTGGAGAAGGCGGTGCATCAACCGAGGAGATGTTGAGAGCCATTCTTCAGAAGGTGGAGGAGGGAAGCAAGCGGTTGTCATCCTTGGAGTACGATGTGAAGGAGTTGCATAAGAAAGGTGATCAACGTGATCAAGAGCTCCAGAAGATGAACGTTGAGTGGACTAGAACTCAACAAGAGAACAATCGAAGGTTCACCTCTTTAGAGCTCCAGATGAGCCAGATTGCAAAATCAGTGAATAGAATGCCGGAGGGGAACCCGAAAGAGCAGTGCAAGACGATCCAGCTAAGAAGTGGAACCAATTACGAAGGTCCTCAGATGCCTGCTGATTCTGAGACGCCCCAAGAAGAGATTGAGCCTAAAGGAGATGAGTCCCAGAAGGGGAAAGACTTTGAGGAGATAGAGAGAGTTCCTAAGTGGAAGAAGGCAAAGGAAGCAAGGGAGAAAGTGAAAGAAACAGAAAGAGATGAATGGGGGGTACCCAAATCTGTGATACCCGTCCCATATCCACAACGCTTCATGAAAAAGAAGCTTGATGAAAAATTTGCTAAATTTCTTGATGTTTTTAAACAATTGCATATTAATATTTCTTTTTATGATGCTTTGGAACAGATGCCCAATTATGCAAAGTTTTTGAAGGACTTGATCGCGAAAAGACGGCGAGTGGATGAGCCGAAGTTGGTGCAGCTGAACCACGAGGTGAGTGCATTAGTGCACAAGGCGCTTCCACCAAAGCTGAAGGATCCCGAGAGCTTCACGATCCTATGTGACATTGGGAACGGGATCAAGAAGGGAGCGTTGTGCGACCTTGGGGCGAGCATTAATGTAACGCCCCGAATCCAAAACACATAAATATCTCAGATTCGAGGTGCCACTTGTAACTAAAATCCGAACTATAAAATTTTTGATATAAAAATGGATAATAAAATCAGAGATGAGTTTTATGCAGCGGAAGAATGAGTATAATATTTAAATAAGTATCTCACGCATATATATATATATATATATATATATATATATATATATATATATATATGAATATAATGCTTAGTATTTACAGTAACATTTTATTTAAGCGGGGAACTCCGTGTCGTCTCTATTACTGTCCTTGCTCCACGAAATCATAATCTGCAAGGATTGTAAAAAGGGGGCGTGAGATTTGAATTCTCACGTGTGGGTGATTTGCAACGTCATGGGATTGGTAAATCCGAAATATGTTAAAGTATACTCATTAATAAAATATATAATTTATTTAAGCAGTTAATATATAAACATGAATAACATATATCACAGAAGTAACAAACTTACGAAATAATTAATTGGGCATAACAGATTTCACATTCACATAATTGATATATCACAAGTTGATTCACATTAAGGGACAGAGCCCAAAGTTATTTTCAAGTAACGGCCTAATCTGCCGAAAATCATTTCCAACACATTGTGAATCTCCCCCAAACCATTTCTCACGAACAAATCATCCATTCATGTGACCATGGTTCTGACCTATTGTCACTCATGGTCACCACAAATAATATCAGCGACCATGAATCTGAATAATTATTATCACTCATGGCCGTACGTGTCCACCACAAATAAAACTTCTACGCATCAGATCAATGATTACTCGCTTTCCTCTTTCCCATAAAAACTGTCATTTCAAATTGTGGGCAGAATTCACTTGATTTGCAATTGAATTGATTCATGCTCACAAAATGCCCTTAATCATGCAATGGTGATTGATTTGAATAAAACAATAAACATTTGTATCATATATAAATATATCACGTATTTCAAATATTTATAATATAGGGATACATTTATGTTGGATTAGTTGTTTTAGATTTATTTAGTCGAGTTTAGAGTATACCAGCACGACGTATTATAAGCAGATCGATCAACAGATCATCACCCACCTGTTTGCTCTGGGTCCCGAGAATGATGTATAAACAGATGGTTGAATCCCTCGTGCGTATTCCGATTAGCACAGAGTCCTAATACGAAATCATTTGATTAAAAGTTGACTCTTGAATTATTGAAAAGGCCTAGAAGTACGTGTTACGAAACGAGGAAGTTGTTGTCTTATAAACTCATTGAAAAGGGCCTATTTAAGAACACACACTAACTTGGTAAATACACCACTTTCAAAAGGGTAGTGCATTGAGGGGTGTATTTACTAATATACTTGTGGTATGACTATTTCGATTACTACAAAAACAATCTTTTGGTAAGTACACCCCTTTTTAAGAGGAGGTGTACTAGGGGGGTGCATTTACTAAAAGGAGGAGTGTAACAGGGGGTGTATTTACTGATTTTTGAGGTGTAACAGGGGGTGTATTTACTGAATTTAGGGGTGTCCTTAACAAAAACCTTTTATAAAATTAAAAGTATATCCATCTAATATTTTCTTGAAATAAATAAAAGAAAGAAAATATTTATTTAAATAATAATAATATTAATAAAATTCCCAAATTAATAATTTTTCTTGAAAATAATTAAAAGAATAAGAAAGTTTAATAAATATAATTAAAACCTCAATTTAATATTTTCTTTCTAAAATTCCATTTTCTTATTAAAAGAACTTTGAATATAAATTATACTTTATAAATAAAAACCCATTTATTTATGCTTATCTTGTTTAAGGAGTTCTATAATAATTACCAAAAATAATATAATATATACTTTTCTTTATAATTAATAATACTTTTAAAAATAGAAGGATAATACTATTTTTCAAAATACTCTTTTTCATTTGTTTCCGACATTTGAACAGTAGAAGACGAGTTTCCCTTTGTCTTTAAAAACTCAACTAATACCAACATAAACTAATTTCATCATCAATCAGCTAATTCAAACTAAACTAATTCAAAAATATTCTTCAACTAAAACAACAATACTAATTCATCCATTCTAATAATATCATCCAACTAATCCAATAACATTAGACAACAAATTCAATAATACTAAACAACTTAAAATACTTAATAATACTAACCAATTATTTCAATAACACTAAACAACCAATTTAACAATACAAAATAGGGAAAGTAAAGTCAATAGTACACGATGATTCCTACTGCTCCGAACAACAGTTCACCATGGAAGCCAAACTCAACAACTAAGATTTTCATTACACTGTTCAATAATCTTTTTCACTTTCGTACGGGGCTTCGAAAGCTACAGAAAAATAGGGAGAAAAGGTTTGAATTCTTACGAGTCCCGAACCCGGCAGCCTAACGGCGTCGTTTTGGATTTTTCGGAAACAAACGAGCAGCAATTCGATTCCAAGGCGTCTCGATCGGAAAATTAAACGGATAAGGGTTAGGATCGATCGGAATTAAACACCTTAAGATAGAAATTAAAAGAGGGTTTTTGTGATAATCTTACTGGAGGAGACGGCGCGGCGCTCGACGGCGGAGGGCGGCACGACGGCGGCGATCGATAGCTGGGAACGGAGGCGAGCGGCGGTCGAGCAGGGGCGGCGTTGCGTGGCGGCTGGGGAGGCGTGATGGACAGCGGCGACGGCTCTGCTCCAGCGGCGTCGCGACGGCGGCCGGTCGGAGCAAGGAGGTGGCAGGAGAAGGGAGGAGGCTGGAGGTTGCGAGAGGGAAGAGGGAGGAAGTGTACGCGTATGTGTGAGAGAGAGGAGAGACGTTTGGTTTATGAGAGAGAGAGAGAGAGAGAGCCGAGAGAAGAGAGAGAGAGTAAGTGAAATTTGGGATTTTGATTGAATTCTTATTACTTTGTGCTGAAAGAAACGAGAGCTCTTATTTATAAGGAAAAGTACTTTTATTAATGAATTAATTTAAGAGAAAAGAAAATAACATGTGGATAGAATTAATTCTAATTAATTTAATTAAAAAGGGATACTAAAACATGTGGGTAGGGTTTAACCCTTTTTAATTCCGATATTTTCGTTCCCACTTGATACGGTTTAGGGATCGTTTGGTTCACGAGTTAAACCCCGAATTGAGAATTAATACAGTTTTAAAATTCGATTAATATTTTAAAGTATTTTAATTATTCTCAACACATTATACGGATCGAAAACATAATTTTAAACTCTGAGTATTTAATTTCTCGTAGTCCCTTATCCGTTTGAAATGTTCGATTTCTTTCTTCGAATTCGGGAATTTGAAAATAGAGTATATATTTAAATTACACGTTGGCACACAAACTAATAAAATTAAAAGAAACGAGAATAATAATAATATAAAATTATATAATTAAGGTTTCTAGGAAAATAAAAGGTATAAAACGGGACGGGGTATTACAATTAATCTAATGCCCTTGTCGCTTTTCAAGAAGTTGGAAGGTGGTGAACTTCAACCCACAATGATGACGCTTCAACTAGCCGATCGGTCTATTACTCGACCTCAAGGTGTGGTTGAAGACGTCCTTCTGAGAGTTGGAGATCACATCTTTCCAGCCGACTTTGTAGTGCTAGAGATGGAGGAAGATGAGCACGTACCCCTGATCTTGGGAAGACCGTTCTTAGCTACGGCGGGGATGGTGCTAGACGTGGCAAACGGGAAGATTACGCTGAAGGTTGATGATCAAGAAGTGAAGATCTCCCTATATGAAGCCATGAAACACCCGAAGGAGGATGAGAGCTTGTATTGCATGGATGCAATTGATCCTCGTGTTGAAGACACGCCTTCGATCCCTAATCCATCTCATATTCATGATTTTGCTAGTCCCTCAATTGATAATTTAACCCATGAGCGTTATGATCTTGATTATTTTGATAGGGATGAAGTGAAGAAGTTGAAGGATGAAGAGGTGACGAAAGTGAACGTGGTCCAGTTAGAAGGGAAAGGAGGAGTTAAGAAGAAGAAGTCAAAACTCAAGAAATTGTTTAGTAAGATTCCTCCAGATAGAGGCAAGAAGGAGTTGAGACCCATAACACTTGGGAATGAGAAAAGAGGAAAGGAACTCATGATGGAGGGACATCAAGGAAAGGAGTTCAAACACCACTCTTATGAGAGTAAGGGAGGTAAATTTGAGTATGATGTCCCATAAGCTCCTTTGAGCTTGGTCCGGCATGAGGACCTTAAAAATAGCGCTTAATGGGAGGCAACCCATTTTTATTTGCTTTTGAGTGTTTTTTTTAGTTATTTTCCTTTTATGTTACTAGGATGTTGTTGAGTCGTATGTTTAACCTCGTACTTGAGAGTTTTATTTTGTAGGCTTGTCTCTAAAGGAGTAAAGGTATCATGGAGTTATTTAGATTGAAGGAACCAACTTGAGACAAGGGAGTGTGCAAAGCTATTGAGAGAAACTGAATTGTTCGGTTGAGGTAACCCACAACCCCAAACTTAGACCTCTAGCAAGGTCGAAGTTTGGGGGGATGGAGTTTTTTTTTTTTTTTTTTATATGTTTTCTTGTTACATTGCACCGGAGCACCCCTTAACTTTGAGTTGAGTTAGTTATTTGGTGCCTTGAGATGCTCCTTGGGCTATTATTAATTTGTTTTGTTACTCAATATTTTATGCCTATCAATCACCTTATGCTTGTTGATTGCTATCTTTGAGTATGATTTGATGAGTAGGGTGAATTGTGAGGCTGAGTTAGAAATTCTTTTGTGTGAGTGTTTGAGTTTGAGCTGAGTTGAGAAAGAACTTGTATGCTTGTAAATTTTTCTTTTGAGTACTTGTATGACAAGAGTGAGAATTCACTAGGACTAGCATGGATGTGAAAGCTGTGAGAGTTGTGCCTTACGAGATTTTAAATGCATTAATTAATTTTTTCGTTTGTGAGTGGATCGTCACCTTAGAGGATGCTAGAACTTGCATGTGCTCTTGCTTCTTGATTGTGTCTAGTTTGATATGCCGAATGTGATCTTAGGCCATCTTTGTTTTTATTGAGTCACTTAGCCAAAAAATTTCCTTACCAATGACATTGAATCCCTTGTTAGCCCCTTTGAGCCTAAAGCCTATTTTATTTGCTAGCACATATGAACACTATTCCAATTCCTAAGCCTTTTTTTTGTCCAAATTTGAGTGGAGAATAGGAAAAGTGTGAATATGAAGGGAATGAATTGAGTTGAAAAAGGAAAAGGTTGTTTGTTGAGTGAATATGAGAAGAAGGTGTGATGAAGTTTTGAGATGTGGGAAAAAGAACAAAAAAAATTGAGAATGAGCAAAAGAAAAAAAAATGAGCTCATGTGTTTGTGCGAAAAAGAAAAAAAATGATGAAGTGATTGAAAAAGTGAAGGAGTGAGAAAGATAAAAAATTGAAGTGTTGAGAGAATTGAAAGCGAAAGTGTAGTGATTGAATACGTTTGAAGTAGTTCGTTCTTAATCTCGAAGTACCGAAGTTTTGAATTTCTATTCTCCATTCACTTGAGTCACTTTACCATATTGTTATCCCACCTGTCCAAAGAGCCTACATTACAACCTTTTGAAAGTCCTTTTTGATTCGGCATTGATTTCTAGAGTATGGTCGAAGTTGAGAGCATTTACAAGCCTATGGCTGCCAATTTGTGTGATTGATTGATTGAGTGAGTCCCTTTATCATTGTTATACACTTGTGAGGGAGTTAAACACATCGTTGAGTGCACATCCATGCTTGATCTTGGTGTTTCTTGTTATTGTTGCATGAGTATGATGAAGGAAAGTGAGTGAGTATACGGGTGATTGACTTTTGAAGCTTGAGTTCATTAGCTTGCATGATTGAGTTTTCCTACTCATTCCTAACAATTTCACTTGACTTATTATTTCATTGCTTGGGGACAAGCAATATGGTAAGTTTGGGGGGGTTGATTAGGCGTGAAATTGTTATGTTTTGGTGCCCGATTTACTCATGTTTTGAGTGTTTTCGATGAGTGCTTGGAGTCAAATGAGTATCATTTTTATAAAATTATTAATTTGTCTCTTTGGTTTTCATAGATGGATAGAGGGCGAAAAGAGGAGTTCGTAGGACTTTGAATCGGCCAAAACGGACTCCCGGTTGAGGAGATATGAAGATTTTACGAACGAGTGCACAGCAGCCAGCGCTCGAGCGATTTGCTCGAGCGCCGGCGCTCGAGCGAATCACTCGAGCGGCCAAAAACTTACAGAACAGTTTTGGCGCTCGAGCGAATCACTCGAGCGCCACCGCTCGAGCGTTTTGCTCGAGCGCGCACGTATTTTCGCCTCCGGATGCGTATTTTCGGCCCATTAACTCCCGTTTCGACCCGGTGCCTATATATACCTCTTCCAAACACGTTTTGAAGGATCCCCAACTTTGGAAATCACTCTTAGACTTAGTTTTTAGAGAGAGGAAGAGGAGAAGAACGAGCAAGCTTTACTTTTACGTTGTTGAGGTTTTTCATACGAATTCTTAATTTCTTTTCGTTTCTTAGTTTCTTTTCATTAGCTTGATTACTTTAAACGCTTTGAACTTTGTTTTAGTTAATTAAATTTCAGTTCTTAGAATTATTTTCTTTTAAAACCCTAGTTCATGTTTCTTATTTTCCTCGTTCAATTCATTATGTTTATGTTCGTTGTTTCTTCTATTGCTTTTATTTTTGTTATAACCATGTCCGGCTAAAACCCTTGCATGCTTGGGTTAGGATGAACTCGTAGAAGTAGGATGTGGGTACGTAATTAAGGTAATTGGTGACGTTAGTTTTAATTCTCTTAATTAATGAATTCATATAATTAATCTTAACTCTACCTTTGAATTTCGTACGAAAGTGTTAGAGAGAGGACGACCGCATCACTCAATAACAATTAGTAGTCTTAACGAGAGGGTTTAGGAAAGGTTAATTCATCTACCGGTTTAGCGAAGGAGGACGACCGCATCACCTTAGTTAAATTAGGGTCTCATTAATTAAGCGCTATCTATTAACTTGTTAGTGGATTAGTGAAGTCGATTGCTAGGATAAAGTATTAGGGTGAGAAATCTTGAGCTTTCATTCTACGATCTTTTACTTAGGTTAATTCTTGTTTGTCACGATTACTTTGATTATGTACCTGCTCCGTTAGTATACGTAGGGATTCCTATCCTGAGCATCACCATCTCATACTTGCATATACACCTTAGATACTTAGTTTAATTTTCCTTTTGCATTCGTAGGATAATTTAGTTAGCTTAATTAATCTTTCCAAAAATCCAAAAACAACACACTCATATTAACTACGACGCGTAGATCTTCAGGGATCTATTCGCATATACACTATCCCGTGGGTTCGATAATACTTGGCCATTATACTTACTCTTACTACAGTGAACCCGTCAGCTTGCGGGTAAGCGACTAGTAGAAGTTAGTAAAATCGCTTCAAGTCAATGCTCTAGAATTTTCCACAGAATGTGGCGGTGTTGCAGACAAGTCTTTAGACAACAGTTCCATCACAGAAATGCTTGGTGGATTGAATCTTGGTGAAACAAGACCAATATTCGACGTTTATCCATCTAATAGCAAGTTTAAGAAGTCTTCTCCTGGGAATCCATCTTTTGCAGTTTGCCTTGCCAGGTAACTGACTTTAACTAGCAACATGTTTTTCATGAATTGGTTTTCCTTCAATTTCATTATTTTTTGAATGTATCCCTTTTAATATATCATTTTGGTGAGGAGTTAAAATCCATTTTAGTCTCATAATTTTTGTGTACTCCACAGAAGGTCCCAAAAAAAGAGAATCGTCTAGGGACACATTTTTGGCACATGAGGTGTAAAGCTGGTTCCATTACTTTTGTCCTTTGCCTTTTCTGCAAAAGCTCCCAAAATATGCCCTAAAATGATGTCGTGCTTCAAAACTTTGTGGCTTTGGGTAAAAAATCTGACCAATTACAGAGTTATGAGGTTAGATTGAAAAACTAAGGGGCTGTTTGGTATTATGGCAAGGTGTGGAAATGAAATTAGTTTCATAGTAGTGTGGAATGGGTATCATACCTCTAATGTTTGAGAGGTATGGTTCATTCCTTCAAACTAAATAATCAAAAACACTGTAGAGGAATCATTCCCCTATACTGAACATTACTTTGATTCCATTACCATTCCTCACTCCCTCATACCTCTCTACCAAACACCTCTTAAACTTTTTTGCGGTCTTTTGTGGAAAAGACAAAAGTTATGGGACCAAAATGATTTTAACTCTTTTGGTGAGTCTACCAAATCTTTGTTTGATATCATCGGCTTGTTTTCTTGAAATAATAAAGTTCTAAAATCCTAACTAGCACAGTCTAACTTTATGAACTCATTTATTTATTCTTTTCATGTGATTTTGCTCTTGATAAAGTCCTTGTACATACTACATATGACACGACATCTTTTGTAGTGGCTAACCACCGTCCAAACGAGAGATCAAGGACCTTGAGGCACATTATGGTGGAATTCATCTAAAATTTTGTGTTGTTGAGCATGGGCGAGTTAGTTTCTTGTCATTCACCAACCTCGACCTGTCTGTCCTTCCATGATCTTTTAGTATCTGCATTTCTACGCCTTGATGGCATCATGATCTCCCTTTTCCAACATAAGAAAACAGTGTAAACTTGTATTTATTTGTGTGGACATCCCCGTAATTATTCTCTAATTTACTGATACATATCAATAGTATGAAAAATCCTGTTGCGCTTTGTTTAACGTTATTGTGTTGTTCCATAATATACTGATACATAATAGTCACTTTCCTAAACATGTGCGCCTTGTGCTACATCGTTGTTGGGAGCTATGTGAGATTCCAAATGAGATTGGAGATGTGGCAATGCTTGAACTGATTGAGATGGATGATGAGGATATGTTCAAATCGGCCGAACAGATACAAGAGGATCAACAAAGTAATTACACAAATGAGGCTCTTCAAGTTCGTTTAGTAGAGGTAATTTACACATGTCATACCAAGTTCGTTTATATGGGCTTTTAAGCATTAATTCCAAGAACAACTTTATTTATTTTACAACTAAGCATGCATCTTTTTTATTGTAACATATATAAAGCAGTTTTCATGTTTTTATACATGTTCTCCCAAATCCACATACCTTGCAAATACAGAATTTTATGTGATTTGCAAATTAATTATTGCATGACGATAGAACTTACAGACTACACATATTTGGATAATTCCTATGGCTCCCTTGTTAAAAAGAAACGTCACCAGTCACCACTAAAAGTCTAAAACAATATGAAATATATCAGATTACACAAATATCTTGATCAATTCCACCATTCACCAGTGGGGGACCAATTTAAGAAAGAACAAAGTACTGTATAGACAGAGGAATTGGTATGATAGTATAGAGGCAACAAATGATTACTCTTTAAAAAAAATCAGATTATTCTTGAATATAGTTATCTCTATCTTTATTTGTATAAGTAAAATCCCAGGCATTATCCGAAAACAGTTCTTTTGTATATATCCCAGATAGAGTCTTGAAAATCAATGTATGATTGATGGGGCATAAAAAGTGTAACAAATTAAAATAATTGAACTGACCTTTTCATGTTCATCGATCATATGCCAATACAAGAATTAAACATCATCGATCATATGCTAATATAGAATATATATAGAAAAAGACAAAGGTTACTCACAACTTTCGACTTTCATCATAACCATCATCAATCATTGATCACCCAGCTCCTCCATTGATCGTATTCCCACTTTTATACTCCCCTCCCCTGTATTAAAATTGCTAATCTTTGTGATTATGGTAGGTATCGGTGCCGATCGAAGAAGGGAGGGAACAATGGGTCAGGCTTGATTACTTATTTAATTATATTATTTTTATTAGTTATTTACTTATTATGTTGGCCCATTTGTTTAGGCCTTTTTCAAGACTATATAATTACGAGTATTATGAGAATTAGGTTAAACAGAAAATTATTGATATTGGATTGGACAGCTACGGCTGATTGAGAATTATTTCTGTTGTTCTTCGTTTACTTTCCGGTGATCATCTCTCTGACTCTAACAATTTGGTCGGACCTGCCGCATCAGTTCGAACGATGATGAGAAGCGAAGCACGCATTGAAAATATGGAAATGGCCGTAACATCGCTCCAAGAGCAGGTCTCTTCGCGCAGGCTACCATCAGATTTGGTTAGCCCCCGAGGATATTAAGAAGACGGGATTCCGGACTCACTCTGGTCATTATGAGTGGCTCGTCATGCCGTTCGGATTGTGTAATACCCCTTCCACTTTCCAAAGTGCCATGAATGATCTTTTTTGCCCTTGGCTTCGTAAGTTCGTCTTGGTTTTCTTCGACGACATCTTGATATACAGTTCCGATAGGTAAACTCATATGGGGCATTTACATGTGGTGTTGGAGTTGTTATCTTCGGCCTCTTTTGTGATCAACCCGAAGAAGTGCGCTTGGGCGCAAACCTCTATTGAGTATCTTGGCCATGTGGTTTCAGCAGATGGGGTTCGGATGGATCCATCGAAGGTGCTAGCTATTTTGCAATGGCCTGTCCCTAAGTCAGTTAAAGGAATTCGGGGTTTTTTGGGTCTCATAGGCTATTATAGGCGTTTTATCCAGGACTATGGAAAGCTTTCTCAACCCCTCACTGCCCTTCTGCGGAAGGACTACGCACCATTTACATGGTCACCCGAGCCACAATCTGCATTTGAGATATTACAGCGAACGATCACGTCAGCCCCCGTCCTAGCCATGCCTGATTTTTCGGTGCCCTTCTATATTGAATGTGATGCCTCGGGGCGAGGCCTTGGGGTAGTTTTGATGGAGCACGGGAGACCAATTGCATATTTTAGCAAGGCCCTCTCTGAGCGCAATGCTGCAAAGTCCACTTATGAGAAAGAATTGATGGACCTTGTGTTGGCTGTGCTCCATTGGCGGCCATATTTGTTGGGACAGCGTTTCACAGTCCGGACAGACCATCGTAGTTTAAGACATCTTTTGCAGCAATCTATTGCTTCACCAGTACTGCAATATTGGGTGTCAAAACTCTTGGGTTTTGATTTTGTGATCGAGTATAAAACAGGTATTTCGAACACAATAGCAGATGCTCTATCACGGCGTGATTGTGAGGGTGAGTTGGGGGATCCAACAATGTTCCAGAATAGATAAACTCATCGTTTCAAGAAAGAATAACATCCTTATTAAAAGAAACTGAGTATCTATTCAAAACAGTTTGGAAACTGAAGGTTGTGTTCTTTCTAAACTAGGAACATGAGGAACGTCTCTCAAGACCATAACTTTATCTTCACAAGATAAGCACACTTCTCCCACTGCTTCAGCTGCCACTCTCATAGCATTGCCCGGTGTGATGGGGATCTCACTTCCTTTAAATCGCCGGGTTAGCTTGAACCCATGCAAAATGAAACAAATGTGATCAGCGGTCCTCGTATCCACTATCCACGAATGGACAGCATACACCACACTTCACAAGTTTCAACGACTAAGACGTGTGAATTACCTAACTTTTCTAGCCTCTTAGGCTTGGAACAGCCAGACCTCCAATGTCTTCTCTCACCGTAGTTAAAACACTTCCCCTTTGATGCTAGCCTTGGCTTTGCCTTTCGCAACAATTGGATTTGCTTAGGTCCGGCCTTTGGTTCTCTTCCTCTTTTTCCCTCCCTTGGGACCAAAAGAGGTAGACGGACCATTAGCCACCATAACACTAGACTGGTGCTCCATTATCACCTCCACCGAAACTAAAGCTTGCAAGAGCTCGGGCAAATGATCTGTCCGTTCATTCATCTGACAGTTCAGACGAAACTGCTCAAAGCTTTTCGGTAGAGAATGGAGTGTGAAATCGACCCTAGAAGGGACATCAAAATCCGCACCAAGTACTTCCAACTTGTTAAGGTATGCCATAATCTCGAGAACGTACTCCCTCACGGGCGTTCCCTCCATCATTTCCAACTTGACCGAGTCATGTTTGGTGAACTGATTAGTCATGGGTTTCTGATGTGAAGACATCTCTTCAAGGTTTTCCATGATTTCAACAGCGGATACAATGACTTCATGAATATGCCTCAAATCCTCAGACAGAGATGTCAAGATGATGCACTTCATGTGTTAATTGTCACGCTTCCAATCATAAACTGCCTTTTCCCATTGCTTGACTTATCATTAGGCTTGCCGGGTATATTAACGTGAATAACCCAATTGTGTTTTCGTGCAGTAAGGACAAAATTTAAATTACATTTTCAATCGATATAATTATCTCCAAAAAGTTTATTAACTTTAAGTATATTAAACAGTGGATTAAAAGGTTGTGACATGATGAAATGAGAATAAAACATACATTCATATTAATATCTAGAAAAATATAAAATTATCACATAATTCAATCACATCAATTATATTGAAACCTTAAAACAATATAATTATGCATCAGCCAACATCTCGAAATAATTTAAATGCGCCACGAGGGGTGGTCTATACATTTAAATACATTCAAGTGGATCACAAACTTAAAAATTACAAATCCTTAATTCAAAATTAATAGTTGGCTCCCACTTTGATCACATAAAAATTGATAGGGACTCCGAGGGGAGTAAGTTAATATCAATTTCTTATGCCTAAGTAATAACCATAATTAAATACAGGATTATTATTTCGCTTTGAGCAAGCCACTCGTGGTGAGGGTCAATACTGCCACTAGTAATAATCCACAATCATCCTTTCGGAATTTATTCATGTGAAATCCGTCTTTTTGGCCGATTCGAGGGGAAATGTATTCCAAAAAGACTTCACAAATAAATAAATTATGGAGACCAAATTAATCCAATTTTAATATCCGGAATAAAATTGCGATTAAAAAAAACATACTTAGTAATTTTTGAAAGTAAGGTTTTTCTTGGACAATAAAATTCATGCAAACACATATTAACAAATAATAATAAGTGCACGAAATAAAACATCCATCAAAATAAAATTAAACACATTGGAGCACTCAAATCCAATTTTCACGGTTTAATTTCTTCACGTCTTGATACGAAATATCGTCCTTGTTGCTTTCCATCGTTCGTCTCGACACTTTCCTACTCGAACAACAACACTTCATCAAAAACAATTTCATTTGGGGTTCGGGACGACGTTTAAAATCACACAAAAAACAAAAACTGAAATTTAAAATTTCATGGCCCGAGATACGGCGCGCGTCGGCCCACGGAGTGGGCCTGCGCGTCTCTCGGCACGGCGCCGAGCAGCTGGCCGCCGAGCGCCGCCTCCGTGCGCACGCGCTCGCACCCTGCCGCGCCCGTCGTGTGCGGGTCATGCGCCTCGCGCACCCCGTGCACCGGGTTTCGCCGTTAGTTCTCGTTTTTCACCCCGTGCATGATTTTACGCCCATGCATGCGTAGTCCGGGTACGCCGTCTTTAATTCTTCATTCTTCGTCTTGATCCGGTTATAATTTATTTATAAAAAATAAATACTAGATCTAGACTAGTCTATTACAATGATCAAATCAAAATAAAAAATAACTAATCTACTCGTGGATTTTCTCACGAGAAAAACAAATTCGAACGAATCGAATTAAAAACAATTAATTCACACACATGAAAAATTAACAACATTAAAACCATGACAATTGGATACCTGCAAAAAAGATCTAGCAATTCTACTATCCAATTTCAATTTAATGTCTAACAATTTAAATTCCAATTTAAAGATCAGAGCCCGAAACCGTGGCTCTGATACTAGTTGTTGGGAAAATAGGGGTGCCCGGAATCTATTCGGGATGAAATTTAAATACAAATTTAAATACAATTATTACTAGCATGAATTAATCCTAATTAATTCAAATAATAATTCCAACAACAAATTTAACATCATGCATGTTGAATTAATTCACATAAAAACTATGACGGAATAAACAAGAATTTATGTGACTTACGTACCTCTTGTAGAATTGGCCTTTGAATAAACGGGACAATCACGATCACGCTTTATCAACCCAAAAACCTTCTCAAGTATTTTCCTTTCGCCTTACTTGATCACCGGTGGGAAGTGCTTTCAAGCAATTTTAATAACTAAGGAAAAAGAAAAATATATATGCTCTTAATTTTTCCAACACATGAAATTATGTACTTGGGGATGAAATAATCACCCCTATTTATAGATGAAGTGGCCGAATTTTTGTATATTTTATGGGCCTGGAGAAAATCTTTTCTTAGTCTCTAAGAAATCTTGAATATATCTCATATATTCTTTTCTCCATAATAAAATATTCCACAAAAATCTCACTCACCCTTAATGACTTATAATTTTCAAAATTTATGAAGAAAAGAATCAAGACTTGGATCTTCTTGAATATATGAGATAATCTTGTATTCCAAGAATACTTATCTTCCATAATATCTTTCCAAGAAAATCAACAAAATATTTTCTCTCCTAAATATGCCAATTTCGAAATTATCATGAAAAAATCAGCATTAATATTTTCTTTTTATTTTAATCACCTTATCATTATTGGGCTACTAGAGGGGCCTTTAAGGAGAATTAAGATTGGACCTCCTAATGGACTTCTGAATTTCAATATTGAGCCCCAATATAAATCAATCCATTAATATTAATTATTACCACTAATAAATTAATATTGCACTATCCATCTTAATCCATATTACGATAATATGGGCTCCCGGTTATTATTTCCCGCGTTTAAGATTATCAAGTCCATTAATTAATTAAGATTCTGAATAGCTCTAAATTAATTAACATCTTTCACCTTGGAGTAAAGACAGCTCAATATTATTATCCGTACCGAAGAAACTAATTCTTCACTTGCAAGATTTGGTACGATAAAACTTCAGAGCCCACCAAGGGGACTAATCACACGAGCCGTACTCGCACACATTTCTCTGTATTAAATCTTAGCAACCGTCGTATGATTAATATTACTGCCCAAAGCGCAAGGTGCGAAGTCACAATGATTCTCACCTAACATGAATCAAACCAGTAACCATTAAGCACACACGGTCCTATTTAAGTGACAGAGATTAAGAAATCAACAACTACTGAGGTCTAATTCTTCACATTTCAGAACAGAAGAATTTATCCTCGCTGTAGGTCCTCTTCAACACATACTAAATGTGCTAGTGCAATCTCTTGGTCAAGACAAGCCAATCTGAGATGTACACATCGACCTTTCACGGTGGATTGTTCAATTCCACCTAGGTCGTGAACTCGTACGTGTAGTTACAAGGAAACCATTAATGTGATCTTCCGTGATCAGGTATTACCACATTAACTACAATGTAACAAGTACTATATATAATGAACTGGTTGCAATAAATATTCAACATTCAATCATATCTAAAGCAAATGTGATAAAAGAATTATTCTCATAAACAAAGTATAAGCATACTTTCACGTATAACTCCAACAAGTACTTGCCAGAATCAATTGATGAGCCTTCAAACCCTTAATCTCAATCACAAATTCCTACTAAAAACCCTATTTCTGAAACCCCTGTTCCAGAAATTCCTTCTGAAAGCCCTAAACCTACTGAAATTCCAACTCCAATGGCAACAGATGAACCTAAACCTGTTGTTGAACCTATAGTTAAACCTAACCCCACTCAAAATTCACCAAAACCTGCTGAAACCTCTAATGTTGCTGGAAGTGTTGACCCAACACTGTTACCAGAAGAAGATTTTCTTTTGCATGTTGAATTGGATGCAAATGCAACTGTGCTTGGCATCATTCAAACCTATGAAAATATGGTTCGATGCTCTTCAAGGCAGAGAATCACTATTGGTGGTAGGGATGTCAACTTGAACCAGTTTGCTTATATCAAGGAGAAAGCTAAGAAAGAGAGAGCTGATATGAGGAAAGCTGAAGAGGAGAAAGCTAGAAAAGGAAAAGAACCTGTTGAACCTTCAAACCCTGAGGAAGGTACCCTAATGACTCCATTCCTTACTGAGAGATATCATATGCATGCACTACAAACTTGTTGGTCCCACTAGATAGATTAATTGCGGAAGTTTAAAACAAAGTCTTAACAAAATCTTTTAAAAGAGCACTATGATGAAAGCAATATAAATGAAAGCAGTAAACGGGACAAGATATATAGTGGTTCGGATATAACAATCCTACGTCCACTCTCCCTTTTATCAAAGGGGTCTCACTATCAACCAACCAACTTACGTACTGGAATTGTGAAGTACCAGTTCCTTCTTACAACAGCCTTTAGATCTAACCTCGATCTAAAGCTTAACCAACTACAACCTTGTCTTAACAGATGAACAGGTTGAGTATCCAACAACTCCTTAATGAGTGTATATAACTGTGAACAAAGTAAGAGTGCTTAAAGCGTGATAATCAAGAGGCTTGGATATGAACTTCGTTCGCGTGTATCTCTCTGGAGCCTTTCTTCAAAGTTGTACTCTTGTATTTATAGAGATGATTAGGGTTTAGCCGTTTGAGAGCTAATCTAATCAGATCTCTAATTAAGGAAGCTTCCAATCAATCAATTCCCTAATTGATTGATTGGGTTGATGAGATCCTTGGATTGATTGACTTCAGATATTTTCCAATCCGATCTTGTTTGACTTGATTTAAATCACCAATGGTCAAATGCTTCCATTGCCAAACTTTGATTCTTTCAGAATAGGCAGGACCAGACACCAGGTAACCTCGATATCCTCTGGTCCAGAGTCGATTAAGAACCAGAATACTCAGTAGAATCTAGAGAAGATTCTGAGCATCTTTTGGTTCACCAGACTCATCTGGTCTGGACTCGTCTGGTCTGGGGAAGGTCTTCTGCCTCTGGTCTTGATCTCATTTGGTGAAGTCTTCTGGTCTGGCAGTTCCCCCTAGACTAAATCCTAATCTATTTCCTCATCTGGCTAACAGGTCCAGATGGTCCTATTACATCTTTTGGTTTATTTTAACTCATCAAAACTATACAACTTTTTATCCTAACAATTTCCCCCTTTTTGATGAAGTTAAAACACAAACCAGAACTGATCAAAAAGGAAATAAAGCAAGAAAGCAGATAAAGAGATAAGACCTTAGAATAGATCTTATCAGGCAAACAAGAAGACAACAAGAAGTTGTCTTTAAGACAGAGTAGATATGACTTTCATTAATAATAGAGGACAAAATGATTACATATTACATTTTATATCAGGTCCTATTCTATGCATATCTTCTGTTCTCCTTGGGCACCAGAAACCAATCAAGGAATCTGTCTTGAACGACCTTGAGCTCAGCAGAAGATGTTGGGGTGAGATTCACCAACACCTTGGTCTTGTACAACTTCTTCAATTCAGCCCAATCAACCTGGTCCCCGATCATTGGTGTGTTGAGATAATGGAACTCCGGGGCAGTGACTTCCAGGTTGAATTAAATAGTAGAATCCATCAGCTGCTTGTACAAGTCTGCATCATATGCCTTCATCCAGGAGTGGAAGGTTCTGTTGATAAGTGCATCATCCTCTGGCTGGGGTCTCTGAATGTAGTGTTGGATAAACCACAGTGTCTTAGCATCTTTCCACTTGTTAATAAGAGGAACATGCACAGTAGAGTCAAAAGACCCTTCTGTCCTGAGTGGCAGAATATCCATCACTTCAACAGGACCTTTCTTCTTCTGGCTTGATCCACTGGCACCAAAAGAGATTCCAGCTTCTCTGGCTTTCTTGTTTTGCCTTCTAACATATCTGAGCCTCTGCTCTTCATCTATGTTCTTCCTCACTCTGGCCAACTTTTCTTCTTTAGTCTCTTCTTTAAATCTCTTCTCTGCCTCTTCAACTACCTGCTCCAAGAAGCTTTTCTTGACCCTTCTAATCTTCCTCTTGGCAGGTCCAGGAATAGAGATAGGATCTTGTTCAGAGTCAAGAGATTCCTCCTCTGCTGCAAGCTGCTTGGCCATAGTCAAAGACTTTAACTTTTCTTTCTTCTTCTTCTGCAGCTCAGCTTGAGCCAAAGTGTTCTCCAGCAGGTCCAGACGAGCTTCGTGATTGAAGAGAGTCTCATTTGTGCTCTTCGCCAGATCAATTCTGGCCTTCTCTTACCCCTTTTTAACTTCATCAAGGAGGGGCTGAACCACCTGCCTTATTAGATCAGGCAACTCGGTGGAGGAGGAAGAGTGAAGATCACACAACTTCTTAGCTTCATCCAGGTAGGCTTGAGCCTCAGCGACCAGGTGCTCTTGCTTAGCCAACATCGCCTGGAGGGATTCCTTCATCTTGGCAGGCTCAACCATTTGAGAAACCATCTCCACCTTGAGCACAAAGACAGGTCGCATATGGTCTAGAACATAGTGTTGGAGTTGCTTCTGGCTCTCATGAACATCCATCTTGAGTCAGAGATAATTAGATTTGAACGCGGCTTTAGCAGAGGCAAAAGTAGCCTTGATCTGCTTCAAGAATTTTCTCCTCTCTTCCTTGATCTGGTGCTCAACCAGAGCAGGCGCCAGATGCTGCATAGCCCTTGAGAAACGCCCTATCTACATAATCTATTCATTGAAGAACATATTCATCTTCTGCAGCACAGCAGGGGTGACATCAAAGTACTCCTCGTCTGAATATAGCTCTGGAGGGAAAGAGAAGTGAGGGCCAAAAGAGTAGGATGGGCCCTTTGGAGAGATCATAACACCTCTCTGGATCAACAAGGTTCTAATCACCACCTTCGCTGCTTCTGGAGTCTCAAGCTCTGCTGGATTTTGGATGTTGAGCTTCTTCTTGAGATCTATCTCCCAGGCTGTGAAGGCAGGAGTGGTCATCGCATCTAACAATAAGACCAAATCTTCCACGTCTTCTAATCTGGCCTTGCTCCAGACCTTGGCATCAGTCAAGTCTGCCAAAAGGGGTAAGTGCTCCAAAAGAACTGGAAAATGCTCTCTTAGCCAGAGCTGAGCACTTACACTCATGCTCTGCCTGATGGGACCCATGTCAGCATTGTTGAATGTGAAGGGTTTGGGCTTAGAGGCAGAGGAGGATGGTGCTAAGACCTCCGGCTCTAGTGAAGCATCCTCATCTTCACTATCATCGCTGATAGAAACTGCGGGGGAGGCAGGAGGACCAGAGAAACCTAGAGCCATTGAGAAAGAGGGGTTCTGGCCAGGTTGGGTTTGGGGAGGAATATGTATTTGGGTTTGAGAAGTGGAGGGGTTTGTGTGGGAGGACGGTTCTGCACCATAAGATGTTGAGGGCACCTCTGGTACAGGGTTTGTTTGTGAGGGAAAGGGGTCTGTGGGAAGAGGTATATGAGATGGAGGGGGAGAAGGTGTTTGAGCGGGTAAGGTTGAGGGTGTGTAAAGGGGGTGTTTGGGATGGTCTGCTCTGGTGAAGAAGCTTGCAAACTAGAGGCAGACTGGATAGGATGTGTTTGGGTGTGAGTTTCTGGGGGAGAGATTGAAGGTGTATCAAGGTTAACAGGATAGGATGAGGGATTTACCTCAGCTGAGTCAACATCAGCTGGTACAGAAAGCTCTGGAGCATCTCCCATCAGCAGAGAAGCCTCCTCGATAGCTTGCTCCAATGCATCTCCCAGATTTGAGCCAGAGTCTGGGTCCTGCAGAATGGCTCTCTTGGCCCTAGGCTTCTTCTTTAGAGGTTCAACCTCTTCTACTTCTTCTTCTTCTTCTTCTGATGGCTCATCCACCAGAAGGGTTTTTTTTCGAAGCTCTCCTCGAAGTCCTTGGCTTCTTGGCTGAGGTCTTACTTGCACCTCCTTCACCTGGCCTTGACCTCTTCTTAGCTGCATCAGCCTTCTTGGCAGCTTCTTCACCATCACCCCCCTGCTTCTTCAAAGCAGCCTTGAGGGGGATCTGGACATCCTCTGATGAGCCAGAGAACACCACATTGGAAGAAGCAGGAGCTTCAACCTTCTTCTTCGAACTTCTCTTCTTCTGTCCTTTAGCAGGGGATGGCACTGCTTAGAGTGGGGGGGCAGGAATGGCTCCTTCTCCACCAGAGTCGGCATGGCCATGAAGAGGACCATCCTTGGAGAAGATAATCTTGGATCTGTGGAAGCTCTTGCACCAGGAGCCCTTCCACACCTTGTCTGGAAAAATGGAGTCCAGAATCAAGGTAAGCTTGGTCCCTAGGGAAACATTTGCATTCAAATAGAACTGCAACTCCCCTGGTCTGGTGGGACACTCCTTCTTCTGCACCTTGGTCTTGTTCTTCCTAAGCACATCCCAGAAGAACTCTGCCCAATTACACTGGACACCGTCGTATATGGCCCTCATGACACACATACGGCCATTGAAAATCGCATCAGTGTTGTGATTCTCACACATCAACACCTTCACCACTATATAAAAAAGTACCTTGTACTTTTGCCTCAAGTGTTTATCAAGAAATCCCCTAGTCAGATTCTGGCACGAAGATCTGGCGAAGATCTTGAAATATTCAATGATCTCATCTTCCTTACACTTGAGTGGATCTACACCTTCAGCAGAAATGTTCTCGAACAACCGGCAAAAGTCATGCTTGGAGAACACCACATCTTCCTGGCCAATCTTGGAAGAGACATGGTCATCGTGGATTTTCATCCGTACTAAAAACTGAGCAGCATACCCATCAAGTGTGCGAAAATCTCTGGGAATAGTCGAAACCAACTTCTCTACCCCGGCATTCTGCAAAAGTTCCAGAATGGCCAACGCCGCCGGATTCTTAGTGGTGTAGAAGTCAACAACCATCTCCGTTTTTAACTTCTTACAGACGTATTCATGGTTGAAGTTGCATTTTGGTGCCATTTCTATAAGAGAGAGAGAGAGAGAGAGAGAGAAAATAAAACTTGTAGAGAGATGTTAGGGTTTGAAAGTGATGAACAAGTGAAGAGACAGATTGAAAATTTTAAGTTTAAATAGGAACAGACGTGTGGCTTTAAAAATAAATTAGATGAGAACGCGTGTAAAGTTAAAATTTAATTTGGGGAACAAAATCAATTTGTGAATTGATTGACATTTTGCACGATAATTAAATCTGATGGCCAGGATTGAAAGACGAGATACAAATTTAATTTGGTGCGTGGGCATGGTCATTGGGACTGGGTTCTAGGGGTTTTGTGGCAGTCAAGATAAAAAGCGAAATGATTGCCTATGCCCTCTACCCTAGTCTTAAATACACTCTGAATATGAAACATTTTGGGTGTATTTAGTAATTTGAAAAGTGTGTCCCAATGAACAGAGGCCAGAGAAGTAAAGACAAACCTGTCATCTGATATTGTAACCAGATGATACCTTGGTTAGTCTGGTGTTACAACTCATCTGATGGAAACCCATCTGGTCCTGGTCAAAGTTTACTCCGGATTTCTCTGGAATCTGACTTCGCACCTCATATGGGATAGACCTCATCTGGTACATACCTCATCCGGAGATGTAACTTCCCTGGTATATCTAACATGTAGGCATGTTAGTATAACAGATAATATAATAAGATAGGTATTATTGAAATAAAGGATACTTCTCTGTTATTCCCCCTAAACCAATTCTATCTCTGGATCCAATAAACCTAACTCAAATGCTAACTCTCTGAATCTGGTCTCAGCCAAAGGTTTAATCAGAATATCTGCTCTCTGCTTCTCTGTTGCAATCTTTTCCATCCTTATATCTCTCTTTTCTCAACATGGTCTCTGATAAAATGATGCCTTATATCAACATGTTTGCATTTGGTGTGAAGAACTGGATTCTGGGTGATTGCTATTGCACTGTTGCTATCACAAAATATTGGAATATCCTTAGCCCTAATCTGGTAGTCCCTAAGTTGTTGACTAATCCAGAGTAGTTGTGAATAACAGCTACCTGCAGCCATGTACTCTGCTTCTATTGTTGATGTAGCAACTGAAGTCTGTTTCTTAGAAAATCAAGATACCAATTTATTCCCTAAAAATTGGCATGCTCCACTTGTAGACTTCCTATCTATTCTGCACCCACCATAATCTGAATCCGGATAACTACTTAACTCTAAATTGTCATCTGTAGAATACCATAACCCCAAATTCACTATTCCCTTAAGATATTTAAGTATCTTCCTAGCTGCTTCCAAATGACTTTTTTTAGGATTAGCTTGAAATCTGGCACACACACCTACGACAAAAGTAATATTTGGTCTGCTTGCAGTCAGGTACAGAAGAGAACCAATAAGTGCTCTGTACTGAGTCTGGTCCACACTCTCTCCAGACTCATCTGGATCCATGTTGAAATTTGTCATCATAGGGATCTTGGCTGCTTTGCTAGATCCTACTCCAAATTTCTCTAACATGTTTCTGATGTACTTTGCCTGATCTGTCTGCCTTACCTGCAAACCTAAGAAATAATTCATCTCACCCATCATGGACATTTCAAACTGGCTCTGCATGAGATCTCCAAACTTCTCACACAGCTTCTTGTTAGGGGATCCAAATATAATGTCATCAACATATATCTGGACCAGAAGGATGTCATTTCCTTCTTCTTTCCTAAGCAAGGTCCTATTAATCTTTCCCTTAGAAAAACCATTGTCCAGAAGAAACTGAGATAAAGTGTCATACCATGCTCTGGGTGCCTGCTTAAGCCCATAAAGAGCCTTCTTAAGCTTATACACCTTGTCACCTTGTTCAAAACCAGGATGTTGTTCCACATACACTTCCTCAATGGGAATCCCATTAAGAAAGACAAATTTCACATCCATCTGTTATACTTTGAACTTCATGTGAGCAGCATATGCTAGAAACAATCTGATGGCTTCTAGTCTGGCAACAGGAGCAAAAGTCTCATCATAGTCTATTCCTTCAGACTGAGAATAGCCCTGGGCTACTAGCCTTGCCTTGTTCCTAGTAATGACATCATTCTCATCTTTTTTATTCTTGAAAACCCACTTAGTGCCTATCACTTTTTGATGTCTTGGTCTGTCTACCAGCTCCCAAACATCCTGCCTGGTGAATTGATTCAATTCCTCCTGCATAGCAACAATCCAATTTGAATCCTTCAGTGCCTCCTTGATGTTCTTGGGCTCAATCAAGGACACATAGCAACTGAATAAGGCAACTAAGTTAAGAGTTCTCCTAGTCTGGACACCCTTAGCTGGATCTCCTATAATCAACTTAGTGGGGTGATCAACCAGGGTTTTCCTTCCCTTGGCCTTGCCTGATTGACCATCTACTGCAGTACCTTGGTGATTATCACCAACTGCAGGAGAGCTTCCCCCTACAAGAGTTCCAACCTCTTCTGGTTCTGCTCCTTGTGGAGGCTTCTGCTCCAGAGAAACAGAAGATGGGTCATCATCTGAATCTGAATCTGAATCAAGAATAGGTGGATTGACTTTGATAACTCTGGGAATAGTCTGATTCTGAGTCTCTTCTGGAGACTTTAAGTCCACCTTGCACTCAAAAATAGATTCATAAAAAAAACATGAGGTGTTTCCTCCACACAAAGTGAATTCTTATTAAAAACCCTGAATGCTTTACTAGTGCTGGAATATCCTAAGAATATTCCATCTGCAACTTTAGCATCAAAAGTTTTTAATTTGGATTTCCCATTGTCATGGATGAAACACTTACATCAAAAAACATAAAAGAATGAAACAGATGGGGTTTTACCTTTCCATACCTCATATGGAGTCTTATTATGTCTCTGGGCAATGAGGCATCTATTCTGGGTATAACAGGCTGTGTTGATGGCTTCTGCCCAAAATCTCTGTGGTGTGTTGTATTCTGCTAACAAAGTCCTTGCAGCTTCCTTGAGGGTTCTGTTCCTCCTTTCTGCTACTCCATTCTGTTGGGGTGTTCTGACAGCAAATGTCTCATGAAAAATCCCATGGTCCTTGCAGTACTCTGCAATGTGTGAATTCAAAAACTCTGTCCCTTTGTCACTTATGATCCTCACTATGCTCTGGTTCTGCTCATTCTAAATCTGCTTGAAGAACTCTGGCAACTTAGTGACTGTTTCATTTTTCTTAAACAAGAACACTACCCAAGTGTATCTTGAAAAGTCATCTACTATCACTAAGGTGTACTTCCTTCCACTGAAACTAAGAGGAGAAACAGGTCCAAACAGGGCCATGTGAAGTAGTTGAAGTACTCTGGTTGTGGTTGTGCTCTGGACATCCTTGAAGGAAGTCTTGGGTTGTTTACCCTTCTGGCATGAACCACAAACCTGATCCTTCTTAAACACTTCATTAGGAAGACCTCGAACTAGACCCTTTCTGGCAATCTTGTTCAGTTCTTTGAAGTTAAGATGGCTCAATCTCTTGTGCCAAATCCAGCTGTTCTCTGCAGATCCCTTTGCAACCAGGCAAGCATTTCTTGGGCAACTACTAAAATCTGCAAGATAAATATTACCCTTCCTCAAGCCTATAAGCAAGATATCATTATAATCAGAAGAAAAGACAGTGCATGAATCACTAGAAAACTTCACTGAGTATCCCTTGTCACAGAATTGGGATACTGAAAGTAGATTATGCTTGAGTCCTTCAATATAGTAGACTTCATCTACAGATACACCATTAAAGGTCAACTTTCCAACGCCTCTGGTGACTCCATAATTGTTGTCACCAAACATCACTCTTGGCCCATTCAGTGGCTTGAAATCCTGGAGATGATCTTTCTCACATGTCATGTGCTTGGAACATCCACTATCAATGTACCAGACATGATTGCTTGAAAGTCCTTTCTCCAATGGGCTCTTATCCTCCTGCAGAGAAATCAATTAGGCCCCCTACTAGAGCTGGGTCCTGATTGGTTAGTTGCAGGTTTTGTAGGAATCCAAAGATAAAGATCATCCCTTACTGGATGAGGAGATCTTATCTTTCTTCCAAATCTATCTACCAGAACATGTCCTTTGACAATGACAAATTGAATTGCTGGTCTGATGAGATTACCTTTCCTATATACTGGTCTGGTGTATCTCATCTCAAATCTGGCCTTTGGAATGGCCTGCCTCAAAGACATGGTCTTAAAGGTCTGGTTGTAAGGGTACATCCTAGAAGAACTATCTCTGGTGTCATAACTACCCAGATCAGTTGGTTTTCTATGGATGGGTCTGGAAGACCTTCTCTGGTTCTGAAAATTGGATCTATTCTGATGATGGAACTCCTTCTGAGTGTTTCTGTTCTGGAATCTTCTTTGAGCAAACCTCCTTTGAGATCCCTGATTCTGATTGAGGTTCTCTGGTTCAGTATATCTCTTCTAATATCTCATATTCTGATTAGGTTTCCTCTTAGGGCTTCCTCTTTGGGTTTCCTTTCTGAGGGCCCCTAATTTATTTAGGTTCTACTCTTTTAGGATTCCTCCGAGGTCCCTTAATCTATTTAGGAATCTGAACAGAACCATCAATCTTCATAGGTTCTCCTATCTGACGTTTATGCTCTAAGATGTCCTCTTCCAGTTCAGTCAACTCATTAGGAACATCATATATATGGTCAGCAGAACAGTCTTTGTTCCAATTTTGGTTTTTAACTATTCTGTAACCTTTCCATTAGGATCCTTTTCATCCCAAATTTCTACCACTTCACCAGATCCTTCAGACAACTTGCCTTTATTACAGAAAAAATTATGAGATCTGGCTGTAATTCCAGAATATCCTAAACCACTCTTATCATTTAACCTTTGAGAAGATCCTGTTATAATGGATACAACAGTTGGAGCTTCTCTGGTCTTATGTACTTCTGTAGTAGGTTGTTCAATTTGCTTACACTTGATAAGATGTTGGTATTTAGCTTTGAGTTCATTGAACTCTTCTTCCTGAGAGTTCTTTTCTTTCATGAGCTGGTCTACTAGAGTATCTCTTTATGTGACATTTTCCTGAAGTTCAGAGACTTCTTTGGAATGATCTTTCATGAGTTCTCTGGTAGATTTTTGCTCATGGGATAAAGATTGAACTTCAGCTCTGAGCCTACCATTTTCTTTCTCAAGTTTTTGGCATAATTGAACACAATTTTGGAGATCAGATAGCATTTGCTGCATATCAGACTCTCTGGAAGCACCAGATGAATGAAAGGATTCAGTATATTTGGAATTAGATAGGCATAAGGTAGTTTCATGTACCTCAGTGATGTCTGCCATAAGACATACATCATCATCAGATCCGAAATCAGAAGAAGAAGAACCGGAACTAGTATCCTCCTCCTCTGTTTCTGCCAGCAATGCTCTCTTGTCTGCATATCTCCTATCTCTCTTGAGTCTTTTCTCTTCTCTTTCCCTAGGAGTAAGTTGGGGACAATCATAGCTGTAGTGGCCTGGCTTGTTGCAAGTGTAGCATGTGTTGTCTCCTCTAGGACTGGGGCTTGGATATCTCCTCCTCTGGTTGTATTTTGATCTGGCTGGACTACTCTCTCTCCTCTAGTAGTCAGGTCTGCCAGAACTGCTATCTCTCCTCTGGTAATCTGTTCTGCCATAGCTGCCATCTCTCCTCCACTCTGGAGTTCTGAATCTGGTCTCCCTTGAGTCTCCAGATGTCTTTTCCTTATCTGCATGCTTGAAGGAACTCTTCCTGTCTCTGGTAGTTTCCTTCCAATGCTTTTTGTACCTGCCATACTTAGAACTCATTTTATCAAGTTTACGGGTTAGAAGTGCTACCTGCTCCTTGAGACTCATGTCATCTGCAGTAGACTCCTTTGGCTTTTTGTAGGATCAAGCGCTTGCCACTAGACTAAAAGCCCGGACTTATAGTGAGGTGCTACTTTATTTCCTTTAACCCTATCTAGCTGCAGCGCCACGGGTCGAATAGCCTCCGCCGGACTTGGCGCACCGGGCCTTTATCGCGCCCGACTCGGCTGGGAGATGCTGGACTCCGCGCCCAACAATCCCCCCCCCCAGCATCTGCCAGCCCTCTTGGCCAACAAATGCCTTCCACTGGGATTCGAACCCGTGACCTGTGCTCTGATACCAATTGTAGGATCAAGCGCTTGCCACTAGACTAAAAGCCCGGACTTATAGTGAGGTGCTACTTTATTTCCTTTAACCCTATCTAGCTGCAGCGCCACGAGTCGAATAGCCTCCGCCGGACTTGGCGCACCGGGCCTTTATCGCGCCCGACTCGGCTGGGAGATGCTGGACTCCGCGCCCAACACTTTTCATCAGCCTTGATAGTAGAGGAGAAAGCACCTCCTTTCTGACCAGAAGAGGAAACCTCTTCTGTTTGATCTTCCTCTTGAAGATCATATTCATACGCCTTGAGATCAGACAGCAGAAGATGATGATCCAGAGTATTGAGATCCTTGTTGTCTTTTATCACGGCGACTTTTATTCTCCACCTGCTGGTTAGTGATCTTAAAATTTTGCTATTGATTTCTTTTTCAGAGTAGGTCTTACCTAAGGCACTAGCCTTGTTGAGGAGATTGGTGAGACGCATATCCAGCTGGTCAATCGTCTCATCTGGTTTTATCTTGAAAGTATCAAATGAGTGTTGAACCGCCTGGAGCTTGTTGTCTTTGATCTTCTCTGTTCCCTCACAGAGCAAAGCCAACTTGTCCCACATCTCCTTAGCCATGGCACAGGTTCTAACCTTTTCGATCACTTCCTTGGTGAGAGTGTTGATAATCTCAGTCCTAGCCACTTGGTCCAGGTTGTATAGCTTTCTCTCATCGTTGTTGAGTTCGTCCCTTTTCTTGAGGATCTTTTGTCTGGGAACTCTGTCCTCAGCAGCTTTCTGGGCAGTTTCACTTGTTTCTTCTCTGGACTCTGACCTGCCATCATCAATGGGAGTCCAGTAAAATTGAATTGGGCCACTCTCTACCACATCTAACATGCAGTGATGGATAGCTCCAAGATGATTACTCATCATGAAGCTCCAGTGGCTATAATCCTCAAAGGAGAATTCAGGCAACTTACGGCTCTTGTAGGTAGATTTTGAAGACATTTTCAAAAGGTTTTAAAGAAAATATAGCAAGAATAACAAAGAGCAATGGATCTGCCCGGTGACCACCAAAAGCTTTTCAAAGCAGTGGTCTTGGACACACTGCTCTGATACCACTTGTTGGTCCCACTAGATTGATTAATTGCGGAAGCTTAAAACAAAGTCTTAACAAAATCTTTTAAAGAGCACTATGATGAAAGCAATATAAATGAAAGCAGTAAACGGGACAAGATATATAGTAGTTCGGATATAACAATCCTAAGTCCATTCTCACTTTTATCAAAGGGGTCTCACTATCAACCAACCAACTTATGTACTGGAATTGTGAAGTACCAGTTCCTTCTTACAACAACCTTTAGATCTAACCTCGATCTAAAGCTTAACCAACTACAGCCTTGTCTTAACAGATGAACAGGTTGAGTATCCAACAACTCCTTAATGAGTGTATATAAATGTGAACAAAGTAAGAGTGCTTAAAGCGTGATAATTAAGAGGCTTGGATATGAAATTCGTGCGCGTGTATCTCTCTGGAGCCTTTCTTCAAAGTTGCACTCTTGTATTTATAGAGATGATTAGGGTTTAGCCATTTGAGAGCTAATATAATCAGATCTCTAATTAAGGAAGCTTCCAATCAATCAATTCCCTAATTGATTGATTGGGTTGATGAGGTCCTTGGATTGATTGACTTCAGATACTTTCCAATCCGATCTTGTTTGACTTGATTTAAATCACCAACGGTCAAATGCTTCCATTGCCAAACTCTGATTCTTTCAGAGTAGGCAGGACCAGACACCAGGTAACCTCGATGTCCTCTGGTCCAAAGTCGGTTAAGAACCAAAATACTCAGTAGAATCTAGAGAAGATTCTGAGCATCTTTTGGTTCACCAGACTCGTCTGGTCTGGACTCGTCTGGTCTGGGAAAGGTCTTCTGCCCCTGGTCTTGATCTCATTTGGTGAAGTCTTCTGGTGGAGTCTTCTGGTGACTCTTCTGGTGAAGTCTTCTGGTCTGGCAGTTCCCCCTAGACTAAGTCCTAATCTATTTCCTCATCTGGCTAACAGGTCCAGATGGTCCTATTACATCTTCTGGTTTGTTTTAACTCATCAAAACTATACAACTTTTTATCCTAACAAGTTTGCTACACCATACTATGTTGATTGGGTGTATGAATTTTATGTTAACTTGCATAGGAGTCTTGGTAGAGTGAATTCTGAGAATTATGGGAATGTAAGATTTAATAGGATTATGGTTAATCCTAGGGTAATCAACCGCATTCTAAGAACAAGGAACATGGAGGAAAGGTCTATCACTGATTTGAACTTGGTAATTTCTGTGATTACTGGTGGAAAAGTCAGAATATGGGAAAAGAGAATTTTGACTTCTAGATTGACAAGTTTATACTCTGACTGCATAGATTGGTGATCTACAATTGGCTGCCTACAACTAATTCGACATGTTTGACTGAAGAACAAGTTATCCTTCTGTATAGGATAGATGAACTGAATGAGTTTGATTTAGGTCAGACTATATTTAATAACATGTTGAGGTATGCTGGAGAAATTAGTGGAAGAGGACTACTGCCGTATCCTTGTTTGATTCACCAATTGCTGCAAGATAAAGAGTTTGAAAGAGCTGATGATGAAGTAATCAGTAGCTATGCACTTGCTCTTAGAATCAACCATCAGTTGTTGATTGACAACAACAGAGTGATTGATTTACCCTTTCCAGGTCCAAGAGTTGATGAACCAATGCCTGAAGCTGAATCAGAACAACAGTCTACTCAAAATAGAGGGAGTGTTGACCCCAATATTATCAACATACCTGACGACATCAATGTTGATGGGTCATATGTTTCTTCTGTTACTATATCTGCTCCATATATCTCTAATCAAATTGCAGATTTGGACAAGACTATTGAAGACTCGAAGAGAACTCTTTCCAGGATGGAACAACAAAGAAATTTTTGGAGATTCTTGCTTTCTACTCCAACAGGGGGAGTAGCTGATGAAAATGCTCCACAAAGACCTGAAGATGTTGATGGACCATCTGGCCATGGAGGTTCTAATCAAGGAGAAGATGCTGGTGATGATGCTGAAGTCAGAGGAGATGTTGCTGATAATACTGGACCAAGGAATGAAGGTGGTGATCCAGATTTGGATACACTGTATGGTGACCTTTGAAGGTCAATTTAGAGCTTGAAGATAGGGGGAGATTCAAGTATGGGGGAGTCTATGCAGAATTATTGAAGATGCAGCTGTTGATATTCTACAGCCCAATCCTTTCCCATCTTATTTTATATTTTCCTTTATTGTAATAGCTCTTGAATATTTGTAGCTAGCTAAGCCTTTGTTAGCTTCCTAGCTCTGTTAGTTTTTGTAGCTAAGATTAGCTTTGATAGCTCTATCTAGCTCTGTTAGTTTTTCAATTGTTTAGAATCATTAGTTTAAGTTCTTACCCTTGCTCTGAACAATAGTTGTTTGAACATAGGTTATTGTTGGTGCCTGTTGCTCATACAAAGGCTCTGAACAATAATTATGTTTTGTTGTTGTTGTCTTATCTTAAGAACAGCTTGTTTGTTTTTGGATTATGTTTGGGCTAAGCATGATTTGTGCTTAGTTAAAATCCTGATCTTTTGGCACTTTTGACATTCATTTGTCATTGTCTATTACACGCATATTACTGAGATTTTCATCAGGTGTGTTGTAGTAGAAAGGCCAAATTGGGGGAGATTGTTAATGTTATGCCAGTGTTGTCAAAAATATTTACGCAACATTCTGGATAACATTACTGAATTTGCCCTTTCTCCTAACACTAACACTTTTGTTCTATGTTGTGTTTGATGTTGTGTTCGCAGGATGAAGACCTAGAATATTCCAGGTCATGCAGCTGTGGTTATCAAGTGAGGAGATCAAATACATCATGGGCGGTTATTCTTAATCATGGAGTTAGTGGAGGAAATTGTTTCTAGGTCATTCCAAACTGATCTAGTAATTGTAACTTCTGGTGGATCCTACATCTATAAATACCAGAAGATAGGAGAAGGAAAAACCAGGGGAAACAAGCCAGGAAGTAGTAAACAAGAGCTACACTATCGAGTGTTCAAGTACATCTAGTGTAGAAGGGCAGTTAATATTATCTTTTGTGCTGTTCGAGCGCTGCAACGCTCCTATCAGTATTGGGATCGAAAATAGACTAGATTAGGGTCTGAGTGTGATCAGTTTTCTAGTCATCGTAGATCTGTTTAGGCGGTGTGTTTACACCTTACCCTCACTTTGAGATCTTATGTTAGGTCTTTGTTTGTATCACTACATGGTTATAGTGAAGCTTTTCGCCATGAGGCATCATAGACTTTATTTAAGTCTATGATAAATTTTGAATTCCGTTTGCAAGGTGTTTAAGTCTCCCGCTGCTTAGAACTACATAGATCTGTTCATAACTGTTTGTAACTGTCTTGTGCTGTCGCTCATGTTGTCAACATTTCAGTTAACACGACTCTGAAAAACACCACGCACACTCACAGTTGGTATCAGAGCAATCTGATATCAATAGCACTTCGGATATACATTTCCCTATATTTTTTTATATATAAATTTATTTTGTATAGTTTAACTATTTTATATATTGTGTTACATCCTGTTTAATTAACTATTTATCAAATGTACAATTTTCGTATTTATGATGTATAATATCTCTAAAAAAATGTACAATTTCAATTAGGCTATTTATACTAATTATTTTGGGGCTTCGGCTTTAAAATATTTATTTTACAATGAAAGTAGGTCTGGGCTGCTTTTGTATTAGCCAAGGAAGTACATATACAAGTTTAAATATACAATTTCTTGTGTACATCAATTATTGCATTTTAATAAAATTTTACAGTATTAACATTAATATTAAAATATACAATTCCAATTAGCCCCTTTCTACAAATTGTTTGTGGGCCTGGGCTTTAAAATATTTTATTCAAATGAAAGTGGGCCTATATATACAATATTTAATATTAGTCCGGTATTTAAATATTTTAATGAATTTTTACAATAGTAACATTAATTTGACAATATACAAATATGGGAAAATTACATATCCCCCTACTTTCTAAACCCTATTTACAAATTTCCCTACTAATTTTCCTACAACACAAAAATACACACTTTATAACAAATTCCTACAATTTGTGTGTCAGGTTGGGCCCACCAATTATCCCCCATCTCCACATCTCTTTCTTCGCTCTTATAATTAAAAATACTTCCCCTCCCTCATTTATTAAAATAAGTCCCCACACCCACCCTCACCCCCACCCCACCGTGACTCTCTCTCCCTCTCCCCTCTAAATCAATCACCCACCCTGTTTCTCTCTCTCCCTCTCACCCTAATTCATTTTATTTCTCTCTCTCTCTCTCTCTCTCTCTCTCTCTCTCTCTCTCTCTCTCTCCCTCTCTCTGTGGTCCGCCGCCCACCCCACAAGTCCGCCGATCGTCGCCCACGTTCGCGCAAGGTTGTAGCTACGATGGAGCTCACGCCACTAGTCCGCCGTCCATTGCCAACCGCCAAAGGGTTGCGACAGCGTCTAGATCTAGGCAAATAGAGGGCTATGCCGGAACCCTTTGTCACATACAAACGGAGGCGTCTAGATCTAGGCAAATAGAGGGCTGTGCCGGAACCCTTTGTCACATACAAATAAGATATGTCGTCGAATTTCGAAGGGGCACCACCGGAATTAGAGTTTCAAGAATTTGAGGAGGTTGAAGATGACGAATAGTGGTAGATCGGTGGCCAACTGATTCAATAGTGGTAGATCTATGCTTGACGCCGTCTAGGGCTTTGATGCGGGCCTGCAAGACAGCCTACGCATTGATCTACCATCGATCTGTAAAAGGTATACATATCTAGATGGATATTAACCATATTTTTTGGATTTTTGTATTGCGTGATATAAGTATCAAGATGTTTTAATTTTTTGGAATTTTACCAGATATGTGTAATCAAGATTCTGGAATGTGGATTTTTTTTTTTGGAATGTTGAATTCAGAGGTAATTTTGTTGGATGTAATTTTGTTAATTATGGTGGTTTTTTTGGAATGTGTAATTTTGTTAATATTTTTTTGGTTTGTGTTTCTGTTGTAGATGGTAGAAAACACAGGACATTCTACATGATGGAGAAGACATGAAACATTCAAGTGAGGAGACTTAAAAGGCTGGCGAATATGCTCTTATTTTGAAAAAAAAAAGTTGGCCTTTTATGCAATTTTTTGTTGTTTCATATGTATATATTTATGTTTTGATTATGTAATTTTCTTGTGAATATTATTAATCAATGAAATGAATGTTTATGCAAAATATTAACGTGTTTATTCAATATATTAACATGTTTATGAAAAATATTTTATATTGTTATTCAACAATTTATAGAGTATATACATCTATTCAAATTAAAAATTGGGTTGAAAACGGATAACGCAAGAAAATAGTAAACAAATTCTAAATTGCGAAAAAATTTGTTTGGGCCTGCTAAAAGCTGGATTGAAAATTGAAGTTATGCAAAATTAATTAGGGTCTCTGCTCAAAATAAGAAACCTGGAAATTAAAAAGATATGTGAAAAAAAAGGGGTTTAAAAGCACAGTTGAAAATCGTGCAAATGATCAAAAGGAAAAACTGCAAGTTGAAGGGGCAGGGGGCCCACTTTTGTAAGTTTTTGCAATGTGTGAAAATTGGTAGGGGATTTTGTAGTTAAGGGTTGAAGAATGTGGGTACATGTTACTACCTCTCAAATATAAGACATGGTTCCTTTTTATACGAATTGCTTGTGGGCCTAGGCCTTAAAAAATATTTAATTTCAATGAAATTGGGCCTGTTTTAATATTAGCACAGGAACTAAATATACAAATTTAAATATATAATTTATTGTGGATATCCAAATTTAAAATTTTAATGAATTTTTACAATAGTAACCTTAATTTGTATATAATACTAGTTATATCCCCGCGAGTTTCGCGGGTTTGAATAAAAAAAAATTATAAATTTTTTATGTAATACATTTTTTATTATTTTTACTATTCACTATATACGTCATGCAAAAGACTAATTAAACTAAAATATTACAAATTTTATTAATTTGGTACAAAACAACAAAGCTCTACCCATAATTACAAAACTTTATAATACTTTCATTAATATTTCTTCTACTCAATGAATACTTATGTACTTAATTCAAATATTGTAGTTACATATCCAATACCTACAATGCAACAAATTATTTTCTTGAGGTCAAGCGATATCAAAACTAAAACTACGTCTATCAACAAAAAATCTTATCATACGTTACAAATTGACTTAGAGCTCTCTAGACCAACAAAACACACCACACTAAAATTAACTTAAATATTTCAGATTGAATCATATTCATCATACACACCACACAAAACATAGATTTAATTAAAATATTATAAAAATTTCGAATTTGGTACAAGATAACGAATATCCACGTTTACAATAATGAAATATTATAATACTTTGGTACATATTTTTCGATACTCGATGAATAGTTATTCATTTACTTCAAAGAATATAATTTCATTTGCATTTTCACCAAATATAATGCAACACACCATACATCAACGACCAATTAATTTAATTTTATACTGACGTCATCTCATGTCAATGCCTCTTCTACTTATACGAAACAATTTTTCCTTAAGCTACATTTATTACCACATATAATGTTAATATTTTTCAAGAAGTTACATCTAGTGAGATGAAAAAAATAAATTTATAGATATACAAAAAAAAACTTAAATAATTTTTTTTTATATAAATCAATTTTCCTGAGAAGAACAATTGTAACACCTTCCTTCAAAACTAAACGGTGACTCGACATTCCTAAACACTTGATGAAGTTTAAAAAATCAACTACAATCAACTCTCCACTATCTCCATCGCGAAATTCAGTTTTGCAAACACTATCATAACTCAAATAAACTTTTGTATCTCCATGAATAAATAAACTTTCTCTCTGATACATTCCACATCTCTATGCGTATATGCATGTATTATTCCATCTTCAAAGTATTTATGTGTGCGTAGTTTAAGTTCCAAAGATGAATAAATACTTTTAATAATAGTCAAAACAGGATCTACATCATCTTATATTAAAATTTTTAATGTAATCTTAATATCAGCAAAACCATCCCTGTCATCTTCAAGATTGTCATCACCAATTTTTTTAATCCAATTAGAAAATTAGCAACTTCACTATTGCTTGAATTGACACATGAATTTTCATTTTTCAACCTATACTTTTTGTCAATGTAAGTACCTATTAATGCAAAAATAATAATTGTTTAATTAATAATAAAGTTTAATAAATTTGAAAAAAGATAGTCAATACAAAATTGTAATATATGACATTACCTTGTAGTATCCCCACAAATGGGATGATTTAATTATCGAGTGAACATATTTTCTACTTTATTTTGATACAAATGAAAGTACCTGTCTGAAATCTGCACCAAGAACAACTATTTTTCCTCCAAATGGTGAATAATTTATTGACTCATAAAAAATTCTAACAATATCTCTTAGACTATGATCCAATGCTTTAAAAATTGAATATGCTAATCATTAGCGCCCCATTTCATATAATTAGTTTCACCCTTATCAAAAGCTGATAGTTCAAATCCAAGATTTATGTGACACGTGAACGACTCATCAATATTAATTAAATTTGTACAAAAATTAGTTCACCTCGTACCACAATTAATTAACATCGTACCATACTTTATTTAAGCATGCACCACCATTAGTTCACATCACACCATACTTTATTATATATGTACCAAAATATTTTAAGTCTATACCACCTTAAAGATCTTATAACTTTAGTTTTTAGTCCCACGACACAATTTTAAAGACAATATATTCATATTTTTTAGTCTCGTATAACCATGTTAAACCTTATATAATCATACTTTTAAATATGTATTACCCTATATTCGAAATCTTAAAATACACCTACACCTAAATATCTACAAATGACACCAAAAAAATGATTAATATACTTATTTCTAAAGGGGGGGGGGGGGGGGGGGGAATGTAATCAAAGTATGGATGTAAATATATGCGTTGTCAAATATAGGAAAAAATATATTTTTTTGTCCTTTAACTTTAGTTGACTTTGATTTCCGTCCTGTTAAATTTGAAATCTTTGAATTTCGTCCTATAACTTATAAAAAATTATAATTTATGTCCTATTATCTGCTACACCATAACAATACTGCAAACCTCATAAGCATTATTCACGGCGAATAAGATATTCATCTTATGTAACAACTTAAATTTTTTTATATGATATTAGATAAATAAAACACCATTAAACCTTAGGTTTCTCCTATCTCCAATTGTGTGTTTCATCCCCTTTGCACATAACTATCTCATTCCTTACAAACCTCACGATAGAACTGACCTCCACTTCCACTACATCTAATTCAGTTTCTCTAGCTACGCTCCAATGATAAAAAATCAATACTCCCTCCGTCCAATATTAGTAGGCCTACTTTTTGGGCAGTTATTTTTTGTCATAAGTTGGAGGGTATTATGAGGTATTGTGAGGTTTATTTATTGTTGATGACCTTTGATCAATGTTGATAATTAGTGGTTGTTTATGCTAAGAAAGATCACCAAACAAGGATCAATGTAGGATTAAAGCTAGATTTTTCTAAGGAGGAATTGAGAAATAAATTTGCAAGAGTTTGGCTTGTTTTTGAATTAGTAACCCCTTTCTTATTGCCCCATGAAGGGTATTTATAGAGGTACAAACAAGTAGGAGGTGTCACCTCCTTAATCATCTTCATTTACATTGTGACAAGTGTTAAGACACTTGTCATCTCCTAAGCCATTACATCTTTACACAATAACAAGTGTTAAGACACTTGTTTGTTCCTAATGTAATGCCTAATTATTGGGATTTCTGATGATCTTCCGAGGTGCCCTCTTGCTCGCCTGCTCGCCTCTTGTTGAGTCTTTGTATATTCTTGGTTTGGTTGTTCGCCACCTATTTGTGTCTCTCTTGACCAGCTGCTCGCCTCCTGGTACCATGACCAGCTGCTCGTCTACTCGACCTTGGTCTTCAGACCCAGCTGCTTGCCTACTTGCACTTGGTCTTCAGGCCCAGCTGCTCGCCTCTTCTTACTTGATCATCTAGCCCAGTTGCTCGCCTCCTACGTCATTAATCCCTGCTGCTCGTCCTTCATTATTATTTTATTCCTAATGACTTTTTAATGTCATTACTTTATTATTTTTATTCTATTTTGATTTTCCTACTGATCGCCTATCAACAATGCCCCCTAGTTTGGCACGTAAGGATAAATTTTTCCTTTCATGTCAAACTATAAAATAGGCTATATTATTTAACAAGAGGCGAGCAACAGGGAAACTGTACTTCATTTCTGTAGGGAGCGAGCAACAGGTTTTTGAATTTTTGGGCGGGAACTCTCGGAGGCGAGCAACAGGGGATGACGCTTGGTCTAGCGTCGTTTCGCCTCTCGAGGCACGGAATACGAAGCGTCGTGACGTGGCAGCCCACGCGTGTGCCTTAAACATTGCGTATAGGGGCCTCAATTTTTCACTTCTCTTAATTTTGACCCCGAATCCATATCTATAAATAGCTCTCTTCTTATTCTTTCTTTCTTTTTTCGATTTCTCACAAGCAAAAAACCCCATTGAAGAGTTTTTGAGTTTTTTTCTCCTTCGTTTTCTTCGAATCTCCAGTCGATTTCTTCCAAATCGAAGGTAAATCCTTTGATTTTAGTGTTTATCTTTGCTATTACTTGCCTTTCTTCTTTCAATTTTTCAATTTTTCAGTTTTTTCGTCACTTTCCTTTACCTTCACCGCCGCATCGCCGCCGCATCACCGCCGCGTCGTCTTCGCATCGCCTCCGTCCTCTTCTGCTTGAAAATACACCCTTTTAATTCTAAAATTTTATTTTGACAATGGCCTCTCCTTCATCAAGTGAGACCTAATCTGTTGAGTTTGTTGGACGAAATCCGGGCAAGAGACCTATGGAAGATGAACCGTCAGTCCCTGCTCCTCGCCGCTCGCTCCGGCGAGCAGCCGGTCAGAACCCTAGAACTTTGCTTGTCGACGAGGACATGGGTTCCGAGGCGAGCTCTGTTGCTCGCTCCATTGATTCCTTCTATGCTGTGGAAAGTTCAGGTGAGCAGGACGTCCAAGGCCCTGTTGCTCGCTCCTCGGCTCGTGAAGGAACCTCCTCGGATATAGGCGAAGATTCCGCTGAGGTCGTTGCTGAAATAGAAGAAATGAGCCTCCATGGGGATACGGGAGTGAGCAGCGAGCAGCCGGCCAGGAGCGAACAAGTAGCCGGATCAGGGAGCGAGCAGGTGGGAGTTACATGGGAATTTCTCCGGGAGATAAATTTTCCCGTTTCAAGGCCAACCCCTGAGTCTCTCGTTCCTAAAGCTGTAGTCCGAAGGCAAGATTGGATCGATTACGCCAACAAGTATCACAACACATTCCCTGTTCCTGCTCGACCTATTATGGAGGCTCTTCCATCAACATACACATCGAGCAGTAGTTACGGAGGAGGATTTAGTTCGGATACGGTCTCGCTATCGTATTTCGTACGATATCCACTTGTACGTCCCCCAACCAGGAGAGAGAGCTGACAACCCACCTCCAGACTGCACTGCTATTAATCTTGACATACTTAACACGGGGTTTCCTCTCCCTCTGCACCCGGTGATCGGACGATTTTGGAAGGACATAAACCTGGCGATTACTCAGATTACTCCGAATGGTTGGGGTAGTTTGCTGGCGTTTATCACCCTTTTTGGGTTGGAAGGATACAAGAATAAGATCAGCACGGCGGAGATACACTATGCATTAACCATCTCCTCGGCTGTTAACGAAGACAGGCTTGGGTGGTATTATATCAAAGCCCGTAGTGGCGTCAAATTGATCGAAGGGGTGCCTAACAAGATCAAAAGTTGGCACAAATAATTTTTTTATATTGGCGGGGATTGGCGGGCGTCCTTTGATTTTTCGGGAGGACCGGGACGTATAGATTCACCTACTCGTTTCGGCGAGATTCGGCGTAGGTCTCAGTTCCTAGTTAATCAAATTTTCAGGTGAACTAATTTTAATCTTTTTCCTTTGTTTTGCAGGTCCGCGCCTCTTGAAGTGGGGACATCCAGATTTGAGCGAAGAGTTCTTATACGTCCTTACGTTGATTTCACTACGGGACGTTAAGGACCGGAGCATCGAACATCTCTCCCAAGCTCATTGTCGCAAGCTAGCCCAACTTATTACCAGTGCCCATCACTTGGAGGCACAAGCAGAAGTCCCCGAGGGTAAGTTTCACTTGTTAATTTTTCCGTTTTTCCTATTATTCGTTCTTGCCCTGCTGGTCGCCTAGGCCCTGCTGGTCGCCTAGGCCCTGTTGGTCGCCTCTTACTGATAATTTTTGTGTTGTTTTCAGCTCAAAGGGTAACGGTCACTGTCCCCCCGATTCCTGAAAGTTATCATTTGCTCGCCCGTCAGGTTAAGCAAATGGCTGCCAATCAACCTTCGAGGAAAAAGAAGTTTGATCCTTGCACATCTCTGATCAGACTTAGGGCTGAAGCGGACGAAGAAGAAGAAGTCCCTCAGGCTCCTGCCCCCGCTCCTCGCCCACCTACTCGCTCCACGCCTCCTCCCAAAGACACGAGGGGTAAGAGAAGACTCACCAAAGAGGCTGCCCCTCGCAAGGAGGATGACCGCTCTAAGCGGGCGAAAGGACAAGGTCCTTCCCAAGCGGGCAAGTTTACTGCTCGCTCCTCGCCGGTGGAGGAGGTGACTGAGCAGCAAGTCATTGGTGCAATAATTGCCGGTCAGGGTAGGGGCACGTCCCCTGACAACACCTACTTGGGCTATGACCCAGTAAAGATGAGGGAGTGAGTATTTTCCCTTTCTGTTCGATATTCATCCCCTTGACTTTATTTTATAACGGTTTTTTCCTTGTGTAGGTACCGGAAGAACGATTACCCTGGTCGTGCAAAGGTACTTCACCAATTTAGCTGCGTGAAGTCTCCTCCGGCACCCCACGAGATTAAAGACTCCCATGTCCGAAGAGCAATGGAGTATGTTCCCCGCTCGTGGACCAAAACTGGTGAGGAGATCCTCCAGAGCCAAAGCCTTAGCGACAATGCCCGTCTATTGAGCTACAATGCGATCCATCAATCTATCACTGCTCAGCGAGTCCTGGACCGGCTATTGAACTTGAGCGAACGAATCGTGGCTTGGGGCGGAGGATTGAGCAAGTTGAAACGGAACATGATGTTCAGCTTGCTCAACTGAAGAAAAAGGATGAGGAATTGGCTAAGTTGAAAGCTGACTTCGAGAGGGCCAAGCTTACATGGACGCGGGAGGTGAAAGCTGCCGAGGACCGGGAAATGGTAGCGCCCAACGCTTCAGAGAAGCTTAAATTAGACTTGGGCATTGCCACTGACCGTCTGCAGGTCCTGGAGACAGAGCGGGTGGGTCTGGTGGAAAGAGTGGAGTCTTTGAAGGTCCACGTTGACCAGCTGGAAAAGAAGAACAAACGCGCCATCCCTTACACTACATACGTACAAGATGTAACCGATAATACCAATCTTGGTTACATCATCGCATATGCGGACAGTGTGAGGAATGTGAAGTACGCCTTGGACAATGGTCTAGACGTGATGAATTCGACCATTAAGGATTTCACAGATTATGTCACTGAAAACCCTCCAGCTCCTGGCTTTGAGATCACGGTGGCTGACCTAGGAGAGATGGGGGTCAACTTGGATGTCTTCAAAGACGATGTCCGCATTGTGGCTCCCAAGGAGAGAGTGGAGGCTGATAGGGATATGACTATCTTTGAAGCCCTGGGCCCCCTTATCCCGAATCCTCTCGGCGAAACGAGCTCCTCCACTGCTGCAGGCGAGCAGCAGGTCACTGAGGTCATTGTGCAAGATGTTCCTCCTCCTCCCCAAGATCCTCAAGTCCCACTTGCTCCATCAGCTCCCGAGACTTAGATTTTATTTTCTGTCTTTTTAGTTGATGTAGTAGGGTAATGGTTGTATGCTTTCCGTTTCTTTGTAATCTTATTTTGATGAATGAAGATCGTTCTTTTTCTTTACCGTTCGCCTTTTATTTGCCCTTCTCATTTTTTGCTTAAGTATTTTTTTCCTTAATTGAAGGTTTGAATACCTTTCCTTTGCAAATGTATGTATACTAAGTATGTATGCGCCTATTTGGTTCTTTTGGAGAACTTGGCTTTTGTCATACTTCTCTTTATGCCCTGTTGCTCGCCCCTTGCTATGTTTGTGCTTAAATACATTTGGCTTCGGGACGAGCAACTATATGTTAGCATGTGCCCTGCTGCTCGCCTCCACTATACTTGTGCTTTATGCATTTAGTATCTTGGGCGAGCAACTTAATATTATGGGGCAATCAGTTGGGCTTCTGGGCTCCAAGAACCCTACTGCTCGTCTCCTTTTGGACTTGTGCTTACAACACTTGCTTGTCCTCCGGCGAGCAGCTTTCCTTCTAGGCGAACAGTCGGGTTTTAACACCTTTTGCTTTCTTATGTACATAATATTCTTGAATAATCATCTATCTTCTCGGAAATTTTGCCAAAAAAGTTCAAAAATTTCATCAATCTTACATCTTACAATAACATAAATGATGGTTTACATCAAAAAACTTTACATTGGTTTCTTTAACTACTGGCAATACTTCTTCAATAGGGCCGTGTTCCAGGTGTATTGGGCCGAGTTGCCTTTCATATCTTCAAGATCGTATGTGTCGTTGTACCACTTGTGGGTTATCCTGAATGGGCCCTCCCAAGTCGGTCCAAATACGCCTGGAGGTGTTGCTAAGATTTTTCAAAGTACCAGATCTCCAACTTCAAATTCCCTGATCTTTACTTGCGAGTTGTAGTACTTTGCGATCCTTCTTTTGTATATCTCGTTTTTTATTTCCGCCGAGATTCTTTTTTCGTCGATCAGATCCATTTCTGCAGCTAATGCCTTGTTGTTTTCTTGTTCATTGAACTCGGCTATCCTTTCAGTTGGTACTTTGAGCTCTATAGGTATAACTGCTTCTATACCGAATGCCATAGCAAACGGTGTTTCTCCCGTGCTCGTTCTATGTGATATCCTATATGCCCAAAGTACTTCGGGAAGCTCTTCTGACCATTTGCCTTTCTTATCTACCAGACGAATTTTGAGGATGTGTTTGATTATCTTATTAACTGCCTCAACTTGACCGTTGGACTGAGGATGATACGGTGTCGAAAAATGTTTCTTAATTCCCTATTTTTTGCAGAAATCTCTTATCTTTTTTCCTTCGAACTGTCTTCCATTATCGGTTACTATTGCTTGAGGAACTCCAAATCGACACACTATACTCTTCCAGATGAATTTGATCATTTTTTCTTGTGTTATTGTTACTAGTGCTTCCGCTTCGGCCCATTTCGTGTAATAGTCTACGGCCACTACTGCAAATCTGACATTCCCCTTTCCCGTTGGGAAAGGTCCTATGATGTCTATCCCCCACTTTGCGAATGGCCATGGACTACTTACCGGAATCAGTTCTGTTGGTGGCCTATGTATGTTGGGGGCGAACAGCTGGCATCGGTGGCAAGTCTTTGCAATTTTGATTGCATCTTGTAACAGAGTTGGCCAGTAGTATCCTTGCCTTACTGTTTTGTATGCCAATGCTCGCCCTCCTGCGTGATTTCCGCACACTCCTTCATGTATTTCCTTCAAAACTTCCTGGCCTTGCCCCCTTGCTAAACATTTTAGTAGGGGCAGTGAAAATCCCCTCTTGTAAAGTTGGTTATCCATGATGGTGAACCTTGCTGCTCGCTTGGCTACCTTTGCTGCTTCTTGGGGATCTTCAGGCACTTTGTTATCCTTGAGGTATCTGTATATTGGTGTCCTCCAGTCCTCTTCTGTCAACTCTTCTTCGACTTGATTTATCTTATAGTCACTAGTGGATGGATTAGAGATTCTTGTTATTGTGACTTCTGTAAGCTTTTCTGGTCCCGTACTAGTAGCTAAGCGAGCAAGCGCATCTGCTTGGGCATTATTGTCTCTTGGCACTTATTCGATATAAATTTGCTCAAAAAGCGAAGCCAGGTGAGCAACGATCTTTTGATATAGTGCCATGTTTTCGTCTTTGGCTTCGTACTCCCCACGGACTTGATTGACTATCAGCTGGGAATCTCCGTAGATTTGGACTCTTCGAACCCCCACAGCCAATGCCAGACGTAGACCAGCTATCAGTGCCTCGTACTCAGCTTCGTTGTTTGTTGCCATGAACTCGAATCTGACAGCTGAGGTGAACACTTGTTTGTCCGGACTAATAAGCACTATCCCGGCTCCTGCTGCTGTGTTATTTGATGATCTGTCCACGTACATATGCCATGGGTGGTTATGACCTCTCGTCGGATCCTGTGGGAAGGTTAATTCGACTATGAAGTCGGCTAACGCTTGTCCCTTGATCGCTGTTAGAGGTGCATAAGATATCCCAAACTGGCTTATTTCGAGGGACCACTTGAGGAGGCGACCAGCAGTGTCAGGCCTTTACAAAATTTGCCTTAGCGGGAAGGTTGTTAAAACTTCTACTTGGTGATCAAAGAAATATGGCCGTAGCTTTCTTACACTCATCACCAATGCGTAGGCTAACTTTTCCAAAGGCGAATATTTAATTTCTGCTTCATGCAAAGCCTGACTGACATAGTAAATTGGCAAGTGAAATTTTCCTTCTGCCCGAACTAAGACTGAGCTGATTGCCACTTCTGACGCGGCTAGATATAGATATAGTTTCTCTCCCGAGACAGGTTTTGATAGAATTTTAGTGTCACTCAGATATTCCTTCAGCTGCTCAAACGCTTGCTGACAATTGTCCATCCACTGGAACTGTCCTTTCTTAATGGCATCAAAGAAAGGTCGGCATTTGTCTCCGGACCTGGAAATGAACCTGTTTAGGGCTGCTAAACATCCGGTTAGTCGTTGGACCTCCCTGACGGACCTTGGTGGTTGCATGTCCATAATTGCTTTGACTTTCGATGGATTTGCTTCAATGCCTCTTTGACTGACCAGGTGCCCAAGGAATTTTCCCGAGTGTACTCCGAAGCTGCTTTTCTTCTGGTTTAACTTCATGTTATATGCCCGGAGAATTTCAAATGCATGTGTTAGATGTTCCAAGTGATCTTCCTTTCTTGGACTCTTCACGACTATGTCAACCACGTACACTTTCATTGTTTTGCCGATGTGATCATCGAACATTTTGTTGACAAGGTGTTGTACGTGGCTCCTGCGTTGATTAACCCGAACAGCATCCTTTTCCAACACAGCAGGTTCTTGTTGGTGTAGAACGCCGTGCTTTCCTGGTCGTCTGGGTGCATCGATATCTGGTGGTATCCGGCAAATGCGTCCATGAAGGTAAGAAGTTCATGTCCTGCTGTGTTATCCACTAGTTGATCAATATGTGGTAACGGGAAGTTGTCTTTGGGACATGCAGCATTCAGGTCCATGAAATCAATACACAACCTCCATGTGCCATTTGGTTTTTTCACCAATACCGGATTTGCCACCCATCGAGGACACAATGCTTCTTTGATGAGATCATTATCGAGCAGCTTCTTTACTTCCACATCCAGCGCTTCATATTTGTCAGGCCCGAACTTTCTTCTCTTTTGCTTCACCGGTTTTTTGGTTGGATCAATATTTAGCTTATGACAGGCATGCTCAGGGCTGATGCCTACCATATCAGCATGTGACCATGCGAATACATCGAGATTGGACTTGAGGAACTCTTCCATTTTGGATCTGTATGGCTCTGGGAGCTCAGATCCAATGAATAATTCCAAGTCTTCTCGATTCTTGTCAACACTTATTGCCTCCAACTCTTCTACCGGGGTTGCCCTCCTCTTCTAATTTTTCCACCGAGGATCGATTATCGGACCTTCCAAGTTAATTTCATCCTCGATCATTGGCTCTGTCTCTAGTCTTGGCTCTAGATCTTCAACTTGATTTAGTCTAGGCACAACCTCTCTTCCCTGCTGCTCGCCAGAGCCCTCCTGCTCGCCCTCGCCCTGCTGGTCGTCCACCTCCATCATCTCTGTGTCGATGGACTCCATGATTTCGTCCAACATGGAAGGTTCATCCTCAGCCCTGCTGCTCGGCTGCTCGTCCACGACAGACACACAGTTATCTTTCGGTTGGAGTTGCAGGAGGCACTCTCGAGCTTTCTTCTGATCACCTTTAACTGTACCTGGACCCTTTGAAGTTGGAAATTTAAGACAGTAGTAGTACGTTGAAATGGCCGCTTTGAATTCATTTATGAAAGGTCGACCGAGAAACCCGTTGTAGGCAGACTGTTGATTTACAACTAAGAACTCTACCATTCTAGTCAGTCTCCTTTCGGGATTCTCGGTCGATACAAGTTCGACCGACAACATAGCTAAACCTAAGGGAACAGTTACAGCATCTCCGAACCCTACTATCTTATGATCACATTCTCTTACATACTTCTCACAATCACCTATCTGATCTAACGTGCTTTTGAACAAGATGTTTGTGTAAGAGCCAGTATCTACAAGCAAACGGTAAACTCGGGCTCCCATGATATTAGCGCAGATGATTAACGAGTCATTGTGTGGGGTGAGTATCCCGTCTAGATCCTTTTCAGAAAATACCAAGTCACCTGTCTTTCTGGTTGCTTGATTCACCCCCACTTCTCTAACTTGAGCTACTGCCCTCAAGTCCGCTTTCCTTTTTCTTTTGGATACCGGTGGCCTTCCGTCGGAACAACCCCCTACCGGTCCGGATGGTTCGAGCATTAGAATTTCTCCGACGGGTTCCGCCGGTGCCGTGAACGGCGTCTTGCCTTTTTTGTCCACCCTGCTCGGCTGCTCATCGCCTTCATCTTCTTCCGAGCTGGATAGAATTGAGACTCTTGGCCTTTTGCCTGGCTGTCTCTTCACGAATTCTGACAACCTTCCTTCTTCATAAAACCTCCATAGCTGCTTTAGGAGGTCTCGGCATTCACTCGTGAAGTGACCTATGGTTTGATGATATGCGCAGTATTTGTTGGGGTTCATCTTTTCCCGTTCTTGTCTTATTTTTCTGGGTTCTGATAACATGTCCTTATCCTTAACGTTGTTATACACAGCTTCTATGGACGTAGATAGGACATGGTTTAACTTTCTTTCAACTCGGAACCTTCATTGAAAGCTTTCAAGTTCTTGGGAGCTTTGTAGTCCCCACCGGACTTCTTTCCTGATTTCTTGGTATCGGCCTTATCTCCCAACTCTTTCTGGAGAGTTTCTTGCATTGAGATGTATACTCCCGCCTTGTGCCTGAATTCGGAATATGTTTTAGGAAATGCGAGGTGCATCTCTTTCCACAGGTCTGTCCCCTTTCTGAGTCCTGCCATGACTGCCACTATCTTAGTGTCCTCGCTCACCATTTCCCCTTCTAACAGGACTTTGTCAAACCTCTCAAGGAAAACCCTATCGGATTCTTCCTCTCCTTACTTTAAATCTGCAAGTCTGTGCCTTTGGGTGAGGTAGGATCCAACTGTGGAAAAATGCGAGAGGAACTCCTTGCTGAGTTGCATGAATGAACTGATGGAACCCGGAGCAAGTGCGGAAAACCATCTATGGGGACCATCACCAAGAGTTAATGGGAAATTTCGACACTGTGTTGCGTCAGATGCTTTCACGGATATCATGTAATCGGTGTATTTGGATAAATGCACCTTCGGATCTGAATTTCCTTCATACAAATTAATGGCTGGGAATTGTACTTTCTTTTGCACCGGCGCATTCAGAATAGTTGGGGACAAAGGTGATGATGGCAATACTGTTGATCCAACACCTTTTTGGGCCTCCATCTGTTTCTGCATTTCTTCCACCGCCTTCTTCAGAGCTTGCCACTCGCCCGGAGACGTTCTTCCATTAGAAGGCTGTTCGTCATGGTCGGGTTTAATGACCTCTTCATGACGCAGTCCCTTGCTAACGGGACATTTCTCTTGCGTGACGTGCTTAGCAATGTTGCTAGTTCCGTTGGAACCCAAACGCCCGAAAGCTGACCTTCTCAACCTCTCATGCACTGGGGGGCGAGCAGCAGGGTGTACTTGTTTATGTGCTCGCTCCTCGCTTCCTTGATGAACCCCTTCCCTATGTGCCACCTGGTGACTTGCTCTCCTTGTATGGGAGTGGCTTATACTCTTTGTGTCCCTACTGCTCGACTCCTCGCCTGTCCCTGGAGTGGACTCCCCTCGACTTCCTAGCCGCTCGCTTATTGGTGTTTTACCCTTAGCCCTTCTCGCTTGTCTACTATCAACTTCATCCATTCTAACATCCTCACGTTGCTTGGTTCTTCACTCCGTTGCCCGGTTGCTCGCCTCCGGGGCTTTGGATGTTCTTTGACCTGCTGCCCGGTTGCTCGCCTCCCGGGCCCTTGATGGTCCTACAGCTTCCTGTCGCCTTTGTAAGGATTGCAAAACGGTGATTGTTTTGGCCAATTCCTCTGGGTTTTGAGCCAATGCTTCTACTTCTGGGGGAAGAGTGTCAATGGTGACTTGAACATTTTGCCGGGACATCGCTCGTACCGTTCTTGTATATCCTCCCGTTGACGATACCCTTATTCGTGACTTATTTGACGGGTGAGTGCTTGATTCTTGCGGTTCTTGTGATCGCACCATTTTTTGATTTCTAATGTTCTTTTGACGAAGTTTTGTGCTTATCGATGTTTTGACCTAGAAGCAACTAGTCTTGCATGTAAGGATTTGGTTGTTTACAAACCTTTATCTACACATGCATGCATTCAAGCTTGTAGGTTTTGTGTAACATTGCCTAAAACACTTAAACTTACTCCCAAATTCCAGTTTCCGGCGACTTGTTGCTGGAATTTTGCAGTTTCCGGTGAGTCTTTCAAGAAACTCCTTCAAATCTTCAACCGACGGAGGTTCAAACCCCTCCTTCTAGCGCCAATTGTTGATGACCTTTGATCAATGTTGATAATTAATGGCTGTTTATGCTAAGAAAGATCACCAAACAAGGATCAATGTAGGATTAAAGCTAGATTTTTCTAAGGAGGAATTGAGAAATAAATTTGCAAGAGTTTGACTTGTTTTTGAATTAGTAACCCCTTTCTTATTGCCCCATGAATGGTATTTATAGAGGTACAAGCAAGTAGGAGGTGTCACCTCCTTAATCATCTTCATTTACATTGTGACAAGTGTTAAGACACTTGTCATGTCCTAAGCCATTACATCTTTACACAATAACAAGTGTTAAGACACTTGTTTGTTCCTAATGTAATGCCTAATTATTGGGATTTCTGATGATCTTCTGAGGTGCCCTCTTGCTCGCCTGCTCGCCTCTTGTTGGGTTTTTGTATATTCTTGGTTTGGCTGTTCGCCACCTATTTGTGTCTCTCTTGACCAGCGGCTAGCCTCCTGGTACCATGACCAGCTGCTCGTCTACTCGACCTTGGTCTTCAGACCCAGCTGCTCGCCTACTTGCACTTGGTCTTCAGGCCCAGCTGCTCGCCTCTTCTTACTTGATCATCTAGCCCAGTTGCTCGCCTCCTACGTCATTAATCCCTGCTGCTCGTCCTTCGTTATTATTTTATTCCTAATGACTTTTTAATCTCATTACTTTATTATTTTTATTCTATTTTGATTTTTCTACTGATCGCCTAAAAACATTTATCAATAAAGTTATTGTTTATGAAAAATATAATACTAGAGTAGAATTGTAAACATTTTTTTCTAACAAAAAGTATACAAAATAAAGAGGCCATAGCTCTAGGGAAAATATGTTATTGCTGAAATACAGAATAATTGATGAGATTAATGGATGAGTGTTTATAGAATGACCATGGCAAAACTGTTAAGTCCACCATGTCCTAATTAAATGCAATGAAATGACCTAAATATTGTGTACTTAACATTCATCAAATAGTTGTGCCAATATTTTTCATTTTGACCAACACAGAAGTAATATAACTTAAAAGATGACCTATAAATACCAAAATATAAATAATCCGAGTTTATTTAAGATTAGTTATTTTAATTTAAACTTGAATCTTATTTATACTTAAAAAATATTTAAAAATTCAGCACAAATTTAACCATTAAATCTTGCAAATTTATTTGTATTATTCCTTTGATACCTAATTACTAATAAATTGATGCGCTCATCACCTTAATTACACTAATCACCACTTATGAACAAATAGTTAGTAATAAAAAAATGTAATAATACTACACTTTCACTAATTAACACTAATGACCAAATATATAAAGTCAACAAAGTATTAAGAGGCAACAAAATCATCCACACATTGTGCACTTAACATTTAACAAATAAATATATGAGCTAAACTTTTTAATTTAATTACAACTAATATTATTCTATAAAAAATAATATTATGATGTATCATTAAAACATCATGAGAATGCATTGTTTAAAAGCATGAACAATATATAATTTATATAATTAATGAATGCAGTTCATTAGTAAGTAAACTAATCAAAGCTACTAATATACATATACTATGTTTCCTTAATTTGACTCTCTCTGCACTATCCAAAGATAGAATTATAGGATATCAGTCATATAGAAATTTTCATTTGTTTATATAAAAATAAAATAAAATGAGAGGTGTTAATTAATTGCATTTGAAACTTTTCCATTTATTGATTCGACAATTTCGGCCAAAACATAGTGACCTTTTCATTAAATATGAAATGACATCTTTGATTGAAGTACTAATTATCATATAAGACATCACCTCTTTTACTAATTAGTCAATCACAAAAAAATTCCTACAAATCATCTAACTAATATAACTAATAATTCTATACAACATTATATATCTTTTTTAGAAAATTCTAATCACTGCTAATTTTTCGCATACCTATTCATAAGATTAAATTAATTAAGGTTTGTTTTTAATGTTAACTTAACATAAAAAAATAATCTAAACATATTTAAGAATAACCCTACACATAAATTTTAATGTTGACTTTGTTAAAAGAAAAAATTGAATGATTCCATGATAAAAGGTATTATTAACATTTATCTGTCCTCAATTTATGCCAAAGATTTAGCCTAATTTTATTTATTATTAGTTATACTCATTCGGCCAGTTCATTTTTTATAGGCTGTATATGGTTATATTATATACTATCTTTTAAAAAAATAAAGACACGTAATTTTGCAATATACTAATAAAGATATTACTTTAATTATTTGTGTATATTTTTACATAACAAATCCTAATCATTGCTAATTTTACAAATCTCTATTCATAGGAATAAATTAATAAAAAAAAATTTTAATGTTAAATTAACATAAAAAAATTATCTATAACATATTTAAGAATAACACTTTTTACAAATTTAATGTTGACTCTATTATAAGATTTCATAAATCAATAAAAATAAAATTGAATGATCCATTATGAAAGATATTATTAACATTATATTTAGTAATATTTAACTATCCTCACTTTATGCCAAAGATTTAGCCTAAAATTTCTTTGATTACTATTGATATTCAATAGGCGATTAATTAAGGTTGGTTTTTATTGTTAAATTGATATATAAAAAAAAAAAGATAACCTAAACATTCAGCCGATTCATGTTTTCTTTTGGTTGATTTATCTTGCACATTTAAGTTATTTGCATGATTCCATGAGGAAAGGTATTATTAACATTTAACACACCTCATTTTATGCCAAAGATTAGGTCTATTTTTTATTATTAGTTATTTTCACACGATGCAAGAGACATTACCCGTGTAATTAATCTAATATAAAAGTGATTATTTTAATTTAAACATAAAAAAATTAAAAAAATAAGCACAAATTTAACCATTGAACACATGACGATTTATTCGAATCATGAAAAACAATCTCACATAATAATTTGGAATACAATGATTCAAATCATATATTGAGTATTATATATGTACCCCAAAGAAAAAATAAAAAACTGATCACAAAGAAGAGAAATGCCAACTACATAATCTAACTAAAACATACAAATGGCATTTTTCAAAAAAAAAAAAAAAATAGAATACATATAATCTTCAAAATTGACTACCACATAACACAAAATCTCCAACTCAGGCGAACAATACATGTCGCAAACTGTAGAACTTGATTAAAAAAAACCTGCAAAAAATAAAATGAAAAGGAAAAAAAGAAAAACATGATGATTAGTATATAAACAAAAAGAAAAAACCGAAAGTACCTGGGAAAATACCGATGAAAAGAAGACCTACAAAAAAAATAGATTAAGAATATTATTATCACAACCACAACGAAATATAATTCATGACAGTAAAAAATTAAGAAGGAATTGAAGAGAGAAATGAAAGTGGAGAAGGAATTGGGAATTGGGAGAAACGAAATCCTAAAATCGAAGGTGTGCGAAAAGAGACAAATGAAAGTGATTAGAGAATTGAGAAATTTATAAAAAAATTAGTACTAAATAAACGGATAAGATTAAAAGTTTATGAAAGAACGGTCAAGATCAAAAGTTTATAGTTGACTTAATGATAGGCCAATTTTTTTGAAATATAGCTCAAACACATTTGCCACGTAGGCACCCAATGCTTTGGCTATATAGAAGTATTGATTAGCCCAGGAAGTAAATGTATATTTCAATGATTAATGTATAATGTTGCATTTTGTAATGTACAAAACTTCATTTTTGAATGAATAAGTACTTCTAATTACAAGACTTTACAATTAAAAAAAAAAATTACAAGACTTTACAGTATACAATTAACATAAAGCATTCTTCAAACTTCCCAAGATTAGCATTAAATAAAATATTATATAATAACACAACCAAAATACAACACTTAAAATAAACTTAGGGACATAAACATTAGTAAACAAAACATCATTAAAAATACCCCCTTTGCATTCATCATTCCGCCCCTTACTTACAAACCAGAGGGAGACAAGTTCTTCCCATTACATACAAAAGGTCAAAGCTTAATTGAGATGCTTAATAGAATAAACTTGTGTACATGAAGCATCCATAAATATCCTATCACAAGTTCATGATATAAACATCTCCATTCTAAATTCAATACTAACAAAAACATAATACAAAAAGTGGTAACATAGATGATTAACTTAGATGCTTAACACAACTAACTTGTGTATAAGCAAAATGTTGGTCCCAAAGGTGGTGGAGGTCTAGAGGGAGGGGAGGGGGGGGGGGGAGGTGAATAGACCTTCAGTTTGTAAAACTTAATACTTTTCCACACAAGACTTAACTCTGCAGCTGTAGAGTTAAAGCAAAGTTTGCAACTGCAGACTTGAGTAAAAGTTAAGTCTGTATATGTTCAAAAACTTATCAAAATACAAAATTTTCAGAGAGAATATCTCACACTTTAGAAAGTGCTTTGAGACACATAAATGCAGTGGAATATCAGAGTGTGTGAGTAATAATGAAAAACCAATCAAAGACTAGAAGTTTTCAGCTGAGTGATTCACAGAATCTACAACTGTAGCATTCTTAGTCTTACATGCACTTTTTATTTTTTGAAATCAAATGGAATGATGAATGAAACAAGAATGAGTAAGCATAATAATAATAAAATCAGCTGAATATAAAATACTTGAAAGTAAATAACAGAATGTAAGTGAAGACAAAATATATAGTGGTTCGGAGGTGGTGTAATCCTCCTACATCCACTGTTATACCCTTAGGTATCAATAATCACTAAGAACAATTCACTAAGTTCTAATGTTATTCCCCCCTAAGAACTAGACTCCTCACTCAGATCTGTCTAAACTTAAGTAGGATACAGTTTTTCACTCAGACTCTCCTTTTCACTCAGAATACTTAACACTCACAAAGAAAAATCTCCACACAAGGTAGAGTTACAAAATAAGATATTTGCGAGGAACAACAACTTAGAATATCCTAGCAACCTAGTCCTAAAAACTTCTAACAATCGAAGACTGTAGACTTGAGGTAGCTGTAGTTGTGCTTGAGTAATATGTTTGAATAGCTCGAGTGTTGTTGTTGTTGTCCTCTGGGGCTGTCTTTCCTATTTATAGGAGTCTTGGGGGTCTTCTTAGCCGTTGGAGGGGTTTGAATTTGAATGGGAATTACCTCCAGCTTTGACTTCAGCTCATTTAAAGTTTCTTGTCATGTAGTATAGTCCTTTTGTAGTACAGGTTGTCTTGTAGTGTTAGCTGCTTGGTTAGTCAACTAAACACTGTGCAACTTGTGTCTACTGGCTATGTATTAACCTCATTTAATCTTCTGATGTCTTTCAATCTATGTGAGTGAATGTACATGAAGTACTACACTTAATTAACCTCAATTGACATGAGTCTTCAGCTGTAAACTCCTGTCTCTGCAGTTGGTGAGAACTCTTTCAGCTGTAGACTTCGAATCTTCATTACTTCATCTCTTCAGCTGTAAAGTCTTGAAACTCTTCAGTTGTAGACCTTAGAAAAAATTCTAAGTTCTTCTAATCTTCATGCCTGCAATGCTAGTATTCAAACAATACAAAGATAGAATATGTTTGACATAATCAAAATCAAAATAAAGAAATCCTTAGGACAAAAATATCCTAACACAAAATCCACATACTAATCTTAATGCTAGCAAAAAGGGCTTCCTAGTACATATTCTAGATGCGGCCAACAGGAAATGGGGTTTCTAAGCTTTCAGTAAAACCAATGGCTTTGCAATATCCTTCTTCTATCTTATTTGCTTCAACAAGTACAAATGATTCATCCCATAAATAAAAAAATTCCAAAGTCTCCACTAGGATCATTTCGACACATTATCTGCACATTATTGGGCTTAATCAAGTACAGAGGTTGAACATCCACAAATCTACGGTTATTGGGTAGTACATTTCAGACCATAATTTTGAAATGAATCCATGTATCCCCATCATTCAAAATCCATAGATCTTGAGGCTGTACCTGGTTGATCAACCTAGAATGCAGGGCTAGGGCTTGGTCATCTAATCCTACCATACTGAACCCAAAGAAACCCACAAAGGTACAAACAGGTAATGCAATTCTACGGTAAGTCCAATCAGCAATATTCAGAGAACAAACGTCTTTTCTTGCTATCTACCAATGGAGTTTTCCATTAACGAATATCCTAGGTTCTCCAACAAGATAATCGTATGGAAAACTAGTCATTTGGCTACACTGGTGAGTATTACGGGAGAAAACACTTACCTCTGTAATCAATTCAGTGTTGTTGAACATTGAGATCCTAACCAATTTGTAATCATCTTCAGCTTCATTGTACCCCATTCCAAAAAAGGTAATTGCCCAAGTGCCTCCCGGAGGAAAGTTGATCTTGTGATTTCGAATCACAATCCTCTTCGTAGTCATTGGATTGTACAAGATGTACTGGTCTTGTAGATTACACATGCAAACCAAACAATTGTATGTGGCCACAAACTCTGTTGTTCTTTCTCCATCATATAATATTTTTTTTATTGGCATTCCAGTTGGAGATTCCTCATATGCAAGATTAAAGCTACTCATGCTCCTCTCGAAGAAGATAACCTGGCGATTTTGAAGAATCTGATTGGACTGATATTTCTTCACAAAGAAATGACTATTAATTTGTTCATTCCAGAAACGGGAAACCCTCTTAAACTCCAAGAGATCAACCACTCGGCAACGAGATACTATCTTCATTTTCATCTCCTCCGGAGCTCTCGATCTTCAACTTCTTCATTCGCCATGGTTAGATGGTTAATAATGCAAGATTTTCTTTCTTCGAGACTTTGAAATAGAGGTTGTAGCTTGTCACAATCAATTTGACAAAGCGTAGCGTCTTTCTTCCCGATGTACTGCAAATCTAAGCATTGGATTTTTAAAAGATTTTATCCAATTTTAATTTCTTTTTATCACTTGGGCTTTACTTTTAATTAGTTAATTAATTTCAGAGAATGATTAATTGGGCCATTATACAATGGAAGTTTTATAAATGTATAATTTTTGTGGGCCTAGTAATATATAATTATTGGGGATGTACAATATATTTTCAATATTTTCCTTTTTTTATTAACCTATATAATTAATTTCAATTTCATGTAATTAATTTATTTTTATCATTTAGGCCTTCCACAATTTAGTGAAATAATTTCATAGATATGTATATTGATGAACATCATACATTGTAAGTTTATACGTGTATAATTTTTTTGGGCCTAGTGATTTATAATTATTGTGGATGTACAATATATTTATGGTAATTTGGGCCGTACGATTTTCCCCTTATTTTCAATTTATTCCTTTGTTTATTAACTTATATAATTAATTTCAAATTTCATGTAATTACTTTATTTTTGTCATTTGGGCCATCCACAATTTAGTTAAATAATTTCAGAGATATGTATATTGATGAATTGGCCCATCATACATTGAAAGTTTATACATGTATAATTATGGTTGACCTACTAATATATAAATAATGTTTATGTACAATATATTACATGGTAAATTGGGCCGTACTATTTTGACCTTATGTTCAATTAGTTCTATTCGGCCGTTAATTATATAATTAAGGTTTAATTTTGTAATAAATTTACCTGTAACTAAATCCCCAAATTTTGGACTTAAATGTACAAATAATACCTTTTTGGCTAAAATGTACAAATACTAAATTTACATGTACAAATACTAATTGGGCTTACTATTTTAAAATTAATATTATTTTAAATTTAGTTTCTAATCCTATTATTTTACTCACAATAAAGCCCACTCTTCAGTCGGCCATTTTCTTAATAATTGATTACATACACTTTTTTTAAGAAATGTACAACTTCAAAAAAAAAAAATATATATATATATATATATATATATATATATATATATAAATTGACATATATGTACAAAATTAACTTCAATATACAATTTTAAATGAAAAAAGTGACAAAACTGTATATACAATATATTACATGGTAAATTGGGTTGTACTATTTTGACCTTATGTTCAATTCGGCCGTTAATTATATAATTAAGGTTCAATTTTGTAATAAATTTACCTGTAACTAAATCCCCAAATTTTGGACTTAAATGTACAAATAATACCTTTTGGGCTAAAATGTTCAAATACTAAATTTACATGTACAAATACTAATTGGGCTTACTATTTTAAAATTAATATTGTTTTAAATTTAGTTTCTAATCCTATTATTTTACTCACAATAAAGCCCACTCTTCAGTCCGTAATTTTCTTAATAATTGATTACATACACTTCTTTTAAGAAATGTACAACTTCAAAAAAAAAAAAAAAAAAAAAAAAATATATATATATATATATATATATATATATAAATTAACATATATGTACAAAATTAACTTCAATATATTTAAATGTATACAATTTAAATATATACATATAGTCTTTACAGTCACGTACAATAAAAAAGTGACAAAACTGTATATTTTATTTTTAGTTTAATTTCCTATTTTAGTTAGGCATCCAAGTCGTATTATACAAACATTGAAAAATGTACATATTTACACATGGGCCTAAATAATTGAATATACATACACCAAACAATATACAATGCAACACTTCACTAAATAATTCAAGCTAGTTCACAAAAACAATACTAAAACAACACTTCACTAAAAACATCCAAAATTACATAACACTTCATACAAATATTCAATGAATTTATCTTCAAAAATCACTTCATACAAACATTTCTAACTAGTCTTCTTTTTCTGGTTCAACAAACCATGAAACCATTTTGGCTCTATATAGTCACTGGCCTTTTTATTACTAAATGTATCTTTACCCAACTCCCCTCCACACACAATGTTTCAATATGTTGGCATACCACCAAACCACAATCTAAAGTTCCCGCCACCTATTGTAAACAAGCTCATATTAGTAGGTGCTTAGGGAACTTTCTAGTAAATATTTCCTTCAGTTTTGATTCAACATAATCAACCTATTTAAGAAAAATATTAAAATGATTAGTTAACTTTAAATAGGTAATTTTCTGCACAAAATGCTATGTTAAATTGTTCTAACTTACAACAACAAACGAGCCCAACAAATGGGGTCAATCAATTCGCCCCTTCTTGGTCGTAAAGAATTATAATATCTCTATGAGCACGTATTAAGATTTAATTGTAACATGGTCCAATGATCTCCTAACCCCTGACTCCTACATCCCCCCGTGGATTCCTTTACAAGAAGAGGAAACAGTAAAACATCTCGACATTCACATTTCTCTAACTCATCCTCCACACATTTTTTAACAAGTTTTGCTTTTCTTTTTCTGGCTTTGGAAACAACAAATCCTGAACCATGGCCAATAATTGTTAAGGAACCAAAAATAGTTAATACAATAAGTAAACAAATATATGGAACAAAGTAAATTATCTTACCCATATAGTAGAGGTAAGATAATGTAAAGAAAGATTGCAGAACATTACTGGAGTTGATATAGGGTAATTGTGGAGGATCTTAATTAATTCGTCCACGCTAATTTCTGACATATATCCTTGCCCCTTCCAAACAACAACACTGCCATGAAAAATAAAATATTATACTGTTAATTTCCAATACAATTTTATATCAAACATGTAAAATAAATTAAGATCAAGCAAAACAATTAAACATACATACCTTTTTCCCGCTTGATTCCACAATTCAGATATTTTATCTCTAATGCTACAATTAATTTTCTTAACTGTCAGGAATTCATTCTTCAACTTCAAATTGCCAATTGGAACTCTAGCAACAAAAGCCTCATCCCCATCTTGAATTTCAACAATTTCACGTGTATTTGGTTGAGGTGTAATTTCAATTGCTTTCCGTCCAGCAAACTCCGTTCTATCTTTATCTCTTTTAATCATTGTGCTCGGGTCTTGCAAACGTTTCATATGCTTCTTTCTCGTTACTGGAGTTACAAAACTTCACCAACATTGTTGGTCCCGGTACAAGACTGAGAGATACGTGTATGGGGGGAATACACGTATATAAATTTTCTTTCCTTTCAAACTGACTGATTCCCCTTTACTCAGAGTGGTGTTGAACACTGAGTAGATAATACACCTACTAACAGCACTGAGTGCAAGTCAGTTGGCTAACTATCTACTTATGTTCAGTGCGGAATGTGTGAGCTCTGAAAGTTTAGAGTCTTGTTTTAGTTTGCTTTCTGAAAACTTATTTTCTTTCTTAAAAAGCCGTGGTTAGAAGGGCAATGCTCAGTTTAATGATCAGGCTGATTGATTCAAGCCTGATAAATAATGCAATGAATGACTTAATCAAATAAATAATTAAGAACAATAATCAAGGCAGTAAGAACACAGGGAGTTTAACGTGGTTCAGGGACTCAAGCTCCTACGTCCACGGTCCTGATTGAACAGGAGAGTCCACTAAGGATTGACTTGTTTTTAACGTGCCAAGGTGCACCAAGATCAGCTTCACTCACTGACCCTTACAAACTCCTTCTAACTCACTAACTAACCTCAACCAACAAACCTGACTATAGGGTTTTGGTTTCAGTTTGGATTCCAACTAAGGTGTGATTATCCTTACAAGACAAAGCTATGCTAAGGATGGATAATCACTCTAAGCTTAAGATATAACTTGGTTTGCTCAGTGGAATACAAAATAACTCTCTAACTAAGAAACACTTGGGAAATTTGTGGTTTTTCGAGTGCTTCTTTTGAATGCTTGATTGCTTGTACGCTGAGAGTTTGAGTAATTTATTGGCTTCAAAATTTCCCATAACCTTGATTGGGTTCAAGGCCTTCTGTATTTATAGGCAACTTTGAAAACTATCCGTTGGAAGAGATAGCCTTCTAGGTTGTCTTCTCGTAGGATTGTTCAACGGATATATCCCCTATGCAGCCGCCGTCCTTGCATGGATTTGGTAAGTGCATTTAATGCAGACACGTTGAAGTGTGCAGGGATGTCAGGTTCAAGTCAGTGTCCGTACATAACTTGGCGCTCTCTGATTGGTCCACGTCAGCTGGTAGGTGAGACTGTCAGAACTCATTCTTCAGTTCAGTCTTGTCTTTACTGAGTTCAGGTTTGTCCTCATCTACGTACGTTTCCCAGCACTGACATTTCTTTTGACTTGCTTGGATCCTTCTCCAAGTCTTTTCCCAATACTCAGTGCGATCCTGTTCCCTACAGGACTGAGTTTAGCAAAGATCTCAAGATCTTGCTCTTCATCCTGACACTTACTCAGCCAGCTTAGATGAACTGCCATAAGCTCAGGATGGTGCTCTTGTGTTCTTCAGGCTTCAGTTTTGATTGTCATCAATGAGTACTCCTCTCATTGAGTTCCTGTGAAATGTAAAGTACACTAACTTACAAACCTAACCAAGACTAGCCTGACTATTACACATTTAGGCAAATCATCTTTTCAGTGGCTTTGGGATCAACTCAAAACTGACATTGTCCCAACAATTTCTCCCTTTTTTATGATGCAAAAAATACTGAAAAGATCCTCAAAATAGTTAGAGAAAATAAAGTCCTATTCTATAAGACAAGTCAGTGTTAGAGTAGTTCTTGATAAGTACAGAATTTAAAAACAGCAAAAAAGACAATGAGTTTTTGTATGTGGGCAAATGTAATAGATTTCATTGATATAATGATTCAGTGAGTACAATGACCTAATCTATTATATTAATTCAGGATAGATACAACTCAGCTCCTACGCATTGCAGGAGTAATGTCGTAGCTAGAATACACGTGATCTTTCAAGTCTTCAACTCTTCTCAACTGATTCTGGTATCCTTCAGCGCGGGCTATCTTCATCACCTCTTTCATTATTTCCATTGAATCATACATAGTTGAGCCCGAAATTATTGGGGGGGTACGAGTAATCAACTCAGGCGCTTTAACTTGGACTTTAGCTTTCTCAGCCTCGTCCATGATCAGTTTGAACAGCTCAGGGTAGTTGTTCACCATGAAGTCAGTGAAGTGACCATCAATGTCTTCAGAATCACCCCATTTCCTTACAATATACCAAAGCCTGATGAACTCATTCCTGGCATCCACCCAAAACTCCTTGATCTCCTCTGAGATGAATGTGTCAATCAAAACTGGCTCAGTGTTTGATTCCTTGGGAAATATCAGCTTTCTCGCTCTTGGTGCAGCCCTTTTCCTGTACTTCCGTGGCTCAGGCTTCTCCTTCTTTCTCCTAAGCAAGCTAATCACTGCATCATCAAGTTCTCTCTGTTGTAGCTCAGTGATATCTGTTAGCTTCTCAACCTTCTTTTCCAATCATCTTCTCCTTCTGAGCTATCTCAGCTCTGCGCACAGCCTCACTCTTCTCAGGGGCAGATCCTCAAGCTTCCTCACATAACTCCGCAACTTTATCAGCGTCGTAAGTAATTGGATTTTTCCTTGTCATTACTGGCAAGCGCTCTGAAGATTCTTGGATGGTTGGCAAAGTAGGAACATCTTGAGAAGGGTCCTTAGCATTCGCCGCAGCCTCAATCCTGGCTGACTTTCTTGGCGTTCTCAACGCTTCATTCTTCTCAGCCTCCGATGCCTCAGGGAGAGATCTTTTCTTCCATCTTTCCCCCTTTTTGGCACCATCCTTGGCCGGCGGAGGTGGGAGTGCTTCTCTCATGACTCCCTCACCTTCGTTGATGACAAAGGCAGTTAAGGACTGGACTTTCTCAACTCCTCTCTTCAGCATTTCAACTCCGGTGGCAATCCTGGTCCCCGCATAAGACACGCTAGCAATACTGGCCTTCAACTTCTTCTCAAATATTTCCATGTCGGTATGAAGGCTTTGCTCAGAGCGCACAAGTATGGCTTCCACTTTCCCTGACTCTTCGATGAGTGCTTCAGACTTGGTCAAGATCCTCTCCGACGCCTGAGTGATCTTGGCGGACTCCTGAGCTATCCTCTCTAACTCCAAAGCCATCTTGGCCGCTGATTCGTTGAGGGCCTGAGTTAATATTTTCGCAGCTTGACTAGCCAGATGCTCAACTGCCTTCTCCATTCTTGCATCGTGCTCATCTCGGAGTTGGGTAATTGTATTAGCCATGACCTTTTTCATCGTTTTCCTCTCAGACTTAACAGAAGAGATGGTGGACAAAATTAACTTCTTCAGGCTCTTCACTTCAGAGTTGGCCACTGTCTTGAGCGCGGACTTCACCTATTTCAACTGCTTTTGAATCCCCTTATCTTTGGCATCGGCCTGAGCCTTAATCAGTTCCACTTTATGCTAGAGCTCAGCGAGATTCTCAGTTGTTTTCTCTTGTTTGACTTGTACTATGCTGGTGAAGTTTTCTCGCCCAGTTCCAGTTATGGCTACCTCATCGTTGTCATCTTGGGCTCTGTCAAATTTTGGTTGTTCTCTCTGGTCAGCCCCTGCATCCTCAGTCCCCTCTTCAGGGTGCACTGAAAGCAGTTGTGGATCAGTCATAGATGTCTGCACATGCTCAACTAAGCTAGCTCGAACTTCAGGAACTTTTCCCTCAGAACTAGGAGTCACCTTGGACGCCTCTACATCTTCCTCCTGTGTCTCAGGGTAGAGAGTCCCTTCATTGACAGATGTATCATTGGCGGCTGATATGTTCAAAACATCCTCAGCGACTGGTCCACCCTTGGCACCAGTCTCTTTGTCACCTTCCCCCTGAGCCTCAGGCTCAGAGCTCATATCCTTAACTTCCTTGGCAGTCTCATCGACCAGCTACTCATTAACTCCTCTCCTCTAACCTTCAGTCCCATCCTCGTCGTCATCATCATCATCGCCATCATCATCCTTCCTGGCAGGCGAATCAATAAACTTTCATTTCCTCGCCACTTTCATCCTTTCAACGAGCTGCTTGATCGCCTCAAAATCTGAAAGTTCAAGCCAGCTCGTGATGTTGAAGTAAGAACAGAGTCTTCCTTCCTCCTTTACCCAGTAATCCAAGCCCTTTACTTCTATCATCATCTTTTGTTCCAACATGTTTGCTTGCTTGAATTCAAGCCATACTTTAAGATCTGAAAAATTTGACTTCAGCGCAGGGTAGTTATCCACTCCTCTCAGACACTTAGATACCCATTCGTCTGCTCTTTCTCTTATCATATTTTTGTATAGCCCGACAGTGAGATTTGCATCCACGTCCTCCTCAGCTGCCTCCTCAATGATAAAATCAAGGTCAGCGTCATCAATGGATGAAGGTTCCTTTGGGTCCTTCTCAGTAACTGGGAAGTTGGATGGGGATGGTTCTTGGGTTTCAGTGGGGATGTTTGGCTCGGACTCAGGGATGGGTATGTTCGTGTTTGTCTCTGTGGGGTCTGTGGGGTTCGAGGTGGGTTCAGGGATATGTGAGGTAGGTTCAGTGGGTTCAGATGTGGTTGAGGTTGGGGTTCAGTGGGGTTGGGAAGATCACGTTGGAGAACCTCAGTCGATTCAATGGTCTCCCTGACTTGATCTAAGTCAGAGGCTCTTGGAGAGCTTGACTGCTCCCTGAAAGGATTTACCTCCCTCAACGCCTTCGCGGGAGATACCTTTGGACCCTTCCTCAACCTTTTCATTGGCCTCGCCAATGTCTCAGCCTCCTCACCGGCGTCATCATTGGTCTCCTCAGCCTCAGAAATGGCACTCTTAGAGACCTTCTCAGCCCCTTTCTTAAACCATTAGCTGTGGCCTTTGACTTAAGGACCACTTTCAGCTTTGCCACCTTCTCTTCCGTGGCCTTCTTCTCTACCTCCTGAGCCGCCTCCCTCTCTTGGCACTCAGCCTCTATCACAGCTACCTCCTCCTTGCTCTTTTCGAGGAGCTCATCCACCTTGTCCAACAAGTTGGGCACCACCTTCTTGCCCTTAGCAGTTTGCTTCTTCTTCTGACCATTTGGAGGAGCGTTAGTGTCAGTGAGGCCTAAGATGGCATAGGTGTCACCCTCAGAGGTGAACATGACCTTCTTGGAAGAAAGGTCGTCTTCCATATCAAAAGTACAACCTGGACAAGCATGGGTGATTAGCAATGACAGTCGGGTCCCAAAAGGAAGGATAACCCCCTCTGATATATGTTTCTTGGCCTCATCCTTCTTCAATTTATCCACCGAAGCCTGACTCAACTGATCAAGAAAGAATTGCTCCCAGTTAGTCTCTACTCCATCTACCAAAGCTCCCATAATCCTCAGCTTTGGCAGGCTCAGCTGCTCATGGGACCCAACAGTGCCCATTATAATCTTGGACACTACGTCAATCATGGCACGGTACTCGGACTTGAGAGTGTCCTTGTGTTGCCTCGCCCTGAACTCAGGAGAGCCTGACTTCCTTCCTTGTTCTCTTTGTAAGTCCTTGGGTTGATTCCAGAGCATGGAAGCCCAAATACTTCCTTCACCGCCTTGCGGAGATCGATGTTGTGCGTCTCTTCATTGTACAACTCTTCCTCGTCTTCATTCTTCATCCCAGTAAGCACCAACACAGTAACCCTTGTGAACAATTCACCTTTACGAGTGAAGAGGTTCAAGTACGCTTCCACTACTGCCTTCGGAAGCACAGATGTGGGTTTCTTCGTGAAATACTTCTCCAGTTAGGCCTTGGAAATCCACTCGAAGACAGGTAGGATTTCCTTTACATTCAGACACGCTCCTTCCATAGAGATGATATGCTCCATATTCACCAACTTGTTCAACATCGGTCGTGTTGTCTGTGGTCCAAGTGGTGTCAACAAAAGCCATTGAGAGAGAGATTTGAGAAATAGTAAAGAAAGTTTTGAACGAGAGGAAGTTCAGTGTGCAGTGTGAGATTGTGTTTGCATAAATTTCTCAAATGGCCTTTTAGATTGATATGATTGAGTCAGTTACTCAAACGTGGGGTTGAGATTAATCCTGAATTCGAAAAGATTTTGAAATGAAGGGCCAAGATTAATCTCAAGTACAATCATTTACCCATGTCAGTCATATTCCGTATAAAACGGACACGTATATGAAAAAGTAACTACACGCATTAAATGCTCCGACACGCATGGGTTTAAATATCAAAAGGCGCGTTTTTAATGAAAATGGAATGCATTAATGAAGATTTTCAGGATGGAAGTCTAAGTGAGACATTTCAAATTCACAAAGGTTAGGATTGAACTCATACCTGTCAGGGAGACATTGTAGCACCCTGATACCTCGCTGAGTTGAGTCTGGCCTGAGTTCCCCCTAGATCCTACACTGACTGCTCTCCCGGATCTAAGAGACCTAACTCTACTGACAGTTCCATAAATCTTGCTTCAGCCAAAGGCTTAGTCAAGATGTCAGCTCTCTGCCTGTCAGTGTGAATTTTCTCCATCTTAATATCCTTCTTCTCCACATGATCTCGAATGAAGTGATGCCTAATATCCACATGCTTGCACCTTGTGTGAAGCACTGGGTTTTGAGTGATTGTTATGGCACTATTGTTGTCACAATAAATTGGGACCTCATTTGCAAACATTTGGTAGTCTCTCAATTGTTGCCTCAACCATAAAATCTGAGCACAACAACTACCTGCAGCCATATACTCAGCCTCCGTTGTGGATGTCGCCATTGAATTCTATTTCTTACTAAACCACGAGATCAACTTACTCCCTAAAAACTGATATGTCCCTGAGGTTGATTTCCTATCAATCCTACAACCTCCATAATCTGCATCTGAATAACCAGTCAGTTCTAAGTTATCATCTGAAGGATACCATAGTCCCATATTGACTGTCCTTTTCAAATACTTAAGTATCCTCTTAGCAGCCTCCAAATGACTTCTCTTGGGGTTAGACTGATACCGAGCACACACACCAACTGCAAATGTAATATCAGGCCTGCTTGCAGTCAGGTACAACAAAGATCCTATCAGCCCTCGGTACTCAGTCTGGTTCACTGAAGCTCCTTCACTGTCAGGATCCATCTTCCAATTTGTGTTCATAGGGATCCTAGCCGGATCGCAATTCTGAACTCCAACTTCTGAATCAAGTCTCTTGTATACTTGGCCTGATTAATGAAAATCCCTTGATCAGCCTGCTTGACCTGCAATCCTAAAAAGAAGTTCATCTCTCCCATCATTGACATCTCAAATTTACCAGTCATCAACTTAGAGAATTTCTCACAGAGCTGATGATTTGGTGATCCAAATATTATGTCATCCACATAAATCTGGACCAAGAGAATGTCATCACCTTCAGTGATCCTGAACAAAGTCCTATCCACGGTTCCCTTCCTGAACTCGTGGTCAGTCAGGAACTGAGAGAGGGTATCATACCAAGCTCTAGGAGCTTGCTTAAGTCCATAGAGTGCTTTCTTCAAATGGTATACTCTATCTCCAACCTCAAACTGGGGAGGTTGTTCAACATATACCTCTTCATTGAGTACACCATTCAGGAAGGCACTCTTGACGTCTTTTTAATACACCTTAAACTTCTTGTATGTTGCATATGCAAGGAACAACTTGATAGCTTCCAACCTAGCCACTGGAGCAAAGATCTCATCATAGTCTATTCCTTCAGACTAAGAATACTCCTTTGCAACCAATCTTGCCTTGTTCCTTACTACAACACCATTCTAATCCTTCTTGTTCTTGTAGACCCACTTGGTACCAATCACACCTTGATGCCTAGGTCAATCTACCAGTTCCCAAACCTGATTCCTTGTGAACTGATTCAACTCTTCTTGCATGGCTATGATCCAGTTCAAGTCAGTGAGAGCTTCTTCAATGTTCTGAGGCTCTTGCTTAGAGAGAAAGCAACAGAACAGTGCGCTCTCACCATGGAACCGCCTGGTCCTGACTCCCTCAGTTGGATCCCCAATGACCTGATCAATGAGATGACTCTCTAGCCATGTTCTCTTTCCTGGAGTTGTTCCTGAAGTACCTGAATTGTTAGTTTCTACAGGTTCATATAATTCAGGATATTGAATAAAAGGGGATGATCCTGAATCTATACCAAAGGGATTTACAAGCTCAATGTCAGGGACATTGATTCCCCCTTGATATGATGACTTAGGAACCGTCTCAGCTACGACCGCATCTTCATAGACGGTGCTTACCTCAGGTTGAGCCTGTTTCTCCGTCTGAGGCTCAACTATCCCTGATGCGCTGGGCTTAGGAGTGGCTCTTGAATCGTCATCCTCATCTTCATTATCGTCCCATCTTGGAATTGGCACAGTCTTGACCTTTGGATCAGGTTGATTCTTCAAGCTCAGCCTTGTCACTCTCCTTGTGACCTCCTCAGTGTCAGGATTCAACACATTTATCCTAGACTCAGTGACAGATTCATCAAACACAACATGTGGTGATTCTTCCACAATAAGGGTCCTGCAATTGTAAACCCTGAAGGCTTTACTGACTTCAGAATATCCTAAGAATATCCCTTCATCAGATTTGCTATCAAAGGCTTTCAATTGGGTCTTCCCATTGTTGAGGATGAAGCACTTGCAACAAAAAATATGGAAGTAAGAGATACGAGGCTTCCTCTTGTTCCATATCTCATATGGGGTCTGTGCATGTTGGTTGTTGAGCATGGATCTATTCTGAGTGTTATTGGGCAATCCTAACTCAGTCAGCATGGTCCTGGCAGCTTCCTTCAGTGTCATGTTCCTCCTCTCAGCGACACCGTTTTGTTGTGGGGTTCTAGCTGCAGAAGTCTCATGAGCTATACCAAGTTCATTACAAAAGTCAGAAATATATGAATTTATAAATTCAGTGCCCTTGTCAGATCTGATCTTAGTAATGGACTGATTCTTCTCATTGCTGAGTCTTCTGAGCAACTTTGGAAGCTTCAACTGTGTTTACTTTTTATTTAACAGGAAAATAACCCAAGTATATCTAGAGTAATCATCAATAACCACAAGAGTATACTTCCTACCATTCATACTCACAGGTGTTACAGGGAAAAACAAATCCATGTGCAAAAGCTTAAGAACCCTGTCAGTGGAGAAGGAAAGGGCTTCTTCCCTTCCTTTGTCCGAAATATATATATATATATATATATATATATATATATATATATATATATTTCATGTCAATAGACTTGATCAAACTGATATATTAATCTAGGTGTCCGAAATTTGAATACACTCTGACCTGCTTCCCTTCCTGACAAGTCTTGCACACATGATCCTTGCTAAAAACTTCATTAGGTAAACCTTCAACAAGTGAAAGTCTAGAGATTTTGTTAAGAATCTTGAAGTTCAGGTGGTTTAATCGTTTATGCCATAACCAACTGAGCTCTGAAGAGCTTTTAGCAACAAAACAAGTATTAGGAACAATGATGCTCCAATCAGCGAGATAAACGTTACCTTTCCTAATACCTAATAGAAGCACTTGTGTTGATTTGTCCTTGACTGAAAATATATTTGATGAGAACTCAACACTGAAACCTTTGTCACAGAACTGACTTACTGACAACAGGTTATGCTTCAGTCCTTTAACATAGGACACATTCTCCACTCTGACTGTACCTATTTTCAAAACACCAAAACCTTTAGTAAAATCTTTTGAGTTATCACCAAATGTTACCTGTGGACCATCCTTTGCTTGAAATTCTTGGAGAAGACTCTTCATTCCAGTCATGTGCCTTGAGCAGCCACTGTCTAGGTACCAAACAGCTTTAATTGAGTCTCTCCTCTTGTTGTGATCCATAGCCGCCTGCAAATAGATCAGGCTTTAGGTACCCATTGGGTGTTGGGTCCTATGGTGTTAGCTGTACCTTTCGGGATCCAGACCTGCTTTACTACCCTGATTGCCTTAGAGTGGTAGATCTGTCTCCCTGAAACATCCACATACACAACTTTCTTTTTCTTAGCCTAAGAAGAAGATGGTGTATGAGTGTCAGGCTTAGGCTTCACAGGAGCCTTAGTGGGTGCCTTTTGGGCTGGCTTCCTGTTCTTTCTAGGTCTTGGTGCAGCTGGTCTTGGGGCTTGTTCTTGATAAGAGCCCTACTTTCTATTCCCCCTAGGCAAGTGAGGGAATGGAAAGCAATTAAAGGCTTCAGGATGCCAAAACCATGGGGAGTCATCATGTTTGGCCTTCCCTGTTGGTATTGCCATGCATGATGATACCCTCGTTCATCAGTCTGAGGTCTCTTGGCCCGAGTCTTCCTCTGCTTGCGCTGAGGTTTTCTCTGGCCTGAGCTCTCAGGGACCTCCTTTGGTTGCTTAGTCTTTCCCTTGGTTTTAGCTTTACAACCTTGGGGGAAACCCTGACTGTATCAACAGTTTCTTTGCCCTTATCAGTTTGACGGGCCTTGAATACAACTTTCTTTGTACTCTGGCCTGCCTGAACAAACACCCTCTCAGTGTTGCTCCCTGAAGCAACATGAGACTGACCTTGTAAGGTTTTCTTCGGAACATATCCAAGTCCCGTTTTCTCACTCCTAGATATATGGCTGCTATTTATTTCCTCTCTAGCCACTGAGGATTTATTCATTGCTGCAACCTTCTGTCTAAGTGAGTCCTCACTCTTTTTTAGGATTTCATGCCTGGCAAAGAGGTCATCAAACTTACTCTTGAGTACCTTCAGCTCTTCCTTCCTGACCAGCTCTTCCTCAGCTAGTTCCTTCAGAATCTTCTCTCTTGGGAGACGCTTAGCATTGATCATATCAATTTCCTGAGTTAGTCTCACCACTTGAGGTGACTCTTTTAGATCTAACTGAGTGAGTTGATCATTCAGGTTTTGAACCTCAGTACTCAATTTCTTGTTCTCCTCTGCCAAGAAGACATTAGTTTCCTGCAGTCTGGAGAAATCAACCATCAATTGATCCAGACAGATCTGAAGGTTCATTTCTCTTACTGACTCTGAGCTTTCCTCAGGATTTTGACCACTATGTGAACCACACACATAGTTAGAAGTTACCTCAGGCTCCTCCCTAGCCATAAGACAAAGATCATCGTACTCATCATCGGAAAAGAGTTCAGGCGACCTCTCCTCAGGACCATCCGAGTTTGTAGCTTCCTCAGCGAGCATAGGTCTCCGGTCAGCGTACCTCTGGTCTCTCTTGGCCCTCATGTCCTCTCTCCCCTGTACACTCAGCTCTGGGCAGTCGTACTGATAGTGTCCACTCTTGTTACAGTTGTAACATGCTGCTTGCTCATCTCCTCTCTCCTTTCTGGGCTCAGGGTTCCTTCTTGAGTCAGGTTCCCTTTATCTCGATGAGCTTTCTGTCTTACCTGAGTGCCTATCATCACGAGTATGTCTCTGTTCATCTCTATGATTAGGCTTTGGATATGAATGTCTCCTTTCATCACCACGATCGCATCTCTGGTCAGTGCTCCTCCTTTCCTCATATCTCCGGGAACTTTGGTGGGTTCCTTCAGGTTTCCTGTCACGAGTATCCTGATAATATTTTTTATAACGACCAAACCTGGAATTTAGCTTTTCAAAGCGTCTGGCTATCAGGCTGTACTCCTCAGCGATCTCTTCTTTGCTCATCTCCATCAGTGATTTTGATGAAGACTCGACAGGCTCTGTCTTGGCTTTGAACGCCACACTTTTCTCATGAGATTTCTCTTTCTCCTCTTCTTCAGCCTGTACTTTCTTCTTTCTCTTGTTGAGATCATATTCCAGCGCTTTGAGCTCTGAAAAAAGTAAAGCAGAAGTTATGCTACTCATATCCTGTGTGTTCTTAAACATAATAACACTGTTATCCCATCTCTCAGGAAGGGCATTCAGGATCTTAGAAGCAACATCTCTCTTTGGAACATCCTTGTCCAACATCACCAACTCATTCATCATCTTGATGAATCTTGACTCCAACTGATCTATCGTCTCATCAGGCAGCATCTTGAATGCTTCGAACTTCTAAATGACAATATTCCTCTTATTTTCCTTAATCTTTTCAGATCCTTCTCACATCCTGGACAGCTCATCCCATACCTCCTTTGCCGTCTTTAAGATCATCAGCCTCGCTGACTCCTCGAAAGGCACTGTATAAAGAATGATGTTTCTGGCCATGTTGTCCAGTCCCACCATCTTTATCTCGTCATTGGTCATATCCTTCCTCTCCTTAGGAACCTGTACGCCAATGTCAAGATGATCATACCCCAGTCCTCTGACATTAGGAATAATGATCTTAATCGGTCCTTCCTTGATGACACGCGGCATCTGGTCATGGATGGTATCTAGATGTGCCTCTAATCTGAACTTCCAGTAAACAAAATTAGAAATAGAGAATTCAGGCAATGAAGCTTCAAGTCTCCTCGAAGTCATGATGATGCAAGTTTTTTTTTTCTTAAAAGCAAACTCAGATCTGTTCAGTGACCACCAATAGTTTCTCCTCTGAAACTATTAGTATTCAAAGTCAGTGGTCTTTTGAACCACTACTCTGATACCACTTGTTGGTCCCGGTACAAGACTGAGAGATACGTGTATGGGGGGGAATACACGTATACAAATTTTCTTTCCTTTCAAACTGAATGAGTCCCCTTTACTAAGAGTGGTGTTGAACACTAAGTAGATAATACACCTACTAACAGTACTGAGTGCAAGTCAGTTGGCTAACTATCTACTTATGTTCAGTACGGAATGTGTGAGCCCTGAAAGTTTAGAGTCTTGTTTTAGCTTGCTTTCTGAAAACTTGTTTTCTTTCTTAAGAAGTCGTGGTTAGAAGGGCAGTGCTCAGTTTAATGACCAGGCTGATTGATTCAGGCCTGATAAACAATGCAATGAATGACTTAATCAAATAAACAATTAAGAACAATAATCAAAGCAGTAAGAACACAGGGAGTTTAAAGTGGTTCAGAGACTCAAGCTCTTATGTCCACGGTCCTGATTGAACAGGAGAATCCACTAAGGATTGGCTTGTTTTTAACGTGCCAAGGTGCACCAAGATCAGCTTCACTCACTGACCCTTACAAACTTCTTCTAACTCACTAACTAACCTCAACCAACTAACCTGACTATAGGGTTTTGGTTTCAGTTTGGATTCCAACTAAGGTGTGATTATTCTTACAAGACAAAGTTATGCTAAGGATGAATAATCACTCTAAGCTTAAGATATAACTTGGGTTGCTCAGTGGAATACAGAATAACTCTCTAACTAAGAAACACTTGGGAAATTTGTGGTTTTTTTAGTGCTTCTTTTGAATGCTTGATTGCTTGTACGCTGAGAGTTTGAGTAATTTCTTGGTTTCAAAATTTCCCGTAACCTTGATTGGGTTCAAGGCCTTCTGTATTTATAGGCAACTTTGAAAACTATCTGTTGGAAGAGATATCCTTCTAGGTTGTCTTCTCGTAGGATTGTTCAACGAATATATCCCCCATGCAGCCGTCGTCCTTGCATGGATTTGGTAAGTGCATTTAATGCAGGCCTGTTGAAGTGTGCAGGGATGTCAGGTTCAAGTCAGTGTCCGTACATAACTTGGCGCTCTCTGATTGGTCCACGTCAGCTGGTAGGTGAGACTGTCAGAACTCATTCTTCAGTTCAGTCTAATCTTTACTGAGTTCAGGTTTATCCTCATCTACGTACGTTTCCCAGCGCTGACATTCCTTTTGACTTGCTTGGATCCTACTCCAAGTCTTTTCGCTATACTCAGTGCGATCCTGTTCCCTACAGGACTGAGTTTAGCAAAGATCTCAAGATCTTGCTCTTCATCCTGACACTTACTCAGCCAGCTTAGATGAACTGCCATAAGCTCAGGATGGTGCTCTTGTGTTCTTCAGGCTTCAGTCTTGATTGTCATCAATGAGTACTCCTCTCATTGAGTTCCTATGAAATGTAAAGTACACTAACTTACAAACCTAACCAAGACTAGTCTGACTATTACACATTTAGGCAAATCATCTTTTCAATGGCTTTGGGATCAACTCAAAACTGACATTGTCCCAACAACCATCCACATGATTATCAATTTCCACATATAAGCTAATGAGCTCTTCGTAGCTTTTCGTCTTCTCATTCAGCTCCTTGTTCTTTTCCTTTTCCTTATGAAGTTGTTCTAATACTTCAACTTGCGCCAACATCTCCAGGTTCTGCCAAATCTAACTTTAGTACCAACGGCTTCTGAGTTAGCTTTCTTCCTCATTTTCTCATTTTCCGAAGCAAGCTTTTCCATCTTCTCTTGCAACTGCTTTACTTTTTTAATGGCCACAACATCTTTTTTCAAAATTTCCTTCTTCAGCTCATTCAATTCTTCATCTTTCAAACCCACTGTCCCTTTAAAGAATTCAATCTCCAATTCCTTTAGATCCACTGTCCTTTTCAAGTCTTCAATCTCCAAATCCTTCGAACACACTGTTCTTTTAAAATCTTCAATCTCTAAAATCTTATTACCCACGGTCCTTTTCTACTCTGCAATTGTTGGTGATCGGTTCTAATCGTGTAGATTAGTGGTTGTTTTAAACCGAATTTAGAATCACCAAACAAGAACGTGTGATTGATTACCACCGTAAATGGTAAATTCGATAGTTCGGGTTATAAAATCATAAATACGAGAGTTGAATTCATTTTTATTTTATATGTGTGTACGTTTATGTGTATGATTGTGTGTATTTGGAGGGTTTGTGAATTTGAACTTTTTAATTTATTCAGGGGGAGCAACTTTTATACTTACCACCAAGTAGGTGGTGTACATGACTCTTGGACTTCCAAGCTTGCATGCTTGACATGTGTCATTTGACCTTGTTTGACCTTATCTAAGCTGAAACTTAATTACAAAGTTTTGTTTTTGGTCTTATCTCGGATTTATTGTTGTTCGCCCTTGTTAGCTTGGGTAATCTTGTACTCTTTTTTATAAAGGTTGTTCGCCTCTTGACCTTGTGGTTTAGAAGTTGTTCGCCATTATATTCCTTGTAAATGGGCTCTGTGATTTTTGCCTTTTGTTCGTCGTGTACCTTGCTGATTGGTTTTGTGTTTTGGCGATGTACACCTCTTAAGCTGGTAGATTCACCTCCTCTTGTCAACGTTATTCGTCATTCATGACTTGGTGCAAGGCTCTCATTTGGTCTCGGGTCTTAGGATTTGCTCGCCCAAATGCTGGTCGTCAATAATGTTGTTCGTCACTGAAAACACCTCTCAGTTTTGTTTATGCACCCTCCTTTAATTTTTCTTTGTTAATTACTTTTGGCCTGGACAATCCTCTTTTAGGACTTAAACCTTGTTCGCCGTATCGTGATTGATGTTCGCCTATCAACAATTGCCTCCTATCCTGGCCAGATGGTGTTTTGGACGAGCAACTTTGTGTCGAGCAACTATGGTCGGGATATTTTGATGATTAGGGTGGACGAACAACTTCGATATAGTCGAACAACTTTGAAGGTGCCGTTACGTCTTCCCAAGATTTTGGGGATCTCCCAATGATGACGTGGGCGGCATGATTAGGCGCCGCCCACACGCGATCAAATCCGAGGCGACGCGCCTCTACAATTGCAAATAGGCCCTCCAAGTCTTCGAACTGTTCGCTGGGGACCCTGTTTTTTGCCTTTTGGCCCCAAAATTATTTAAAAAATACAGGTTTTACCCCGTTTTTTCCATATGTATATATATGAGTGGGAAACGAAATTTTCCCACTCTTCTTCACTTGCTACAGAGGAAATCCGGCAAGAGCTTCCATTTCCGGCGATCTTCAAGCTTTTTCGGCATTATTTCTTTGAATTTCGACTTCTAATCTCATTCCCAAGGTAGTAATTTAGTTGCATTATTAATCTAATTTGTTTTTCTTTCTTCTTTTTTCGAATTTTGCCTCATCACCACCGTGGGAATTTATCGCCGCCGTCGCCCGCAAAAATCCGCCACCATTTTCAAAGAACATTCATCGGATTCCTCAACCAAAATTTCTAAACACTCTTTAAACCCCCAAATTTATTTGTTCCTTACTCCATGTCCTCACATTTGAGTAATCAAAGTTCCGAGGAGACTCTTGACCCTCTCTTCCCAATCGTGGCATACGAAAATCAACCTCCGTTCAAAATTTCATCGGGAACAAACGCCGACATCGATTCGGTTGTTCGATCTGTGGAAGATACCGGTGCTCGTCCGTCTGGCGAGGAGATTGTGGTTGTGGCGAGCAGGGATTCAAATGGGGATTCTTCGTCTTCGTCAAGTTCTGAATCTGAGGACGAGGAGGTTGTACCGGGCGAGCTAACCCGTGAGTTTTTGGAGGGGATAAATTTTCCAAACCCTAGAATGCTCGAGAACGAAATTCCCTCTGGATTTGCTCGCCCATTTGAGTGGCGAGCATATGTCAATGACTTTGTGAACAGCTTCCCTCGACCGGAGCGTTAAATTCTCAAATTACAGAAGACTGAGTTCCAGGCGAGCAAGATAAAAAGTATTGTTCGCGAGGAAAACCTTGCCTTGATTCAAGAAACATATCGAATTCCTTTCGATATCCATATGTGGGCCCCAACAAGGAAAGAAAGAGTTGATCGCCCTCCACCTGAATGTACGGCGATCAACGTTGATACCCTGATGGCTGGATTAAAGCTGTCTCTGCCCCCAGTTGTTGCTCGCTTTTTGGAGGCGACCAACCTTGCCATTACCCAAATTACTCCAATTGGGTGGATGAATCTAATTGGAACAATGGGTTTGTTCGCTCTGGAAGGGTATGTTGATTGGATTACAGCCGAAGAGATCAACTACCTTATAACAATCACCAAGTGTCCCGTGGGCGAAGAAGGTTACTATTATTTGAAGGCCCGTACTGGACTCAAGATTGTCGAAAGAGTGCCGAACAAGGTCAAGAATTGGAAGCAGTACTTTTTCTTCGTAGGGGGTGACTGACGAGCATCTTCTGGCCCATACGGTGGTGTTGGGCGTATTAACTCCCCAGCTTCTTATGGAAAGATTAGACGTAAGCACACTTTTGTTCGTCTTTGAATTGTGTCGTTCTAATTTAACTTTTTTTATTTGTTCGTAGGTCCCCGCTTACTCAAGTGGAACACGGAAAAAGAAGAGATTGGCTCTGAATTCCTCTTTACCTCCTGTCTGGTTGCTCTCAGAAATAAGGTAGATAGGACGATCCAGTACGTGAACGACGAGAAGTGCAAGAAAGTTGCTCGCCTACTCACCTACCCGCATCACCTCGAGGCTCAAATTGAGGTGCCTCCAGGTATGCAAAAAAATTCTAACTCCTCAAGCTATCCTTGTTCGCCATTTATCATTCTTGTTCGGCCTTGATATTTAAATCTTTTCTTCTCTTTTAGCCGATCAAGTTATCGTTGCTATACCCTCTTGTTTTGGACTTCTAGAGCAAAGAGTTCACGAAATGCTGCCTCCCAAAGGACGAAAAACCAAGGGGGATCCACCATCTAAGGTGCTGGCGATTACGAACAAACCTGAGAGGGCCACAGTTGCTCGTCAGGCCGCCCCACCGAAAAATGTTCGACCACCGTCTCCTCCTGCCTCCTCTCCGCAGGGAGGAAAAAGATTAAAGAGAGGTGATGGGACCCCAGCTACTCAGGCTTCCCCTGCCGGAAATAAGGGGAAAGAAAAGATGGGAAAAGGGCATGCTCGCCCCCATCATGAAGATGTTGTTCGCTACTCCTCCATCGAGCCGACTGACAAGGCGAGTAAAGGTGGAAAAAATGTTTCCCCTTCCCATGGCCCAGAGGACATCACCCACTTAGGCTTGGATGAGTGCAAATTTGTTGAGTAAGTATATCTCACTTTGTCGATCAAGTTCTATTTTCTTAGATTTTTTCTAAGTATAAATCCATAATGTTGTTCGCAGATATCGGCCAGAGAACCATCCTGGGCGAGCAAACCCGATGCATCAGTACACCTGCTCCAAGACCCCTGTAAATATAAGGGAGGTTCCAGGCGAACACGTTCGAAGGGCCACAGAGTTGATCGCCCGGGCCTGGACTAGGCCGATGGATAAAACCATCTACGCACAGGGGGTGGCGGACAACTTCCATAATTCTATGCTGCAAACTGCCAACACCCTTGTGACCGCCCAAAAGGGGATGACCCAGTTTTCCGAGCTGGAAGAAGCTGTTCGCTGATATGCCAACACTGCTCAGCAGCTGACCGAAGAAAAGGACGGCCAGGTGAATAACTATGAGGCCAAAGTTGCTCGCCTGAACAACCAACTCACCCTCTCTCTTGACTCTGAGAAGAAACATCTCGAGAGTTATCAAAGCTTGTCTGCCGAGCTGAAATGTAAAGAGGCCCTGCTCAAGGAGGGAGAAAAAAGGCTGGCGGCTGCCGAGCAAAGAGCTGCAGAGTCTGAGGTAAAGGTTGCTCGCCTCAATGAGATTATTAGGGGTATGTATTCCCAAGAACAGATGGAGGCCGAGCTACAAGTTCGATCCGGTCCAATTTCAAACTTGGGGTACATTTGTGTGTACGCCGACTGCATCCGTATGGCCAGTGCGTACGAACACTCTGATATGGTTGAAGAGATGGGAAAGGATTTGGCCGTGTTTGTTGGGAATTATCCCCCTCCTAACAACATTGAACTTCAACTGGGGGATATGATCGACTATGGGGTCAAGATTGAAAAACTTGACTCCAGCATCATTGTTACTCGGCCTCCCGCTCCAGTTGAGGACGAGCAAGCTGTGGCCGACGAACAAAAAACGGCCGAGAGGGAGAACAAAGCTGCAGAGGACTTGGTGAGTGACATGATTGTCGATCCTCCGGTCGAGCAAATCCAAGTTCCTCCTCAGGGCTAGCATCATTTAGATCAGGACTTAGGATTTCCTTTCTTTTTATCTGTAATGGTTGCTCGTTTTGTTTTTGTACTTTCTCTTGTACCATTTTTTTAGGCTTAATGCCTTAGCATTAATGAATGTCTTTTGTTCGCTCATCTTTTCTTTATATGTTAATTGCCTTTACATTTTTGTATAATTCTTTTGCAATTATAACACATAATATTGGGCTTTGTTCGATTTGAACTTTGCCTTTTAATAGAATATAGGTTTGGTCTTAGGTTCTGCTCATCTTTAAAAATGAACAACCTTTTAATGGCCTTGATCCTTAAAAATGGGCTTGTACCTTGAGCTTTAGACTTATCTTCCAACGAACAACTATATTTACATCATGTAAATTTACAAGTGTTTTAAGACTGTTCATCATCAACATTTACAATCTGACGAACAACTTTGAACACTAACACAAAAACTCTTGCTCGCTTATAGTATTCTTGCCGAGCAATTCTTTCTAGAACCAAAAAATTTGAACAGCACCAAACTATACAATGTGCCGAACAACTTTTCATTCTATACTAAACAAAATTTTCAAAAAATTAGGCAAGTTTATTGGTTCATTTGGTCCACTTGCCCCCTAAGATACTTGTTCGCCCCCACTTGCCTCCTAAGATACTTGTTCGCCCAAGAGTTGAACTTGTTCGATCTATTGATAGTACTTCTTCAGATGTATAACGTTCCAGAAGTATTGGGCCAGTTTGCCTTCCATGTCTTCGATATCGTATACACCATTAAGGAATTTGCCCGTTATACGATACAGGCCCTCCCAAGTCGGTCCCAATACACCTGGAGGTTGGGCGAGCAACTTTCTTAGAACCAAATCTCCAACTCTGAATTCCCTGACTTTAACATGGGAATTATAATAGTGTTCTGCTCGCTGCTTATACGTACCATTTTTTAGCTCGGCATTTAATCATTTTTCCTCGAGCAGATCCATTTCAGTAGCTAGAGCAGAGTTGTTCGCCTGTTCATCAAAGTTGGTCGTCCTGATTGTGTTGGCCTTTAACTCAATTGGTATTACGGCTTCTGTTCTAAAAGCCATTGCAAAAGATGTTTCTGCGGTGCTCGACCTGGGAGAAACTCTATATGCCCACAAGACTTCCGGAAGTTCTTCAGACCAACTACTTTTGCTTTCCGCCAATCATACTTTTAATGTGTGTTTGATAATCTTATTAACAGCTTCGACTTGTCCATTAGACTGGGGATGATAGGGAGTAAAGTAATGATTTTTTATTCCCCACTTTGTGCAGAAGTCTCTCAATTCTTTCCCATCGAACTGCGGACCATTGTCTGTCACAATTGTTTGTGGAACTCCAAAATGACAGACAATGTTCTTCCATATAAAATTGATCATCTTCTGTTATGTGATTTTCACCATGGCTTCCGCTTCTACCTATTTGTGTAGTAATCGACTGTCACGACGACAAATCGAACATTTCCAACTCCTGCTGGGAAGGGACCAATAATGTCCATCCCCCATCTTGCAAATGGCCATGGGCTGTAAACTGATACGAGCTCCTGAGCCGGGTTGTGAATGTTCGGGGCAAAAATCTGGCATTAGTGACAAGTTTTTGCTTTCTTGATTGCGTCCTGACGTAAAGTCAGCTAATAATAACCTTGTCTGATAGTTGTGTATGCCATGTCTTGCCCCCCAGTGTGATTTCCGCATACTCCGGCATGTATTTCTTCGAGTATTGCTCGTCCGTGCCCCCTAGGCAAACATTTAAGAAGTGGAATTGATATTCCCTTTTTGTAAAGTTGCTCACCTACCAGAGTATATCTGGCGGCTTGCTTTGTTAGCTTGGCAGCTTCAAAAGAGTTGTTTGGTTTTTCTCCACTTTTCAAATATTTGACTATGTTTGTTCTCCAGTCTTCCTCTTCATTAGTTTGTTCGTCTAACTGGTTAACATTATAGCTTATCGTTGACGGGTTGTTCATCTTTGTGATTATAATGTCTGCCAACTCTGTAGGTCCTTCGCTTGTTGCTATTCGGGCCAATGCATCTGCTTGAGTGTTGCTTGTCCGAGGTGAGCTCTGTTGCTCGCTCCATTGATTCCTTCTATGCTGTGGAAAGTTCAGGCGAGCAGGACGTCCAAGGCCCTGTTGCTCGCTCCTCGGCTCGTGAAGGAACCTCCTCGGATATAGGCGAAGATTCCGCTGAGGTCGCTGCTGAAATAGAAGAAATGAGCCTCCATGGAGATACGGGAGCGAGCAGCGAGCAGCCGGCCAAGAGCAAACAAGTAGCCGAATCAGGGAGCGAGCAGGTGGGGGTTACATGGGAATTTCTCCGGGAGATAAATTTTCCCGTTTCAAGGCCAACCCCCGAGTCTCTCGTTCCTAAAGCCGTAGTCCGAAGGCAAGATTGGATCGATTACGCCAACAAGTATCACAACACATTCCCTGTTCCTGCTCGACCTATTATGGAGGCTCTTCCATCAACATACACATCGAGCAGTGGTTACGGAGGAGGATTTAGTTCGGATACGGTCTCGCTATCGTATTCCGTACGATATCCACTTGTACGTCCCCCAACCAGGAGAGAGAGCTGACAACCCACCTCCAGGCTGCACTGCTATTAATCTTGACATACTTAACACGGGGTTTCCTCTCCCTCTGCACCCGGTGATCGGACGATTTTTGAAGGACATAAACCTGGCGATTACTCAGATTACTCCGAACGGTTGGGGTAGTTTGTTGGCATTTATCACCCTTTTTGGGTTGGAAGGATACAAGAATAAGATCAGCACGGCGGAGATACACTATGCATTGACCATCTCCTCGGCTGTTAACGAAGACGGGCTTGGGTGGTATTATATCAAAGCCCGTAGTGGCGTCAAATTGATCGAAGGGGTGCCTAACAAGATCAAAAGTTGGCACAAACAATTTTTTTATATTGGCGGCGATTGGCGGGCGTCCTCTGATTTTTTGGGAGGACCGGGACGTATAGATTCACCTACTCGTTTCGGCGAGATTCAGCGTAGGTCTCAGTTCCTAGTTCATCAAATTTTCAGGTGAACTAATTTTAATCTTTTTCCTTTGTTTTGCAGGTCCGCGCCTCTTGAACTGGGGACATTCAGATTTGAGCGAAGAGTTCTTATACGTCCTTGCGTTGATTTCACTATGGGACGTTAAGGACCGGAACATCGAACATCTCTCCCAAGCTCATTGTCGCAAGCTAGCCCAACTTATTACCAGTGCCCATCACTTGGAGGCACAAGCAGAAGTCCCCGAGGGTAAGTTTCACTTGTTAATTTTTCCGTTTTTCCTATTATTCGTTCTTGCCCTGTTGGTCGCCTAGGCCCTGTTGGTCGCCTCTTACTGATAATTTTTGTGTTGTTTTCAGCTCAAAGGGTAACGGTCGCTGTCCCCCCGATTCCTGAAAGTTATCATTTGCTCGCCCGTCGGGTTAAGCAAATGGCTGCCAATCAACCTTCGAGGAAAAAGAAGTTTGATCCTTGCACATCTCTGATCAGACTTAGGGCTGAAGCGGACGAAGAAGAAGAAGTCCCTCAGGCTCCTGCCCCCGCTCCTCACCCACCTACTCGTTCCACGCCTCCTCCCAAAGATACGAGGGGTAAGAGAAGACTCACCAAAGAGGCTGCCCCTCGCAAGGAGGATAACCGCTCTAAGCGGGCGAAAGGACAAGGTCCTTCCCAGGCGGGCAAGTTTACTGCTCGCTCCTCGCCGGTGGAGGAGGTGACTGAGCAGCAAGTCGTTGGTGCAATAATCGCCGGTCAGGGTAGGGGCACGTCCCCTGACAACACCTACTTGGGCTATGACCCAGTAAAGATGAGGGAGTGAGTATTTTCCCTTTCTGTTCGATGTTCATCCCCTTGACTTTATTTTATAACGGCTTTTTCCTTGTGTAGGTACCGGAAGAACGATTACCCTGGTCGTGTAAAGGTACTTCACCAATTTAGCTGCGTGAAGTCTCCTCCGGCACCCCACGAGATTAAAGACTCCCATGTCCGAAGAGCAATGGGGTATGTTCCCGGCTCGTGGACCAAAACTGGTGAGGAGATCCTCCAGAGCCAAAGCCTTAGCGACAATGCCCGTCTATTGAGCTACAATGCGAGCCATCAATCTATCACTGCTCAGCGAGTCCTAGACCAGGCTATTGAACTTGAGCGAACGAATCGCAGCTTGGGGCGGAGGATTGAGCAAGTTGAAACGGAACGTGATGCTCAGCTTGCTCAACTGAAGAAAAAGGATGAGGAATTGGCTAAGTTAAAAGCTGACTTCGAGAGGGCCAAGCTTACATGGACGCGGGAGGTGAAAGCTGCCGAGGACTGGGAAATGGTAGCGTCCAACGCTTCAGAGAAGCTTAAATTAGACTTGGGCATTGCCACTGACCGTCTGCAGGTCCTGGAGACAGAGCGGGTGGGTCTGGTGGAAAGAGTGGAGTCTTTGAAGGTCCACGTTGACCAGTTGGAAAAGAAGAACAAGCGCGCCATCCCTTACACTACATACGTGCAAGATGTAACCGATAATACCAATCTTGGTTACATCATCGCATATGCGGACAGTGTGAGGAATATGAAGTACACCTTGGACAATGGTCTAGACGTGATGACTTCGACCATTAAGGATTTCACAGATTATGTCACTGAAAACCCTCCAGCTCCTGGTTTTGAGATCCCGGTGGCTAACCTAGGAGAGATGGGGGTCAACTTGGATGTCTTCAAAGACGATGTCCGCATTGTGGCTCCCAAGGAGAGAGTGGAGGCGGATAGGGATTTGACTATCTTTGAAGCCCTGGGCCCCCTTATCCCGAATCCTCTCGGCGAAACGAGCTCCTCCACTGCTGCAGGCGAGCAGCAGGTCACTGAGGTCATTTTGCAAGATGTTCCTCCTCCTCCCCAAGATCCTCAAGTCCCACTTGCTCCATCAGCTCCCGAGACTTAGATTTTATTTCTGTCTTTTTAGTTGATGTAGTAGGGTAATGGTTGTATGCTTTCCGTTTCTTTGTAATCTTATTTTGATGAATGAAGATCGTTCTTTTTCTTTACCGTTCGTCTTTTATTTGTCCTTCTCATTTTTTGCTTAAGTATTTATTTCCTTAATTGAAGGTTTGAATACCTTTCCTTTGCAAATGTATGTATACTAAGTATGTATGCGCCTATTTGGTTCTTTTGGAGAACTTGGCTTTTGTCATACTTCTCTTTATGCCCTGTTGCTCGCCCCTTGCTATGTTTGTGCTTAAATGCATTTGGCTTCGGGACGAGCAACTATATGTTAGCATGTGCCCTGCTGCTCACCTCCACTATACTTGTGCTTTATGCATTTAGTATCTTGGGCGAGCAACTTAATATTATGGGTGATCAGTTGGGCTTCTGGGCTCCAAGAACCCTGTTGCTCGTCTCCTTTTGGACTTGTGCTTACAACACTTGCTTGTCCTCCGGCGAGCAGCTTTCCTTCTAGGCGAACAGTCGGGTTTTAACACCTTTTGCTTTCTTATGTACATAATATTCTTGAATAATCATCTATCTTCTCGGAAATTTTGTCAAAAAGGTTCAAAAATTTCATCAATCTTACATCTTACAATAACATAAATGATGGTTTACATCAAAAAACTTTACATTGGTTTCTTTAACTACTGGTAATACTTCTTCAATAGGGCCGCGTTCCAGGTGTATTGGGCCGAGTTGCCTTTCATATCTTCAAGACCGTATGTGTCGTTGTACCACTTGTGGGTTATCCTGAATGGGCCCTCCCAAGTCGGTCCAAATACGCCTGGAGGTGTTGCTAAGATTTTTCGAAGTACCAGATCTCCAACTTCAAATTCCCTGATCTTTACTTGCGAGTTGTAGTACTTTGCGATCCTTCTTTTGTATATCTCGTTTTTTATTTCCGCCGAGATTCTTTTTTCGTCGATCAGATCCATTTCTGAAGCTAATGCCTTGTTGTTTTCTTGTTCATTGAACTTGGCTATCCTTTCAGTTGGTACTTTGAGCTCTATAGGTATAACTGCTTCTATACCGAATGCCATAGCAAACGGTGTTTCTCCCGTGCTCGTTCAATGTGATATCCTATATGCCCAAAGTACTTCGGGAAGCTCTTCTGACCATTTGACTTTCTTATCTACCAGACGGATTTTGAGGATATGTTTGATTATCTTATTAACTGCCTCAACTTGACCGTTGGACTGAGGATGATACGGTGTCGAAAAATGTTTCTTAATTCCCCATTTTTTGTAGAAATCTCTTATCTTTTTCCTTCGAACTGTCTTCCATTATCGGTTACTATTGCTTGAGGAACTCCAAATCGACACACTATACTCTTCCAGATGAATTTGATCATTTTTCTTGTGTTATTGTTACTAGTGCTTCCGCTTCGGCCCATTTCGTGTAATAGTCTACGGCCACTACTGCAAATCTGACATTCCCCTTTCCCGTTGGGAAAGGTCCTATGATGTCTATCCGCCACTTTGCGAATGGGCATGGACTACTTACCGAAATCAGTTCGGTTGGTGGCTTATGTATGTTGGGGGCGAACAGCTGGCATCGGTGGCAAGTCTTTGCAATTTTGATTGCATCTTGTAACAGAGTTGGCCAGTAGTATCCTTATCTTACTATTTTGTATGCCAATGCTCGCCCTCCTGCGTGATTTCAGCACACTCCTTCATGTATTTCCTTCAAAACTTCCTGGCCTTGCCCCCTTGCTAAACATTTTAGTAGGGGCAGTGAAAATCCCCTCTTGTAAAGTTGGTTATCCATGATGGTGAACCTTGCTGCTCGCTTGGCTACCTTTGCTGCTTCTTGGGGATCTTCAGGCACTTTGTTATCCTTGAGGTATCTGTATATTGGTGTCCTCCAGTCCTCTTCTGTCAACTCTTCTTCGACTTGATTTATCTTGTAGTTACTAGTGGATGGATTAGAGATTCTTGTTATTGTGACTTCTGTAAGCTTTGCTGGTCCCGTACTAGTAGCTAAGCGAGCAAGCGCATCTGCTTGGGCATTGTTGTCTCTTGGCACTTGTTCGATATAAATTTGCTCAAAAAGCGAAGCCAGGTGAGCAACGATCTTTTGATATAGTGCCATGTTTTCTTCTTTGGCTTCGTACTCCCCACGGACTTGATTGACTATCAGCTGGGAATCTCCGTAGATTTGGACTCTTCGAACCCCAACAGCCAATGCAAAACGTAGACCAACATCAGTGCCTCGTACTCAGCTTCGTTGTTTGTTGCCATGAACTCGAATCTGACAGCTGAGGTGAACACTTGTTTGTCCGGACTAATCAGCACTATCCCGGCTCCTGCTGCTGTGTTATTTGATGATCCGTCCACGTACATATGCCATGGGTGGTTATGACCTCTCGTCGGATCCTGTGGAAAGGTTAATTCGACTATGAAGTCGGCTAACGCTTGTCCCTTGATCGCTGTTCGAGGTGCATAAGATATCCCAAACTGGCTTATTTCGAGGGACCACTTGAGGAGGCGACCAGCAGTGTCAGGCCTTTGCAAAATTTGCCTTAGCGGGAAGGTTGTTAAAACTTCTACTTGGTGATCAAAGAAATATGGCCGTAGCTTTCTTACACTCATCACCAATGCGTAGGCTAACTTTTCCATAGGCGAATATTTAATTTCCGCTTCATGCAAAGCCTGACTGACATAGTAAATTGGTAAGTGAAATTTTCCTTCTGCCCGAACTAAGACTGAGCTGATTGCCACTTCTGACTCGGCTAGATATAGATATAGTTTCTCTCCCAAGACAGGTTTTTATAGAATTTTAGTGTCACTCAGATATTCCTTCAGCTGCTTAAACACTTGCTGACAATTGTCCATCCACTGGAACTGTCCTTTCTTAATGGCATCAAAGAAAGGTCGGCATTTGTCTCCGGACCTGGAAATGAACCTGTTTAGGGCTGCTAAATATCCGGTTAGTCGTTGGACCTCCAAGACGGACCTTGGTGGTTGCATGTCCATAATTGCTTTGACTTTCGATGGATTTGCTTCAATGCCTCTTTGACTGACCAGGTGCCCAAGGAATTTTCCCGAGTGTACTCCGAAGCTGTTTTTCTTCGGATTTAACTTCATGTTATATGCCCGGAGAATTTCAAATGCATGTGTTAGATGTTCCAAGTGATCTTCCTTTCTTGGACTCTTCACGACTATGTCATCCACGTACACTTCCATTGTTTTGCCGATGTGATCATCGATCATTTTGTTGACAAGTCGTTGGTACGTGGCTCCTGCGTTGATTAACCCGAACGACATCATTTTCCAACACAGCAGGTTCTTGTTGGTGTAGAACGTCGTGCTTTCCTGGTCGTCTAGGTGCATCGGTATCTGGTGGTATCCGGCAAATGCATCCATGAAGGTAAGAAGTTCATGTCCTGCTGTGTTATCCACTAGTTGATCAATATGTGGTAACGGGAAGTTGTCTTGGGACATGCAGCATTCAGGTCCGTGAAATCAATACACAACCTCCATGTGCCATTTGGTTTTTTCACCAATACCGGATTTGCCACCCATCGAGTACACAATGCTTCTTTGATGAGATCATTATCGAGCAGCTTCTTTACTTCCACATCCAGCGCTTCATATTTGTCAGGCCCGAACTTTCTTCTCTTTTGCTTCACCGGTTTTTTGGTTGGATCAATATTTAACTTATGACAGGCATGCTCAGGGTTGATGCCTACCATATCAGCATGTGACCATGCGAATACATTGAGATTGGACTTGAGGAACTCTTCCATTTTGGATCTGTATGGCTCTGGGAGCTCAGATCCAATGAATAATTCCAAGTCTTTTTCGATTCGGGTCAACTCTTATTGCCTCCAACTCTTCTACCGGGGTTGCCCTCCTCTTCTGATTTTTCCACCGAGGATCGATTATCGGACCTTCCAAGTTAATTTCATCCTCAATCATTGGCTCTGCCTCTAGTCTTGGCTCTAGATCTTCAACTTGATTTAGTCTAGGCACAGCCTCTCTTCCCTGCTGCTCGCCAGAGCCCTCCTGCTCGCCCTCGCCCTGCTGGTCGTCCACCTCCATCATCTCTGTGTCGATGGACTCCATGATTTCGTCCAACACGGAAGGTTCATCCTCAGCCCTGCTGCTCGGCTGCTCGTCCACGACAGACACACAATTATCTTTCGGTTGGAGTTGCAGGAGGCACTCTCGAGCTTTCTTCTGATCACCTTTAACTGTACCTGGACCCTTTGAAGTTGGAAATTTAAGACAGTAGTAGTACGTTGAAACAGCCGCTTTGAATTCATTTATGAAAGGTCGACCGAGAAACCCGTTGTAGGCAGACTGCTGATTTACAATTAAGAATTCTACCATTCTAGTCAGTCTCCTTTCGGGATTCTCGGTCGATACAAGTTCGACCGACAACGTAGCTATACCTAAGGGAACGGTTACAGCATCTCCGAACCCTACTATCTTATGATCACATTCTCTTACATACTCCTCACAATCACCTATCTGATCTAACGTGCTTTTGAACAAGATGTTTGTGTAAGAGCCGGTGTCTACAAGCAAACGGTGAACTCGGGCTCCCATGATATTAGCGCAGATGATTAACGAGTCATTGTGTGGGGTGAGTATCCCGTCTAGATCCTTTTCAGAAAATACCAAGTCACTTGTCTTTCTGGTTGCTTGATTCACCCCCACTTCTCTAACTTGAGCTACTGCCCTCAAGTCCGCTTTCCTTTTTCTTTTGGATACCGGTGGCCTTCCGTCGGAACAACCCCCTACCAGTCCGGATGGTTCGAGCATTAGAATTTCTCGGACGGGTTCCGCCGGTGCCGTAAACGGCTTCTTGCCTTTTTTGTCCACCCTGCTCGGCTGCTCGTCGCCTTCATCTTCTTCCGAGCTGGATGGAATTGAGACTCTTGGCCTTTTGCCTGGCTGTCTCTTCACGAATTCTGACAACCTTCCTTCTTCATAAAACCTCCACAGCTGCTTTAGGAGGTCTCGACATTCACTCGTGAAGTGACCTATAGTTTGATGATATGCGCAGTATTTGTTGGGGTTCATCTTTCCCCATTCTTGTCTTATTTTTCTGGGTTCTGATAACATGTCCTTATCCTTAACGTTGTTATACACTGCTTCTATGGACGTAGATAGGACATGGTTTAACTTTTCTTTCAACTCGGAACCTTCATTGAAAGCTTTCAAGTTCTTGGGAGCTTTGTAGTCCCCACCGGACTTCTTTCCTGATTTCTTGGTGTCGGCCTTATCTCCCAAATCTTTCTGGAGAGTTTCTTGCATTGAGATGTATACTCCCGCCTTGTGCCTGAATTCGGAATATGTTTTAGGAAATGCGAGGTGCATCTCTTTCCACAGGTCTGTCCCCTTTCTGAGTCCTGCCATGACTGCCACTATCTTAGTGTCCTCGCTCACCATTTCCCCTTCTAACAGGACTTTGTCAAACCTCTCAAGGAAAGCCCTATCGGATTCTTCCTCTCCTTGCTTTAAATCTGCAAGTCTGTGCCTTTGGGTGAGGTAGGATCCAACTGTGGAAAAATGCGAGAGGAACTCCTTGCTGAGTTACATGAATGAACTGATGGAACCCGGAGCAAGTGCGGAAAACCATCTATGGGGACCATCACCAAGAGTTAATGGGAAATTTCGACACTGTGTTGCGTCAGATGCTTTCACGGATATCATGTAATCGGTGTATTTGGATAAATGCACCTTCGGATCTGAATTTCCTACATACAAATTAATGGCCGGGAATTATACTTTCTTTTACACTGTCGCATTCAGAATAGTTGGGGACAAAGGTGATGATGGCAATACTGTTGATCCAACACCTTTTTGGGCCTCCATCTGTTTCTGCATTTCTTCCACCGTCTTCTTCAGAGCTTGCCACTCGCCCGGAGACGTTCTTCCATTAGAAGGTTGTTCGTCATGGTCGGGTTCAATGACCTCTTCATGACGCAGTCCCTTGCTAACGGGACGTTTCTCCTGCGTGACGTGCTTAGCGATGTTGCTAGCTCCGTTGGGACCCAAACGCCCGAAAGCTGACCTTCTCAACCTCTCATGCACTGGGGGGCGAGCAGCAGGGTGTACTTCCTTATGTGCTCGCTCCTCGCTTCCTTGATGAACCTCTTCCCTATGTGCCACCTGGTGACTTGCTCTCCTTGTATGGGAGTGGCTTATACTCTTTGTGTCCCTGCTGCTCGACTCCTCGCCTGTCCCTAGAGTGGACTCCCCTCGACTTTCTAGCCGCTCGCTTATTGGTGTTTTACCCTTAGCCCTTCTCGCTTGTCTATTATCAACTTCATCCATTCTAACATCCTCACGTTGCTTGGTTCTTTGCTCCGTTGCCCGGTTGCTCGTCTCCGGGGCTTTGGATGTTCTTTGACCTGCTGCCCGGTTGCTCGCCTCCCGGGCCCTTAATGGTCCTATAGCTTCCTATCGCCTTTGCAAGGATTGCAAAACGGCGATTGTTTTGGCTAATTCCTCCGGGTTTTGAGCCAATGCTTCTACTTCCGGGGGAAGAGTGTCAATGGTGACTTGAACATTTTGCCGGGACATCGCTCGTACCGTTCTTGCATGTCCTCCCGTTGACGATACCCTTGTTCGTGACTTATTTGACGGGTGAGTGCTTGATTCTTGCGGTTCTTGTGATCGCACCATTTTTTGATTTCTAATGTTCTTTTGACGAAGTTTTGTGCTTATCGATGTTTTGACCTAGAAGCAACTAGCCTTGCATGTAAGGATTTGGTTGTTTACAAACCTTTATCTACACATGCATGCATTCAAGCTTGTAGGTTTTGTGTAACATTGCCTAAAACACTTAAACTTACACCCAAATTCCAGTTTCCGGCGACTTGTTGCCGGAATTTTACAGTTTCCGGTGAGTCTTTCCAGAAACTCCTTCAAATCTTCAATCGACGGAGGTTCAAATCCCTTCTTCTAGCGCCAATTGTTGATGACCTTTGATCAATGTTGATAATTAGTGGCTGTTTATGCTAAGAAAGATCACCAAACAAGGATCAATGTAGGATTAAAGCTAGATTTTTCTAAGGAGGAATTGAGAAATAAATTTGCAAGAGTTTGGCTTGTTTTTGAATTAGTAACCCTTTTCTTATTGCCCCATGAAGGGTATTTATAGAGGTACAAGCAAGTAGGAGGTGTCACCTCCTTAATCATCTTCATTTACATTGTGACAAGTGTTAAGACACTTGTCATCTCCTAAGCCATTACATCTTTACACAATAACAAGTGTTAAGACACTTGTTTGTTCCTAATGTAATGCCTAATTATTGGGATTTCTGATGATCTTCCGAGGTGCCCTCTTGCTCGCCTGCTCGCCTCTTGTTGGGTCTTTGTATATTCTTGGTTTGGTTGTTTGCCACCTATTTGTGTCTCTCTTGACCAGTTGCTCGCCTCCTGGTACCATGACCAGCTGCTCGTCTACTCGACCTTGGTCTTCAGACCCAGCTGCTCGCCTACTTGCACTTGGTCTTCAGGTCCAGCTGCTCACCTCTTCTTACTTGATCATCTAGCCCAGTTGCTCGCCTCCTACGTCAGTAATCCCTGCTGCTCGTCCTTCGTTAATATTTTATTCCTAATAACTTTTTAATCTCATTACTTTATTATTTTTATTCTATTTTGATTTTCCTACTGATCGCCTATCAACAACCCACTTGCATCCAATGGGTTCTACCCCACTGGGTGGTTCGACCAGCTCCCATACTTGATTATGATCCATTGAACCCATTTCGGCTTCCATTGCCGTTTGCTAAGATGTCGCATCTTTGTCTTGGATTGCCTCGTTGTATGTCCATGTGTCTGATTCATCTCCGAGAATCAAATTCGAAGATTCTCCTTTTCCCATGAATCTCTCGGGTTGTCTAACAACTTTCCCACTACGACGGGGTTCCAGTTGTGTAGGCGTGACGATTGGTATATCATCCTTTACACTTGGTATAGGAGTTTGCCCTCTCAATTCTTCTAAGGTAATTTCACTTTTGGACTTCATATTGTTTATATAGTCTTCTCCAAGAATTTAAAGTGTGTGCTAATCACGGTCTTTTGATCCTTGGGACTATAGAACATACACCCTTTCGTTCCCATGGGATATCCTATAAATAACCTTAATTCCGAACGTGGATCCAATTACTATCTTCCTTGTCTAGCACGTATGCTGGACACCCCCAGATTCTCATGTGTCTCAAACTGGGCTTTCGCCCAGTCCATAATTCTGTCGGGGTTTTAGGAACCGATTTGGATGGCACCAAGGTTGGAATGTAAGCCGTTATTTCCAAGGCATTACCCCAAAACGACTTGGGTAGATCTGAATAACTCATCATGAATCTAACCATTTCTAAAAGGGTCTGGTTTCTTCATTCCGCTACACCGTTCTGTTGAGGGGTTCCCGGTGCGGTCAACTAGGATACAATCCCTTCATCCAATAGGTAGTTCAAGATTTCATCGCTGAGGTATTCGTCTCCACGATCAGATCATAGAAACTTGATACTATTTTCCCTATGTTTCTCGGCTTTGGCCTTAAACTCCTTGAACTTGTCAAAAGTTTCAGACTTATGCCTCATAAGATAGATATATCCATATCTCGAGTAATCGTTAATGAATGTGACAAAATAGTCATACCCCCTCTTGCTTTGATCGTCATTAGACCACACACATCGGTATGAATGAATCCTAAGACTTCTGTGACTCTATTCCCCTTGGCTCTAAATGCCCTCTTGGTCATTTTACCCTCTAAACATGATTCACAAGTTGAAAACGACTGAACTTGAAGAGGCTCCAATGATCCGTCTTTCACCAATCTTTGTATCCGTTTTAGATTAATATGACCTAGTCTAAGATGCCATAGAAGTGTTTCGTTCATGTCCGAAGAACGCTTCCTTTTATTACTTGAAATAGTCGATGTGTTATTAGATTCAATTTGCGAGTGGTGTGCAAACTTAATCGTATAGTGATTATTCACTAAGGTTCCATGACAGATATGCTCGTCCTTACGAGAAATAGTAACAACTTTATTAGAAGTAATTGAATATCCAACGAAAAACAACTTAGAAACCAAAATTAAAATTTGTCTATAGTTTGGAACGTAAAGAACATCTCTTAAAATTAAAACTCTATCTTCAAAAGACAGTTTCACTTTTCCCACTGCTTCGGCTGTCACTCTCGTAGCATCGCCCAAAGTGATGAGGATCTCATTCCCACTAAGTCGCCAAGTTAGCTTGAACCCCTGAAGAGTGAAACAAATATGATCAGTGACTCCCGTATCAACTACCCAAAGATGGGCAACATACGCCGCAACATAAGTTTCAACGACTAAAGTATGAGAGTTACCTTTCTTTCCCACTTTCCTAGGCTTGTAATAGGCAGACCTCCAATCTCACTTCTCACCGCAATTGAAGCACTTACCCTTGACAGACTTCTTGCCATCACCTTTGCCCTTAACCTTGGCTATTCCTTTCGCAGCAGTTGGGTTTGCTTGGGTCCGACCCTTGGTTCTCTTCCTCTTCTTCCCTCCCTTGGGACCAGAAGAGGTAGACGAACCATTAGCCACCATAGCAGTGGACGGGTGCCCCATTATTGCCTCCGCCGATACTAAAGCTTGCAAGAGCTCAGGCAAGCGACTTTCCCGTTCATTCATTTGACAGTTCAACTGAAACTGCTCAAAGTTTTTCGGTAGAGAATGGAGTATGAAATCGACCTGAGTAGGGAGATCAAACTCAGTACCAAGTACTTCCAACTTGTTTAGGTGCACTATCTTCTCGAGAGCGTGATCCCTCACGGGCGCTCTCTCCACCATTTTCTGCGAAAGTATCTTTTGCATGGTGATTTGTCTAGCGGTACAGTTCTGATGTTGAAACATCGCTTTAAGAATGAGCATAATCTCCGAGGCGGTCTCCATGTGTTGGTGTTGGTGTTGCAACACATCTGACATTGAAGCCAAGATGGTACACCTAGCCATCTCATCAGAGTCCTTCCAATTCTTATGCTCTTTCTTAACCATCTTGCTTGCATCTTCGACAGGCTCATCGGATTTTAGGGTAGTAAGCACCCACTTGTGGTGTTGTGCGGTAAGGACATTGTCTAAGTTACATTTCCAATCAACATAGTTCTCATCGGTAAGTTTATTATCTTTAAGTATACTAAACAGTGGATTAAAAGGTTGCGACATGATGAACTGAGAATAAAACATACATTCGTATTAATATCTAGAAAAACATAAAATTATCACATAATTCGATCACATCAATTATATTAAAACCTTAAAACAGTATAATAATACATCAGCCAACATCTCAAAACATATTAAATATGCCACGTTGAGTGTGGTCCGTTATTTAAACATATTCAAGCAGGTTACAAACCTTTAATTTAAAATTAATAACCGGCTCCCACTTTGACCACATAAAAATTGACAGGGACTCCGTTGGTGAGTAGGTTAATATCAATTTCTTATGCCTAAGTAATAACCATAATTCAATACAGGATAATTATTTCGCTTTGAGCAAGCCACTCGTTAGGAGGGTCAATACCGCCACTAGTAATAATCCACAATCATCCTTTCGAAATTTATTCATGTGAAATCTATCTTTTTGGCCGATCCGTTAGTGGAAATGTATTCCAAAAAGACTTCACAAAAAAATAAGTTATGGAGGTAAAAGATAATCCAATTTTATTATCAGGAATAAAATTGTGGATTAATTATAAAATACGTACTTAGTAATTTTCGTAAGTAAGGTTTTTCTTAAGACAATTAAATTAACATGCAAATAAATATTATCAAATAATAAATGCATGAAAATAAAACATCCATCAAAATAAAAAAAAATTAGAGCACTCAAATTCAATTGTCACGATTTAATTTTTCTCCATGTCTTGATGCAAGAAATCGTCCTAGCAGCTTTCATCGTTCGTCTCGAAAAGCTCCCACTCAAACAACAACAATTCATCAAAACGTCCTTCATTTGGGGTTATGACGACATTCGATTCCGTGCAATACGGTCGCATGGGCCGAAGGCCCAGTGCGCAACAGCCCACAGAGGTGGGCCGCACGGCCTCGGCGCCCGACGCGGGCGAGCCGGCCCAGTGAGCAAGGGTTGTGCGCGATCATCGCGCGCCGTGCACCCGGGTCATGCTATCTGTGCTCATTTCTTCCCCCTTGCACGATCCACATCCATGCATTGCGCCACGCATGCATGCGTTGTCCGGGTACGTCGTTCTTAATTCATCGTCTCCATTTTCGTTTCAATCCGGTTCTAATTTATTTACAAAAATAAATAAACCTAGATCTAGACTAGTCTATTACATTGATTGAATCAAACAAAAAACAACTAATCTACTCGTGGATTTTCTCACGAGAAAAAAAAATTCGAACGAATCGAATTAAAAACAACAATTCACACGCATGAATAAAACAAACATTAAAATCATGACAATTGAATACCTGTAAAAAAGATCTAGCAGTTCTACTATCCAATTTCAATTCAATGTTCAACAATTTAAATACCAATTTAAAGATCAGAGCCCAAAACCATGGTTCTGATACCAGTTGTTGGGGAAATCGGGGTGCCTGAATCTATTCGGGGTGAAATTTAAGTACAAATTTAAATTTAATTATTACTAGCATGAATTAATCCTAATTAATTAAAATAATAATTATCCAACAACAAAATAATTCATGCATATGAATAAAACTATGTAAAATCCTATCGCGGAATATCTAGGAGTTATACGCGAATACGTACGTCTTGAAGCGACGTCCGTAGAGAAGAACAAGATTAGCAAAACGATCCTATCAACCGAAAGACGTTCTCAAGTATTCCCCTTTTGCCTTGTTCGCCCGCCGGTGGGAAGCACATAATGAACAATTTAATAATATAAAGGAAGAGGAAAAATATTTATTGCTCATAATTTTTCCAACTCATGGAACTCGTAAACTAGAGATGAAATAATTATCTCCTATTTATAGGGGAGGTGACCAATTTTTTCAGTAGAATAGGGGGGGGGGGGGGGCGGAATCTTTTCTTGATCTCCAACAAATCTTGAAAATATCCCATATATTCTTTTCTCCATAGTAAAATATTTCACAAAAATCTCACCTTCTCATCTATATTATAATTTTCGAAAATTATGTATGAAAATAACAAGATTTGGATCTTCTTGAATTTATGAGATAATCTTGTATTCCAAGAATACATATCTTCCATAATATATTTTCAAGAAAATCAACAAAATCTTTTCTCTCTCCAAAAACACATATTTTCGAAAATAAGGAAAAAATCAACAATTATATTTTTTATTTATTTTAATCACCTTATTATTATTGGGCTACTTGAGGGGCCTTTAGGAGAATTAAGATTGGACCTCCAATGGGCTTCTGAATTTCAATATTGAGCCCCAATATAATTCAGTCCATTAATATTAATTAATACCACTATCATATTAATATTGCACTACCCATTTTAATCCATATTAAAGTAATATGGGATCCCGATTATTATTTCCTGTGTTTAAGATAATTTAGTCCATTAATTAATTGAGCTTCTGAATAGCTCTAAATTTATTAATATCTTGTGCCTTGGATTAAAGACAACTCAACATTATTATCCGTACCGGAAAAACTAATTTCCCACTTGCAAGATTTGGTAAGATAAAACTTTTGAGCCCACCAAGGGGACAAATCACACAAGCGTACCTGCACACGTTTCTCCGTATTAAATCTTAGCAACCGTCGTATAATTAATATTATTGCCCAAAAAATAGGGTATCGAAGTCACAATGATTCTCACCCGACATGTATCAAAGCAATAACTATTAACCACACACGCTCCTATTTAAGTGACAGAGATTAAGAAATCAATAACCACTGATGTATAATTCTTCACCTTTCAGATCAGAAGAATTTATCCTCGTTGTATGTCCTCTTCAACCCATACTAAATGTGCTAGTGCAATCTCTTGGTCAAGACAGGCCAGTTTGAAAACTACACATCGACCTTTCATGCCAGATTTTTCAATTCCACCTGGGTCGTGAATTTGTACGTTAAGTTACAAGGAACTGTTAATATGATCTTCTGTGATCTGCTATCACCAAATTAACTACAATGTAACACATACTATATATTGAACAGTTTGCAATAAACATTTAATATTCGTTCATATTTAAAGCAACAGTGATAAAATATTTATTCTCGTAAATAAGTGTTTAATACATAGGTCATACAAAGTAAAAGCATTCTTTCACGAATAACCCTAACACTCTTCAACAGTTTCTGAAAAATATGTTTCTCCCTTTCAGTTGTCTGCAATATTTCAGTGTGTACCTATTACAAAGATAGAAGATAGAATTTGCAATGTTAATCAATATTGAACAATTATTGTTAACAATTCTATTAGAATGGTAATTAATAATACCTCAAGTTCTGCCACATTAATTCTTGAAACCTTATTCTTCAGGGCATTCAAATCCCATTTTAAAAAATGAGGACATGCATCTCTGTTTATCGAATTAATCAATGAAGTGTGCTCGCACAGCCAAAACGGCTGTAAAATTTTATGTGTTATAATGACAACTTAGATGAAAGCTTATAGAATATATGCACATAAATACTTACTATGTTGGTCCCGTACAAGTCTGAGTGATACGTGTATGGGGGAGGAGAATACACGTATACAAATTTTTAACTTTCTTTTCAAAGTTGAGTCCCCTTAACTCAGAGTAGGTGATAGACAATGAATAGATAATACACCTACTAACTGCACTGAGGCAAGCCAGTAGGCTAACAATATATTTATGTCTTAGTGCAGGTATGTATGAGCCCTGAAAGTTTAAAGACTTATTTTAGATTGCTTTTTGAAAACTGATTTTCCTCTTATGAAGCCGTGGTTAGAAGGGCAGTGCATTGGAGTTCAGGTCAGACTGGTTGATTCAGCCCCGACAAAGTATGCGATGAATGAACAATGATAATGATAAATAGATAAGCACAATATCATAGTAAATAAAGAACTCAGAGCGATATAACGTGCTTCAGACACTCAAACTCCTACGTCCATGGTCCTGATTCAACAGGAGAATCCACTAAAGGATTGACTTGTTTTTAACGTGCCAAGGTGCACAATGACAATTCACTGATCCCTAGAGTAAGAGCTCTAGTTCTCCTTCTTCTAACCAACTAACTAACTTCAACCAACAAACCTATCACTGACTTAGCTTTAGGATTTTAGTTTCAGTTTGGATTCCAACTATTTGTTATCCTTACAAGGCAAACCTATGCTAAGGATTGGATTATAACTCTAAGCTTAGGATGTTTATGATATGCTCAGTGGAATGCAGAATAGACTCTAGACTTATAAGAAACACTTGGGAAATTCTAGGTTTTTCGAGTGCTTCTTTGAATGCTTGGATGCTTGTGAGTATTGAGTAATTTTTTGCTTCAAAATTTCTCGTAACCTTGTTTGGGTCCAATACCTTCTGTATTTATAGGCAAACTTGAAAACTATCCGTTGGAGAGATAGCCTCCTAGTTACCTTTCATGTAGGATAATTTAAACAGACATATCTTCATGTAGCAGCCGTCCTTGTATGGATTTGGTAAATGCATTAAATGCATGCCCGTTGAAAACTGTAGGGATGTCAGGTTCAAGTCAGTGTCCGTACATGACTTATCTTCCTCTAATTGGTCCACATCATCAGGTAGGTGAGAATGTCAGAACTCATTCTTCATTTCAGTCTTGTCCTTTCTGAGTTCAGGTTTGTCCTCATCTACGTACGTGTTCCAGCGCTGATATTCCTTTTGCTTGTTTGAATCCTACTCCAAGTCTTTTCCCAAATCACTCAGTGTAGTCCTGTTCCCTTCAGGCTGAGTGAGCAATGATCTCAGGATCATGCTCTTCATCCTGACGCTCAGTTAGTCAGCTTAGAAAACTAACTTAAGCTCAGTGATGGTGCTCTTGTGTTCTTCAGGCTTCAGTATTGAGTGACAACAATGAGTACTCCTCTCATTGTGTACCTGTGAATATAAAATATACTAACCTATACTAGGCCTATCAAGACTAACCTGACTATTACAACACTTAGGCAAATTTATCTTTTCAGAGTCTTTGGGATCAACTCAAAACCGACATTGTCCCAACATACTGGTATCAACATGGCACAACCTCCCGTAGCCAAATTCTTTGTGGACTTTATTTGGTGCTTTAACAGGTCCACAATATAAGAACACCAATTGTATTCACACATTTTCTCATATTCCTCAAACAATACGGTTAGGTGAGTAGCAATAGCAGCATTTGATTAGGTGCCGGTAAACATGCAAACATATAGCATAATGTCATCCGTACAGTGTCCCTATAACTCTTTGAACTAACCTTGCTCACCACAATTTTCAACTTCTCATAGATCATCTTTTTCACTCTTTTTAATTTCAACACCAAAATATCTCTTAACCCAATCTGGGTATTCATAAGCACTAGACTTTTAATTTTATAGACTTCTTACCACTAACTACACCAAAGATCAACTGAACATCACGACTACTTACTAACAATTTCTTTCCACCTATAAAAACAGTTTTAGTATTTTTTATCAAAAACCAATATAACTTCCCTGATTTTTTCTTCAATTTTGACGCATCTCTTTTTCAATACTTCCCCTTCAGACTCAATTATAGATTTGAACAGCAACCAAAAAGGGGTCTTCTTTATCTCTTTCATATGGCTACTGTTATAACTAACACTCTTCAATTCCTTGATGTATGTTCGGAGGTTACTCTGATAGTAAGTAGTGTTGTTTTTTACAACTACATCAACTAATAGAACAAAATAATATTAGGCCAAAAAATATTAATTATTGTTATTATCCTGAAATTCAAATTGTAATTGCTTAAAAAAATACCAAAGTGGTCTTTATGCATTATTTTCTCTTTTTTATACTTAGGTTTCTTCACAACCTTTCTGGTACATTGTGAATCCGAATTCAAATAAGCATTCTTCTTTTTTAAGGTTGGATTAACATATACAAAATTCATATATACAGTCACAACATCAACAACAAATTTTAGCTAATTTTCATCTATACAATTTTGCATACTTATTCGTATAAGTAAAAGGGTGAAACAACAAGATTACCCATTTTTTAATATGCTTCTCTAGTTTTTTTTTTACCTAAAACAGTGGGGGTGGGGTTGTTTTTGTTAAAATAATTCCACAATCGATAACAAGAACGCACGTCACAGTACATTAGATAAATTACTGTAGTTATTGCAAAAAATGTACATACCTTTCTCCTGGATTCTTCTTTTCTTCTTCCCAACTTCTTCGTCGATGGTATCTTCGCCCATTTTGTTTGCGGACGACACATTTCTTTTCCGATCAACCACCATTTTTGAACTAATTTCAACTGTAATTTATTTCTAGGGTTTCGAAAATTGTGTGTGCTTTGGGTTTTTGACGAAAATGGGGGGGGGGGGGAGAAACTAATTTTGCTGTAATAACTTTCTAATTTTTGAAATGAGAGAAATTGGGAAAGTTGTTATAGGGAATTTTTTTTTTTTTATTGATAGGACATCTTAATGATAGCTGAAAAAAGGGAACCATGTCCTTCTTTATGATATAGGGGTTCTTTAGTCCATTACCTTTATTTCTCGACTCAATTTTTTTTACTAAAAGTCCCATGTAGTTTAGCCTAAAGTGGTATAAGTCTCATGTACCTCTAAGTTATTCCCCCTTTAAAGTATTCATAATTAATACAAAAAATAGAATTTTGTAATATTTAATTTTAAAGTATCAAGTCTTTTCACAAAAAATATTTAAAGTATCAATTATTTAACCAAAAATATAAGAATTAGAAGTGGTTCTTGAAATTTAAAAATGGTTTATATCATTAACCATTTTTGTATAAAACTTACTCAGAATAAAATGGAGATCAATATCCCAATTGTTGTTGAAAGAAGGCGACATCGTTCAACGGATTAATGGAGTCATCTTCTTCAACGGCGCGTAGTTGATGCAGGGATTGCCGGGTAGGATGTACCATTTGACCTTCTTATTCTTCCCCTCTCTTTTGAGGTCTATAGATGTATGAGTTTCATACTCAATGCGTTTAGGGACAGATTCAGAAATTTTTTATGGTAGAGGCACAAAATAAATATTTGCACTATATAATCACCCCAAGTTTACTACAATTAGAACCTACAAATTAACACATAAATTAAAATATTTGCATGATTGACCTATTATAAATTATATATATATATATATATATATATATATATATATATATATATATATATATATATGGGAAATTAATTTTTAGTGCATTGTGTGAGACACTATTATTGTTTAATACTACGAAATTTTTGAATTACTAAATTACTCAATTTTGTATAGTGGTTTTATCTTTTTACCCTTCATTGTAGCTGGGGTTTTTTTTTTTTTTTGTTTAATATGGTAGTAGTTATCAATATTAATTGTTTGTAACGGTTATGCATTATGTTATGTTTTTATTCTATATTTTTTTGGTTGATTAATTATGTGATCGTGTTTGTTGACTTGTGATTATATATCTCGTGAGTTTTATCTCTTTATTCTAATTCATCGTCAGCATTTTTTATAGTATCTCTTTGTGGAGGAATTAATACTGCATAAGACTTACCAAGTGGAGGACCATTACCAAATCAACCCATATCTTCATATTTGTGTAGGAGATTAACGTGAGAACAACCTTTGATTGAAAAGAAAGATTTACATGAGCAACTAGATTACCACGGAGAAGAGGTATTTTTAATTTCTTCTTGTTTGTCTTTTTAGATATTCATTTTTTTCACATATTTTATGTGTGGACAATTGTGTGTTCATAAGTAGAATTATTGTACATAGAGGATTTTTGTTTGTTTAGTAGGTGTTACGAATGACAAGATTGTTCTCAATGTCAAATTTAGGGGAGAAACCTTGTTGGTTGTTGTTGGTGGTTTCACGTTATTTATGTGTGTTGAAATATTTATTATGTGCAATTTTTGTTAACAAAGTTGCTTTAATTTTTCATTGTTAAATGTGTATATACAAGTAAAAAAAACAAAAAATATTAGTTGATATAGGAGATCGAATGCACAACCCTTGAATTGGAACAACCAAGGCTTACCATTGAGCTATGCTGCATAATATTAATGTATTGACATAAAAAAAAAAAAAATATATATATATATATATATATATATATATATATATATATTAGAATCAAAAGTTCAGGTGGGGCACTGGCCCCACCTTACCTGTAATTGCATCCGCCACTGTATGTGGGTCAGAATGGGGCGGGGCAGGGTAGGACAGGACAGGGCTTGGTAAAAGTAGTATCCATACCCGCCCCGCCCCGTCCCGTTGTGGGTTACAGGGCAGGGCGACCCAAATAGATTGGGGAAGGGCGGGTCAGTTGTGGGACGGGTCAAATTGTTATCCCTATGTGCGTATGGTGGAATACATAATCAAATTAATGAAATGGTTTTTGCGGATAAATCGTTATAAGTAATTCTAAACTTATTTAGAAATATAACTTAATAACAATATTAATGTATGGGGAGAGGTAAAATTCGAGTCAAATATTATTCTGAAATGACTCCCCACCCCCTCACCACATACACACACCAAAATCCAAAGATGGATTCACGGAATACAAATGGTTCATGATAAGTTTGTCAAACATTTAATCAAGAGTATTAAAAATCTCTTCAAATGTATAAAAAATCAAGGTCAATGGTATTATATTGTAATTGTTATTTATTTTTTTTATCCCAACTTTTGATACTTTTGATCAAATATTTTATATTTTAAAATAGTTTTATGATAAAATTATCATAAATTATTTTTACATAAAATCAACCCCATAACAAATTAAGAGTTATAAAATCAATGTTGAGCTAGTTAATAAATTTGATTGATCTTTTGATTCCAATGGAGAGTCTCCAAGAATCAAGAAGGGCATGAGGCAAGAGTGAGGCAAAGAACCATTGGACCGAGTGGGCCCAGTAAGGGGAGCACCTTGCTTCATCATGCCCAATGAATCCAACCGCTGCGTCTACATATGTTTCTGCTGAAGGTATAAATATGGATGGTTTCTCTACAAATGCAACCCTTGATACCATTCTTGTTGACACATATAGTGGTACCTGCACACATGTGTGTTTCATAGATATATACTAAATAGGCCTTGTGCAATTCAAATGTACTTTTAAACAATATCAATTATTTTTATTTAACCAATTGGTATATATGATTGTCAAGATCTCATATGCATCTCGTGCACGTTGCACTCAATTAATAGTTAAAGTTGTACAACACTGAAAAAGTGGGTTGATTACACTGAAAAGTATGGACTGATTACATTATAAATTACACTGAAAATTGATAACACTGAAAACTTTTAAGTGTAATCAGCCTACATTTTTCAGTGTAAACAGTCTCAATTGTTGAGTGAGTGCAGCATGCACTGGGTGCACAAGAGACTTACTATATATGATTTATATTAATCTCAAAGTAAATATAATTGAGAAGGTATTATGTGAATGATATTCACGATAAAACTTGTTTGAATAGTATTAGTAAATTACACTAAAAATATCACTTAATTGTACTAAAGGTATCAACTCATATTCGTTATTTTTACTAAAGATATTAGTTGAAGTGATATTAGTTGTTTTCACTTAAGGATGTACACGACCAGATGGGGATGATTTTCTCCACTTCTCAGTCACTTTTCGAATTTGCACATCTTATCCTCCGTCCAAATACTCATTCACCTATATTATATATTTACCCCCTAAAATTTGATAATCATTACTTTTCTTATACCAAATCATTTTCTCTTCTACTTTTCTTAAACCAAATTATTATTTTTTTTCCTACTTTTATTTCCTCTAATTATTAACTCACCAACTAACAATAATAAAATAGCACATCATCATCACTCAAAAGTATTGATTTGACATAATGTATCATCCACCCCTACCACATTCAAAAAAAAAAACCAAACATATATTTACTATTCACAGGATATCCCTCATCCACTTATTTTCCCTATCTAGGAATTAATTGTTTCAACATAAAGTATTAGCAAATTATTGTTCACAGTAATAGTATTCTGAGTATCATTCACATACTATTTTGCTTATATAATTAGATACTTTGAAATTATACTTCATTATTATTGTTGGGTTTTTTTCATATATTAAAAAATGTAGTATATATATGTATGCGAGACTGTAATTTCAGGGGGCGCTTGGTTAACAACTCTTCAATGGTAATGAGAATGAGATTGAAAATTAGTGTAATTAGCATGGTTCATGAGAACAAAATCACTACCTCTCCTCCTAAATAAGGTAATCACTGCTCCATTTTGATTACCCTATTCTCTTCCTACAATCCTCCTCCTCAATCACTCCCCCATTCCTCCACCAACAACCATTTGTTCTCGACTTCTATTCCAAAATTGGGGCATGTCACTAGCAATGGTGTCACCATTGGAACACTTCTTCGTCTAACATATCATTTTTCTTATGAGGACATAGATGGAAATAAATTTTCATTCCCATTACCATTGAAGAATTGCTAACCAAGCGTCCCTCATTATATTATATTAGTACATGCTAATTGTATGCTATGTCATCGTATTTTTAATGTTAACTGTCAAGAATTAATGTTAATTACCTGGCATTGGACGTCAATTCCATGTTGCTTGTACTCCACATATAGACTTCTGGATAATTGATCAACATACCTGCAAGTGACATAATTATAAGAATATGTGGGTAATTAAATGACTTCTAACTACTCTGGCATACGAAACCTAAAAGGACTAAAAGTAGTAGCGATTGGTTCTAGAGCAATGTTTTGAAACACTACTTCAAAATTGAAAGTGATTTTTGTAGTAAAATTAAAAGTGGAGGATGTTTTAAAATTTAGTGATTTTAAAAGGGAAAATGTTTGAAAAAAATAAATTAATTGATGGCTTAAAAAATAAAAAATTAGTTAATGAATGCAAATTTACAAAATATCAATTCTCTGCATCCAAAAACATGTTTATTTTTTTTTTTTTTTGCTTTTTCAAAATAGATTCTAAGGTAGTTATATAGTGATCGCAAATAATGTAGGATTGATATTTTTTTTTATCGGTAAATATTAGTTGTTAGTAGTTAATTTAGAAGTTAGTTCACCAAGCCCTCAAGTACTCTAAAAATTCTCCAAGCCACCTTATAACTCGTTCCTAAAAGGAATCGAACCTGGGTCACTCACTAAAGTGAGGAATCCAGTGACCAGGTGTAGGATTGATATTTTTGAAAAAAAAAATCAATTCTATTTTTAAGCAGTGATTGCAAACAATCACTTAGTTCTGGTTAAACTTAAATCAGTTATTCCTAATTAGTAACGGTCTCATGCAAGATCAGTCAAAATATGCTAGTTAGTTAAAAAAAAATGAAAAGATATGATAAAAATAATATTCACGACAACTATTGCATGACCAATAATTTAAAACTCATATTAGAAACCAGGTGGCTTAGCCCACCTGGCCACCGGGTTCCTCACTCTGGTGAGTGACCTGGGTTCGATTCCCTTTGAGAACGAATTGGGAGGGAGTTATAAAGTAGGCTTGGAGATTTATGGGAGTGTATGGAGACTTGGTGAACTAATCTAACTTCTAACAACTAACATTTACCGATCAAAAAAAAAAAAAACTCATATTAGAGAAATTGATTATTATTCACGGTAATTGCTAACATAAATATCATTCATATAGTATATAACTAGGTCAGGGTATATATTAATGATGCAGAAATCGGGTTAGGCGCTAGGCGGCTTCCTCCTGACCCCATTTCTGCAAAAATTGGTGGTTCTAGGCGTTTTCAAGCCTAGGCACCGCCCAATTGGCCCTAGGCGGTTTGGCCGTAGGCGACCCTAATATGTTTGATTATACAAAAAAAAATATTAAAAATTGTGATTTTAGAAAAAAAAAAAAGAAGAAAAAAATCTCTAGACAACCCCATGCGGGCTAGGCGCTAGACGGCCAGAAAACGTCTGATAATAGATTTCTAATTTTTTACCCTTAGGCTATGTTCTTTTTGGGTTTTAAGTGGTTTTTAAAAACCGGTTTTTGAAAACCAATGGTTTTTGTAATCCATGGGGTTTTTAAAATCCTTGTTCTTTTTGGGTTTTGAGTAGAGTAGGTTTTAACTTTATTATGTAAAAATTAAAGAGTGTTGTATAGGTTATTTATAGGGTTGTAGGATTAGGATTTCAAAAACCTAATTTTAAAACCCAAACTAGAATGGGTTTTGGATTTCAAAATCCAAATCCAGGTTTTTAAAACCAAAAAAGAACATAGCCTTAATGTATGTGTAAATGTGTGTGTATATATACTAGGTCAGGGGAGATATATGTAAGTAGATAAATTATACTCTACCTCTAAGATTTAGTATTATTTACACATTTGTTTTATTGGAACTTCCCAATATTATTTGCACAATGTAAAAATGACTTTTGTTTTTGTTTTATTTGTTTTTTTTTTATTTGCGTGTACAATTAAATGTGCAAGTAACCTCGACAAATATACACTTGCAACAGTTGCAACCACAAGCTGCATATATATGTGAAAGGCTTTAAAGGAGCAGCTCAAGAGAATAAATACTTATTCATGATCACCAATTTAAGATAATTAAATCTCTTCAATTTTTCAACTCCCAAAGTAATGTTGTTTCATTAATTATTTCTTGCCAGAATTATTAATTGAAATCACGTGACACATTATAAAGATAGTTTCGCCAGTTTGACTTGCCTACACAAAGTTACTATGGTTGGTGGGGTGTAGGTACGATGAATACTGCATTGTGAATTTTATTTAATATCAATATGGTCCCCAATACTAATAATTTAATGGCTCTAGTACTCTAACTTTAAAATTAGACCCTAAAAATTATTTTTTCTATGCCAAATTATATTATACTAGTCATAAATTCTAGCATGTATTTTAAACTCAGTTTTGACTTTAATTTTGAATTTTTTAAAACACACACAAACACACAGAATTATGTGTTTTTTGCAATTGGGGCATTGTCGATGTCTTCTTTGGGTATTGCTTTGCTTGAGATATTTTTTCAAAATTCAAGTGCACACTAGAACTACTCTATACTAGTATCATTCTCGTGTGATGCACGGATTGAATATTATCAATTTTAAACGCAAGATCGTATAATAAATAAATTATATAAAAAGTTTAAATTAAATATATTTTATCTATAAACCAACTAATATGTAAAAATTATATTATATATATGTGAGCATTACAATTATTTAATTTATTATATAATTTTTAATTATGTACTAAATTCACAATAAATTCTAAAATTCATTAAATGATATTAATATTTAACAAAACTTATTTAATCTAAATAAAAATTATTTAAATTCAATCCATCATATAGTTAAAGTCAATAAAACACACTTTAAAACTAATAAAATAAATATTTTAAATATGACTTTTCTTTTTATATGTGCAGTATATATGTTAAATTAAAAATGTTCAATAGATACTTAATTTGATATATAGTGTATTGAAAATAGATTTAAGATTAAAAGCTTAAGGAATGTTAAAATTAATGGTGAAAAGTAAAAAAAAAAAAAGGTAAAATTAATCCACACTTTTTAATGGAGAATGAAACTCACTATTGCACCACAAAGCAAGTTGACTTCACTTGCTCCAATAATGATAATGTTGTCTCTCTCCTTACTTCTATTTATATATATATATATATATATATATATATATATATATATACCAATTTATTATCAAAACAAATAAATATTATAATGCCGAAATTTTTAATCAACGTGAAAAAGTTATAGTTGTTGTGCCTTGAAAAAAGGAATTTGAAATACAAAATAGTGACTATATCTAAAAAAAATTAAAAGCCAACTTATTGGAAAAAAAATTGTGATCACCAGTGGGCATGTGATCATTTCCAATGTCTATATATATATATTGTAAAATAATGCAGGAATTTTATTGTCTTTATCAATTACAATATAAATTTTTAAAATTTGTAATTCGATACACGAACTAATTTATTGCAATTTGATACATAGTGTAAATTACGGTGACACTTACACTTACGTGACAACATGGGTGTAACCAAAAATATGTTACACACCACGTCAAATGTCCATACAGAAAAAAAAATTATTTTTATATTTCAAAACATGATGTTTATTATTTTTTTAAGCTATTGAATTCAAGTACGCCACGTCACACACAAAAAATATTTCTTTGTCCATAAATAGGCAACACCAACTTTCTAAATCCATTAAAACTATTGAATTCAACACTCTCATTCATTTTTCTTGTGCATTTTGTTGGAGCTATATTAAGGTACAAGAACTTCGACTCAAAATTATCATCGACTTTTAGGCTGGTTGGTAAAAAAAATATTTTTTTATTGTAGATTTGACATGAGGTGGCGTGTGGTATATTTTTTGTGGTTGTTTTGACTGTCACGTAAACATAAGTTCCCTGAAAATTTAAACAATGTACCGAATTGCAAAAGTAAATTAATTTGTGTATCAAATTATAAACTTTTTAAAAATTCATGCTGTAGTTAATAAAGATCGTTAAATTCGTGAATTATTTAGCAATTAACCCTATATATATATATATATTAAAGCTTTTAGGCCCCTAATTTAACGTTATTTTCAAGAGTAGGTTTTATATGAAAACGCTTCATAATAAGCTTAACATGAAATAGTTTTAGAATATCATTAATCTCATCAGGAGTATCATAAGGGGTATCATTAGTTTGAGTTCTAGAAAATTTAAAACAATTTTCTTGAACTCAGACTAATGATACAATTTTCTTCAACTCAGACTAATGATACCCCTGATGAGATTAATGATACTTCCGATGATATTAATAATACTTTAAAATTATTTCATGATAAGCTTATCATGAACTCATGAACTATTTTCATATAATACTTTGCCTATTTTCCATTGCCTGAGCCACACGACTTTTTTACTTAATAAAAGTTCGGTCCTAAATATGGTATTAATTGCATTTTCAATCCCATATATTTTTTATCTTTGCGAAAATGATTTTCTTTTTTCAAGAATGTTGGACTCATAGGCATTTTTCATCCAAAACTAACGGAATTTTACAAAATTGATAAATTTTGATCCAAACGGGAATTTTAAATTTACAATCAAGTGATGAATTGAGACCAAAATTAAAAAAAAAAAAAATTATGATTTCTCAGTGAAAACAAGTAATACTCTTTAATAAAAATAACTAATATAATTAAATAATCTGTGTATAAACCATTTTCACTCTATACATACTCTTTTCGAATATAGGTATCAAAAGTATTTGCGGAAAATTACGTGGCATTAGTATTATAATTCATACCCATATGTAAGTAAATGTAGAATCTTATATCTTATAATAATATATTCTCAAACCTCTCCAAGATGATGTGTCAACACCACCTTATTCTTAGGCTGATGTGGCATGTCTCAAATCTCTCCATTTTGAAATAGTGTGCTCTCATTAAAAGTTGGTTAAACTTTTAATCTCGACCCTTTGTTCTATATCATTAAATCTAAACCATTAATTTATATTTGCATAATTAATGCAAATAGATATTTTTTCCGTTTTATTATTTAGTTATTTTTAGAATTTATTATAAATCATATTTTTTCCAAACCTTAATGTAATTAAATATGATCTACTTATTGAATGAATCTAAATTTATCATTTCTAAGTTTGAGTTAGTATATATAGTATAATATAATGTTCGATTATTTTTTTCTAAAATAAAAGGTATATAGTTATATATTCCAAAGAATATTCTTATGTGATATATTCTTATTATGGACAAGATATAATATTGCATGCATTTTTTTTATTATAAATAAGAGCATATTGTATTTCATTTTTTCACATCAAAGTTTCATTTGTTCCACTCTTTTGCTGAGATTTCTGTCATCAATTGTTGGTTAGTTATATATCTATTGTTATTAGTATATTTATTTTATAATTAAATTCATCATTTTAAGTGCTCACAATTTGATTAGATTTAAATATCAATATCAATTTGAATGTAATAATGATTGTTGATTTATGCTCTACATCATTCAGTTTAAATATTCTTCATGTGCACAAATAATAAATTTAACTATACCATGTATTTTTATCTGAATAATTGTGATGGTTTAATTATTGTAATTTAAATCACATTTTAGATTTCAAGAGTATGACACCTCAATTTTCTCTGATTTATAATATCAAGAGTGAGAGCAAAAAATTGACCGTTAAAGTTAGGATTGAAAAATTTGAATAATATTTTTTAATGATTTTAATAGAGAGAAGTTCTACTTGGAACTCATTTTGATCGATGAACGGGTATTTGTAACTTTAAAGTTTATTTCAAATTTTGTATTGTTTCTTATATAAATTAATTTTTTACCGTATACTCCCAATGACTAATAATATTGATTAATTTATAAATTATTCAATATTGAAATGGAAATTGATTATTATTAAATTATTAGTCTAAGTAATGTTATTCCATAATTGTTATTAATTTATGTGAATTTTGATGTTTTTTTTTTAATTATTTAGTTTGTAGGATATACCTATAGAGTTTAGTGAAGGGCACGGGCCACAGCTAAACAAACCCCATAATTTATTGTATATACCTCAAATTTTTTTAAACAAAAATACTCTTATATTAAATATCTACAGAAAATAAATATATATAATATATTTTTCAGTACGCGAAATTCGTGTGGGTACACTCTAGTATAATATAAAAAAAAAAAAAAAGAACGATGGAGACGAATCCTTACGCTTTGGTGGCAGCATAGATGGCATAAAGAGGATGAGAAGGTACAACCACCGAAGCACCGGAGCCAATGTTAACAATTGCACCTTTTCCCCTTGCAACCATTCCCGGTACAACTGCTTTTGTAACATAAGTTGTACCTTCCACATTAACCCTAACCAAATTCTTCCATATTTTCTCATCCACCTCATGGAAATACATGGCTCTTGGATATGTAACCCCAACATTGTTGATCAAAATCCCAACATCAACATCCTCGATAGCATACTTTATTTTCGAAACGACGTCGTCGACCCCACAAAAATCGAGCTCCAGTGTTTTGATCATTACAGCGGGATACCTGTAAGGAAATTAATATTAATTAATTAATTAATTTTTAAATAAGATGAAATTAATCTTTCAATACCTATTTTGGATTTCGGAAGAAACGGTTTTGAGCTTAGTTCGAGACCGGCTAACGAGGACAAGATTTAGGCCCTCGGCCGCAAGCTTGAAGGCGAAGGCTTTACCTATCCCGTCGGTTGAACCGGTAACCAGTGCCCACGACCCGTAAGCCTTGAGATCTTTTGAGGGTCGCAAAAGTATGTTGAAAATCCATTTTATAAGAGAAGCAAGTTTGTTCAAGAGAGAAACTAGACCCACAAAGGAAACAAGGTGGATTATCCACAAAGGAAACATTGTAGTAATGCTTTTCTTGAGAGACAAAAGGAAAAGGAAAACCGTGGTTTTATTAGAGCCTTAAACCTATCTTACTCTACACCTACTCGCCAATGGGAAATGGGTATTGCCTTGCCTATTGGGCGTTCTTTCTATATATGAGGCGCACAAAAACTTTTTGTCCATGTTCAATTTTTTGCACGTAGTTTAATGCAATATGTCGAAGGGTATTATAAAATATTCAATACCTATTTATGAATAAAGTGATTGTTTATGGAAAATATGTGTGACATACTTTTCATAAACAATTACTTTATTCATAAAAAGACCTAACAATATTCCATAATACTCTCCGACATATCGCATTAAACCACGTGCAAAACATTGAACATACTTTTTTTTGGGCAGAGGGAGTAATTTCTTTTATACTGGTATCCGGACCAAACTGTTCAATAGTGTTCGCTAGCGTGGGGCCCGTTTCAAGCCAGACCAAAGCTCTGTATGGAAAGGCTTATATCAGTAATTGATCGCTCTCAAAGGGGTGTTGATTGTTGAACCTTTGGACCTTGAGAGAAGCATACTTCTAAGTCTCAAACCTTCACCACTGGGCCAACACCGGGGGTTAAGAGATTTATACAGATATATATTTGCAAAAAAAAAAAAAAATATATATATATATATATATATATATATATACACATACATACACACACATACATATATATGTTTCTTTGCAAATATTTTTATGTGTCTATGCAGATCTCTTAAATCAATTTATAATATGGTCCATTTTTTGAACCATTATGTAATATGATGGGGGTCCATCCCTCGTATGAGGTTGTCTTATACTCACTCTGTTTCAAAGTACATGTTCAGCTTGAAAAGTGCACAATTTTGAGGGAACATAATATGTGATAGAAATTCATAAAAAATATTCAGGAAATTCTTCAAATATAAATAGGGTAAATTGCAAGGATGGTCCCATGAGAATTTGTACTTGACAGATTTGGTCTCATGTTCTTTTTTGGTCCCATTTTTAGCAGAAAATGTCTCATACGTTAAATATTTTACAGTTTTCTATGGAATACTGGATGGAAAAACCTTTTCAACTTGATTTTTTGAGGGAAATGGGCCAGCTTTTGCTATTAACAATCATTTCAAGGTAAAATACAAGTATGGAGGCGATTCTGCAACTTTAGTTCGTAGAGTTTTAAGATGTTGGAAATTAATTATTTTTAAGTTGGGAATTATACGCGCGAGTTTTTGACAGAAAACTAACGGGCATGTGGGCCTCATGCTCGTTAATCTGTTATTTTTTGACGTAAAAATTGTATGAGACTATTTGCACTTAAAAAAGGACCAAATTCATGAGGACCAATTCTTATGGGACCATTTCTGCAATTTCCCCAGTATAAAAAACATATAGTGTTTCTGAATTTTGAAATTTACCTCAAATTTATATAATTAACTTCAAAAAATTTCAAAAAAGGAAAAAAAATTGTTTTTTAATTTCATGAGAGAAAAAGAAAATGAACGCCGTGTTTTTAATGTATCTGCATGTATACCTCTTCAATCATCAACAACTACACTCAAGACTACACCTACTTGCCAATTAATGGAAAGGGAAATATGTATTGGGCATTTCTTTTATAAGGCCGACACATGAACTACGAACACAGTTTCGTTTATTATAATTAATATTCAAATTTTAAAAGTTTTTTTTCAAAGAATAAATATTATGCGCTAATTATAATAAATTCTCCAACTAAAAAATTTAATATTAATTAATACGAATTTTTTTTCCATATTTGCACCCAATTCTGAATCCTCAATTTCATTTTCAATCTCAAGTCTACTGAAAGAGTATTTAATGCAATGTTATAAAAAAAATCATCTACGCAATTGAGCAATAGATTAATGGATTAATGATAGTTTGATTATATAATATATCGAGATTTATATATATATATATATACTAGTGCAGGGCCCACGAATTTCGTGGGCTTTAAAAAATTCCATTAATGTTTAAAACGAATTTAGTCTTTCAAAAAGTATTGTGTAATATTTTATGAATGATACATGATACTAATTTTGTGAATTTTATTTTAATATATATATATATATAATATTCACCACGGATTGAAATTTAGTCCACACCAATAAGAACATTGTTCAAATAAAAAAATATTGAGTTAATTGAAATTTAAATACTCAATAATGTAATTATGTATTATTTGCTTAAATATTATATATATTATATAAAACACTAATAATGCTACAATATTATCTCTACTAAAAAAAAATACGACTAATTACAAATTTCGAAAACTTTCTTTATATACAACTTTCGGCGTATACTTGGAAACCGAGAAACCAACTTAATATATGTAAGAATCTCACACCTTAAACATAAGTTAACCCCACGTGAAATAAGTACATAACTCTATTCAACCTAGTTTCATTATATTAGATGTGCCATATTATAATCAAGAAAAAAATATATAATTGATTGAAAATTTTTAGAACATAAAAAATTCATTTAACTATCTATAAATAAAAGCATTCAACATTAAAATATTGTCAAACAAAAAACTACCACTACAATGAAGTGCTCAAATTTCACATTTTTTCTAAACCACTATTTTGTCAAAATGAGAATGTAACATTTATTACAAAATAACAATTTAAATTACGATATATTATTCCTACATGAGTCTTTCTATACAAAGATTGATCTTCCTTATATATGGAGAATTCTCGAGAACAATATCTTATACATGTAACACCCCGTCCCGTTCTGTACTTCTTCTTTAATTAGAAACCTTATTTTTATTTTCTTATCTTTCTTTTTCTTCTAATTTTAATATTTTGTGTGTTACTGTGTAATTTAAACATATATTCCTTTTTATAAATTCCAAAATTCGTAGAAAGGAAATGAACCTTTCAAGAGAATAAGAAACTCCAAAAATTAAATTAAAGTTGAGGATTTCGATTCGTATAATTTGTTGGATAATCAAAATTCAAATAATTTACTTAACCAAAAGATACTGTTTTAGGATTTAATTATTTAAGCCAAACAGGCCTTAAATGGTTTCATGTCATGTACAAAATATCCAAAGCAATTTTTACATTTAGAAACCTCAATCACATATTATTTTTCCCTTTTAATTAAAATTTTCTTTAACTAAATAAAATCCATAATAGATACGAATTTGAAGGATTTTTAAAAGGGGCATTTTTATTTCTTAAGAAAATCCGTATACACACATATAATTAATTCCTCTCCCTTTTCCAATTCATTTCTCACGCACAAAATTCATCAGTTTCTCTCTCCACTTTTCGCTCTACTCTCTCTCTCTAGAAGGAACGCGTCCTTCTCCCTCCTTTTCCGGCAGACCGCCGCCTCACACCTCTTTCCTTCTTCCTCCTCCGGCGAACGAACGACGCTACAGCCTCAGCCGAAGCCACGACGTCTTCTCTCTTCCTCTCTCGCTCTCGCGCTTCGACCGCCGTGCTCCAGCAAGCGCCGCCGCTTCGCCGCCATCGTCCTCGCTCAGCGTCGCCGTCACGCCACCACGAAGCAGCGATGCTCGCGCCACTGCGAAGCAGCAACGCCTCTCGCTCTCTCTCTCTCTCCCCATCGTGAAGCAACGACGCTGCCGCCGAAGCCATCGCCGACCGCCGCTCTCTCTAGCGCCGCCGCTCTCTCCAGCGCCGCCTCTTAATTTCTCCTCCTCCAGTAAAATTAATTGAAAAACCCCCTTTGCAATTTCAATTCTTTTAATTTCGATCCTTATCCCGTAACTCTTCTGTTTTATGTTTAATTTCCGATCGAGATGACGCCGTTAAACCGAATTGCTACTATCGGAATTTCTGGAAATCCCAAACGACGCCGTTAGGCTGCTTGATTCATTTTTCCGAATTTTCCAATCGACGCCGTTAGGCCGCCCGTTTACCGCCTCGAACCCGGAGAACGTAAGATTTTTACCTTCGTTTTCTTCTTTCGTAAATTCTGGAATTATAATCGAGACCATTTTGGAGCCGTGTAACAAGAAACGAAGTGGAAGATGAATCTGTTAAATTTCTATTCCTTTATCCTGTTGAATTCTTATTCCTTCACTGACTATTGTGTGGGTTGTAACCCTTTTTGGATTTTGGATTAGTATTTTAGTAGCTGTTGGTTTGTGGTTTAAGTTCTTTAGAATTTTGGTTTAGTATTTTGGTATCACTTGGGTTTTGAAGTACTGTTGAATTTTATTTGTATTGATTGAACGGACTGTTGGAATTAGCTGAGTTAGTATCTTGACTTAGTTGACCTGCTGTTTTGTATTGTTGATTTAGATGTATGGTATCATTGACCTAATGGACTAGTGTTACTCTTGTACATGTTTAGTGTCACTGTTTTAGTGATATGGTGATTTTTGGCTTAGTTCATTAGTACCTTTGTTTTAATGTGTTGGTATTATTGTTGGATGATGATCCTCAATGGTTAAACGCTTTTGTTTTGAATCCGTAGACAAAGGGAAACTCGTCTTCCCTTTTGTGCGACTTTTAGAAATTAGAAACACAAGATAAAGTCTATTAATAAGTTTTAATAAGGGAATTTTTATTTATAAAATATGAATATTTATATTCAAGAATTCTTTTAAAATGAGAAATATAAATCTTAGAAAGAAAAACCTTTTCTTTATCCTTATTAGTACCTCTTAAGTAATTATCTTATTCTTTTAAGTATTTCCAAGAATAATAATAATTATGAATATACTTTTAATTTTATAAAAGGCTTTTGTTAAGGACACCACAAAATTTAGTAAATACACCTCCTCTTAAAAAGGGGTGTACTTATCAAATAGAAATCAACCTTTGAAAACTTTAGTTTTCAATAGTTTTCTAAAGGCAACAATCTACTCAATCCTCGAGATACAAGCTCTTATGTTTTTCAAATTCAAAAGTCGATCTTTTAATCGGATTACTCCCTATTAGGATTCTGTACTATTCGGGACACGAATGGAGGACTCGACCGTCTGCCTACACATCATTCCCAGGACTTAGAACAATCAGGTGGGTGATGATCGGTTGTTTGATCTGCTAATAATAACGTTGTGCCGGTATTTTTCTGAACTCGACTAAATCAATCGAAAATATCTAATCCAACATAAATGTAACACCTACTATATAACTATATATAATATGTGATATGACTATATATAATATCTAATGCATGTTGTGTAATACCCTAGACTTTCATGACCTTATTTGCTTTACTAAATGCTTTATATTTCTATATGAATCTATGTGATGCATTTACATCCAAAATTCATGCCAAGGCACGTTTATGTGTTTTGTTTACTCGATACTTACAATTAACATATTATTTGCTCAATACATGCTTATTCTTGAAACTTTATAATTTTTATATGTTCTTTATTTTATGTCTTAAAGTATTTGATATAGAAATTAATATGGTCCTTAAGTCTAGTGATTTATTTTACACGTTATAAGGTTAAAAATGAACGTTTCTTCAAGAAACGAATTACGTATCGATTGCTCGATATATTTTTATGATTAGTATATAGACTTTATAATTATTTAGAGCCTTAGAAGAATTTTAATTTTATTTTATAAGATAGTATAAGTAATTTTATGCATAATGTACCTTAAAATCATTAAATAAATTAGAAAATCATAATTTCTATTATTTTTATTTATCAAATCCAAAGCCTACATGTGTCTTAATTACAAGACACAAAATTTCTCTTGAAACTTCATAAAAAATTCGAAATTTATAGATAGGATAGGAAGAGTGGTGAAGTTTCATGAAAATCAAAGTCAAATTTAGAAAATAAAAGTCAAAATTGCAACTAATCCTAGTATGCCATGTGTTTAATGGCTTAACCTCCAAATTCTTCCACACTTTTCATTCAAGGTCGGTCCTAGGGGGGCTTGGAGTAATCTCCAAGTATTTCTCCTCCTATAAATACAAGAACATGCATGCATAAATAGGTATAAGCTTAGAAAGAAAATTAGAACAAATACTACACTCATACTTAGATTTTGCAAAAGAAGGAGAAGAGATTTCTTGTAGCTACCTATCTCTAAGTAAGCTTCTCTTCTTGTTTGAGTAATTATTTAAGTGGTAGCAAGAAGTTTATGCATGATATGTGAATTAAATGATAGGAAAATGAGTTTTGATGAGTAATTTGCATGTTATAAATGTTTTACTTCATGTTTGAATGTTTAATTCAATTTCTTCATGAGTTATGATCAAAATCATGTTTATTATTTGATTATATATGCTTTATAAGTAGAAATCATGAAATTATATGGTTTAAAGTAAGTTTAAGATGTTATGTTCTTCATATATGCATGAAAACCGAAAATCTGGACAATTTGTGAAGGAATTTCGTTTTTAATCCAATTTTTTCGGTGGAAAATTCTGAAATTTTTATATGTGAAAGTATACTTGTGAAGGAACTTAGGTTTTAAATTTCATAACTTTTGGACTAGTATTCAATTCGTGGTGATTTTTCGAAGTAGAGCTAGGGTTTTGGACGAATTTCCAAGAACAGTAGAAGTTTGCTATGATCTGAGAATAATCGGTTAGGTTTTTATAGAAAACCAAAGTATGTTGATAAATTACATGAAGTTTGGAGTTCATGGTAAAAATTTCATGAGTATTGGACATGTGGTTGATTTATGGTGAATTTTTGAAGTTAAGTGACCAGAATCTGTTACTGTGTGTTCATTACGAAGTATTTGATGTTTGGTAAAGAGTTTGAGAAATCTAAAAATATGGTGATAAACTTTATTGAGTTGGTAATATACTGTTAAAATTTCGTAATTTTTGGATTTATGGATAATTTAATATGAATTTTCAAAGTTAGGTGTGTAATCTGCCAAATTCGAAATTTTGTGTGAAAGGTTCGAAATGGTCCGGTTACATTTTTACAGTCGATATTTATTTATAACTTACTATTTGATGATTTTATACACTTAATTGATGTATGTGTGTTAGTATACAATATTTTAATATGTTTGGAGATTTGAATTCAAGTCTTACAATTTACAAAAGTGAAGGGATAAGTAACAATGTTTCTATTTTAAAAATTCTACTTGTAGGTACAAACCTGCAAGGTGGGGAATCACTTCGCTCTTCACCGAGTGTTCTATTATTATTTAATTGCACTTATTAAATGTTGAATGTTAAATATTTTGAGTTTGGCCCGCTATCGACTGGCCCCTGAGATAGTCCAACACTATGTTGGCAAATGAGATAGTCCGGTCGTTCCGGCACCACGGGTTGTTCACGACACCCAAGCATATACCCGGTGAAACTCCGGGGGCTCACATATTATAGACAATTGATGTTTAGTTTGTGCAATTAACAAGAGGTTTCCCACTAAGTGTTTTCAAACGCTTATCCCTTCCACTTTTAAATTTTTACAGATACTGTGGATCCAGACGTGGGCGAATGAACTCGGCAGGCTGTGGAGTTTCTTAAAGACTTTATATTTTCAAGAATAATATTTTTAACTTTTGGCTTGTATCTTAAATTACGATCGTACTTATTTACTACTTCCGCTGTGTAAATGTGTGGCGTGTGTATATTTTAATACAAAAATGCTATTTTAGTAACGTTCCTACTTGTGCCACATCATATTTTCCGTACTATATTAAGTGGGGGCGTTACAGGTGGTATCAGAGCAGGTTCGCCTGCTCAAGTATTTTCAAAATAGTGTGTTTTAAAAATTTTTAAAAAGGAAACAGCCGCACCGAGATCATTCTCCACGACGGGATCAGGTAAATATTTTATATGTGCTTAAATTATGTTATTTATTTGAAAGTGTGATTGATTATTTGGAAGTTTGTATAGTTATTGCATTACATTGTTGTTTGAATTAACCAATAAAATGTGTTGAATAGAATTATGAATCGTAGAGGAAACCAAAACAACTCAGGCATGAGCGAGGATCTAACTTCCGTCTTAAGGGGGTTAGCTCAGCAGCTAAATCACCAAAGCCAATCGTCCCAAACACCTGTATCCTCAACCCAAAACCATGACATTGTTAGCCAATTTAAGAAGTTTAGACCTTCAACACTTACTGGAAGGGAAAACCCTATGGAAGTAGAAAACTGGATTCGGAGCTTGGAGAAGATATTCGCTTACCTTAAGTGCACCGATGAGCAGAAAGTTTCTTGCGCTATATTTCAGCTGACTGAAGATGCAGATTATTGGTGGGAAGCTCACTGTAGGACAATGACTGAAGAAGAACGAACTACAGTTACTTGGGAGAAATTCGTAGAAGCGGTGGTTAAAAATTACATACCACAGTCATTTTTAGATCAGAAGGAGACTGAATTCCTACAGTTGAAACAAGGGAGTCTGACAGTACAGGAATATGAAAGGAAGTTTAATCAATTGGGAAGATATGCTTCTCATTTGATTAATACTGATGAAAGGAAAGCAAAAAGATTTATGCAGAATTTACGATCGGAAATCAGTACTATCTTAGCGGCACAAGATATTAGGTCTTATGCCTCGGCATTCGAGAAAGCTCAGATGATAGCAACATATATGAAATCAGAGGACGTAAGAACGCCAGAACCACAACAAAACAAAAGGAAGTGGATTGGTACGAATCAAGGAAGAAATTTTAAGCAAGTTAAAAAGTCAGAAACAGTGCCACGACAACAACAGAGGCCACCTAAGTGCAGAAATTGTGGGAAGGAACACTTTGGGCAATGCCTGAAGGGAACAGGAATCTGTTATAGATGCAAGGAACCGGGACATGTCATAACTAATTGTCTAAAGTGGAAAGAACAACAGAAGATGGCACCTGCTCGAGTGTTTACCATGAGTCAGCAGGAAGCGATAGCAAACCCGGAAGTGATGGCAGGTATGTTCAAAATATTCCAAATACCTGTTTTCACGTTATTCGATACTGGTGCTACACATTCATTCATCTCTAGAAAGATGTTTGAACAAATTGAGACCGCCCATATTATGGTAGAAGAAAATTTCCTAGAAGTAAACATTCCCTCTGGAAGTACGACACAATCCTTAGGACTGTGTAGGAACGTGAAGATTGATTTTGAGCATGCAATACTCCCGGCAAATCTACATATAATAGAAATGAAGGACTTTGATGTTATCTTGGGAATGGACTGGCTTATAGCAAATCATGCTCTCATCAAGTGTCAAGAAAAAGAAATATCAGTACGGAGAACAAAGGATGAGAACTTTACACTATATGGTGCTAGAATTGGAACTATACCTCGGGTAATTTCAGCAGTAAAGGCTCGGAAAATTTTAAGGAAAGGAGAATGTACACATTTCTAGTAAATGTTGTAGCAACAAAGTCTGATGGTCCAACATTGGACGATATGCCGGTAGTATGTGAATACAAGGATGTATTCCCAGATGATTTGCCAGGACTACCCCCAGATCGTCAGTTAGAATTTACTATTGATTTAATTCCCGGAGCAGCGCCTGTTTCAAAAGCACCTTACAGAATGGCACCAAAAGAATTGCAAGAATTGAAAGTGCAACTGCAAGAATTACTGGATAAGGGTTTTATTCGACCAAGTGTGTCACCCTGGGGAGCGCCGGTATTATTTGTGAAAAAGAAGGATGGTTCATTAAGAATGTGCATCGACTACCGAGAATTGAATAAGCTTACCATCAAGAACAAATACCCTCTTCCCAGAATTGAAGATCTGTTCGATCAATTAAAAGGAGCTAGTGTGTTTTCAAAGATTGATTTGAGATCGGGGTATCATCAAGTGAAAATAAAGGAAAACGATATTCCGAAGACAGCTTTCAGGACTCGATATGGTCATTATGAGTTCGTGGTGCTACCATTTGGACTCAGTAATGCACCAGCTATTTTTATGGATTTGATGAATCGGGTATTTCATCAATATCTGGATCAATTTGTGATCGTTTTCATTGATGATATTCAGGTATATTCGAGGAATCAGGAGCAGCATGCAGAACATCTTCGGATTACACTAGAAATCCTGAGAAAGGAAAAATTGTATGCTAAATTCAAGAAATGTGAATTTTGGCTGGATAAAGTTGTATTTCTTGGACATACAATTTCAGCTTTGGGAATAGAAGTGGATCCAGCAAAGGTAGAAGCTATAAACAAATGGAAAACACCAACTACGGTGAATGAAGTCAGGAGTTTTCTTGGGTTAGCTGGATATTATCGGAGATTCATTGAAGGGTTTGCTCGGATTGCAAAACCTTTGACTCAGTTGACTCGGAAAGAAACAAAGTTTGAATGGACAGAAGAATGTGAAAGGAGTTTTCAAGAACTAAAGCAAAGATTAACAACGGCCCCAGTTCTTACAATTCCTGAAGGTACAGAAGGATTTATTGTGTACAGTGATGCTTCTAAACAAGGCTTGGGATGTGTACTTATGCAAAATGGGAAAGTAGTAGCGTACGCATCAAGACAATTAAAACCACATGAGCAGAACTATCCTACGCATGATTTAGAGCTAGCAGCAGTTGTGCATGCACTCAAGATTTGGAGACATTACTTGTATGGAAGTAAATGCCAGATCTACACAGATCATAAGAGTTTGAAGTATATCTTCGAACAGAAGGAATTGAACATGAGGCAAAGGAGATGGTTGGAGTTGGTGAAAGATTATGATTGTGAGATATTGTATCATCCGGGAAGGGCAAATGTAGTAGCAGATGCCTTAAGTCGCAAGGGAAAGATCAATGCTTTGGTTGTGAAACCAACACTGAAGGAAAGAATAGCAAAAGCTCAATATGAAGATGCATTCTTAGAGAAGATAAAGCAAAAGATCAAGGAAGGTATAGCAAAGGAGTTTTCAGTATGTGAGGATGGTATATTGTTATGTCAAGGAAGAATATGTGTCCCAGACAAAGAAGAATTCAAGAAGGAAATATTGGAAGAAGCACATTCTACACCATATACAGTTCATCCCGGAGGAACGAAAGTGTACCAAGAATTAAAGAAGTTGTTCTGGTGGAAAAATATGAAGAGGGATATTGGAAATTTCGTACAGAAATGTTTGACATGTCAGCAGGTAAAGGCTGAACATCAAAGACCATCGGGATTGCTTAAGCCACTTGAGATTCCTGAATGGAAATGGGAACACATTACGATGGATTTTGTGGTAGGATTGCCCAAGTCAATACAAGGAAACGAAGCTATTTGGGTAATTGTTGACAGATTGACCAAGACGGCACATTTTCTACCAATAAAGATGACGTTCACATTGGATAAATTGGCTCAGATTTATATTAAAGAAATTGTCCGATTACATGGAGTTCCAGTTTCTATTGTGTCAGATAGAGATCCACGATTTACATCAAGATTTTGGTACAGTCTTCAAGAAGCTTTGGGTACTAAGTTGGAATTCAGTACAGCTTTTCATCCTCAAACAGATGGTCAATCGGAAAGAACAATTCAAACTTTGGAAGATATGTTGAGAGCTTGTATCATTGACTTTGGAGGAAGTTGGGAAAGGTACATACCTTTAGTGGAATTTGCCTACAACAATAGTTATCAAGCTACGATTGAAATGGCACCGTACGAAGCATTGTACGGAAGGAAGTGCAGATCTCCACTATGCTGGGATGAAATTGGAGAAAAGAAATTGTTAGGACCGGAATTGGTGGAAGAAACTAACAAAGTAGTAAAGAAGATTAAAGAAAAGATGCAAGCAGCTCAAGATCGACAGAAAGCGTATGCGGATAAGCGAAGGAAAGAATTAAGTTTTGAGATTGGAGACAAGGTATTTTTGAAGGTATCTCCAATGAAAGGAATTTTCCGCTTCGGAAAAAGAGGAAAGTTGAAGCCCAGATATATTGGACCTTATGAGATATTGGAAAGAGTTGGAGATTTGGCTTATAGGCTAGCGCTACCACCATCCTTGGCAGTAGTACACAATGTATTACATATCTCGATGCTCCGAAAGTATGTACCCGACCCTACCCACATAGTAAACTTACCTGAATTAGAACTAAATACCGACTTAACCTATGAGGAGATTCCCACAGCCATACTTGATAGAAAACTTCATAGGTTAAGGAATAGAGATATTCCTATGGTTAAGATCCAGTGGAATAGACACGGAATGGAAGAAGCTACGTGGGAGCGAGAGGACGAAATCTTAGCTAAATACCCTTACCTCAATAATCCTGGTAACACTTGAAATTTCGAGGACGAAATTTATTTAAGGGGGTTAGACTGTAATACCCTAGACTTTCATGACCTTATTTGCTTTACTAAATGCTTTATATTTCTATATGAATCTATGTGATGCATTTACATCCAAAATTCATGCCAAGGCACGTTTATGTGTTTTGTTTACTCGATACTTACAATTAACATATTATTTGCTCAATACATGCTTATTCTTGAAACTTTATAATTTTTATATGTTCTTTATTTTATGTCTTAAAGTATTTGATATAGAAATTAATATGGTCCTTAAGTCTAGTGATTTATTTTACACGTTATAAGGTTAAAAATGAACGTTTCTTCAAGAAACGAATTACGTATCGATTTCTCGATATATTTTTATGATTAGTATATAGACTTTATAATTATTTAGAGCCTTAGAAGAATTTTAATTTTATTTTATAAGATAGTATAAGTAATTTTATGCATAATGTACCTTAAAATCATTAAATAAATTAGAAAATCATAATTTCTATTATTTTTATTTATCAAATCCAAAGCCTACATGTGTCTTAATTACAAGACACAAAATTTCTCTTGAAACTTCATAAAAAATTCGAAATTTATAGATAGGATAGGAAGAGTGGTGAAGTTTCATGAAAATCAAAGTCAAATTTAGAAAATAAAAGTCAAAATTGCAACTAATCCTAGTATGCCATGTGTTTAATGGCTTAACCTCCAAATTCTTCCACACTTTTCATTCAAGGTCGGTCCTAGGGGGGCTTGGAGTAATCTCCAAGTATTTCTCCTCCTATAAATACAAGAACATGCATGCATAAATAGGTATAAGCTTAGAAAGAAAATTAGAACAAATACTACACTCATACTTAGATTTTGCAAAAGAAGGAGAAGAGATTTCTTGTAGCTACCTATCTCTAAGTAAGCTTCTCTTCTTGTTTGAGTAATTATTTAAGTGGTAGCAAGAAGTTTATGCATGATATGTGAATTAAATGATAGGAAAATGAGTTTTGATGAATAATTTGCATGTTATACATGTTTTACTTCATGTTTGAATGTTTAATTCAATTTCTTCATGAGTTATGATCAAAATCATGTTTATTATTTGATTATATATGCTTTATAAGTAGAAATCATGAAATTATATGGTTTAAAGTAAGTTTAAGATGTTATGTTCTTCATATATGCATGAAAACCGAAAATCTGGACAATTTGTGAAGGAATTTCGTTTTTAATCCAATTTGTCGGTGGAAAATTCTGAAATTTTTATATGTGAAATTATACTTGTGAAGTAACTTAGGTTTTAAATTTCATAACTTTTGGACTAGTATTCAATTCGTGGTGATTTTTCGAAGTAGAGCTAGGGTTTTGGACGAATTTCCAAGAACAGTAGAAGTTTGCTATAATCTGAGAATAATCGGTTAGGTTTTTATAGAAAACCAAAGTATGTTGATAAATTACATGAAGTTGGGAGTTCATGGTAAAAATTTCATGAGTATTGGACATGTGGTTGATTTATGGTGAATTTTTGAAGTTAAGTGACCAGAATCTGTTACTGTGTGTTCATTACGAAATATTTGATGTTTGGTAAAGAGTTTGAGAAATCTAAAAATATGGTGATAAACTTTATTGAGTTGGTAATATACTGTTAAAATTTCGTAATTTTTGGACTTATGGATAATTTAATATGAATTTTCAAAGTTAGGTGTGTAATCTGCCAAATTCGAAATTTTGTGTGAAAGGTTCGAAATGGTCCGGTTACATTTTTACAGTCGATATTTATTTATAACTTACTATTTGATGATTTTATACACTTAATTGATGTATGTGTGTTAGTATACAATATTTTAATATGTTTGGAGATTTGAATTCAAGTCTTACAATTTACAAAAGTGAAGGGATAAGTAACAATGTTTCTATTTTAAAAATTCTACTTGTAGGTACAAACCTGCAAGGTGGGGAATCACTTCGCTCTTCACCGAGTGTTCTATTATTATTTAATTGCACTTATTAAATGTTGAATGTTAAATATTTTGAGTTTGGCCCGCTATCGACTGGCCCCTGAGATAGTCCAACACTATGTTGGCAAATGAGATAGTCCGGTCGTTCCGGCACCACGGGTTGTTCACGACACCCAAGCATATACCCGGTGAAACTCCGGGGGCTCACATATTATAGACAATTGATGTTTAGTTTGTGCAATTAACAAGAGGTTTCCCACTAAGTGTTTTCAAACGCTTATCCCTTCCACTTTTAAATTTTTACAGATACTGTGGATCCAGACGTGGGCGAATGAACTCGGCAGGCCGTGGAGTTTCTTAAAGACTTTATATTTTCAAGAATAATATTTTTAACTTTTGGCTTGTATCTTAAATTACGATCGTACTTATTTACTACTTCCGCTGTGTAAATGTGTGGCGTGTGTATATTTTAATACAAAAATGCTATTTTAGTAACGTTCCTACTTGTGCCACATCATATTTTCCGTACTATATTAAGTGGGGGCGTTACATGTTGTTTTGTGAATCGATCACTATTGTATGAGTAAGTACCTTATGTGAGCATGAATCAGTTCAGTTGTCAATCAAGTGTTTTTCTCTGTAAAGTTTTGATGGTGTCAGTTTTATGGAAAGTCAGTAAGTACGGAGTTGGGATCGAGTTTTTAATCCAACCTCCGGGGAGCTGTCGGGGACGCCCTCGGAATGTAGGTTGTTAATTCAAACATATCTGGTCCCCGGGTCAGCCGCCTACGTTGGGCACTGGAAATAAGGCCATTGATGGTTTGCTATTATTTTGAGGGTTGTTGTGGTTGGATGAAGTGAGTTTGATGATGATTGGAAGGAGTAAGTTTGTTGTGGTTGAAAAGAGTAACTTTATTGGAAGTGGAATGATCGTACGAATATGGTTTGACAGTTTGTGACAATACGTGAATATGTTTTGGGCTCTGCCCTAATGTGAATCAACTTGTGCTACTTCAATTATATTATGTGAAATATGCTTAATGGCCATGAATTATTATATGAACCGTTTCTTCTATGGAATATTGTAATCTTGTTTATATGTTAACTGCTTAAATAGATTAAAATACTTTATTAATGAGTATAATTTAATATACTTCGGATTTACCAATCTCATGACGTTGCAAATCACCCACACGTGAGAATTCAATTCTCACGCCCCTTTTTCCTTACCCCTTTGCAGATTTTGATTACGGGGAGCAAGGGCAGTGATGCAGAAGACACAAAGTTTCCCGTTTGCTTAAAATACTATTAATAATACAATGATGCCTATTATTCTATTCCTAAATAAATGTTATCGCTACTGCTATGCAAGACGATACTATTTACCGTGTGTTTCAGTTACTAAACCTCAGTGTGTATTATCCTGAAGATACAGAACCCTTTATCCATCCTCATATATACAGATATACTTATTTGTGCGATACATTATTATAATATTTTCTCCCCACTTATCCGCTGCATGAAACTCATCATTCAATTCCGTTATTTTTCCTTAAAAAATTTTATAGTTCGAACTTTTGATCACAATAATACTTCGAATCTGATATAATTAATATATTCTGGATTCGGGGCGTTACAATACATGTTGGGGTACATAGCGTCAAACACAATTAATGAATGAGATAATTATATATGCTATAGTTTTTTTATATACTAATTATATTGATAAAAATGTTCAGTAAGAGAAAATACTTTTCTAAATACATTCAACAATGTCACTTTAGAAAAATCTTATATAGTAGGAATATTGAGAACCTAACTTAATATATGTATTTGTAACATCATATGAGGCCTCAAGCATTAAGAAAAAACATAAAATATTTATTTTATATGTATCATATCAAGAATTTGACCACGTCTTAAAAATAAGTCAAACACAAATTAAATATATATAAATTATAAAGTTTAATTGTAAAATGTTTGTTTTCAATGATAATAAATATATATTAGAAATCATGATGCAAAACTTCACATTTCATTTCGTTTGTAGACCATCAAATAGACATAAAATTGAGTATATCCTTTTAAAAGAGTTATATGTCATTACTCTATTGCACTTAACTTTATTATATTGGATGCATTGTATTAAAGAGACATTAAGAAAAAATAATTAATTAAAAAAACTTAGAACATAAGAATTAGGTAAAATATTTTTTTTATCCTTTAATTTGGTTGACTTTGGTTTTTGTCCTCTTGATTTTGAACATTTGAGTTTCATCTTAGAATAATTTGTGTTTTTTGTCCTATCACCTTCTATACCAGGTAACTCTTTCAATAAATTTGACATGACATTTTGAATTTCATCCTAAAAATTATAAAAAATTGGTGTCACATCACATTTACCAGAAGAGTTATCCGATGTAGCAGGTAACATGATAAAGAAAAACATAAATTTTTGTAAGTTATAGGATGAAATTAAAAATTCCAAAATCAATAGGATGAAACTCAAAGTCAACCAAAATTAAAAGTAAAAAAAATGTAATTTACCTAAGTATTACATACAACTTTCTATAGTAATTAAGACATTTCACCACTAAAATATTGTCTCACAAAAAATGAACCACTACAATGAGAGCAAGGAGAGTCTGTCTTTAAAAGTGTTCACATTACAATTATTTTCTAAACCATAATTTTGTCAAATAGAGAATACATAATGTAATTACAAAATTACAACTTAAATTATGAAAATTCATCCCTCTATTTGTATATGAGTTTTTTATTTTTTTTATATATATAAAGTCTTACTCAATATGGAGAGAGAAAATATTAGAACAATAAGCACCATTATAAATTGAATTTTATTTGAAAAATATCTAAATATAAATATTTATCTTCCTTATATATGGAGAAGCCTAAAAAAGATTACCATATATTTTGGTGTAAACAATGTCAAACACAATTCATGAATGAGAATATTATATAAGCTATATTTTTTATCTACTAATTGCTACAAATGTTCACTAAACGGTAATGTTTAGAGACATTCAACAATGTCACTTTAGATAAAACTCATATATTAACAATATGGATAACTTAAACACCGAGTTGGAAATGCTATAATAAATAAGTCCCAGTATAAGTTGAATTTCATTTGAATAAAAAAAATTAAATACAAATATTTCTCTTCCTTATATATGGAGAATCCTTATAAACAATATTTTATACATTTTGGTGTAAATAGTGGGAAACACAATTACTGAATGAGATTATTACATATGTTAGAGTTTTATATCCACTAATTGCTCTCAATGTTCAGTAAGAGAAAATATTTTTTTTCTAAATACATTCAACAATGTCAGTTTAGACAAAAACTCATGCAGTAAGAATATTGAGAACCTATCTTAATATATTGATTTGTAAGAGGCCTAAAAATTCCTAAAAAGTTTAACTCTTTTATTTTATATGCATCATATAAAAAATTTGATCACGTATTAAAAATAAGTAAACCACAAATAAAATATATAAATTATGAAATCCTAATTGTAAAACATTAGTTTTCCTTAATAATAAGTATAGTCTGAAAATCATGATGTAAATATTCCCATGAAATTTCATTTGTAGACCACCAAATATTCATAAGATTGAATATATCTTTTAAAAATTTATATGTCATAAGTCTATTGCTCTTAACTTTATTATACTAAATGTTGTGTTAGTAAGATATTAAGAAAAAAAATTCATTAAAAAAAGTAGAACATAAGAATTATGGAAAATGCACTTTTTTTATCCTTTAACTTTGGTTGACTTTGATTTTCATTATGTTTAATTTGAACTTTTCGTCCTATAACTTTCAAAATATGTGTTTTTTATACTATTACCTGCTAGACCAGGTAACTCTTTGGATAAATTTGACGTCGCATTTTGAATTTCATCCTATAAATTGCAAAAATAGTTGGTGCCACGTGAGATTTATCCAAAGAGTTACCTGATGTAGCAGGTAACAAAATAAAAAATATAATTTTTTGTAAGTTATAGGACAAAATTCAAAGTTGACAATTTTTTGTAAGTTAACATCATGAAAACCATAGTCAATCAAAGTTAAAGGGTAAAAAAGTATAATTTTCCTAAAAGTTACATACAACTATCTATAATAATTAAGACATTTCATCACTAAAAAATTGACAAACAAAAAATGTACCACAACAATGAAAGCAAGGAGTGTCTGTTTTTAAAAGTGCTTACATTACAACTTTTTAGCAAAAAAAAAAAAAATATTTTTTTCAAGTAGAGAATAGAAATATAATTACAAAATAACAACTTCAATTATGAAAGTTCATACTACTATTCTTACATGGATTTTTTTATATAGAATCTTATTTAATACAGAGGTGGAAAATATTAGAAAAAAATGCACAATTATATATTTATTTCATTTTATTAAAAAATATCTAAAGATTGCTTATTAGTATATTGATAGTGTATTAATTTCAAGTATACATTCATATATAGCCAAACCCGATCAATTGTTAAATAAATTTTGTAACGCCCCGAATCCAGAATATATTAATTATATCGGATTCGAAGTATTATTGTGATCAAAAGTCCGAACTATAAAATTTTTGAAGGAAATATAACGGAAATGAGATATGATGAGTTTTATGCAGCGGAAGAAATGAATAGAATAATTTTAGTAAGTATCTCACACACATATATAAAGCTTAATATCAATAGTATCATTTTATTTAAGTGGGGAACTCCGTGTCATCTCCATTACTGTCCTTGCTCCACGAAATCATAATCTGCAAGGGTTGTAAAAGGGGGGCGTGAGATTTAAATGCTCACGTATGGGTGATTTGCAACGTCATGGGATTGGTAAATCCGAAATATATTAAGTTATACTTATTAATAAAGTATATAATTTATTTAATCAATTGACATAATAATACGAACATCATAAATTATATAAATAACAAGTTCACATAATAATCAGTTGGGCACAACAAGTTTCACATCATATAATTGAAATATCACAAGGTGGTTCACGTTAAGGGGCAAAACCCACAATCATTTTCAAGTAACGGCTCAATCTGTCAAAACCATTTTCCACATATTGTAATTCTCTTCCAAAATATCATAAATAATATCAGCGACCATGAATCTGATCTACTATCACTCATGGCCGTACGTGTCATTCCACAAAAATAATTACCAGTGACCATGAATCTGACTTATTGTCACACATGGCCATACGCGTCATTCCGCAAGAATAATTACCAGTGACCATGAATCTGACTTATTGTCACACATGGCCATACGCGTCATTCCGCAAGAATAATACCAGCTTTTCTTTTTCCTCACAAAAACTATCATTTCAAAACATGGGAAGAATACACATAATTCATACTTAAAAGATTCATGCTCACGAATGCAGTCATAATCGATTTATATAATTAGATAAACACAACAATCCATATAAGGTATATACGTAATAATATCATATAGTTCACACACTTATATAATAGGTTTACACTTATGTTGTATATTTGATTTTAGATATTTAGTGGAGTTCAAAGTATACCAGCACAACGTATTATTAGCAGATCAATCAACAGATCATCACCCACCTGATCGTTCTGAGTCTCGGGAATGATGTGTAGGCAGACGGTCGAGTCCTCCGTGCGTGTCCCGAATAGTACAGAATCCTAATAGGGAGTAATCCGATTAAAAGATCGACTTTTGAATTTGAAAAGCTTAAGAGTTTGTATCTCGAGGATTGGGTAGATTGTTGCCTTTAGAAAACTATCGAAAACTAAGGTTTTCAAAGGTTGATTTATATTGATAAGTACACCCCTTCTTAAGAGGAGGTGTATTAGGGGGTGCATTTACTAATTTCTGTTGTGTCCTTAACAAAAGCCTTTTATAAAATTTAAAAGTATATTCATAATAAATATTATTCTTGGAAATACTTAAAAGAATAAGACAATTACTTAACAGTATTAATAAGATAAAAGAATAGGTTTTTCTTTTCTAAGATTTCTATTTCTCATTAAAAGAATTCTTGAATATAAATATCCATATTTTATAAATAAAATTCCCTTATTAGACTTATTAATAGACTTTAACTTTTCTAAGAAAATTATATTAATCTTTCCCAAGAAAACTATTGCTAGCTTTGGATATTTAAAAAGACTTATCTCGCGTTTCTAATTTCATCTAATACGATAATTTTGATAATCAAAAGTACTACTTTAAAATCTAACGGTACTAGTCTTTTTCTCAAACAATAAGAATAAGGTTTTAAAGAAGGTAAAGTTTTCTCCTGCCTCTATTCGAGCAGTAGGCAGGGGAGAAAGAAGAAGAATTGTCAAGGACTTCAAAACTAATAGTACTATACACAACTAACATCATCACCACTCAGCTAAATCAATAATACTACTAAAACAACTAATTCAATCTTGCAACAGTAGGAATTAACAACAATATCAAAACTCCATCTACCAAGCCCCAAAAGATAAATATTTCACCCTTTCCAAAGTCTCAACACCTTGAAATTAAAACAGTTCGTTCCTAATCTAATTACAATGAAAATTAAAGGGAAAAGACTAGCAATCTTACGAGTCCCAAATCGGGCAGCCTAACGGCGTAGTTTGGTGACTCGTCGGATAATTTCGAGCGGCCTAACGGCGTCGATCGGGGATTCGAAAAATAAATTAACCAGCCTAACGGCGTCGTTCGGGATTTCCAAAAATTCCGGCAACAGGGGTTTGGCTCGGCATCATCTCGGAAGAGGAAAACAAGGAGTTGGATTACGGTATCGAAATTGAATTAAACGGAGTTGAAAATTAAGAAGGGGAAACTCAAATACTTACTGGAAAAGGAAGAAAAAGCGGCGATTGGCTCTGGGCTTCGACGGCGGCGCTGATTTTGAGGAGGCGGCGGTGCGAGGGAGCAGCGTGCGCGGCGGAGTACACGGCGGCGAGCGCCGCGACGCGAAGAGAGAGGACGTGAGAGGCGTCGGCTGGAGCCGTGGTGCGACGGCGGCGTCGCGGCCAGGTTCACCGCGGTCGGAGCGGCGGCGCTGGGTTTGAGTGGCGGAGCGAAAAGAGGCGACGACGGCGTGATCGGAGAGAGCAAGAGAGGAAGGGAGGAGGCTTTGTGGCTTTGCGAGGAGGAGAGTGAGAGCGAGAGAGGACAGCGGCGGCGGCCGTTCACCGGAAGGAGGACGACGGCGGCTCCTTTTCTAGAGAGAAGGGAGAGCGTTTGTAGAGAGAGAAAGCTATTGTGTGAAATTTGGGAAACTGATTTTGGGTGAAAGAGTACTGCTTATTCCTTTTTGTGAGGGGAGATATTAAAATTAGTTTGTTGAGGAAAATTAAGGAGGAGAGAGAGAATCTGATAGTGGATTATATTTTAGGATGAAATCCGTTCTTTGCATCTGTGACCATAGAAGAAATTCCCTTTTAATTAAGAATTAAAAAATAAAGAAGAGAAAGGAATATACGGTGGAGAATTAAGGGAAGATTCTTTATATATTTTTTATTAGGGATTGTTTGGTTCAATTATTTAATATTGGAAAACAACATTATCTTTTAATTAATTAATTAACTATTGAAATTTTGATTATCCACAAAATTATATGGATCGAAATCCTTAATTTTAATTCAATTCTCGTAGTCCCTTACCCGTTTGAAAGATTCGATTCCTTTCTTCGAATTTAGGAATTTATAAAAGGGTATATATATTTAAATTACACAATAGCACACACAAAATATTAAAATAAAAAGAAACAAAGATAATAAAATAAAATAAGGGTTCTAGGAATATAAAAGGTATAAAACGGGACGGGGTATTACAAATTTGATTACTAATTCCAATTCAATTCAATTTTTTATGGAAAAAATAGTATTATTATCACACCAGAATCAACTCGGCCCTAATTATCTTTTCTATTCTGAGTCATTTTTAAAAGACGTGTTAGATTACCACAGACGAAATTGAATTCTCATAATTGTAGCTTTAGAAATTTAAGATTATAAGTTTCAAAATAATTATTCGAAACAACACGGACGTAGATAACAGTCAGAAAATTATTACTTAAATGGCGTCGAAGTCTGAGCTTTGACAAATTTAGCTGTGCAAATTTAATAATTAGGGAGAAGATATGCCACCACATGAATATTTTCCTAATTAGGGAGAAATTATACCACCACTAAAATATCACATAAGTGCATGTACAACAATTGTGCAAGGAAGCTTTTTAAATTTAGGAGAATATATATAAGGCAAGCAGTAGCAATTAATAACATATCCATAAAATTACTGCCCTTACATAACCAAATTTATGGATCTAAATTAACACACTAACTAATTTGGGAGGACACTCAACCTAAAAAAAATGTGGCAAATTCGACCTAGAACTAAATTGCCAAAGTTACAGGACTGAAAAATGAGGCAAATTCAACGTAGACAATATTTTTTTTCTAAGATACAATTGATATTCTGCAAGTTATATTTTAACATAATTTCATGTATTAAAATTATACCACTATTATATTTCATGTTCAAGTGTTATCCTACCATACAAATTTAACCACCAATTTAAATTAGTAACCTAAATTTATGGCATTAAATGTGAATAAATGTGATTTAACAGCTGAAAGGAAACATAGGATTTCAATAGGTGAAATAATATGAAACTTTTTTATTTTGGGAGAATGTATATAAGGCAAGTATTGTCAATTAATAAAACAACCATACAATTACTACTTTTAAATAGCTGAAATTATAGATATAAATAAAAGGGAATTCTTTAATTTTGGAGAATATTTTAAAATATTATATGCTTTTTTTTCCAGACAATGTTAGAGGACTAAAATTTGTAGGACTGGAATTAACCATTTGCAGCAGGAAACAATGCGCATGACGGAAATAAAAAATAAGCTTAACATAGAAATAAAATCGTGCAACTATTTTACATAAATAATAGGCAATATTTTTTAAAGATAGAATTAATATAATTGCAAGATACTCCCTCCGTCCCAGTTTTATTTTCCAACTTGCCAAAAAGGTCCGTCCCAATTTTATTTTCTCATCCCTAAAATGAAAACTACTTTATTCATTTAAATAATACTTTATTCACCATTCATCATTCTCAATACTACTTTGTTCATTTAAATACTACTTTATTCACCATTCATCATTCCCAATACTACTGTATTCACTTAAATAATAAAACTTAACTCTCGCATTAAACTCCGCGCACAGTCAAACGGAAAAATAAAACTGGGACAGGGGGAGTATATCTTAACCTATTTACATGCACTACAATTATATACATACAATAACTACTTTTAAATAACTAAATTTATGGATCGAAATTAACACAATAACTAAATATATGACTTTACAACTCATAATTAATTTTCAAATAAAAAAAAGTCAAAGCTAATTTGCATAAATCAAACATTACATTTCGCATAAGGTAAGTCTGTGAATAAAATCATGCCACTTTTAAACGCCTCATATAGTTGCATGCCCCTAAATCGTGACAGTTTTTTTTTTCTGTGGCCAAAGGTAAAATAATATACATGCAGGCAATTTTAATAAAAAAAAACCAAATTGTAGCAATCTAAAACCCAAAACCCGCAATTACCATCAATTAGAAAAATTATAAAAAAAAAAGTCAAGTATACTATAGTTAGAATACTAAATTTAAGTAATAAACAAACCTAATTATTCAATCAATTGCTAATTGCCATAATTACCGTATCCACTACCATAGTTATAAAACCAATTTCCATAATTATCGTATTCACTACAATTTCCTAAATTAAAATGTCAACTCCATCAACAATATACCATGCAGGCAATTTCAATCAAAGTAACAAAATTGTAGAAATCTAAAACAGAAATCCCGTAACTACCGTCAATTAAAGAAATTATAAAAAAGTCAAGTAAACTATAATTAGAATACTAAATTTAATTAATAATTATTTACACATCCAAAAATAAGTACCTTTACAATGGAAACTCTATATTCTAGGAGTAGATTTGAACAAATAATTAATTCGGAGTTGACAAATTAAAAACAATCACATCTAATTGCAAGCAAAAAATAAAAAATTATAAACTTAAAAAAAATACATATATATAATTTTTTTTCCCCTTGGATTTTATTTTTTTATTTGATTTTATCCTCCATTTAAAATGTGAGCTTTAATTTGTAGTATCTAAATAGAGAGAAAAAAACTTGTCAATTGAGTTGCAAACATGATCCTTTTATGAAAAATAATTAAAGAATGCGACCTATTTAATATTGAAAATTAAATACAATTATTTGGCAAATCTATCGCGAGGAGCAAGATTACGTCAAACTTGAACCCGTTTCATTTACAATTCGGTGAAGATATTATGCGATGTAGATAAATTGTATTATTGAATTTAAGTGCATTAAATAAAATAAAATTATATCTCTATAACAACTGTGCAAGAGAATTTTTTTAATTGGGAGAATGTCTATAAGGCAACAACCAATACTTAATAACACATCCACAAATTATGACCGAAAAAAATGGACATTCTATATTTTCTAAAATAAGGAAAGATGTAGCATATGAAACTAAACAGCAAACTTTTGCTATTGGGAGAACATTACAATTTTCACAGTGTAGAAACGCAATACAGAGAAATCATTTCCAGATTACGTATACAATTACTACGGCATTAAAGCAAATCAGAAAAAAAAAGAAAGAAAAAAATAATCTACAAACAACAAACGATCATGCAATAGAGATTCGAATCGTGAGTCGCCGGACATCCGAACGTGAAAGAAATGACCGATCTCCAACAAATATCGGCATAAAACCGAGCATCATCAACTTGAAAAAAACTCCGCCTGCCGATAAAAATCCTGCAAAATATCCAACAAAATAAATCAAAATGAGAAAACAATGAACTCGAAAGAAGAACGAAACGAAAACTAATAACAGAGAACAACACATTCAATCACAATAAAATGTGAGGTTTGGAATGAAAAATAAAAGCACCAAAGAAAATCTTATATAGGAAAAAAATAAACGAAAATGGACGGTTGAGATCAAAAGCAATTAATGAAAAACCTATGGCCTAAATCTCATATCATTCCAAATCAACCATGTAAGAGATATTTAAAATAGAAGAGGATGGGCTTGTGACTTGAAGCGAATATACCAACTTTCTACAAGTTGTTTCCCCGCAAGCGTACGTGTTCACTGTAGTATGAGTAAGTATAATGACCAAGTATATCGAACCCAAGGGAAAGAGTGTATGCGAACAGATCCCTGAAGATCAACGCGTCATAGCTAATATGAGTGTATGTTTTTTGTTTTTAAAAAAAAAATTAATTATGAAACTAAAATAAACTAATTAAACTAACGAATAAATTAAACGAATTAACTAAGGTGTGTTTTCAAATAAGTGATGGTGATGCTCAGGATAGGAATCCCTACGTGTACTAACGGAGCAAGTACATAATCAAAATAACTGTGACGCGCAAGAATTAACCTAAGTTAAAGATTGTAAGATGAAAGCTCAAGAATTAATACCCTAATACTTTATCCTAGCAATCGACTTCACTAATCCACTAACAAGTTAATAGATCGTGCTTAATTAACGAGACCCTAATTTAAACTAAGGTGATGCAGTCGTCCTCCTTAGATAAACCGGTAGATTAATTAACCCTTTCTAAACCCTCTCATTAAGTCTACTCGTTGTTAAAGAGTGATAAGATCGTCCTCTCTCTAACACTTTTCGAACGAAATTCAAAAATAAAGTTAAGATTGATTTTAAGAATTCATTAATTAAGAGAATTAAAATCTAACGTCACGACTTACCCTAATTACGTACCCACAACTTACTTCTACGAGTTCATCCTACCCTAAGCATGCAAGGGTTTTAGCTAGACATGGTTTTTACGTAAACAAGAACAATTGAATAAGTAACGAACATAAACATAATGATTGTAACAAATAAATTATCAAACATAAACTAGGGTTGAAAGAGAATCAATGCTAAAAACTCAAATTAAATTAAGAAAACGAAGTCTCAAAGTATTAACGAACAAAGGTCTTAAGAAACGAAATTAAAAAGCAAAATCCTACTATGAATTAGTAAAGAAAACCTCGAAAACGTGAATCTAAAGCTTGCTCGTCTCTTCCTCTCCAAAAACTAACTCTAAAAGTAATATGGTATCAAGTGGTGTATGAAATCGTGTTCGGAAGGGGTATAAATAGGCAACGGATCGAATCGGGAACGTATGGGCCAAAACCACGCATGCTCGTGCACGGCTCGTGCACTAGGTGCACGAGCTCATCCCCGTCGTGCGCTCCAATTCGTCCAGAACCCAAAAACTGCTCGACCTCCATCGCTCGTGCACTAGTGCACGACCCACGTCTACTCGTGCGCACTGCACGAGTTGCACCTTCTCGAGCGCTATACTCGACTGCTCGTGCACTATGTGCACGAGTGCTCCTTGCTTGTGCACTCCAATGATACTTTTGCTCCCTCGAACTAATACTTTTCGTATTTCTTCGATATCTTCTCATCCAGGCGTCCGTTTGAGTCGATTCAAAGTCCTACGAACTCCTCTTTTCGCCCTCTATCCATCTATGAGCATCAAAGAGATAAATTCATTAGTTTATGAAAATGATACTCAAATGACTCTAAATACTCATATAAATAAATCAAAACAAGGGCATTTCGAGTGACGAATCATGACAATTTCACGCCTAATCAACCCCCTCAAACTTACCATGTTGCTTGTCCTCAAGCAACGAAATAATAAGTCAAGTGAAATTGTTAGGAATGAGTCAACGAATCAAATCATGCAAGCAAATGAACTCGAGCTTCAAAGATCAATCATAAGTATACTCACTCACCTTCCTTCAATATACTCATGCAACAACAACAACAACAAGAAACACCAAGATCAAACATGGATGTGCACTCAACGATGTGTTTCACTCCCTCACAAGTGTATATCAATGATAAAGGGACTCACTCAAACAATCAATCACACATATCGGCAGCCATAGGCTTGTAAGCACTCTCAACTCCGACCATACTCTAGAAATCAATGCCGAATCAAAAAGGACTTTTCTCAAGGTTGTAATGTAGGCTCTTTGGACAGGTGGGGTAACAATATGGGTAAGTGACTTAAGTGAATGGAGAATAGAAAATCAAACCTTGGTACTTCGAGATTAGGAACAGAATACTTCAACAATTTCAATCAACACACTTTCAATTCCAAAGCTCTCAACACTTCAATTTTTTTCTTTTCTTTCTCACTTTTTTCACTTTTGTCAATCACTTTTTTTTCTTCTTTTTTTTTTCACAAACACATGAGCTCATTTTTTCTTTTGCTCATTCTCAACTTTTTTGTTCTTTCCCACAACTCAAAACTTCATCACACCTTCTTCTCATACTCACTCAACAATCACATTTTCCTTTTTCAACTCAATTCAATCCCTTCACATTCACACTTTTCCTATTCTCCACTCAAATTGGGACAAAAAGGCTTAGGAACTTGGAATAGTGTTTAAATGTGCTAGCAATTGAAATAGGCTTAAAGCTCAAAGGGGCTAACAAGGGACAAATATCAATGGTAAGGAAATTTTAGGCTAAGTGACTCAATCAAAACAAAGATGGCCTAAGATCACCTTCGACATATCAAACTAGACACAATCAAGAAGCAAGAGCACACACAAGTTCTAGCATCTTCTAAGGTGACGATCCACTCACAAACGACGAGATTATTTTATGCATCAAAATCTCAAAAGGCTCAAAACTCACGGCTTTCACATCCATGTTAGTCCTAGTGAATTCTCACTCTCATCACACAAGCACTCAAAAGGAAGATTCACAAGCATACTAGTTCTTTCTCAAATCAACTCTAACCCAAACACTCACACAAAAGAATTCCTAACTCACCCTCACAACCTAACTTTTCTCACTAAGTCATACTCAAGAATCAACAACACACAAGTGATACGAGTAAATAAGCGTGAATTCAATCAATCATCAATCAATCAATTCAAATCAAATAACACCCCAATAGTCTGATATATTTCCAATACAATCCCATAATGAATTCACACCACTCAACAAGAAAGTTCACACTCAAAAGCAAAAATAAGAAAAGAAAGAAAAACAAAAGATAAGAAAAAGGGAGCAGAAACTAGGGGTATCCCATAATCCTCAAGCATCCAGAGGCGGTGGCGGGTGGTAGCTCGGGTGATCCGGTCCTAAATGGGAGACAAAGAGTGCCTCCATCCATCTCCTCAAATCTAAAACTTCCGCTCGGACCTCTTGGAACTCCCCCCGCATGCTCGTGGCGTCCGTGTACCACTGGTTTTGCGTTGTACGAAGACCCGTCACTTTGTTTCGCAATTCTTGGATATCAGTCCTCATGCCATCCCACTGCATTTGAGTTGGGTACCACGGCTCGGGAGTGGACACGTCAGGTGTCCCAACCTCCATCTCTTGAGGTCCTTGACCTCCTCCACCAACATCTGCCTCTTCTTCCTCAGGCGTGTTCCCTCCTTCTTCATATTCATCTTCCTCATCCAAGTCTCGAACTCCACTGGACCCGGCTCCACTCGTTCCAGCTGCACCTCTATGTCTCTTCTTCGGCCTTTGATCCCATAATCCGCATCTCTCCAATCTGGCCCTGAATTTTTCCATCACCCTTTTGTGGTTCGATCCATCCATCTGTACGTTCTCCTTCTTCATTCCTCTCAAAGTCACCAACTTCTCATTGAGCATCGGGAATAGCTCATCGTCACTAAGTCTCATGCAGTATTTCCCACTCCAATGCTCGCACATCCAAGTGTTGTACATGTGCTCAAAGTCGATGTCCCTTCCCACACAAGGAGCTGCTCCCGATCTGATATTCAAGCTCCCCAAGAATGCACAAATGAGGCCTTCTCCTCGTATCCTAGAAGTCTTCTTCCCATACTTGTATGGGGCCTCAATCTGCATCTCGAGAAAATCCTTTCCGAAGTCGTGCTCCCTTCGATGAAGTAGGCACCACATTCTATATAGCTGTTTCGAAGTCACTGTGTCCGTATCAGACCTCGGATAGATGGTGTTCCCTAAGATCCTTTCAAGGTATCGGATCACAGGGTTCCTGATTGAAGAGGCTCGAGATGTCCTCGCAGAGTACTTTCCGGCCAACCCACTGGTGATTTGCTTTTAGAATTCATCAGCCTTGTACCTTCCCGATCTGGTGTTCCATTCGTTTGGTTGGGGCAAGTGCAGGGCTGTGTTCACCATACCTATCTCGTAGGCATACCACTCATTCCGGATCATGAACTTGAACGTGCCATCCCCTTGTATCTTGACTGAAGCTAAAAACTGCTCCACCAAGTCTTGGTGCGTCGTCATAGAGACCAAGATTTCATAGAACTGCTGCATGTTGTTCTTCTAAAAAATTCTCTTGATCTCGTCCTCGATCCCTAGCTGCCTCAAAAACTCAACACACGGTCGCCTCGTCTTCTCCACTTTACCCGCAACCAAATTCCACCGGTAGGCGTGAGCAAACCACCTATCACTGTATGTCAGATTATCCCAACGAGAGGGCATCAGTCCCCTCTTAGTAAAATCTGCTGTCACAGCTAACAGCTCATCCCCCTCAACGAACCCATCCTCGTACTTCTTTGGAGGAGCCATTTCCTAAAGCATCACAACAATTCACCAACCAAACTCATGAATAACAAAAACAATCTCACTCAGTTCACACACTCTTTTAAGCTCAAAATTTTCATCAATGGTGCTCAAGGTTTCACACACAGGTAATAACATGATAACAATTCAATTCACTTTTCATATACTCATTGACAATTCATAAGAATTCCAAAACATAAGTCTATCATGAAGTAACATTACACAAACATGCAATTTACATGCTCAAGACTCACTTCATCATTCACCCTCAACAATTTCAATCATAAATCTCCAAAAATTCTCAATTTCATAATACCCATGTCAATTCCTACTTCTCTCTCTAGAAATTCACCAAATTCACTCATGCAATTTTGAAATTGAAGCTTAAATTCGTAAACCCATAGCATTGAGACGACAATTATCATCAAGGAATCAGGAATCAACAAGTTTTTACAAAAAATCTCCAAAAATTTCGTACCCATTCATGAACCCTAGTTCATATGCTCAACTCATGCCAAATTCAAGCCTAAACTATGAATTGAATGACAAAAGTTAGAAATTACGTACCTTGCTTGAAGATTTAAGGAGAATTTGTGAAGAAATTGGGCAAAATCGTGAGTAATTGTGGAACCCCATTCGAAACCGGCCGAAATTTGCCCCCAATTCATGTGAAGTGTGTGTGAAAAGTGTGGAAATTGAATTTATAGTGTGAAAGAAATCGGCCTAGGGCTTAAAAAAACAGAGGTGCGACCGCTCGTGCACTAGTGCACGAGTAAGTAGAGCTCGAGCGCCCCAAACTAACAGAACCGAAAAAGTGCACGAGCACACGAGCTCGTGCACTAGTGCACGACCACACACCTGCTCGAGCGCACTGCATGAGCACTCGTGCAGGGGTGCACGACCCGCGTCTACTCGTGCGCAGTGCACGAGCACTCGTGCACTAGGTGCACAAATTGTGCTGCTCGAGCACTTACACACCCCAAACTCAAATTTCAACCTTTTTTAACCGAAATGCAAGAATTTACGACCAAAATGAGTACTAACCTGGAAAACTCCTCGATTTAAGCCTGATCACTCATTCGACCAAGGAGTTGGGGTCTCTTCCAAATGTGCAATTCACCAATCCAATTCAAGTCGAACTTATGCACTCACACTTAAATTGATCCAATAACCCCCATGCATCGCTATTTTCGAAAAATTTGACCAATTTTTCATTAGAATTTCGTGTACGAACTCGAAGTATGAATACACACACCTCCCAAACTTTGTTCTTACTAAGCAATAATAAAGTTTGAAAAGAATGAGTACGTACGAGTAAGTACACTAAATTCTCATGAACTTAAATCACTATCAACACAAATTAATGAATGACAAGAAACACCACCCCCCAAACTTCGACTTCGCAAAGAGATCTACGTTTGGGATTCGGTTTACCTCAGACTCCATCAATCGAATGCTTTACTACTCGAATCATCTCCATCTTCATGAATTGTTTTCCTCAAGCTCACTTGCTCAAATTAAGCACCACGAAATAAGCCTACACCAAAAAAAATCTCTACAACGAGGTTAACACTTACAATTCACAAAACGACCAAAATAAACAAAAAATATAAAAATAAGTAAAAATGGGTTGCCTCCCATTAAGCGCTAGTTTTAAGGTCCTAATGCCGGACCGAGCTCGAAGGAGCTCACGTGACTTGAGAATCTAAAATACCTTCCTTATTCTCATAAAAGAAGTTGAAGAATTTCTTTACTGGATGCCCGTTCACCATGAATCTATGTCCATCCTCCTTCTCGACTTCAAGGAATCCACTCTTATGCACTTCCTTCACGATATACGGCCCGTTCCACTTGGACTTGAGCTTTCCACCAAACAGCTTCATCCTCGAATTGAATATGAGGACTTGATCACCCACCTTGAACTCTTTTTTCTTCAATCGTGCATCATGCCACTTCTTGGTCTTCTCTTTGAAAATTCGGGCATTCTCGTAGGCACTGTCTCGAAACTCCTCCAACTCATGCAATTGGAGTAATCTCTTCTCACCAACCAAGGCACTATCAAAATTCAGCTTCGTGATCGCCTAATATGCCTTGTGCTCCAACTCCACGGGCAAGTGACATGTCTTTCCAAAAACCAATTGGTATGGAGACATACCAAGAGGTGTTTTGAAAGCTGTCTGATATGCCCAAAGTGCATCATCAAGCTTCGTTGCCCAATCCTTCCTACTAATGCTCACCGTCTTCTCAAGGATCTCCTTGATTTGACGATTCGATAGCTCTGCAAGACCGTTAGATTGAGGATGATAAGCAGTAGAGACTCGATGACTTACCTCATATTTCGACAGCAGCTTTTCCATCCACTTGTTCACAAAGTGACTCCTCCATCACTAATCAAAGCTCTTGGGACTCCGTATCTCGCAAAAATGTTATTCCTCAAGAACTCGATCACCACTCGGGAATCATTCACTCGAGTCAGGACAGCTTCAATCCACTTCGAGACATAATCGACACACACGAGAATGTACAAGAATCCATTACTAGGAGGAAATGGACCCATGAAATCAATCCCCCATACGTCAAAAACCTCGACTTCCATGAACACGTGCAGTGGCATCTCGTCCCTCTTAGTAATGGAGCCAAATCGTTGGCATTTTTCACACCTCTTGACCCATTCCATGCAATCTCTCAAAAGAGTTGGCCAATAAAAACCAGATTGAAGGACCTTCCTTCCGATCTTTTCTCCACCCAAATGTCCTCCACATGGCAAGGCGTGACAATGCCTTATGATATTACTCCACTCCTCCTCTGGCACACACCTTCTCAATACATGATCAATCCCTCTTTTGAACAAGTAGGGATTGTCCCATATGAACTCCCGAACTTTCTTCAAAAATGTCTTCCGATGCACCGAGTCTATCTCAGCAGGTAACTCCCCACTTGCTAAATAATTAGTATAGTCCGCAAACCATGGCGCATTCCCTTCAACTCGATATACAAGAATGTCTCCTAAGCCAAAGAGCTTCTCATCCGGAAATTCATCGTTCACCTCTCGATCTTCCACGGTGTTTTCCTTTGTAAGCTCCAATCTCGAAAGGTGATCGGCTATCACATTCTCACATCCCTTCTTGTCTCGAATCTCGACATCAAACTCCTGGAGTAACAAGATCCAACGAATGAGACGGGACTTTGCATCCTTCTTACTCATAAGGTATTGAATCACTGTGTGGTCCGTATATACGATTGTTTTCGTCCCTACTAGGTAGGGTCGAAATTTATCAAAAGCATACACGACCGCTAATAGCTCCTTTTTGGTGGTAGTGTAATTCACTTGAGCAGAATTCAGCATCTTCGAGGCATAGTATATAGCATGAAAACGCTTCTCACGAATCTGCCCCAAAGCAACCCCCATCGCAAAGTCACTAGCATCACACATCAGCATGAACGGGCTAGACCAATCCGGTGTCACAAGTATCAGGGCATTCACCAACGCTTCTTTCAACCTGTTAAAAGCCACTAGACACTCATTAGTAAACTCAAAAGTGACTTCTTTTCCAAGAAGCCGCGAAAGGGGTTTAGCAATTTGTGAAAAGTCTTTGATGAAACGTCTATAAAAACCCGCGTGTCCTAAAAATGACCGAATCCCCTTCTCGGTCGAAGGTGGTGGAAGTTTCTCAATGGAAATCACTTTCGCCTTGTCAACCTGGATACCTTTCGAGGACACATAATGTCCAAGAACAATACCCTCTCTCACCATGGTGACATTTCTCCCAATTAAGCACCAAGTCCGTCTCTTCACACCTGCTCAACACAACTTCAAGATTGATTAGATATTAATCAAACGACTCCCCGTAGACGGAGAAATCATCCATGAAAACCTCCATAATCTTCTCAATCAAACCGTGAAAAATAGTCATCATACACCTTTGAAAGGTGGCGGGTGCATTACACAGCCCAAACGGCATCCTCCTAAAAGCAAAAGTTCCATAATAGCAGGTGAATGTGGTTTTCTCTTGATCCTCGGAGGCTATCATAATCTGATTATACCCCGAGTACCCATCTAAGAAACAATAATACTCAAAACCACCTAATCTATCAATCATCTGATCAAGGAACGGTAAAGGAAAGTGATCCTTACACGTTGCCTTGTTCAACTCCCTATAATCAACACACACACGTCATCCCGTCACTAATCTAGTGGCTGCCAATTCATTAGACTCAGTTTTAATCACCGTGGTACCCCCCTTCTTAGCAACTACGTGTAACGGACTCACCCATGGACTATCAGAGATTGCAAAAATCATGTTGCTATCTAACAACTTCAAAACCTCCTTATGTATCACCTCTTGAATTACTGGATTAACTCTACGTTGGTTTTGCACTACCGGTTTCCTACCCTCTTCTAATCTAATCCTATGCATGCAAATCGAAGGGCTAATTCCCTTAATATCCGCGATCGACCATCCTATAGCAGATTTGTGCTTACGAAGCACTACTAAAAGTCTCTCAAGCTGATCATCAGATAAAAGGGCCGATACAATTACCGGATACTTATCGGTCTCATCCAAGTAGGCGTACTTGAGGTGGTCGGGAAGTGGTTTCAGCTCCTTTTTCGCCTCCAATGGTGGCGCCTTATCAAACATCTTCTCCAAAGTTGACTCCTCGGCTTCCAAGTCGTCCTCATCCTCTACTTTCTTCATCTCCAAGAAATTGACATCTTCATTGTCTTTCAAGCTGTCAAAATAATCAAGATCATAAGAATCATAAGATAGATCGTCAAGAATAGGATAATCAAACTGATGAACATAGAAAGAGTAAGGGTCTAGAAGTGTGTCTTCAACACAAGTATCTGTGATGTCAATGAAGTGGCAGCTCTCATCTCACATGGGGTATTTCATAGCTTCATAAATAACTATCTTCACTTCTTGATCATCAACTTTGACCGTAATCTTCTCATTCGCTACATTAAGTACTATCCCGACTGTAGCTAGAAACGGCCTCCCTAAAATCAGCGGGACATGCTCATCCACCTCCATATCGAGTACGACGAAGTCGGCGGAAAAAACGTGATTCTCCACCGTCACTGGAACATTCTCCACTACTCCTTGAGGTCTAGTGATAGACCTATCAGCAAGCTGGAGTGTCATCATCGTGGGTTGAAGCTCACCCCCTTCTAACTTCTTGAACAATGACAGAGGCATCAAATTAATGTTCGCCCCGAGATCACACAAAGCTCCTTTCTTGATCTCGTTCCCGATATCACAAAGAATGGTGAAGCTCCCGGGATCCTTCAACTTTGGCGGAAGAGCCTTGTGCACCATAGCACTCACCTCGTGGTTCAAGTGCACTAGCTCGGGTCCATCTACTCTCCGTCTCTTCGCTATCAAGTCCTTCAGGAACTTAGCGTAGTTAGGCATCTGTTCCAAAGCATCATAAAAAGGAATGTTAATATGTAACTTTTTAAAAACATCAAGAAATTTAGCAAACTTTTCATCTAGTTTCTTTTTCATGAACCGCTGTGGATATGGGACAGGTATCACAGATTTGGGTACCCCCCATTCATCTTTCTCAGTCTATTTTACATTCTTCCTTGCTTCTTTTGCCTTCTTCCACTTTGGAACTCTCTCAATCTCCTCAATATCTTCCTCTTCAGGCTCTTTGCTCTCATATGACTCATCCACCTCTTTACTCTTCTGAATGCCTTCACCCTCAACCCCTTTCTCAACTGTCTCACCTCCATCTTTCTTGTGTTCTTGTCCCTCCGTCTCAAGCTCTCCTTGGGGCGTCTCAGAATCAGCAGGCATCTCAGGACCATCTTATTTGGTCCCACTTCTCAACTCAATAGCTTTGCAATGTTCTTTTGGGTTACCCTCGGGAATTGAAGTTTACTTGCCCGGCTCTCTCGTCTGAGACTTTGTAATTTGACTCATTTGATACTCAATAGAAGTGAACCTGTGGTTGTTCTCTTGTTGAGCTCGATTCCACTCTATGTCTCTCTTTTGGAGTTCTTGATCACGTTGATCGACTTTCTTATGCAACTCCTTCACATCATACTCCAATGAGGACAATCTTTTGCCACCTTCCTCCACCTTATGAAGGATATCTATCAATATCTCCTCAGTTGAGGCACCGCCTTCTCCTCCCGGAGGCTTTGAACCTGGATCAACGCCTGGAGGAACTGTAATTCCGGCCTTCGGATTAGCATATGAAAAAATTTCGTCCATGTGTTTTGAGGAGGCTGCTGTCCTCCTTGATATCCTTGTGTATTCCTCCATTGATTTTGAGGCGGCTGTGGTCCTGGAGGTACAAATGGTTGGCCATACGAAGGCCTTCCAAACTGATTGCCACCTTGTGGATACCCGCTTGTGGATAGCTAGGCCTCCCCATATAGTTGGCCTCTTCTTGCTGGCTCATGGGTGGGTCCACTCTCTCGCTCACTGCTACATTCCCTCCAACCAGATTCTGCCCCATCTCAAGGTTGCTGATCTTTTCCATCATAGCCATCAACAGCTTCCTCGTACCCTCATTCTCTTCCAACTTGCAAGCTCTCTGAAATTCTGGATCCTCGTTCCATACCCCGACATTCGTGACAATGTTATCGACGATTACCTTGGTTCAGAAAAGCTCCACTGTCACATGCATCTAGATGGGCTTGGCCAGCCTTGCTGGCTCCACTATAGAAGAATGCTATAATATCTCCCTCATTGTACCCGTGCTGCGGGCACTCAATCAATATATTCGAGTATCTCTCCCACGCCTGACGTAAATCCTCTCATGGCTTCTGGCGGAAGGAAGAAATCTCTATCCTTGCTTTAATGGTTCTAGATGGAGGGTAGAATCGCTCGAGGAACAGATGCTCGAGCTCGGCCCATGTGGTTACACCTCCCCGTGGAAGCGTGTTATCGTACCACTCCTTGGCTATTCCCGTCAAAGAGAATGGGAACAGCCTGAGCCTCTTGGCATCTTCAGACATGCCATTATAATTGAACGTGGATGCGATCATCAGAAAACTCCTCAGATGAGTATGAGGATTCTCCTTCTCAACTTCCCCCTTGAATTGATTCTCGGTAAGCAGCTTAAGAATTCCTGAGAAAATTGAGAAGTTGTTTGCCTCTACAGGAGGCAATGCCACTCCATCGTAGTACCTCTGCGGTTGTGCCGCGAACCTTCCTCTAATAGCCATGTTCTGATCTGTGTTCTGAGGAACGTGTTGAGGATTAGCAGGTGGTACGGGTACTTGTTGGGGTGGTGGTGGTTGATAAGCTGGTGGTTGATTGTAAACAGGGGGTGGAGGGTACGGGTATGGTGGATACGGATAAGATGGGTATGAGTAGGGATAAGGTAAGTTGTTTTGTGGAAAGTTGTTCTGTGGGTAAGCAGGGTTGTTTTGAGGATGTTGGACAAGGTTATGAACTGGATTATTTACGTTCTATGTACCCGGGTTTAGGCTCTGGCTATCTCCTAATGGAGCTTGATTCTGACTACCACTACCTCCAGTGCCCTCAACTCGGTCCACTACCTGATTGAACTCATTCGCAGCATCATCCAACTCATTAGTGATGTCCATGTTGACGTTCTCGTTCTCTCCTCCGGCAGCGTTCATCCTTCTCAAGAAGGCTCTGTTTCTTCTTGCTATTGTCTCAGGTTCCAACTGTAGTCTTTCTTCACTCGTATTTCCTTGCGAGCGTATTTTCATAAACCTGAAACACTAACAAAAGAATAAAAATGCAACTGCCGAATATGTACGAAATAAAACAGAAAAGTAAATCACTCACTACTAACTATTAAGCTATCTACAAGTCCTATTCAAAAGACATACAACGCCATCCCCGACAACGGCGCCATTGACTTGAAGCGAATATACCAACTTTCTACTAGTTGTTTCCCCGCAAGCGTACGGGTTCACTGTAGTATGAGTAAGTATAACGACCAAGTATATTGAACCCAAGGGAAAGAGTGTATGCGAACAGATCCCTGAAGATCTACGCGTCGAAGCTAATATGAGTGTATGTTTTTAAAAAAAATTATGATACTAAAATAAACTAATTAAACTAACGAATGAATTAAACGAATTAACTAAGGTGTGTTTTCAAATAAGTGATGGTGATGCTCAGGATAGGAATCCCTACGTGTACTAACGGAGCAGGTACATAATCAAAATAAATGTGACGCACAAGAATTAACCTAAGTTAAAGATTGTAAGATGAAAGCTCAAGAATTAATACCCTAATACTTTAACCTAGCAATCGACTTCACTAATCCACTAACAAGTTAATAGATCGTGCTTAATTAACGAGACCCTAATTTAAACTAAGGTGATGCGGTTGTCCTCCTTAGATAAACCGGTAGATTAATTAACCTTTTCTAAACCCTCTCATTAAGTCTACTCGTTGTTAAAGAGTGATAAGATCGTCCTCTCTCTAACACTTTTCGAACGAAATTCAAAAATAAAGTTAAGATTGATTTTAAGAATTCATTAATTAAGAGAATTAAAACCTAACGTCACGAATTACCCTAATTACGTACCCACAACCTACTTCTACGAGTTCATCCTACCCTAAGCATGCAAGGGTTTTAGCTAGACATGGTTTTTACGTAAACAAGAACAATTGAATAAGTAACGAACATAAACATAATGATTGTAACAAATAAATTATCAAACATAAACTAGGGTTGAAAGAGAATCAATGCTAAAAACTCAAATTAAATTAAGAAAACGAAGTCTCAAAGTATTAACGAACAAAGGTCTTACGAAACGGAATTAAAAAGCAAAATTGTACTATGAATTCGTAAAGAAAACCTCGAAAACGTGAATCTAAAGCTTGCTTGTCTCTTCCTCTCCAAAAACTAACTCTAAAAGTAATATGGTATCAAGTGGTGTATGAAATCGTGTTTGAAAGGGGTATAAATAGGCAACGGGTCGAATCGGGAACGTATAGGCCAAAACCACGCATGCTCGTGCATTGCTCGTGCACTAGGTGCACGAGCTCATCCCCATCGTGCGCTCCAATTCGTCCAGAACCCAAAAACTGCTCGACCTCCATTGCTCGTGCACTAGTGCACGACCCGCGTCTACTCGTGCGCACTGCACGAGTACTCGTGCACTAGGTGCACAACTTGCACCTTCTCGAGTGCAATACTCGACTGCTCGTGCACTATGTGCACAAGTGCTCCTTGCTTGTGCACTCCAATGATACTTTTTCTCCCTCGAACTAATACTTTTCGTATTTCTTCGATATCTTCTCATCCGGGCGTCCGTTTGAGTCGATTCAAAGTCCTACGAACTCCTCTTTTCACCCTCTATCCATCTATGAGCATCAAAGAGACAAATTCATTAGTTTATAAAAATGATACTCAAATAACTCTAAATACTCATATAAATCAATCAAAACCAGGGCATTTTGAGTGACGAGTCATGACAATTTCACGCCTAATCAGCTTACCACATAGGATTTTACATCCTCTTCTTTAGTAGATATTATGATATATATATATATATATATATATATATATATATATATATATATATTAAAGGTAATCAATTACAATAGTTTCCTAACATAATCAATTACAATAGTTCCTTATAGACCGGAACCGCAATCACCACAAGAGGGGGACCACCCGAACCTGCAACTCCAAACCACAACCGCACTACAATCAGAACCGCAAGAGGGGAACACCACCCCGTCACAAGAGGGAAATAAATTCCCCCTCCATGCCTCGAACCCAAGACCTTTAGGGCTTGTTGTTTTGGGATTCACACGGATAGGACTAGGACTTTCCGGCCCCTGCCCCATTCTAGTTAGAGATGTAACATTCAGTTTTTACATCTCATTCTTCATCCACACCTATAAATACTTATTATTATTCATCCCAATACAATTCACTTTATACAATTTAAAAATATTATTACTCATTCCAATACAATATCACTTTTCTCTCACTTACACTATCTTTCCTACTTTTCTCTTACACATCCTGCTTTACTCTTACACATGATTTGACATAAAGTAAAATCTCACCCTACTAAAATCTCAAAACAAACACATACTTTTATTATCATCCAAGACTTTACATCTTGTGGATGTAAAGTCATGACTTCACACGCCCACCTAAATCCCGAAACAAACAAGCCCTTATGGTATGTTTGTTTTGGGATTTAGGTGTGCGGGGGAAGTCATGACTTTGAAATTTTAGGATGTGAAAATCTTGATGAATAATATAAGTGTATGTTTGTTTTGGGATTTTAGTAGGGTGAGATTTTGCTTTATGTCAAATCAATGTCTTTTAGTGATAGATGTTGTATTATTTTATTATATTGTGTAAGAGAAAAGTAGGAGAGAGATTGAGTGGATGATAAAAAAGTGATGATGTGATTGTATTTAATTATGTGAAAAGTAATAATAGATTTATAGGTAGGGATTGAGTTTGAGATTTGAAAACCCGATTTTAAATCCCAAACTAGAACAGAGCGTGGATTGTAAAGTTCAAAGTCCACCCGTGTGAGTCACAAAACAAACATACCCTTAGGATTTTAGGTGGTGGCTCAACCAATTGAGCTATCAACTCTTGACTATATATATAGTATTGATAATAGGTCAATCATGCAGATGTTTCTGAGTTAATTTGTAGGTTTTATTTGTAGTTGATTTGGGGTAATTATATAGTGAAAATTTTCTTAATATATTTTATATTCTTATTTATATAATATGCTCTACCATGAATTTTTTTTTTTTTTTTGTAGCCGTCTCTATATCCATCAAGTATGAATACTCATACATCTATGGACCTGAAAAGAGAGGAAAATAAAAAGGTCAAATTGTACATCCTACCCGTCAATCCCTACATCAACTACGCCTTTGAAGAAGATGACTCCATTAATACATTGAACGTGTCACCTTCTTTCAACAACAATTGGGATATTGATCCAAGTAAATTTTATACTAAAATATTAATGATATGACATTTTTAAATTTCAGAAGAGTATGAGAGTGAAATTGGTTTATACATGAATCATTGGAGGGTATTAGTTGTTTTCACGGAAGAGTATTAACTATTTTTACTGAAGAATATTACTAGTTTACACTGAAAAGTCTTAGTTCATTTTCACTGAACAACTAAGATTCTTTAGTCTAAATCAGTAATACTCTTCAGTATATACAACTAATATTTTTCAGTGAAAATAACTAATACCCTTCAGTGATTCATATATAAACCAGTTTCACTCTATACTTTGTCATTTCAAAAACCACTTCTAATTTTTATACTTTTGGTCAAATAAGTGATACTTTAAATATATTTTTTTGTGAAAAGACATGATACTTTAAAATCAAATTAATATTATAAAACTCTATTTTTTATATTAAATATGAATAATCTAAATAGTTAAAAATAATTATTATTGATATTGCTGAATAATAATATGATATCACTAATTCTGATTATTAGTATTCCTCGTGATATTCTTAATACTCTTCTTGATCACATATTATTTTAAAATTTACAAAACAGTTTTATAATGAACTTATCATAAATCATACTTTTCACTGAAAAGTATTAGTTATTTACTCAAAATAAACTAAGACTCCTTAGTAAAGACAAATAATACTCTATAGTGAAAACAACTAATACTCTTTAGTGAAAATAATTAATACCCTTCAATGATTTATATATGAACCAATTTCACTCTATACACACTCCATAAATTTTTATCTTAAAAAAATCTTGACATCTTTTTCTCGTCCTTTCAATTTATTTTATTTTTCCTAATTAATTAAAATATTCAAAATCATTAAAAAAAATTGATCTTTAATAACAATAATTTTATCATGTACTGTTATTATTGTTTCTTTAGCTAAACGTCTTTAGTGACACATGACACGAAATAGTGTTTAATGACAATCATTAAATGCTTTTAGCTAAAAATCTTTAGTTACACATGACACGAAGTGGTGTTTAATGACAATCATTAAATACTATTAGCTAATAAAACAATAATGATAAAATTACTGTCATTAGGCAAAAACTTGTATGAGACCGTCTCATGGCACGAGAGCACACAAATTAACACTCACCCCTACCAAAGTGTTAATGAGTCAATGCCCTAGTTACACCCATTCTCATTGTCTCATGCCATGAGACGGTCTCATACAAGACCTACTCCTGTCATTAAGATTTACTCCCTCTATCTCTTATTATCTATCTCATTTTATCATTCATACAAACAATTTTGTTTTTTCAGTAAGGTATCAAATGACACTTTCACCCTTATTTATTACTCTTATGTATTATAAAATGTTGATTACTTTTACTCTTTACTAGTTGTTTAATACGTGCATTGCACGTTGTATATAAATTATTAATAAGTAATGTAAGTTCTTAAAGTTTTCTTACATATTTTAAACATCAACAAAACATGGGATTGTATATAACCTGAGCCAAATATTAAATAGTGAATGATTTTATTATTGTCTAAAAAAATAAAGATATATAAAAGAATCGAAATGTCCAGATACTAACACCCAATTAAACTTAATTAACATGTAATTTAGGAATTAGTTCAACTTAATTAAAGGCTAAACTATCTGTGCCAATTATCTTGCATCAAAGACTGGAGAATTTGATAAATTGACCTTACCCAAATACCATGTATAATGACCATCTCATCTAAAACTTAAGCTATAAAAATTTCGAGGAGTAATATTTTAACATTTTATTTATTAATTTCAAGATCAACATTGTAAAATTTCAAAACCTGCACCAAATGTGGTATGGTTTTATCCACAAATTATATGACCTGCTCATTTAAAGTTGTAACTTCCTTGAGCACAACTTTCAACCTTAGTTCGAAATCTCCTTGCTACTTGGCAACAGCAAGCAAAGAACCCATGTCCACGGAGATCAACTAACACACACATATCAAAGCAAATTGATATGATTAGAATGACGAGGACTGAAATATGTAATTGAACCAAACTATAAGATTGGGCGGAAAACCAAAATACATATGCGACTAAAAATATTAAATTGAGCACGTGTAAAATAAAACGTTAAAAAAATGTCAAAAAGAAATCATATGTCCATTATTAAGTACGAGCAAACAATCCTTCCCAAAGCTTCCTTTCTAACATTAGTTTCGACAACAATACATAATCAGGCGTTATAATAATGTAGAAAGATCCTAATCTGCAGTATATGTATACCCTTCACAACATAGTAGAGGCAGAAGTCGATATACTTTGGATGCTAATCAAATAGGCCAACTCGTGAAACCTTGGACAGTTGGACTCGAACCCATGTAAATATTCAGCGGATGATGTTATATGCCTAAAGAAATTTGGGATTCTCTAAGATTGCTGATCAATTATCACAATATTATTGAATGAAACCTCAGTCTGGCTGCATCAAATAACATGAATGGAAGTGTAATGGGGTCTCCCGAATTTATGATAGGAGGCAGGTTTTTAGGCACTCAAGAGGGGTTCTTTGTTGGAGCATTTTCAGAAAAGCAAGGCTTTGGTTTCACTATTGACTCATAGTAGGCATGTGTTTATAGCAATCAACATAGCATTCATGAAGCAAAGATCACTACGACTCTCTCTCGGCAACCCTTTTCCCATCCAAAACATAGAAACACACACAATAAATAAAATAAAATTCTAAAGACCTAAACTTTAAAGAGAGAAATGGTTTGCAAAAGTGCAACCTTATTTATCAGAGTGGGAATAGATTGACAGTTCTGACAATTGTTGTTGTATCCTTGTTTAACTTTGCCAGAGTTAAACTAAGGCATTCAGCTAAACCAACATTAAACTTTCTGAGACACAACAAAGGCAAAACATCAAAATCTGCGTTGCTAATCTGAACACAGTTGAACTTTTACACCCATTAATCCAAAAAATTTGCAATACTTTTTCAATTAAAAATACTTCCAATTATATAACTATTTTTTTTCCTATGAAACATTCATTATTTAATTATTTTTTCATTTCCAAAAGTCACCTCCCACCACTATTTTGAACTTGGAAGCATCATTTCTCGTGAGACATCCATCTCCATCTGTCTTGTTCACAAAATTGCAATCAAGTTGGTGATTATTGCACGCAAAGTAGAGCTCTGTCCAAGTCAACAACTTTTCTAAAATTTATTACTCAATAAAAATTGACAATTCCTTCATTTTAAGGATATAAGATAGGAACAAGATGTCGATTGGAGGTTACAGTCGGATTTTTTTCTTTTTCTTTTTTTGAAAGCTCGATATCCAGATGTTGATCGACTAATCAGGGGTACAAAGCCAAATCTATGTTTCTTATGTTTACACATCCAAACCCACTTTTCACTAAGCGTTTTTTTTATCTTCAAAATCTAGTTTTCAAATTAGCACAACGTTCATGATTACACCCAATGTCCATTAGATCAAATACACTATCACACCATACAATAATACCACCACCAAACCACGAAAATTTGAAGATGAAACTGTAAAACTTTACATACAATTGCTAATAGAACCTAACAAAAGGCCACGACATCAATAAGAAATACAAATTATGTTAACTAATTATAAGCAAGTCAATGGAGAAGTATAAAAACATGTATGATGATTAAGTTGTCTGACAAAGAAATGTGTTACTTGTTGGCCTTAATAAAACCTCTCTTACATATCAATTTTCTTGCACCAAGTTGGGGTACCTAAAAGCACAAATGTTTTTACAAAAATCCTAATTCCCCATAACCAGCAAGTAAATATATTTCAGTATAATAATTTATCAAACTACTACTTAATAGCAAATATACACAGTCTATTATTCATCCAAGCATCCTCTAAATCATAAAATTAATAGAAGTAGATAAAGATTAAGAGTCACAATTAAGAAACACACAAGTGATTACATTTCTTCTAGCAAATTTACAGGAATTGTCTACTCATACATAGCGGCCACAAAGTTGATATGCCAAAAGCAAGAGAAGAATTATTAACTAACCTGATATATAAACCACTTTGACACATCAAAAGCCTAGTTTCCGGACATACAAAAGTACGAGACATTTCTACCTACATATGACATAACATTCTTTGTAATTAACAATATATATAATGAACCACATAACTGAAACTGCATCAGAAAGGAATAGCATACAACATACACCCATGAATACTGTGAGCATAATAACAACCAGATCTTGTTTCTCTTAATGAGTCGAATAAATCGAAACAAAAAGATGGAAATTTGAACATTCATTATATAGCCATATCCATTCCTTGGAGTACGGGGAACTAAAAATCAGGTAAACTTGAATAAGATAGACTTTGCTCTGTAGTAGTGTAGGTAACACATCAATTAAAATCAAAATCTAACGTTCGGAAAATAGATTGTCTAAATTCATTCAAGCGAGAGTTGATCTTTTCATAAGAGACTTGAAAATGAGTTTCAATATCAAATGGCTCCACGACGGACAAAATCCAAAAATAAGAACTCCTAACAACAGTATGACAACAAATTTCAAGCTAGGCTACCCAAAACAATGATAAAAACATTGGACGATCAAATTATCTCTAATCAATAAGGGAGGAAAGAGAGAACATACTCTAATAATGTAGGGTAAAAACTAACACTAAACCTTTGAACTGAAGGAAATATTTGAAATGCAACTGCTCCTACAGCATTGTGTTCACTGCAAGGCAATTATTATCCAACAGTTTCTTATATATCTGCAAAACAACACTACCCAATTACAAATATAGAGAACCCCAAACAGTAAGTAAACAGGTTAACATTGCCACAAATAATCACTTTAAACATCAAAGTTAGAAACCTAAAACAAGAAGAGTACCTAAAATTGCAAATCAAACAATTATTGGAGATAGTGTACCTTTAGTTGATGATCGATCAGGCAACGTTCTCAGTAGAAGTCTCCTTAGTATGGATAATGATTTCCTTGAACATTTATTCCAAACGAATATTAGAGAAATCAATATGCATACCTTCAAAACGCACTACACGAAATGGTGGATTTTGAAGCTTCGACGGGGATTGCGTTTCGTTGATGGCCACAGAATTAGCGCATAGTATTTTCAGATCAGAAGAGGAAGATCGGGGAAGAACGCAACATTATTAAACATGAGAGAGGGAGAGAGAGAACGTGGATGAAGGTTAGTTGATTGTATTGATTTTGTTCGTCCCTCTTTTCGCCTTGAATTTTGTTTTCAGTGCACAAGTTCTGAAGGTTTCAGTTCTGCTCATATTTTCATATCTATGGGCCAGATTATGGACGCTCGGCCATGAAAGGGAGATTACGAGCCGGTTTGTTGAAGCGAGCGGGAAAGTGTTGGGAGAGGTCGAGAAGTCTAGGAGAAGTGGCAGCGTCAATTTTCGATCGGAGAAGCAAAATTGGAGAAGAGGAGAAGGCAACGATTGTGAAAGGGCGATCACATAAATTTAAATTGAATTAAATGGAAAAACAAAAGGGATGAAAATGCACAAAATAAAAGATGGCAAGGGTAAAGTGGTCCAAAAATGATTTACCACTCCAAGCCACTTTTAAATATATTATAGATTCGGGGCATTGTTGGAAAAATAGTTAAAATATGCATTGGTATTAGAAAAGTGACAATTGAAAAGGGACATTATTTTGGATAAAATGAAACAGATAAAAAGGGACGGAGGGAGTATTTTTCATGTAGTGCAAATTTCTATCACAAGATTATTAATGACAAAAACTTGAATGATACTGTCTCATTATATGAGAAAATACAAATTAACACACACTCTTGTTAAAATGTAAATGTGTCAAGTTCGATTCAAACTCCATCCCACCGTCTCATGACATTAGATAATTTCACACAGAATCTATTAATTATTAATTATTACTTTCTCCGTCCCAATATTTTTGCATACCAAAGAGGGCATATATATTAAGAAAATTGTATTTTTTGAGTTAAGTAATGGTATATGGATAGATATATATACATTATTGTGAGTGTCTATATACATATTTTTTTTATTTTGGACGAATGAATAAGAAAAATAAAAATGTACAAATAATAATAGAATCGAGAGGGGGAGCACTTTATATTTTTTATTTTTATTTTTGACGAGGGAATGATCTTACTTAAATTGCCCTTCTCCCATTTGAATGGCACCCGCGGGCCGCGGAGTCCGCACCTCCAAAAGTTACACGGGAACATGTTATCACGTGAAATCTATTACATTCATCAAACTTTTTTTTTCTGTAAGTTCATCAAATTTAGCCTAACTAACTGGATAATGTTTCTAAATTTTGAAATTTACCCTAAGTGTATATAATTAAATTCAAAAAATTCAAAAATTCTATATTTAATTACAAACTATTTGAAAAAGTTGGGTGCATTGGTTACCGAAATCATAATAAGTTGGATATTGTCTAGACAAAAACACGTGTGAGACGGTTCATAAACTAGCACAAATTACGATACATTTCTTTCAAAATGTTAATATATCATATTCAACTTATACACATCACATATAAAAGACTCATACAAAGAGGTTCACCTCGGAGTACGAACACAGATAAAAGACTCGTACAAAAGGGCTCACCTAAGAGTACGAGCACAAAAAAGACTTGTACAAAGATGATAACTTCAAAGTACGAGCACAGATGATAAGACTCATTTGAAGGGGCACAACTCTCGATCACGAGCACGATAAGCCTTGCGCTAGACAGTTGGAGAGGAGATCCTCAAATCGCTGAGCAACGGCCAAAGTGTCGCCGCCTATTTGGCAAGATTTTGTCCGCCTTCACCAGCATTGACCATCGACCTGCATCGTCATTGATCCATCCGTCTCTTCGGTGTCGACTTTCCGCCTTTTTGGCAAGATTTTATCCGCCTTCACTGGCATTGACCCATCTGTCTCCTTATTGTATATTTATTTAACTTTTTAGCGTCGACCATCCGCCTCATAGGTGTTGATTTGTCCACCTTCTTGGCATCCATCATTCGTTTCCTCGGTGTTGATCTTATCCGTCTTCTTAGTGTTGACCATCCGCCTCCTTGACGTTGATTTTGTCCATCTTCTCGACGTCGGTCGATGTTTATTTTATTTGCCTTATCGACGTTGATTATCCGTCTTCTTAAATTAATTTTATCCTTCTTCTCAGTGTCGACCATCGCCTCCTAGGCATTGATTTATCGGTTTTCTCGGCGTCGACCACCCACCTCCTCGGCATTAATTTTGTCCATCTTCACATCGTCGATCATCCCCCTCCTCGATGTTGAATTTATCTGCCTTCTCGGCGTCGACCATCTGCCTCCTCGACATTAATTTTATCTCCCTTATCGCTATTGACCATTTGCCTCCTCGGTATTGATTTACCCATCTCATCAATGTTGACCATCCATTTTCGAGCACTAACAGTTCGGCCGAAAATAATCAATGACGAGTGCACACTTCTCTAGGTCGTACCTAAATAAACAAGCCCAACCTCTCGACGAGCAACCAAGATCTTAAACAAGCTCTATCTCTTGATGAGCAATAATCCAGACGAAGTTTAGCCTCTTGACGAGTAGTGAGCACAGGAAAGACCCTCAACCCGGGGACACAGTAAAGGGTCAAACTACACTTAATTCGGCTAAGTCTAATTTCAATGATCAAAATGTAATACAAGATATATCTCCATCAAGGTCTAAACAATCGAGACCTCATGGAGCATCCGAGCAAGCTCGGGGGCAAAGAGTATGACCTCAAATTCAGCGAAGGGCGAAATCTTATTGAAACACGAATCAAGATTGAACTCTAAGCGAAGTCAAAGCCCGATCTTGGGGAAATTGTTGTAGTACGAATTATCCCTTAATATGCTCATAACCTGACACTTAAGCAGGTCCACCTAAGCCTGAATCGACCTTGCCCGACAGTAGATCAGATACCTGAAGATGCACAGATTCGACCTGGCCAAGAGTTGACATCAAAGAGAACACCGAAGTACATCAACTTTATGGAACAAGACAAGAGTAATTAATGCAAAATAGATCTTGTATTAATCATTAGATTCATGATTGTAATAAAACCCTAAAATAAAGGGTTGTGGTGAATTTATAGTCTTTTTGGTTTTAAGGGTGGTCCTCACCCCATTGTAAGGAGGTTCCTCTTTTTTTTTCTCCCGTTGATCATACACACAATATATACAAAAGTCTTTTCATGGCAAGAACCATTATTCATGTTATTTAATTATTTATGTTTGGTAGTTGTTAATGGGTTTACATTTATAGCCACATTAATTCGTTCAATCGATGCAATAAATCGCTATCAATAAATTCTAGTTTTTCCTAGCCCCTTCTCATCAAACGATTTGTATTCCTTCTCATCAAACGACTTTTATGCTTAATTAAATACAAGTCTTCCAAAGTAGAGATGACAATATAAACCCAACCCACGCTAACCCACACTGTTTGGGTCACTGATTAGGCGTGAAATTGTTATGTTTTGGTGCCCGATTTGCCCATGTTTTGAGTGTTTTCGATTAGTATTTGGAGTCAAATGAGTATCATTTTTATAAAATCATTAATTTGTCTCTTTGGTTTTCATAGATGGATAGAGGGCGAAAATAGGAGTTCGTAGGACTTTGAATCGGCCAAAACGGACTCCCGGTTGAGGAGATATGAAGATTTTACGAACAAGTGACGGATGCTGAAAAGTGCTCGACCACATAGGCTCGAGCGCTCCGCTCGACCACCTGTTTCATTCGACCAAAACAGCTCGAGCGCCCCGCTCGAGCGTGTCCTAGCTCGAGCACTTGCCTATTTTTGCCTCCGGATGCATTTTTTCGGCCCATTAACTCCCATTTCGACCCGGTGCCTATATATACCTCTTCCAAACACGTTTTGACTGATCCCGAACTTTAGAAATCACTTTTAGACTTAGTTTTTAGAGAGAGGAAGAGGAGAAGAACGAGCAAGCTTTACTTTTACATTGTTGAGGTTTTTCGTACAAATTCTTAGTTTAATTTCGTTTCTCAGTTTCTTTTCCTTAGCTTGATTACTCTAAACGTTCTAAACTTTGTTTTTATCAATTCAAATTCAGTTCTTAGTATTTATTTCTTTAAACCCTAGTTCATGTTTCATCTTTTCTTGGTTCAATTTACCATGTTTATGTTCGTTGTTTCTTCTATTGCTTTTATGTTTGTTAACGTCATGTCTAGCTAAAACCCTTGCATGCTTAGGTTAGGATGAACTCGTAGAAGTAGGATGTGGGTACGTAATTAGGGTAATTCGTGACGTTAGTTTTAATTCTCTTAATTAATGAATTCTTATAATTAATCTTAACTTTACCTTTGAATTTCGTATGAAAGTGTTAGAGAGAGGACGACCGCATCACTCAATAACGATTAGAAATCTTAACGAGAGGGTTTAGAAAGGGTTAATTCATCTACCGGTTTAGCGAAGGAGGACGACCGCATCACCTTAGTTAAATTAGGGTCTCATTAATTAAGCGCTATCTATTAACTTGTTAGTGGATTAGTGAAGTCGATTGCTAGGATAAAGTATTAGGGTTAGAAATCTTGAGCTTTCATTCTACGATCTTTTACTTAGGTTAATTCTTGTTTGTCACGATTACTTTGATTATGTACCTGCTCCGTTAGTATACGTAGGGATTCCTATCCTGAGCATCACCATCTCATACTTGCATACACACCTTAGATACTTAGTTTAATTTTCCTTTTGCATTCGTAGAGTAATTTAGTTTAGACTTAATTCTTTTAATTTTCAATCCCCAAACATACACTCATATTAACTACGACACGTAGATCTTCAGGGATCTATTCGCATACACACTTTCCATTGGGTTCGATAATACTTGGTCCCTATATTTGCCACTACTACAGTGAACCCGTTCTCTTGCGGGGTAACTACTAGTAGAAAGCTAGTGTAGTTCGCTTCAAGTCAATGGGTCTGTTGCCGGGGATGGCGTTGTATGCTTTTTGAATAGGACTTGTAGATAGCTTAGTAGTTAGTAGTGAGTGGTTTTATTTTCTGTTTTTATTCTTTATTTTCATTCGTTCGGCAGTTGCGTTTTGATCCTTCTGCTAGTGTGTCAGGTTTATGAAAACACGCTCACAAGGCAATACGAGCGAAGAGAGAATACCGTTGGACCCTGAGACAATAGCTAGAAGGAACCGAGCCTTCTTGAGAAGGATGAACGCTGCCGACTTAGGGAAAGAACCGATGGACATCACTCATGAGTTGGACGATGTCGAGAATCAGTTCAATCAGGCATTGAACCGGGTTGACGGCACTGATGGCAATACTAGCAAGAATCAGGATCCGTTAGGAGAGAGCCAGAGCCAAAACCCGGGTACTCAGAACCAAAACAGCCCAGCTCATAACCTTGTTCAAAACCCTCACAACAACCCTGCTTACCCACATCCTAACCTACCACAAAACAACTTACCTTATCCACCCTACCCATACCCACATTATCCTTACCCACCTTACCCGTATCATCTACTTCCAGTCTATAATCAACCACCACCCCAACAAGTACCAGTACCTGCTGCTAATCCTCAACACGTTCCACAGAACGTAGATCAACATATGGCCATTCGAGGGAGGTTTGCAGCGCAGTCACAACGGTACTATGATGGAGTGACATTGTCTCCTGTTGAGGCAAATAACTTCTCGATTTCCCCGGGAATTCTTAAGCTGCTTACCGAGAATCAGTTCAAGGGGGTGATCGGGAAGGAGAATCCTCACACTCACCTGAGGAGTTTTCTCATGATAGCCTCCACATTCAATTACAATGGCATGTCTGAAGATGCTAAGAGGCTGAGGCTGTTCCCATTCTCATTGACAGGAATAGCCAAAGAGTGGTACGATAATACGCTTCCACAGGAAGGTATTACCACTTGGGCCGAGCTCGAGCGTCTGTTCCTCGAGCGATTCTACCCTCCATCGAGGACGATAAAAGCAAGAATTGAGATATCTTCTTTCCGCCAGAAGTCAGAAGAGGATTTACGCCAAGCGTGGGAGAGATACTCAAACATGCTGATAGAGTGCCCGCAGCATGGGTACAATGAGGGAGATGTAATGGCATTCTTCTACAGCGGTGCCAACAAGGCGGGGCAAGATCATTTAGACGCCTGTGCGGGAGGAGCATTCCTGAATCAAGGCATAGAGAGGTGTAGAGAGATCGTGGACAACATTGTCACGAATGCCGGGGCTTGGAATAGAGATTCAGATTTTCAGAGAGTGCATCAGGTTGAAGAGGGTGAAGGAACGAGGAGGCTATTGATGGCCATGATGGAGAAGATCAACAACCTCGAGTTGGGGAAGAATTTGGTTGGAGAGCATGCAGTAGAGAATGAGAGAGTAGACCAGCCAAGTGGACAGCAAGAGGTAGCCAATTACATGGGAGGTCCGTATTACAATCAGAATGGCTACCAAGGTGGAAATCAGTTTGGAAGACCTTCTTATGGTCAGCCATTTGTACCTCCAGGCCCACAGCCGCCTCAAAATCAATGGAGGAACACACAAGGATATCAAGGAGGCCATCAACCTCCTCAAAACACATGGAGGAAGAATGAGAACTTTTCTTATGCTAACCCAAAAGCTGGTATTACTGTTCCTGCAGGTGTTGATCCAGGGTCTAAACCTCCTGGTGGAGAAGGCGGTGCATCAACCGAGGAGATGTTGAGAGCTATCCTTCAGAAGGTGGAGGAAGGAAGTAAGAGGTTGTCATCCTTGGAGTACGATGTGAAGGAGTTGCATAAGAAGGGTGATCAACGTGATCAAGAGCTCCAGAAGATGAATGTTGAGTGGACTAGAACTCAACAAGAGAACAATCGAAGGTTCACTTCTTTAGAGTTCTAGATGACCCAGATTGCAAAGTCAGTGAATAGAATGCTGGAGGGGAACCCGAAAGAGCATTGCAAGGCGATCCAGCTTAGAAGTGGAACCAATTATGAAGGTCCTTAGATGCCTGCTGATTCTGAGACGCCCCAAGGGGAAGTTGAGGTTGAGGAGAAGAAAGTTGAGAAAGGGGTTGAGGATGAAGGCATTAAGAAGAGTAAAGATATGGATGAGTCCCAGAAGGGCAAGGAAAGTGAGGAGATTGAGAGAGTTCCTAAGTGGAAGAAGGCAAAGGAAGCAAGGGAAAAAGTGAAAGAAACAGAAAGAGATGAATGGGGGGTACCCAAATCTGTGATACCCGTCCCATATCCACAGTGCTTCATGAAAAAGAAGCTTGATGAAAAATTTGCAAAATTTCTTGACGTTTTTAAACAACTTCACATTAACATTCCTTTTTATGATGCTTTGGAACAAATGCCGCATTATGCAAAGTTTCTGAAGGACTTGATTGCGAAAAGACGGCGAGTGGATGAGCCAAAGTTGGTGCAGCTGAACCACGAGGTGAGTGCATTAGTGCACAAGGCGCTTCCACCGAAGCTGAAGGATCCCGGGAGCTTCACGATCCTATGTGACATTGGGAACGGGATCAAGAAAGGAGCGTTATGTGATTTAGGGGCGAGCATCAATCTCATGCCCTTGTCGCTTTTCAAGAAGTTGGAAGGTGGTGAACTTCAACCCACAATGATGACGCTTCAACTAGCCGACCGGTCTATTACTCGACCTCAAGGTGTGGTTGAAGACGTCCTCGTGAGAGTTGGAGATCACATTTTTCCAGCTGACTTTGTAGTGCTAGAGATGGAGGAAGATGAACACGTGCCCCTGATCTTGGGAAGACCGTTCTTAGCTACGGCGGGGATGGTGCTAGACGTGGCAAATGGGAAGATTACATTGAAGGTTGATGATCAAGAAGTGAGGATCTCCCTATATGAAGCCATGAAGCACCCGAGGGAGGATGAGAGCTTGTATTGCATGGATGCAATTGATCCTAGTATTGAAGACACACCTTCTCTCCCTAATCCCTCTCATATTCATGAATTTTATAATCCTTCACCTGTTGAGTTAACCCATGAGCATTATGATCTGACTTATTTTGATAGGGATGAAGAGACGAAGTTGAAGGATGAAGAGGTGAAGAAAGTGGACGTGGTCCGGCTAGAGGGAAAAGGAGGAGTTAAGAAGAAGAAGTCAAAATTCAAGAAGCTGTTTGGTAAGACGCCTCCAGATAAAGGTGAGAAGGAGTTGAGACCTATACCACTTGAGGTGGGGAAAGAGGAAAAGGAACTCATGATGGAAGGGCATCAAGGAAAAGAATGCAACCACCACTCTTATGAGAGTAAGGGAGGTAAATTTGAGTATGATGTCCCATAAGCTCCTTTGAGCTTGGTCCGGCATGAGGACCTTAAAAATAGCGCTGAATGGGAGGCAACCCATTTTTTTTTATTTTTAGTGTCCTATTATGTTATTAGGGTGTTGTTGAGTCGTATGTTTAACCTCGTACTTGAGAGTTTTATTTTGTAGGCTTGTCTCTAAAAGAGTAAAGGAATGATGGAGTATTCAGATTGAAGGGACCAACTCGAGGCAAAGGAGTGTGCAAAGATATTGAGAGAAACTGAATTGTTTGGTTGAGGTAACCCACAACCCCAAACTTAGACCTCTAGCAAGGTCGAAGTTTGGGGGGTGGAGTTGTTTATTTGTTTTATGATCATATTGCACATGCATGCACGCCCTTATCTTTGAGTTGAGTTTGATTGATTATTGGTTTGTTGAGATACTCCTTGGGGTGATTTTGATTTGACTCGCTATTGCATATTTCATGCCTATCAATCATCTTATGCTTGTTGATTACTATCTTTGAGTATGATTTGATGAGTAGAGTGAGTTGTAAGGGTGAGTTAGAAATTCTTTTGTGTGAGTGTTTGAGTTTGAGCTGATTTGAGAAATAACTTGTATGCTTGTGAATTTTTCTTTTGAGTACTTGTGTGATGAGAGTGAGAATTCACAAGGACTAGCATGGATGTGAAAGCCGTGAGATTTGAGTCTTATGAGATTTTGATGCATTAATTGATCTCTTCGTTTGTGAGTGGATCGTCACCTTAGAGGATGCTAGAACTTGTGTGTGCTCTCACTTCTTGATTGTGTCTAGTTTGATATGCCGAATGTGATCTTAGGCCATCTTTGATTTGAATGAGTCACTTAGCCAAAAATTTTCCTTACCATTGATATTTGTCCCTTGTTAGCCCCATTGAGCCTAAAGCCTATTTTATTTGCTAGCACATTTAAACACTATTCCAGTTCCTAAGCTTTTTGTCCCAATTTGAGTGGAGAATAGGAAAAGTGTGAATGTTGAAGGGATTGATTTGAGTTGAAAAAGGAGAGTTATTGATGGTTGAGTGGTGATAAAATAAGGGTGTGAATGAGATTTGAGTTGTGGGAAAGAACAAAAAAAATTGAGAATGAGCAAAACAAAAAATAAATAAAAAAATGAGCTCATGTGTTTGTGCGAAAAAGAAAAAAAAAGAAAAAGAAAAAAATGAAGTGATTGAAAAAAAAAATGTGAAAAAGTGAGAAAGAGAAAAATTGAAGTGTTGAGAGTATGGAATTGAAAGAGTGTTGATTGGAAATGTTTGAAGTATTCTGTTCCTAATCTCGAAGTGCCAAAGTTTGATTTTCTATTCTCCATTCACGTGAGTCACTTTACCCCATATTGTTATCCCACCTGTCCAAAGAGCCTACATTACAACCTTAAGAAAAGTCCTTTTTGATTCGGCATTGATTTCTAGAGTATGGTCGGAGTTGAGAGTGCTTCCAAGCCTATGGCTGCCAATTTGTGTGATTGATTGTTTGAGTGAGTCCCTTAATCATTGATATACACTTGTGAGGGAGTGAAACACATTGTTGAGGGCACATCCATGTTTGATCTTGGTGGTTCTTATTGTTGTTGCATGAGTATGATAAAGGAAGGTGAGTGAGTATACATGTGATTGATCTTTAAAGCTCGAGTTCATTTGCTTGCATGAGTTGATTCTTTGACTCATTCCTAACAATTTCACTTGACTTATTATTTCATTGCTTGAGGACAAGCAATATGGTAAGTTTGGGGGGGTTGATTAGGCGTGAAATTGTTATGTTTTGGTGCCCGATTTGCCCATGTTTTGAGTGTTTTCGATTAGTGTTTGGAGTCAAATGAGTATCATTTTTATAAAATCATTAATTTGTCTCTTTGGTTTTCATAGATGGATAGAGGGAGAAAAGAGGAGTTCGTAGGACTTTGAATCGGCCAAAACGGACTCCCGGTTGAGAAGATATGAAGATTTTACGATCAAGTGACGGATGCTGAAAAGTGCTCGACCACATAGGCTTGAGCGCTCCGCTCGACCACCTATTTCATTCGACCAAAACAGCTCGAGCGCCCCGCTCGAGCGTGTCCTAGCTCGAGCACTTGCCTATTTTTGCCTCCGGATGCGTTTTTTCGGCCCATTAACTCCCATTTCGACCCGGTGCCTATATATACCTCTTCCAAACACGTTTTGACTGATCCCGAACTTTAGAAATCACTTTTAGACTTAGTTTTTAGAGAGAGGAAGAGGAGAAGAACGAGCAAGCTTTACTTTTACATTGTTGAGGTTTTTCGTACGAATTCTTAGTTTAATTTCGTTTCTCAGTTTCTTTTCCTTAGCTTGATTACTCTAAACGTTCTAAACTTTGTTTTTATCAATTTAAATTCAGTTCTTAGTATTTATTTCTTTAAACCCTAGTTCATGTTTCATCTTTTCTTGGTTCAATTTACCATGTTTATGTTCGTTGTTTCTTCTATTGCTTTTATGTTTGTTAACGTCATGTCTAGCTAAAACCCTTGCATGCTTAGGTTAGGATGAACTCGTAGAAGTAGGATGTGGGTACGTAATTAGGGTAATTCGTGACGTTAGTTTTAATTCTCTTAATTAATGAATTCTTATAATTAATCTTAACTTTACCTTTGAATTTCGTATGAAAGTGTTAGAGAGAGGACGACCGCATCACTCAATAACGATTAGTAGTCTTAACGAGAGGGTTTAGAAAGGGTTAATTCATCTACCGGTTTAGCGAAGGAGGACGACCGCATCACCTTAGTTAAATTAGGGTCTCATTAATTAAGCGCTATCTATTAACTTGTTAGTGGATTAATGAAGTCGATTGCTAGGATAAAGTATTAGGGTTAGAAATCTTGAGCTTTCATTCTACGATCTTTTACTTAGGTTAATTCTTATTTGTCACGATTACTTTGATTATGTACCTGCTCTGTTAGTATACGTAGGGATTCCTATCCTGAGCATCACCATCTCATACTTGCATACACACCTTAGATACTTAGTTTAATTTTCCTTTTGCATTCGTAGAGTAATTTAGTTTAGACTTAATTCTTTTAATTTTCAATCCCCAAACATACACTCATATTAACTACGACGCGTAGATCTTCAGGGATCTATTCGCATACACACTTTCCCTTGGGTTCGATAATACTTGGTCCCTATATTTGCCACTACTACAGTGAACCCGTTCTCTTTCGGGGTAACTACTAGTAGAAAGCTAGTATTTTCGGTTCAAGTCAGTCACCTCGTCTCGTGCACCATAATAAAGTGGAACGGGTTTGGGTATCACTCAAAACTCATGTTCCGAACTCGTGCCCCATTTTATGTATTAAAATTTAATATATATATATATATATATATTATAAATACATATAAATATTATATAATATAATTTTCATATCTATTAATATATATAATATACAAATAATAATAATTTCCAAAGGAATAGGAAGAAACAACAACCGTTCTAAATGAAAATTACGTGTTCTAAGTAGTAAAAAAAATGAGGGAAGAACTACACACTATATCAAGACCAAATCTACTTTAGGCTCCACTACATTCTGTTTAATTAACCTTTTTTATCACCTTCAACTAGGTTAATGTACAATACTACCCTTATAATTCCATTCAGCAAAGTCACGTCAATCAATTCCTTTTCACTATTCATATACCATTTCAAAAAGTAAAATCAGTTCCTTATAGGTCATGATTCAAAATAAATTCTCCATCTCAATTCATTTGAAAATATTCAAAAGCTTTGAATAGCAAAATTTCCAAAATCTCAAAACTATTCTTGCTCAAAAACCAGATCCAATGGTCGTTTACAAAACTCCAAGCCTCACGACTGATATCTACCTATTGATGACTGATTCTAATCATGTGGATTAGTGGCTGTTTTTAATCGCGTTTAATGGATCATCAAATAATAACGTGTGATTGATTATCATCGTAAATGATAAATACGTTATCTCTGAGGTAGAATCAGAAAAATACAAGTATTGATTGCGTATTTATTTCGTATATGTATGCATTTATGGTGTACACATGTATGTAAAGTATTTTCTAGGTATTTTTGTGTATTTGAACTTATTTTATTAATGGAAAATCAAAATATTTTTATACAAAATACCAAGTAGGTGGTGGACAACCTTTTGAACTTCTTGGCTTGCATGCTTGACATGTGTCTAGTTTGACCTTATCTAAGCCTTAACTTAGTTACAAAGTCTTCTTAATTGATTTAACCATGTGTTTGAAGTTGTTAGTCCTAGCTTATCTTGGTAATATTCATCTTGATTCTTGGTTACCCATGAGTTGGTCGTTTGTCTTGTTCTTGCCTTGTCTTTAATCTTGGTTTTATTTTGGGCAACTATGGAAGGGTTGTTCGCATAAAAGTTATTCGCCAATAAGATTATGACTTTGAATCACATTTCTTGTTAATTTGTTCAACACTCCTACGTCATATTTGTTCGTCATATTTACCTTGATTAGGCTTACAAGTAATCCAGGTGGTTTGCTTTAATGTTGTTCGCCCCATGTGTATTGTTGTTCGCATATCAACACTACCATCGCCCAGTTTCTTCCGTCATCTATAGAAATTGGACCTTGCACATCGGAGGATCGTCCTTCAATTCTCCACCACTCCTCAAAATTTTAGAAGGAAATTCAAAACATAAAAAAATTCATTTAATTTCCTTTCATTAATCTACCAGAAATTAATTTTTTACTGGCCTGGGTAGGATCTGGCGGAGTATTTTTTTTAATCAAAATCTTTTGCCGCCGTAGAAATAAAATCTTCCATCGTCCAGTCCACTACTATGAGACTCGAGCATCATCATTTGAAGTAATCGGATTCGTAGTCACCACCGCTTCCGTCACGATGTTGCCAAAAATCGGAGGTATATGTTGAGTTTTAGAGGCACGTAAACATGCTCAGCGGAATAATAAAGTTTACCAACAACGAACAATTAATCGCATAATAATTTGCAAGAATATTAAACGGAATTCTTACAGAGCATCGTACGCGGAATCCTCCACTATGGTATCCACGCAACAGCTATTCACCAATCCACACCGAGGTGCCAGCACTGAATCTCGAGACAAACTTGCTAGGAAAACTCGAGCTAGAAATTTTATGGAGAAATTATATTTCTTGTGTATCTTTCGGAATTCTCATAAGACACATATTTATAGGGATTGTCTTGGCTTAATTCCTAAGGAAGATAATATGTTTGGTCCGCAAATATAATCTCTACGGATTATATTTCCCTAGATATGTTCTTCTGAATAATATATTTACCATATCTATTATTCTTGTATAATAATATTCCAAATATTATTATTGAGATTTTCATATTTAATTAAATCCAATTTAATTAAATAATAATAATAATAATTAATTTCAAATACAGTTATTATTATATTCTCCATAAATTAAATATTATATCTAATATAATACTTAATCAACCAACTATAATCGGTGAACGGTCATTGCTTGTTGTGTGACCCATAGGCCCTCGTATATCGAGCGATTAGTCAAACTAACGATCTTAATTGAACCATAGACAATAAATCAGGCATTCTCAATATACGAGGTACGTTGCAAGGAAATCTGCAACTACCTGTAATACTATAGGCTATTGTGATATCGTCTTTTCATTCGCGAATACTCGATTAAGCCTTGAACATGATGAAGTGTCTATTCAAATAACTTAATCATATTATCTCGAATCACTAATTGATCACTCGCGTCGCACTTGGCCACATAGTCCAAGTCGACTTGCATCGGCCAATGTCTTAGATCCAATTATGATGAGAAGACGAGTATTCTCTCTTAAATCCATATTTGAGGAATAAATTATATTCTTGGCTCAACTACCACGCACATGCACTTCGTGATGAACCCAATACATGACATATCTACCCTTGGAGGGTGCAAGCGTCAGTCATGGTCAAAGTCCATCACTACATATCGTGTGTATTGACCTCAAGTCAGAGGAGTATCACATCGCTCCCACTAACCGAGACACTCGTAGACACATTATGTGGAATTACATCAAACGGTTTCTCGGATGGGTATACCAATACCCTCTAAGGTATCTGTGCATCCATCATGAGATATCCGGTATCTTATGGTAAGTGAGATCTTACTACACTCTCTAAGAGTATGATGCAGATCGCACACCAATCTCAATTGCATCATCAATATCCCATTCTTGATGATCCTTGATCGGGGCTATTTGAGAATCATACTTAAGTCATCCGAGTTCTCACTCACTCAATGACAGTATCGATTCAAGGGAACACAGATACGAGTAATGCAAACAATCAAACATAATATTCAGATAAGTGCAAAGCCATACATTTAATGTTAAATCAATCAATAATATTAAACCATAAACTGAATATCATCTTAGTATTATGTCCTTACAAAGGATTGTCTCTAGGACACTAACACTAACAGTATAGAATGAGCAGCGTAACGGCGGATTAGATTGAGGGTTTCGCCACCACTCTTCTATAGATCTTCTTTCTCTGGTTTGACCACATCTATGGCCCGATTATCTAGTTCCACGAGAAGGTAAAGACTGAAGAGTCAGGCACAACCGTTGATTATTGCGTACCTCTATTTTTAAAAAAATTATGTAGATTTTACAATTAGGCTTAAATATTTATGATAATGTTGGGCTTGTTGTGTATATTCCTTTGGGCTTGTTGTGTATATTCCTCTTTATATCCGACTTTTGAACACTCTTGAAGAGACCGAACTACCCTTATTCATATTTAAAGCTATTAAGAAAGATGAGTTCAATCCTCCCCCTCCCAAAATTGAACCAAAGAATGCAAAATTTGAACGATTTGACAAGGAGGAAGTGAAACTTGTTCAAAACCACAAAAAATGCAAAAATAAGTAAAACTTGAATATCACTCCTTTTTTTTTTTTTTTTTTGGGTCTCAATGGTTGAAACTCATAATTCCCAACATACATATATAAGTTCTCTTCATTTTTTGCAATCTAAGGATAAAGTTTAAACACATGTGGACAATATTTTTTTTATTTGATGATTTTTTTTATGAATATTGATGTTGTTTGTGTAGTTAAAATGTTATAGGAACGAATATATGTTGGTCGTACTTGTTTTACGCATTTATTTTCTTGTATTTGTGTGTTCACAATGTTTGGCTCTGGTTTTTCGAACAAATGAACATTTTTCGAAACTTTTTTCCGAACAAATGTACATTGTTTGGAAAAAAAATTCCAAACAATTATGTACATTATGTTTGGAATATTTTTCCTAACAAACGACATGTGTTCGGAATTATTTTCCAAACATTGTCCTGTTGTTCGGAATACCAGTGTCAAACGCTGCTATACAATGGTTGTTCATTCTTTTATTCAAAATTCAATGTTCTACAATAATTCTACAATTCATACTTCCTAAATCATGTAATATTGATATTTTAAGTCACAAAAACATATTCTAAATAAGTTTTCAACATTTAAACTAACCTAAACTTGAAAAACTAGACGGAGACAACATAGGACGAGCGATGGGCGGCAATGGTGAGGGTAGACATTGGGTGGCGACAACGATGGTTTGTTGACGTATTTTGTTTGAAGTTTGAAAGAATGGGGTGTTAATACAAGAATGAAAGATTAGTTTTAGAGATGATGGGTAGTTTAGGAAAATTGTGGATGGTGAACTGAAGGGTAATGAACTGAACTAGGTGGTGAACAACTGGAAATAGAAAAGGGAAAAATATCCGCGTCCCATTCATTTTTTTTTTTTTTTTGTAATTTGGGCTACTTATTTACATATTATTGATTATTGATGGTTATATAATATTACTTGTTGTGTACATTAAATTGTAATTATATACATTAAAACACACACTGAGAAAAAAATCAATATGATTTTGGGCCACACAAATTGAAAAACAAAACATATATGTATGTATAATTTTATTTTACAAGTACAAAATTGTAATATACATATATATATATATATATATATATATATGCACAATTGTCTAATTACTGTAGTAAAATGTAGCTGTACATCCAATTAAAATTTGTATATCATACATATATGATAGATATGTTTGTATATCCAATTAGAATTGTACATATTCAATGTAGCATTGTACATCCGAGTAAATTTTGTATATGATAGTTGTACATTCAATTAAAGTTACATATTTAAAAATACCATTAGAAATTGGATAATATTTAATGTAGCATTGTAGGGTGTTAATTGTCGAGACTGTTGTAATTGAGTGCGTAAATAAATAGACAGCGTTTGTTTACCCAGTTCGTCCGGAAGGACTACGTCTGGGGGCGATCCAAGCCAGGAGTTCCACTAATATTCTTGTGTATGAGAGTGTCCATAATTCATGAATACAATGAGATATATATAGGGCCTGACTATATACACCTCCATTATTGGTAGATACACCCACTTTTATTGTAATATGGCAATTATACCCTTTTTCTCCCTGCGAACTCTTTCTTCTCTCTTTCTGCAAATACAGCGCTGCAACCCACCTCTACATTGTTTCTTCAATCTTTGCGCCAACCACCGCCCATGCTTGTCGCTGCCGATTAGAACCATCACATACTAGAACCAATCGAAAAAATAACATATTTTTAGGAAAAAATTACGAATGACATTATTCGATCAAAATATATTGAATTATACATTTTTGGGAAAAAAATAGTACAAAAATAATGGATTTTTTTTAAACAATGATCCAGCGTGTAATCCTATTTTGAAGTAATAAGATTGACATACCTGTTAATATGAGTTTCTATTCTCTTATCTCCTGTAGGGACGTCGAGGCGGTGGTTGCGCCGTCGGGGAAAATCGGGACTGGCGGTGGGGAAGCGGTGGTTGCGCGGCGTCGGGGAAATCGTGACTGGCGGTGTGGAGACAGTGACCGACGGGCGGGTGCGGCGCTGAATCTGCAAAATTAGAGTAAAGAGTCGCAGGGAAAATATGTGAGAATTTAGGAAATATTTTTTTTAGAAAAAGGGGTACAAATGGTAGTGCACAATTAAAATGGGTGTATCTACCAATAATGGAGGGGTATATAGTCAAGCTCATATATATAATAGTAAAACCCTAGTCTAATGGATAAAGCCAAATATGATTCTTGGTCCTCAAGTAATGTCCACACCAAATCTCCTAGATTTGGAATATCAAATCTTCCGGATTTACAACACTCCCCCTTGGACATTACGACATAAATGTCTTATCATAAAAACTTCACTTGCTACGGATCGGCCATAATAATAAGTGGGAGGAATGTCTTTGATCTTCTAGATCTAAATCTTCCGGATTTATTTCGAGGTTACCGCTCCCCCTGAAGACAACAACACTTTAAGTCTTTGCATCCCAATACCACGAACGTACTTTTCAAAAGTAGACGTAGGTAAGGATTTAGTAAACAAATCTGCAAGATTATTACTAGATTGCACCTTTTGAATGGTAATCACGCCACTCTTCTAGAGTTCGTATGGGTAGAAAAACTTAGGGGAAATATGTTTCGTCAGGTTTCCCTTGACGTACCCATTACTCATTTGTGCGATGCAAGCAGCGTTGTCTTCAAATATAACGTGGGGGATGTATCGCCCTTGGCGATACCACACGAGTCACCAATGTGCTTTACCAAGGACCTTAACCAAACACATTATCGTGCGGCTTCAAATAAGGCTATGATCTCTGAGTGGTTTGAAGACGTGGTAACCATGGATTGTTTAACCGATCTCCACGAGATTCCGGTTCCACCACATAGAAAAACGTAATTAGTCTGGGATACGGCGTTGTGGGGATCAGACAAATAGCCAGCATCTGCGTAACCTACTAAGGTTTTGTCTTGGTTCTTACGATAAAACAGTCCAAGATCTTGAGATCCTTGGAGGTATCGTATTACATGCTTAACACCATTCCAATGTCTCCTCGTAGGAGAAGCCCTATATCTCGCAAGCAAGTTAACTGCAAATGCAATGTCCGGCCGGGTACAATTTGCAAGATAGAGCAAAGCTCCAACAGCGCTAAGATAAGGAACTTCTGGTCCCAAAATTTTTTCTGAATCTTCTCTTGGTCTAAATGGATCCTTATCCACTTCGAGGGATCGGACAACCGTTGGGGTGCTAAGTGGATGAGATTTATCCATGTGAAATCTATCCAATACCTTCTTCACGTAGGTCGACTGATGAACAAGGACTCCTTTTGGGAGGTGCTCGATCTGCAAGCCGAGGCAGTACTTGGTTTTACCCAAGGACTTCATTTCGAATTCAGCTCTCAAGATTGAACTGGCTTCTTCAATCTCTTTGCATGTTCTGATTATGTTCAGGTCATCAACATATACGGATATGATGTAAAAACCGTCTTGCGATTTCTTCGAGAATACGCACGGGAAAGCTTTATCGAACGTGTATCCCTTTTTCTGAAGGAATTCGCTAAGTCGGTTGTACCACATAAGGCCCGATTGCTTCAGGCCATACAACGACTTACGCAGTTGTATGCTATACATACTGCGATTTTCTCCATCCCTTAACTGAGGAATGTTAAATCCATCTGGGATTTTCATATAAATGTCGGCATCGAGTGATCCGTATAAGTACGCGATTACTACGTCCATTAATCTCATTTGGAGATTCAACTTAACTGCCAAAGATATCAAATAGCGGAACGTTATTGAGTCCATGACGTTGAGTCCATGACGGGAGAATAGGTTTGATCAAAATCAATCCCCGGGTTTCTGCGAAAACCCTTGTGCTACCAGCCTCGCTTTAACCTCTCCACAGTATTGTTTTCTCAATTTCGTTTTCATACAAAAACCCATTCATATCCTACAGGGATAGCGCGCGTGGGTGTACGAACGAAAGAGTCAAATACTTGTCTTTTGTTAAGCGGGGCGAGCTCCGCATCAATTGCCTCTTTCCATTTAACCCAATCATGGCGCTTCCAGCACTCTGCGATTATTTTGGGTTCAGGATCTAGATCATTAATAATGGAAAGAGCTATTGACGCTGCAAATGTGTCGTCGACGACAGTAATGTTTATATTACATGTTTCTCCTGTATCTGTGAAATTCACAGATACTTTGACGTTTACGTCAACCAAACCTTCCTCATTTCCCATTGTATATGGGTCTGGTCGTTCCACGGTCTTAGTGCATGGAATATTTTGTGCACGTGCTTCATCACTAGGACTCTCGTCTCCTTGAGACTTGGAGTTATCTAGACGGATCTCTTCCAGAGCTTTTCCATTCGACTGACCAGATTTGCTAGCCTTTCGTTTAGGTGTGTTACTATCTCCTGAGGGTCCCTTACGCTTTTAGCGTGTGGGGGCATGAGTACTCATTTTACTTGGGACCTCTACCCTTTGGGGAGCATTTACTGCAGGTATATGCGATTTAGTCACACCTCTATGGTCAGTGAACGCGTCTGGCAGGTTATTTGATAAGTTCTGCAGGTTAATGATCTTCTGAACTTCTAGTTCACATTGATTAGTGCGCGGATCTAAATACTGAAGATTACTTATGTTCCACGTAAGTTCCCGGCATTCATTCAATTTTGAATTTGGATCTCCCCCTAATGCCGGGAAGTAATCTTCATCGAATGTGCAATCAGCGAACCGGCCGTTAATTGATCCCCGGACAAAGGCTCGAGGTATTTCACGATGGATGGAGAGTCAAATCCGACGTAAATACCGAGTTTCCTTTGTGGGCCCAAAGAGGTTCGCTTGGGTATCGTAATTGGTACGTATACCGCACTGTTGGGATATGTTTTAGTTTTGATGATTTTCCAAAACAACATGTAATAGGTTTGAAAGCAGTCAGGATTGTATCTTTAGTTTCAGGTCAGGCTAGGTTATTTCTCAGTAGAATAGGCTGTTCAGTTGAGGGGGAACTCTGCAACACAGCCTGAGGATATCAAGATGACACCAAGAAGAACTGACTGAAGCCCTGCCATCAACCTGAACCAATGGAGAAGCCTGAAGGAAGTCCCACTGAGTGTAAGTCAGGCTGTTCTAAGCCAAGTCTGGTGGACCACTCAGTGAAGAGCCTGATCAGGAGGATCAGTGCTGCACCAAGTAGGCCTGAAGGAGTCAGGCTACTGTGGTCAGGGAAGTTTGTCATCCAGCCTTATGACAAACTTCTTGGAGTGATCTTCAAACAGTCTCTGAAGAACAACTGCACTGAGGACGAGTCAGTCCACTGAAGATCAGTGTCAGTGAAGGAGAAAGCTACCTAAAGTCAGTGGGTCTTAGTCAAACCCACTGTGTCAAAGATCCGTGAATCCAGGCCACGTGGACCAATCAGCACGAGGCAGCAACTCTGACACTGACAAAGGCCGCATTCCAAGAAAAGTGGTTGAAACCATTTAATGCTGGATTCAAATGTATTTCCTCTCCAACGGATACATTTGAATCCCCATTATAAATACAAGCTCATGGCTTGTTGATAGAGTGTGTTGTGTTGTTTTGTTTGAGAGTTGTATTGTTGTATCTTGTAAGAAAAACAAACACCTACGAGCTGAGAGTGTGAGTAGTAGCATATGTGCATGGGAGATATAAAGAGATTCTACTCATTTCTATACACTGAGAGTTCACAAATATATACATAAGAGTGCTCAGCTTGTAACTCTAGGCTTAGAGAGGTTTTTCCTATCTTAGCTATTGGCTAACGCATTGTAAAGGGAAAACCTCACCTAGTTGGAGAAAACCCTAACCAAACTAAACCCTTTCAGAAGATTGTTAGGTTTGTAGTGAGGTGAGGAGGGCAGCCCAGGGAGTGGCGTGAGTCCAGTTGTAAGTGCACCTTGGCACGTTAAAAACAAGAATCCTGAGATAGTGGATTTCCTGTTAAATCAGGCCGTGGATGTAAGAGCTCGTGTCTCTGAACCACGTTAAACCAAGTGTTATTATTTGGAATGTCTTTTCTTCTAAAGTATTGCGAAAATCTGCTCACTGAGAGCATTGTTTAAAAGGAACTTTAGTTAAGCATTTCAGGTCAGGGAGATTCCATCTCACTGACTAAATCAGGCAAGGCACTCGAGAGTTCAGTCTCTCGAGTCACTGCCTTTTTGAGAGCCTGAGCTTTCAAGTCTAATCTCTGACTTGATAGCTCTGACTCTCAGCAACGCAGTGACTTGAGTATTCCGTCACTGAACTTGGTCAGGGTGTAAGCTGTGATTCGATAACGCACTCGAGAGTTTAGCATCTCAAGCCACTGTCCTTGCTCAGAGCATGAGTCTCCAAGCCTTCTCAGTGACTTGGTAACTCAGCCTCTGAGCAGAGCAGTGACTTAAGTATTTCTCACTCTTGCTGAACTCCCTGAGGAAAAAGGTTTTAAAAAAAAATTTTGCTCCTGAATTCCCATTTTGCCCTTCGAAAACGGGACCATCAATTGGTATCAAAGCGGGTTGTTCACATGACCACTGATCCAGTTTTGTTAAGAAAAATAGTCTACCGAACAGATCTTAAACTTTTTAAACTATGGGAATTCCTGCATATTTCAAACTATTACCTGTACTCTGACATTATTCTTGTAATATAAAATCATTTGGTTAGAAGTTTTGGAATCATCAAGAAGGGGGAAATTGTTGGGATATGTTTTAGTTTTGATGATTTTCCAAAACAACATGTAATAGGTTTGAAAGCAGTCAGGATTGTATCTTTAGTTTCAGGTCAGGCTAGGTTATTTCTCAGTAGAATAGGCTGTTCAGTTGAGGGGGAACTCTGCAACACAGCCTGAGGATATCAAGATGACACCAAGAAGAACTGACTGAAGCCCTGCCATCAACCTGAAACAATGGAGAAGCCTGAAGGAAGTCCCACTGAGTGTAAGTCAGGCTGTTCTAAGCCAAGTCTGGTGGACCACTCAGTGAAGAGCCTGATCAGGAGGATCAGTGCTGCACCAAGTAGGCCTGAAGGAGTCAGGCTACTGTGGTCAGGGAAGTTTGTCATCCAGCCTTATGACAAACTTCTTGGAGTGATCTTCAAACAGTCTCTGAAGAACAACTGCACTGAGGACGAGTCAGTCCACTGAAGATCAGTGTCAGTGAAGGAGAAAGCTACCTAAAGTTAGTGGGTCTTAGTCAAACCCACTGAGTCAAAGATCCGTGAATCCAGGCCACGTGGACCAATCAGCACGAGGCAGCAACTCTGACACTGACAAAGGCCGCATTCCAAGAAAAGTGGTTGAAACCATTTAATGCTGGATTCAAATGTATTTCCTCTCCAACGGATACATTTGAATCCCCATTATAAATACAAGCTCATGGCTTGTTGATAGAGTGTGTTGTGTTGTTTTGTTTGAGAGTTGTATTGTTGTATCTTGTAAGAAAAACAAACACCTACGAGCTAAGAGTGTGAGTAGTAGCATATGTGCATGGGAGATATAAGGAGATTCTACTCATTTCTATACACTGAGAGTTCACAAATATATACATAAGAGTGCTCAGCTTGTAACTCTAGGCTTAGAGAGGTTTTCCCTATCTTAGCTATTGGCTAACACATTGTAAAGGGAAAACCTCACCTAGTTGGAGAAAACCCTAACCAAACTAAACCCTTTCAGAAGATTGTTAGGTTTGTAGTGAGGTGAGGAGGGCAGCCCAGGGAGTGGCGTGAGTCCAGTTGTAAGTGCACATTGGCACGTTAAAAACAAGAATCCTGAGATAGTGGATTTCCTGTTAAATCAGGCCGTGGATGTAAGAGCTTGTGTCTCTGAACCACGTTAAACCAAATGTTATTATTTGGAATGTCTTTTCTTCTAAAGTATTGCGAAAATCTGCTCACTGAGAGCATTGTTTAAAAGGAACTTTAGTTAAGCGTTTCAGGTCAGGGAGATTCCATCTCACTGACTAAATCAGGCAAGGCACTCGAGAGTTCAGTCTCTCGAGTCACTGCCTTGTTGAGAGCCTGAGCTTTCAAGTCTCATCTCTGACTTGACAACGCAGTGACTTGAGTATTCCGTCACTGAACTTGGTCAGGGTGTAAGCTGTGATTCGATAACGCACTCGAGAGTTCAGCATCTCAAGCCACTGTCCTTGCTCAGAGCATGAGTCTCCAAGCCTTCTCACTGACTTGGTAACTCAGCCTCTGAGCAGAGCAGTGACTTGAGTATTTCTCACTCTTGCTGAACTCCCTGAGGAAAAAGGTTTTAAAAAAAAAATTTGCTCCTGAATTCCCATTTTGCCCTTCGAAAACGGGACCATCACGCACATCCAAAAATACGCAGATGGGAAGTGCTAGATTCTTTCCCACGCACTAACTGTAGGGGGGATGATCATTATTTGCAGTTGGACGGATTTGGATTAAGTGTGATGCATGAAGGACTGCATGCCCCCAGCATGAGGTGGGTAGTTTAGAGTTCATAAGCAATGGTCTCGCGATAAATCTGATACGTTTTATTAGCGCCTTAGCAAGACCATTTTGGGTATGGACGTAGGGGACCGAATGTTCCACTTAAATTCCCAGGGCCATAATGGCCTGCGAGCTAAACTCAGTTGTATTATCCATGCAAATCGATTTAATTGGATAATCCGGGAATTGAGCTCCAAGCTCGATAGTCTTCGCAATGAGATTCGCAAAAGCTTGATTGCGGGTGGACAGCAAAATGCAAATATCCACCTAGTGGAGGCATCAATAGGGACCATGAAATAACGAGATGGTCCTGATGCTGGGTGAATCGGTCCGCAAATGTCCCCTTGAATTCACTTCAAGGAAAACCGGAGACACTAGTCCAACCTTAGTGCGCGACTGGCGCACTATCAACTTACCCTTAGAACATGCATCACAAGTAAATTCATCAACAGAAAGGATTCTACTATTCGAATTAGGTATATAATCCTACGTATCATATATTGTCCTGGATGACTTAACCGCTGATGCCTTAATTTAAAGAAGTTCGGGTCATAAAATTTCATACTCATGGCTAGATGGAGATTTGACGGTCGGATGTATAAAATAGTACAATCCAGGAGAGAAGGAAGAAAGTTCTTCTATAAGATTGTATGAGTGGTGGCGCTATCTACCAATCATAAATCACTACTTCAATCCTATCATGCCAGAGGAAATTAACTCAAGCCTAATAGTTGATGTGTTTACAAGCCATAAATAAAAACAGCAATATCCGAATAAACACATGGACAGTTATTAAGGTAAACACATCAAAGCTAATAAATTCATTCATAAATAAAATATCCGAAAGAAAGGATCCAAAACATAACAAGTAATTGTTTTATCTAGAAAACAAAATACTAAGAATAACTAAATACACAAATCTACTCATCATCACCGAAATCCCTAAGCTTAATGCTCTTATGATCTTCATTGTCTAGGTCAGAGTCTGCTTCGGGCAGACTGGCATGGTGAGATTCAACTCTCGGAGCCTTCCCCTTATCGTCCTTCTGCTGCTTTTGATAAGCCTCGACCAAATGTTTGGGAGTACGACACGTGCGAGACCAATGGCCCTTGCATCCGCATCTGTAGCAGGATTGTTCACCCTTATCTTGATTGTCAGATTTTCGGGGAGCGGAGTTCGTGTTAGGTGCAGCCTTCCCACGAACCTGAGCTTGACTGTCATTCGAGGCACCTGAATTACCGGATTTGTTACGACCTCGGCCTTGGCTACGAGTTCGTTTACTTCCACTCCCCCTTCCACGCTTGCGACCTCTTTTACTACTTTGAGCTACAACATGTGCTTCGGGCACCGCTGTCGAGCCAACCGGCCTCGCATTATGATTCTACATAAGGAGTTGGTTGTGCTTTTCTGCTACTAGAAGTGCAGAAATTAACTCAGAGTGTACAGTGTAGTTCTTAGCCCTATACTGCTGCTGGAGTACAAGGTTGCTTGCGTGGAAAGTCGACAAAATCTTCTGGATCAAGTCGTCCTCAGTTACAGTTTTCTGACATAACTTTAACTGAGACACAATACGATGTAGGGCTGAGTTATACTCCGTTACAGACTTAAAGTCTTGGAAATGGAGGTTCAACCAATCGTATTGAGCTTGAGGGAGGAGTATATCATATTGTTGTTGGAAACGGTCCTTCAGGGACTTCCACAATATTCCGGGATCTCTTTCAGTGAGATACTCATTTTTCAGGTCCTGATTGAGATGATGTCTAAGAAAAATCAAAGCTTTCGCCTTCTGAGCGTCAGTTGATTTTGGATCATCGACAATCGTGCTGCTAAGATTGTTCGAGGCTAGATGTATTTCGACATCAAGCGCCCATGTCAGGTAGTTACTACCATCAAGAGTAAGCTCAGCAAATTCTCTTTTGGTAATATCAGACATAATTCACTACAATTAAAGTGACATGGGTAAGGGGATTGACAAAAAACATAGACAACGGGGAGACAAGGATTTATCTAGTTATTCTAAGGCACATAGATGCACGTACTGGGCGCCGTCTACCCAAGGCATAAAATTACGGTCCGACAAATACCAGGCGCCGCCTACCCGGGCATAAAGAGCGGACTATAAACTATGTGCACAGTGTTAATGCACGTAGGATAATAAAATCACTTAAGCATGCAATAACAATAAATAACGATAATCACATGAAAATAATTTGCAGAAAATATACGGTTTAATGGACAAAGGAAATAATCATTAGAATAATTATTTCATGTACATTAACGCAATTTAAAGAAATATTTTTAGGATTATGTAATATAAATTTTGTGACACAAAGACCGAAGCAAAATCGGGATTATCACAAAATTCACAAGGTATAATCGCAACATGTGTCTAAAAGTGCACGTACAATTATGCAGGGAACACACGGTGAGAGGAGAGTATCGAAAAACAAAAGAAAAACGAAAATAAATAAAATTGGAAAAAATCGGGGCTGATCGCGCTTATGGGACGCGACCAGCCCGTGGTATCGCGCTCCCCATGCGCGACATCCCGCCTCCGATCGCGCCTGACAGGCGCGATCGGGGCTGATTTTCCTGGCATCTTCCCGGCGCGATTTCGACCGCGGGAGGAAGGCTGCGCCGTCTCAACGCGACGCCCGGAGGTGCGCAGAGGCGGCGGAGGGAGTTTCCAGGTGTACGCCCGCCGGGGGAAGCCGCCCGCGTCGTGGTGGCACACGGCTGTGTTGTGCGCGGTGGCTTCCAGCCACGGCGGCGACGCGATGGCGCTGGCGATAGGGCGGCGGCGTCGGTTGCGGGCGAGAGACGATGGCGGCGTGCGAGCGGCGGCGGCGGCGCGTTGCCACCGGCGGCGGCAGCGGGCAAGCCCCGCCCGTGAACGAAGGGTAGCGGCGCCCATGGCTCTCGCGGCGGCGGCGGCGTTGGACGGCCACTCCGGGTGGCATCGTGGCGCTGCCCCGAGCGGCGCTCCGGGGCCGTTTCGGGCAGTGCTACGTCGTGCGTCTCACGGTGTTCGTTTTTCGATCTCAATCCAATCAATATACTCAACAAATAACATATAAAAGACATATAAATTAATCATGAACGAACATCATAAAAGGATCATGATAATTAAATTTGTGCATATAAATTGAGTATAAACAAGATCAAATAATTTAGAGATAGGAAATAAACTCATGAAATTCAACGGGAATTAATACGAGAGACATACCTTTTAGCTCGGTTAGTTAGGGCGTCGTGCTGATAACGTGTTGTAATTGAGTACGTAAATAAATAGACAGCGTTTGTTTACCCAGTTCGTCCGGAAGGACTACGTCTGGGGGCGATCCAAGCCAAGAGTTCCACTAATATTCTTGTGTATGAGAGTGTCCATAATTCATGAATACAATGGGATATATATAATAGTAAAACCCTAGTCTAATGGATAAAGTCCAATATGATTCTTGGTCCTCAAGTAATGTCCACACCAAATCTCCTAGATTTGGAATATCAAATCTTCCGGATTTACAACAGAGACATTTGTCAATTGTCAAGGCAGATAGGGTGTCAATTGCCAATACATTTCTTTTTTATTTTTACTTCTCCCAATTAACAAATTAGCTCTAATTTCCTCCATCTTCTCTTGAACATCTCCCTACATGGGAAAGAAGCTCAATCCTCTATTTATAAAAAAAAAAAAAAAAGGCTCAATTCTACTAATAGGATAATAGCATAAAACAACCATTTCTCCCAATAGAATAATTAACACACAAGAATAAAAGCATGACGTAAGAAATACTTTAACAATTTTTGGAAGCGAAAATATGGCCGGAACTAAAGATGGGGTCGAAAACTCTATGAGTCGTAGGATCTCATGGTCATTTCCTTCGTTGTGTAAGTCCCGAGTAAGAGGCGATTACTTTTGTTCTTATCGAATTTCAAAAGACAAAGTATAGAGTGAAATTAGTTTATACATAAATCCATGAAGAGTATTAGTTGTTTTCATTGAAAAATATTAGTTGTTTTTACTGAAGAGTGTTATTGATTTACACTAAAGAGTCTTAGTTGTTCGGTGAAAATAAACTAAGACTCTTCAGTGTAAACCAGTAATACTCTTCAGTGAAAACAACTAATACTCTTCAGTGAGAACAACTAATACTCTTCATTGATTCATATATAAACCAATTTCACCCTATACATACTCATTTCAAAAACTCATTTCCCCTGCTTCGCATTATAACTCCACGGCAGTGACTAAACACCGCCTTCTCCGGTGAAGCCACCTGCTTCTCCGGTGACGCCACCACCTTCTCCGATCATTAGGTGGTTCGGGGTTGTTACTTGAGAAACAAAGAAAGAAAGAGGGTTGGAGAGCAAAGAGAGAAAGCTGAGAAAGACATTGAATTTGAAATTTGAAACCAAAATAGTAAAGAAGGCCAATTGATGGGGCATCAAGCAGGGGTGAACTAAATGGTGAGGGTGAATGGAGTGGTGGAAGAAAAATTAAAAATAGGGGTAAATTAGATACTCCAATAACTAAGTCAATGCAGTGGAGAGCAATCAAGTAGTGGATAAAATTACTTTATTGAATTATATACTACACACTAATTATTCCTAAAAAAAATTCTAGTAAAATTGCAAATTATTATGAAACATATAATGCCATACAACATTGATCACACATGATTTGGTTTATACTAATTCTAAAGTATCTAAATCGTCTTCTTTTTTGGGCATGCTCATTTTTTCAGCTCTTCTATATGCAGCGTCAGTCCTTCCAATACCTTAAACGTGAAACACACGTAATAAAAAACTAAAAAAAAGGATATTATATATACTTATGTGTGCGTATATGTATGTATATATCTCAATGTTGACTGATGGAAAACTCACCAACTTGGTATCTCTCAGAGCAGTTTCCAGCATCCTGATTTTCTGAGAAGAAAATTGATAAAAGAAATTTTGTTTTGTTTAATTAATCATGTACAAATGTTTTTTTTTTCAATATTCATAAAACTACCGAGTTGCATCTATAATGGGTTCATTTCCCACTAATTAAAAAAAATATAAACAAGAGTCATATTTTCATAAAACTATTAAGTTGCATCTATAATGGGTTCCTTTCCCATTAATAAGAAATATATGTATATAAATCAAGAGTCATATCTTCATAAAACTATTAGTTGCATCTATAATGGGCTCTTTCCCATTAAAAATAATCAAAGTATATTATAAATTTTATATGAAAATAATTTATAATAAGCTTATTATGAAAATATTTTAAAATATCAAATATTTGATCAAGAGTGTCAAAAATTTCATCAAAAGTATTAAATATTGGGGTCAAAAAAATTCAACAATAATTACAATATAATACCACCGACCCTGATTTTTTATACTTCTGATGTGATTTTTAATATTTTTATCAAATATGTGATACTATAACACAGCTTCATGATAAGTTTACCGAGAACTACTTTTATATAAAACTTTGCCATATATTAGATAATTGATTTGTTCCTTATTAAGTGTGAATTCATTTACTTTTGGACAGTAGTTGAAAAACTCACTTGTTTTGCATCTTCAAGCACAGGCTCAAGTGCTTGGATCTTGTGCAACAAAGGCTCACCACCATATTCTCTTCCCCAAATCTTGTGTCTTACATCACCCTCCTGCATCACAGTATCATTACATAACTTTCATGTCTATATACATGACAAAAATGCGGCAAAGGGTTTCTTTAGTCCTGTAAATTTGTCCATTTTTTTCATTTCAGGACACTATTTTTCCGAATTGAGCTTCGTCCTATTAACTTTCAAATTTTTTTTCTTTTTCAAGTTCGTGTTAGCTTTTAAAACTGGTTACTAACCCCATTATATCCGGTCAAAAAACTAAAAAATTGAATTTTGAAAGTTAACAGGATGAAATTCAAAGAAAAATTGGGTGTCCCGAAAGCAAAAATAGGTAAAATTTTCGGCATTTTCCCCTAAAAATGTCATGTACATAGCATATGATGAGGAGAAGTAGATTCAAGAACACATAATTAAAGGAATAGTTAGTTTCAGGTCTGTTGAACGTTCGTACAAAGACTTACATTGTCACAAAACGAGGCACTCTTTTCATTGGAACGATCCCTCTCCCCACCAGCTTCCTCATCCTCGGTACAAATCATTCCCTAAAGCACAAAACATGAGAGATGAACACATGACTAATAACATAAACACACAGAATTTGAAAAGAAGTACCGCAAGTGTGTGGGTGATTTCAGGATCATTCCAAGGTCCCTTATCGCTAAAAAGACAACCACCAGATCCAGAACACGTGCAGTCACCACCCAAGAAACTCGGGAGGTTACTGTTTAGAAAAATAAATTAAAATTTGTCCCAAAACTCGGGAGGCTACTGATAGTCCTAATAATGTATTGCTTGAATAACAAAAATATGATACTGATAGATACATAATGTATTACTTGTTTTCTACAGTCATTTGTCCTGAAACTTTGAAACAACAAAACCAGCATTATATCGAAAACACATTGTTACCTTGGATCAATAGCTTCGATTAGGCTACTTTTGTAATCTGCTCCCAACACCTACAACGATGCTGTGAACACTTAACTGAACTGCTTCTATTCTCTTAACAGTAATGTGTGAGGAAAAGACAACAGAGAATATATACGATGCGCTTACTCGGATCTTAGCCAAAGTGCGTGCATCGAGAAAAGCCCTGATTGCTTTCCAAAGCACCTTAAATCCCGACCCAGCATTTATAATATAAAGCTGGTGCAGTGTCTGAAAACATTACCAATGGATGTTATTATCAACTAAATAGGATAAACATATTCTAATACTAAAAAGACAAAGTATAGTGAAGATGGTTCATATATGAATCATCAAAGAGTATTAGTTGTTTTCACTAAAGAGTATTAGTTGTTTCCACTGAAGAATATCAGTTGTTTACTGAAAATAAAGTAAGACTCTTCAGTAATAACAATTAATACTCTTCAGTGGAAATAACTAATACTCTTTAGTGAAAACAAGTATTACCCTTCAGTGGTTTATAAATGAACCAATTTCACTCTATACATATTCATAAAATTACAATTGGTGAAATAAGTGTCACTTCTTCCACACTAAGTCTAGATGAGCATTCTTGAAAATATCATGTCAAACTCAATTTGTCCGTTGTTTTATTGCAAATAACTTGGTATCTCAAATAGACGAAAAATAAGAGAAAGCACGATATGGTGTAAAGCATACCTCAGGATAATAGTTGCTATCGATTTTCTGAATTTCCATAAAGAGATGCCTAGCAGGCTTCGAGAACTGATTCATTCCCTGTGAAATGAAGTAGGTTTTTTAGTTAAAACGTTCATAATAATAACAGGGCAAGTGTAAGAAGTTAAACTACAATATAGAACTGACATACATAACTGTAGTGGTGAAAAGAAACAAGCAAAAAACCTTTGATTTGTTTAGAAACAGACAGAGGAAGGAGATAATTTAAAGGCTTTGCTAATCCAATGGTGCTGCGGAAGAATTAATCCGTCGAAGAAACTGATCCTTGTATCACTTTATATGTATAGAAACATAGACAGAACTGAGGTTTCTAATGGAGATAAGCCTTTTAAGGATGCTACTTCTATATCGAACCAAGAATTCAAGAAAAGAGGATAGAAAACATAGAGAAAAAGTATGTAACGATATAATTAGACGATATTAAGCCCAAGAACACAACATTGCTATTTTCTATCCAAACTATGATTTCAGAACTCTTACCACATCCTTCACATCCAAGATGCTCATGGTTGAAGCTATGTGCTTCTTGGCAGCAATTGAACACGACGGAAATCTACATTTTAGAGTCCTCTCTTGTTCATACACATGATGCTTCACAAATCTCTCGATGGTAGTTACTCGAAGAAAGGTATCGAGATCAACCATTCCAATTCTTTCGATATAAACTGGCCTCCCATATCGGTCGACTCCATGAAATCCGTGAGGATAACATTTTTTTACTTCTTCATATTCTTCAAACATAAAATCCTGCCACACAATCATCAAATTGCGTCAAACATACATATTACCATTCTTGGAGATAATTAAGCCACGTATAAAGATTACAGCACCTCTAAGATTGTGTCAACGCCAAATTCCTCTCGCCACTTAATACACCGCACGAACATTTCCTTAGCTTTCATCAGATCAAAGTCCCTCATTCTGAGAAATCTGTTATCAAAAGTAACCACCAAATAGAACAAAAAAACTTAACGAGTTGCTCACGAAGCTAGGCCATTAATAACTCCTTTTACCTTAAAAGGGTATGATAGTCAAATTGCTTTTCGGGCAAGAGGCCCTCGAGAAAAAGCAACTCACGAAACGAATCAACTACTTTTTCATCTTTAGGATTACGAGTTCCTTGGAGAGCCCTTTTGGCACTCTGGCTCCCCAACATATTCTTGAAAGATCCCGTAAACTTGAAGGGCTGCGAGAGCATTCCCTTAAAACCAAGGGGGGTTTTCCGCCGCTCTTTTATGGGAACTAAGTGCCAGTATGATTCAATAGGAGGATGCAATAATTTCTTCTTCTTTTTGGTCGATTCTTTGGTGCCTGAAGTTGGTGATTTATCGGCACCCGCCGATATGGATACCTCTTTCAGCAATTCCTTTGATTTCTGCATGTGTATGTGTACCTACTATCATCACCATAGTCAGAAATGCATAATTGATGCAGGGAAGACGCGAATCCATAACAAGAACACTTCTCAATCTCCGTTGATTCTCGCAAGAATACCGGCAACGAGGAATAAAAAGAGAGACAATCTTTAAACTTTATTCATAATTCAACTCCCTTAAAATGTTTACAAGAGTTACTTTAAATAGCAAACCAAAACCTAAAGATATGGAAACAATAAATTAAAAAGATATTAATACTAACTTTCCTAATTAATTTGATTCTCCATATCAAATCATAATCATACGATAATTGGTATCGCGATCTCTATGAAAATTCTCCAAAGATGTACAAAATATTGAGTAAAAAAGAAGTGGGAAACATGAAATCAATGATGGGGTGTGATAAAATCTACTGAATATTCAGTAATTTCACATTACAGAGTCAATTTCAAGAACCCTAACCCGGAAATAATCCAGAGAACACTCCCAATATATCATTAATAAAGAAAATTCTTCAAAGATCTACAAAAATATTGAGTAAAGAAGAAATGAGAAACGTGAAATCAATTATGGGGTGTGAATTTTTTTACATAATATTCAGTAATTTCACATTATAGAGTCCATTTTTAAGAATCAAAGGCATAAGAACCCTTACCCGGAAATAATCCAGAGAACACTCCCAATAAATCATTAATAAAGAAATTCTCCAAAGATCTACAAAATATTGAGTAAAGAAAAGGTGGGAAACATGAAATCAATGATGGGATGTGAAAAAATCTACTGAATATTATCTAATTTCACATTACAGAGTCAAATGTTAACAATCAAAGGCACAAGAACCCTAACCCGGAAACAATCCAGAGAAAACTCCCAATAAATCATCAATAAAGAAAAGGGAAACAATTATGGAAAGTGTGATAAAGCAAGATAACATGATTAATTGTTGCATAGGAAGTGGAAAAGAAAAGAAAACCTTGATAGGCGGGCGTATGACCAGTAGAATGTGCAATCTGAGAAGGAAGATGAGAGAAAAATGGAAATGGTGGAATGGAGAAGAGATGGAAGAGTGGGTATCTAAGGCATGCCTTTGCTTCGATGGGCCGGCAAAGAATGTTTGAATGCCAAGACTCCCCGCGCCTTTTTTATTGCATCTCAACCGTTGCTATTTCTTCACTTTTATCATTAAACTTATTAAGGTGATGTTATTCGGGAGTTTTAAGGATGTGTTTAGAAATTATACTAGCAGCACCCCGTGTATTACGCGGGTTTGATATTTTATATATATATATATATATATAAAGTATTTAAATTAAATATTTTAAATATTAATTCAATCAAAATATAGTATTTTTTTAATTCAATCAAAATATCAATTTGTAATTAAAAATTATAATAAATTATTCCAACTAACTCGTGCAAATTAAAAAAGGTGATTTATATAGTAAAAATAAGTGAATAGAGGGTATGAATATAAATATAGGTTATATAAATATTATCTAAAAATATCATAAAGTTATAGAATTTTAGAATTTTAAAATAAAGGATTGAGAGAGGTGAGGAGATTCACAAATATATATAAACTAGAGTGTACCCACGCGAATTTCGCGTACTGAAAAAATATACTCCCTCCGTCCATGAGTAAACTTCCCACTTTCCTTTTCGGGCCGTCCACGAGTAAGTTTCCCATTCCATAAATAGAAATAACAACACTCTATTATATATAAACTTTAACCTTCAAACTCACACAATATTACAAAAATGTCACTCATTCACTTTACTTTTCAACACTATTCATTATTTTATCCCAAAAGTCAACATGTGGCCCACCATATATTAATAAACAAATACACTTTCTTAAACCATTCAACAAAAAGAAGTGGGAAACTTACTCGTGGACGGAAGGAGTATTATTTTTATTTTCTGTAGACATTTAATATAAGAGCATTTTTGTCTCAAAAATTTCGAGGTATATACAATAAATTATGGGGTTTTTTTTTTATCGGTAAATGTTAGTTGTTATTAGTTAGATTAGTTCACCAAGTCTCCATACCCTCCCAGAAATCTCCAAGCCTACCTTATAACTCCCATAATTCGTTCCCAAAGGGAATCGAACCCGGTTCACTCACTAGAGTGAGGAACCCGGTGGCCAGGTGGGCTAAGCCACCTGGTTAAATTATGGGGTTTGTTTAGATGTGGCTCATGCCCTTCACTAAACCCTATAGGTATATCCTACAAACTAAATAATTAAAAAAAAACACCAAAATTCACATAAATTAACAACAATTATGGAATAACATTACTTAGACTAATAATTTAATAATAATCAATTTCTATTTCAATATTGAATAATTTATAAATTAATCAACATTATTAGTTATTGGGAGTATACGGTAAGAAATTAATTTATATAAGAAACAATACAAAATTTAAAATAAACTTTAACGTTATAAATACATGTTCATCGATCAAAATGAGTTCCAAGCAGAACTTGTCTCTATTAAAATCATTAAAAAATATTGTCCAACTTTTTCAATCCTAACTTTAACGGTCAATTTTTAGCTCTCACTCTTGATATTAGAAATCAGAGAAAATTGAGGTGTCATACTCTTGAAATCTAAAATGAAATTTAAATTACAACAATTAAACCATCATAATTATTCAGATAAAAATATATGGTATAGTTAAATATATTATTTTTGCACATGAAGAATATTTAAACTGAACGATATAGAGCATAAATCAACAATCATTATTACATTCATATTGATATTGATATTTAAATCTAATCAAATTGTGAGCACTTAAAATGATGAATTTAATTATAAAATAAATATACTAATAACAATAGATATATAACTAACCAACAATTGATGGGAGAAATCTCAGCAAAAGAGTGGAACAAATGAAACTTTGATGTGAAAAAATGAAATACAATATGCTCTTATTTATAATAAAAAAATGCATGCAATATTATATCTTGTCCATAATAAGAATATATCACATAAGAATATTCTTTGGAATATATAACTATATACCTTTTATTTTAGAAAAAAAATCGAACATTATATTATACTATATATACTAACTCAAACTTAGAAATGATAAATTTAGATTCATTCAATAAATAGATCATATTTAATTACATTAAGGTTTGTAAAAAATATGATTTATAATAAATTCTAAAAATAACTAAATAAGAAAATGGAAAAATATATATTTGCATTAATTATGCATATATAAATTAATGGTTTAGATTTAATGATATAGAACAAAGGGTCGATATTAAAAGTTTAACCAACTTTTAATGAGAGCGCAGTATTTCAAAATGGAGAGATTTGAGACATGCCACCTCATCCTTAGAATAAGGTGGTGTTGACACATCAACTTTGAGAGGTTTGGAAATATATTATAATATATATATATATATGTATGTATATGCGTGCGTTATCGATAAATGTGGAGTTTTTCGGAGATATAAAAAAATAGGAGTGAGTGGGAGTGGACTAATTCAAGGTTTTTAATTTAATTTGAGTAATTTTAGAATTTTTAGAATAGAAATTAATAGAATTAATAAAATATGAACTTAATATAGAAGTGAATAGAATAGGAAGTTAAGGAGGAAAGTCCGGTGATAGTAGGATTTTGAAATAATTCATGATGGGACATGCCAAGTAGGAGAGAGGAGATTCACAAATAGAGGAGGTAATGATTGCAAAATCAAAAGTGATATTAATTGATTTTTGTAGTAAAATTAAAAGTTGAGAGTGTTTTGAAATGAAGTGATTTTAGAAGTGGAAGTGTTTGTAAAAAAGTCAATAGTATTTTTTAGTTTAAGAGATACAAAAGTAGTGGGCCCCATGAGAATCAATTCTCCATAATTCAAAAAGCAGGTTTTTTTAGCTTCTTCAAAATAGATTTTAAATAATTTATGTTGTAGTTGTTGTAAATCAAGAGCGTAAAATAGAGACGCGAAATTGTTCACCCAGTTCGTCGATAACGACTACGTCTAGGGGCGAACCAAGCCAGGAGTTTCACTAATATTCTTGTGTATGCGTGTATACAATTTTGAGTACAATGATCTATTTATAATAGAAAAGACCTAGTCTAAACCTAAAGCCTGTTTAGGTTATAAACCCATTAGTAATGTCCACATCAAATCTTCTAGATTTGATATAATAAATCTGCTAGATTTATAACACTCCCCCTTGGACATTACGACATAACATATATGTCTTGTCATAAAACCTCCACGTGCTAGGTAGCGACCAAATATTAAGTTAGGGAGGAATGTAATTTTATTGATCTTCCGGATCAAATCTTCTGGATTTATTTCGGGGTTACCGCTCCCCCTGAAGACAACAACCCTTTGAGCTTTCGCATTCCAATACCATGAACGTACTTTTCAAAAGTAGATGTAGGTAAGGACTTAGTGATTAAACCTGCTAGATTGTCACTAGATTGCACATTTTGAATGGTAATCACGCTACTCTTTTGGAGTTCGTAAGGGTAGAAAAACTTAGGTGAAATATGTTTCGTCAAATTTCCTGTCACGTTCCCATTACTCATTTGTGCGATGCAAGCTGCGTTGTCTTTGAATATAACAGTGGGGGAGGTATCGCCTTTAGCGATACCACACGAGTCACCAATGTATTTTACCAAGGATCTTAACCAAACACATTCTCGTGCGGCTTTAAACAAAGCTATAATCTCTGAGTGGTTTGAAGACGTGGTAACCATGGTTTGCTTAACCGATCTCCATGAGATCGCGGTACCACCACAGAGAAAAATGTAACCAGTCTGGGATATGGCATTGTGGGGATCAGATAAATAGCCAACATCCGCATAACCTACCAAGGTTTTGTCTTGGTTCTTACGGTAAAACAGTCCAAGATCTTGAGACCCTTGGAGGTACTGTAGAACATGCTTAACACCATTCTAATGTCTCCTTGTAGGAGAAGCGCTATATCTCGCAAGCAAATTAACTACAAATGCAATGTCCGGTCTAGTGCAATTTGCGAGATAGAGTAATGCTCCAACAGCGCTAAGATAAGAAACTTTTGGCCCCAGAATTTCTTCTAAATCTTCACTTGGTCTAAATGGGTTCTTATCCACTTCTAGGGATCGGACAACCATAGGTTTGCTAAGTGGATGAGATTTATCCATATGAAATCTCTCCAATACCTTCTTCACGTAGGTTGACTGATGTATAAGAATTCCTTCTGGGAGATGTTCGATCTGCAGGCCAAGGCAATACTTGGTTTTACCCAAGACTTTCATTTCAAATTCAGCTTTCAAGATTAAACTGGCTTCTTCAATCTCTTTGCACGTTCTGATTATGTTTAGATCATCAACATATACGAATATGATGCAAAAACCACCTTGTGATTTCTTCATGAAATACGCATGAGAAAGCTATATCACTTGTGTATCCCTTCTTCTGGAGGAATTCACTAAGTCGGTTGTACCACATGAGACCTGATTGTTTCAGGCCCTATAACGACTTCTGCAGTTTTATGATATACATACTGCGATTTTCACCATTCCTCATCTGGGGAATGTCAAATCCATCGGAGATTTTCATATAGATGTCGGCATCTAGTGATCCATATAAATATGCAGTTACTACGTCCATTAGTCTCATCTGGAGATTCAATTTAACTGCCTAAGATATTAAGTAGCAAAACGTTATTGCGTCCATTACGGGAGAATAGGTTTGATCGAAATCAATGTCGGGTCTCTGCGAAAACCCTTGAGCTACTAGCCTCACTTTGTACCTCTCCACAGTATTGTTTTCATTTTGTTTTCGTACAAAAACCCATTTATATCCTACAGGGATAGCGCGCGCCGGTGTACAAACGATAGAGCCAAATACTTTTCTTTTGTTTAGCAATGCGAGCTCTGCTTCAATTGCCTCTTTCCATTTTACCCAATCGGAGCGCTTCTGGTACTCGGCGATAGTTTTAGATTCTGGATCTAGATCATTATTTATAACGGAAAGAGCAATTGTCACTGCAAATGTGTTGTCGACGATAATAATATTTCTATTGTATGTTTCTCCCGTAACTATGAAATTCATAGAGACTTCAACGTTTATGTCAACCACACCTTCCTCATTTCCCAGTGTATCTAGGTCTAGTCGTTCTACGGTCCTAGTGCATTAAATATTTTGTGCTCGTGCTTCATTACTAGGACGCTCGTCTTCTGGACGAGTCTCTTCTAGAGACTTTAAGTTATCTAGACGAATCTCTTCTAGCAATTTTACGTTCGGCTGACCAGTTTTGCTAACTTTTCTTTTAGGTGTGTTTGTATTGGTTGTAGGTCCTTTACGCTTCTAGCGTTTGGGGGCATGTATACTTGATTTGCTTGGGACCTCAACCCTTTGGGGAGCATTTATTGCAGGTATATGCGATTTAGTTACACCTCTATGGTCAGTGAACGCGTCTGGCAGATTGTTTGCTAAATTTTGCAAGTTAATGATCTTCTGAACTTCCAGTTCAGATTGACTAGTGTGTGGATCTAGATACTGAAGATTACTTGTATTCCACATAAGCTCCTGACATTCATTCAATTTTGAATTCGAATCTCCCCCTAATGTCGGGAAGTGATCTTCATCGAATGTGCAGTCAGCAAACCGGGCTGTTAATTGATCCCCAGATAAAGGTTCTAGGTATTTCACGATGGATGTAGAGTCAAATCCAACATAGATACCTAGCTTCCTTTTTGGGCCCATAGAGGTCCGCTTTGGTAATGTTATCAGTACATATACTGCACATTCAAAAATACGCAGATGGAAAATGCTTGGTTCTTTCCCACGCACTAGCTGTAGGGGGGAATGATCATTATATGCAGTTGAACGGATTTGTATCAAGTGTGGTGCATGTAGGACTGCATGCCCCCAGCATGAAGTGGGTAGTTTAGAGTTCATAAGCAATGGTCTAGCGATAAGTTTGATACATTTTATTAGCGCTTCAGCAAGACCATTTTGGGTGTGGACGTAGGGGACCGAATGCTCCACTTTAATTCCCAGGGCCATACAGTAATCTGTAAAGGCCTTTGAGATATACTCAGTAGCATTATCCATGCGAATCGATTTAATTGGATAATCTGGGAATTGAGCTCTAAGCTCGATAGTTTTCGCAATGAGCTTTGAAAAATCTTGATTGCGGGTAGACAGCAAACAAGCATATGTCCACCTAGTGGAGGCATCAATTAGGACCATGAAATACCGAAATGGTCCTGATGTTGGGTGAATCGGTCCACAAATGTCTCCCTGAATTCGTTCAAGGAAAACCGGAGACTCTAGTTCCACCTTGGTGCGCGACGGGCGCACTATTAATTTACCCTTAGAACATGCATCACATATAAATTCATCAACATGAGGGATTCTATTATTCGAAATATTATTACCAATAGAATTAGATAGAATCCTACGTATCATAGTTTGTCCTGGATGACCTAACTGCTGATGCCATAATTTAAAAGAGTTCGGGTCATGAAATTTCATACTCATAGTTTGATGGAGATTGGACGGCTGGATGTAGGAATAGTACAATCCGGAAGAGAAGGAAGGAAACTTTTCTATAACTTGTTTACGACTACCTCGAGTAATAGTCATCAAAAGGTATTCGTTATTATTTTCAATTTCAGTTTCAATGTGATAGCCATTAGATCTAATATCTTTAAAACTAAGCAGGGTACACTTAGATTGTGGAAACAGTAAAATATTATCAATTATGAGTTCGGTACCCATGGGGAGGACAATGGAAGCTCTTCCGGAGCCCACTATCATAATATTATCATTAGCTATCGTAGTTACACTCCCCTTACGTTCTATCAAGTTATGAAAATACTTCCTATCTCTTAGGATTGTATGTGTGGTGGTGCTATCTACCAAACATAAATCACTATTTGCATCCATCATGCCAGAGGAAATAGTCCAATGCTAATAGTTGATATGTTTACAAGCCATTTATAAGAATAGCAATATCCAAGTAAAATTTAATGGACAGCGTTAAGGTAAACACATCAAAGCTAAACCATAAATATCATCCATAAAATAAAATATCCGAAAGATAGGATCCAAAATATAAATTGTTTTAACCAAAAAATAAATAAAGTACTAAAATAATCAAATATACAAATCACTCATTGTCTCCAAAGTCTTTGAGCTCTACGCCCAAAAGATCTTTGTTGTCATGGTCAAAGTCTGCTTCAGGCAGGCTGGCATGGTAAGATTCGACTTTAGGAGCCTTTCCCTTGTCGTCCTTCTGCTGCTTTTTATAAGCCTCAACCAAGTGATTGGGAGTGCGACACGTGCGAGACCAATGGCCTTTGCATCTGCATCTGTAGCAGGACTGCTCAACCTTATCTTGAGTGCCAGATTTTTTAGAAGCGGGGTTCGTGTTAGGTGCAGCCTTTTCACGAGCATGAGCTTGATTGTCGTTTGAGGTACCTGGACTACCGAATTTGCTACGACCTCGGTCTTTGCTACGAGTTCATTTACTTCCTCTCCCCCTTCCATGCTTGCGACCACTTGTACTGCCATGAGTATAGCATGTGCTTCAGGAACTACTTGTGAGCCAACCGATCTCGGATTATGATTTTACATAAGGAGTTGGTTGTGCTTTTCTGCCACTAGAAGTGCATAAATTAGCTCAGAGTGTACAATATAGTTCTTAGAATTGTACTGCTGCTGGAGTACAAGGTTGCTAGCGTGGAAAATTGATAAAGTCTTCTGGATCAACTCGTCCTCAGTTACAGTTTGCTTGCATAACTTTAACTGAGATACAATACGATGTAGGGCTGAGTTGTACTCAGTCACATACTTAAAGTCCTGAAAATAGAGGTTCAACCAATCGTATTGAGCCTGGGGGAGGAGTATATCGTTTTGTTGTTGGAAACAGTTCTTCAGGGACTTCCACAACGTTCCGGGGTCTTTCTCAGTGAGATATTCATTTTTCAGGTCCTTATTAAGATGATGTCTAAGGAAAATCAATGTTTTCGCCTTCTGAGTGTTAGTTGATTCTGAATCATCGACAATAGCCCCGCTTAACTCAGTTGAGGCTAGATGGATCTCAACATCTAGCGCCCATGTCAGTTAATTACTACCATCAAGAGCAAGCTCAGCGAATTCTCTTTTGGATATCAGACATTATACTCTACAATTTTAAAGTGACATGGTAAGATTTGTGACCAATTTATTGACAACGGATAAATAAGGATTTATTTGATTATTCTAGAGCACATAGGAGCAAGAATTGGGCGCCGTCTACCCAAAACATGATTTACGGTCCGATAAGTACCGGGCGCCGCCTACCCGGGTAATATATATATATACGGACTATGCGCAACAGTAATAATGCATGCAAGATAATTAAATCATAAAAGGCATGCGCATATATCAATTAAGCATATAAGATAATTTATTGGGAACTAATATTAAAATTAATTCTAGAATTTTCGTGCTTAATTAATATGTAAGAATTGTTACTATTTAATTTTTCAAGTATAATTACGAAACTCGATAAATTAATTTTGAGGGCATAAATTATATGAGGCCCAATAAAAAAATATGGTCCAAGTCGCATTTGGGCTTGATTTGGCCCAAAAGTGGCTAGGGTTGCACGGCATCCGGAGGCGCACGGCAACAGTGTGTGTGGGCATGGGTAGCATCGGACGAGGGTCGCCACGGGCGCCGGGCGCTGCGGGCCCCGAGCGAGCGCGCGATGGGCGCTGCTGGCACCAAGCGACGGGCGCTGCAAGCGAGCGCGCGATGGGTGTTGCGGGCGCCGGGTGAGTGGGCGGCACGCGGGTGCTGGGCACAACGAGCGGCAGCGCGGGCGACGAGTGTTGCGGGCGCCGTGCGGTGTGGGTGCGCCGGGCGACGGGCAGCGGCCGTGTGGCGGCGTCGTACGTCAACGTGCACTCGTATAGTTCAATTTGATCCAATTAATTGCGAACACAAATAACAATTGATGCAATAATTAAAGTGCATATAAAACATAATACACATGGATCAAATAATTCGATACGACAATTAAAAATCATTGAATAGGAAAAATAATTTAGATCGTACCGATTAGTCTCGGGCAGAGTCTCGTGCTGATAACGTGTGTAAATCGAGTGCGTAAAATAGAGACGCGAATTTGTTCACCCAGTTCGTCATAACGACTATGTTTGGGGGCGTACCAAGCCAGGAGTTTCACTAATATTCTTGTGTATGCGTGTATACAATTCTGAGTACAATGATCTATTTATAATAGAAAAGACCTAGTCTAAACCTAAAGCTCGTTTAGGTTATAAGCCTATTAGTAATGTCCACATCAAATCTTCTAGATTTGATATAATAAATCTGCTATATTTATAACAGTAGTTACAAATATTTCAGAATAGATTATTTTCAAAAAAATAAGTGATTCTACCTCTTTAGTAGAATTTGCAAACACTCACTAAATAACTTTTCAAAATCGATTTTTGCAAACATGTGATTTTTGTAATTCATAGAATTTTGAAAATTTATGTTCTTTTAGGATTTTGAGTAAGATAGATTTTAATTTTAGGAAAAATTTCATATCAAGACCCAAATTTTAAGTTATGTCTCAATATAAGTACTCAATTTAAGTCTCAATTTTAATTTTTTTTTCTCAATTTAAGGCTTGTTTTAAATTCTTATATCTCAATTCAAGATCCAACAAATAATTATTTTTTAAATTAAATTCATACAATATGGAATTTTTTTTAGAGAATTTCATTATAAAAAAAAATCATTTATTTAAAAAATATACTTACTTTTTTTATTAATATAATATATATTTCTAACTTTTATAATTGTGTATTAGTTTAGTGTTTTAAAAAATAAAATAATTAGCATTTTAAAATTAAAACTAAGCATTTCTCCATATAATCTTTTTCCATTTTATATGAAATATTAGTTTTAATTTAATTTCAAAATGCTAATTATCATTTTTTGTAAATAATAAATTAAATTTTCAAAGTAAATTAATGCACGATGATAAAAATAAAAATTAGAAATATACCTTATATTAATAAAAAAAATTAATTAATAAAGTTATTTTTATTTATGACGAATGTCTCTAATTTTTTTAATGTATGAATTTAATTTAAAAATTAATTGTTTGTTGGATCTTGAATTGAGCAAGGATGCAAAAAATGGTCTAGGCGGCCGCCTATGCGCCGCCCGGCCGCCCGGCCGCCGCGATTTGGGCCTAATCGGCCATATTGGGCATTTTCGATTCTAGGCGCCGCCTAGGCGGTCAAGTCGGACAAGACGGTTTTTGACTTCTTTTTTCAATTCAAACTTAAGTTTAGAAAATAGGTTCTCTCTTCCTTTGATATTTTCAGACGAATGAAGTGAGGGGAAAAGAAAGAAACAAAAAAAGCCCTAACCCCTCTGCCACCCTTCTGCCGCCCGTCCTTTGCCGCCGCCGCCCGTCTGCTGACGCCGGCCGTCCGCTGCTGCCGCCCTCTTCCGCGCCTACCACCGGTCGCTGCCGAAGCCAGCAAGTTTCAGTTTTTTTTCCCTAAGTGAAATTCTCGATCGTTTTCTTGCTGCTTGTTTGTTTGTAAAGATTATTTTGGAATAGTCTCTCAGTTGTTCTGCTATATTTTATGGATATATAAATTGTTGAAACCCTTTTGTTTGGGAAGGAATATCTTAACTGTGGAGCTTGCCAAAGGGGCTTAATTTAAAAAAAAATCTAGGCGAATTTCATAGGCGGCCCAAAAATGCCCGCCTAGCGTTTTTCGACTTCCGCATCCTTGGAATTGAGACAAAAAAAAAAATTAAAGCAAACCTTAGATTGAGAAAAAAGAAAAAATTGAGACTTGAATTTAGACACTTTTAAAATGAATACTTATATTGAGATATAACCTAAAATTTGGGTCTTGATATGAAATTCTTCCTTAATTTTATTATGTAAAAGTAAAGGAGTATTGTATAGGTTAGTTATAGGGGTTGCAGGATGGAATTTCAAAAACTTAATTTTAAAACACAAATTAAATGAGTTTTAGATTCCAAAATTCAAATTTTTAGAACCCAGAAAGAATTCATCTCCATCTTGATTGCCCCCTTGTCTTAAAGATTCATCTTAATATTGATAGTCTCTTTTTATAAACAAATAATTTTTTATTTACCAAAATGTCACAAAAACAACTTTATTTTCTTTTATTTACCACAATGTCAATAAAAAAAAAGCAAATTTATGACTACAGTCCATAAAAAATGTGTCCTTTTGTTTTTGACAGATTTTAGAAAAATATAAATAGAGTAGATAAAATAGCTGTATTTTTGGATATTGTGTAGTTCATTTATGAGTTAAGTGATTCTATGTGAGTGTAAAGTTAATAACATGTGAAATAATTAAGTAATTGTTGCATGGTACAGAAAATAAAATTATTGTAGAAAATGGAAAGGACACACTTTTGGTGGACGAAGGGAGTAATAAACAACTAACACATTACGGTTGAGATGAGGACGGAGAGAGTATGTATCAGGTGCATTGTGCAAATCAAATGTATTTTTTTTTAAGTTACTCTTCTATCACTGAAAAGTCATCTTATAGGTATTGAAAAGTTAATTTATCTAAAATAGGCTTTGAAAAGTCAGAATTGGTTTGAAATTTAGAGGGGTGTATTGGTTGTGGAGTTTGTAGAATTTTTTTTAGACTTTCAAAGTCTGAGGGTATTGAATCCGGATTTTCAAAAGTCTTTAAAAATTTTGAGGTATTCAATACGGATTTAAAAAAGTCTTAAAAATCTTTAGGTTTTCAACAGTCTATGAATTTTAATACTCTATGGATTTTCTTTGATTTTCTTCCAAAAATATAAATAGATTTCACTCTCCAAAATCTCTTCTAACAACCAGAGATTTCTACGGATTTTAAAAAGTCTTAAAAAATCTCTAGGTATTCAACATTCTATGGAAATTCATGTAAATCAATAAAAAAAAAATATTCCCCAGTCCTGTCAAGTCTATGAAAATTCATAATCCCTCCGTCCATGAAAAATAGGCTTGTTGTTTTTTGCACGATTATTAAGAAAATTAATATAATATGTAAAAAGTAAGAATATTATGTCACATCAAGTACAAAATAAATTATTATAAAAATGTTATGTGTGTATGTTGAAAAGTGTAGATAAAATTTATTATTTCTATTTTAGACAACAAGACTATTTTTCGTGGATGGCCCAATAAGGCAACTAAGCCTATATTTTGTGGACGGAGGGAGTATAAGTCAATAAGAAAGTTAGCCAAACTCTACATGGAGTATATGGAAATCCACAGATTTTTTAAAGTAAAAAAAAAAAATTAATAGAATCTCAATTGAATACACCCCCCATAATTCAAAGTTTAAATACATACTATGTGATTGTTTGCAATCACTACTTGATAAGTAGAATTGATTTTTTATTTTAAATAAATTCTATATTGTTTGCAAATTGCAATGCATATGTAACCAACCTTAAAATCTATTTTGGAGAAGAAGAAAAAACCTGCTTTTGGATTCTGAGAATTGATTTTTTTGTAGAGTTGTTTTCATTAATTGATTTTTATGCAAACACTTCCCCTTTTGAAATCACTTAATTTCAAAATATTTCCCACTTTTAATTTTACTACAAAAATCACTTAAAATTACTTCTAATTTTATAGTAGAGATTCAAAACATACTCTATGTATTTAGGAATATTTTTGTCGAGTCATATTATTTTCCTATTTTATGTTTTGTTTAACATTTTATATTTTAAAATAAAAATAAAAGATATAATCATTTGTTTCACAGTTACAAATATATCATATGCCTAATTAAGATTGTTCACGGTACAAACCAAAATAGATATTTAAAAATATTTGTGTCTGTACAAAAGTTCGGTTATTTTAAAACTTGTGTGTCTGTGTCCGTACATAAATTTTAGTACGGTACAGTACGTATATTTTATTTTTCGGTACGGATCGGAGCGATTTTTCAGTTACAAATGGATTGGATCTGATTGGTACGGAACGGAGTGGAGAAACGGATTTTTTACCCATTTTTTTATCATTCTCTCCTTTCTATAATCATTTTTCTTTAAAAAAAAATATACTGATGCATGCACACTCACACGAATACTACACAACTTCAATCACAATCAAACATATACATTACAAGTTTAAATATAACACATTATATGATAATAGATGATTAAAAAATTAACGTAAATCACCACTGAAAGGTCCCTGTGTATGATATCAGATTGCTCTGATACCAATTGAAGGGTGTGTGCGGGTGTTTTTCCAGAATGTTGTCAAAGTTGTTGAAACAAAAATGACAACATACACAGCGGAAGACTTTGAAAAAGCAGAAAATAAAATTTGCGAACGGGATATCAAAACTTTTTCATAGGTTATAAAATAATCTATGATGCCTCATGGCGAAACTTCACTATAACGAGTAATGATACAAAGATAAAGTAAAAACCAACTATAGGAATTTACATCAAGATCATATACCCTAGGTATATAATCAAAAGCCTATAATTCTAAGAGTGTAAACCAAATAACCTATTCAAAGGTCGAACTAAAACACTTCTAGAATTACAAAGGAGAGAACCAAAATATCTACACTTGTTATATGTAAAATAGGTATCTCGAACTCTTCACTTGATTGTGTCTCATGCGTACGGTATTTATAGACTTCAATCCTTGCATGTGAACACAAAAATCATGGTTTCCCATGATGTAAAAACCATTCAACACTAAGCCTCCATGATCTTGATAACCGCCCATGTTGTAACTTCAAATACTCACTCTAAATTGTAACCGCTTGACCTGGTAGCTGCCATGTCTTCGTTCTGCATGTTTAGACATTAAAGACAACATTGCAACATTTGGAGTTAATGTTAGGAGAAAGGGCGAATTCTGATGTTACGGAAAATGTTGTAACATTCTGGACAACATTGACCTAACATCAACAATCTCCCCCAATTTGGTCTTTCTACTACAACACACCTGATGTAATAAACATGCAGTAAAATGTGTTAAGTGTGAAATACAACTAAACATCAAATAACAGACATTTAATTGTTAGACCAAATTAAGCAACTAAACAGAAATTGAATAATCAACACAAAGCACAAACTGAGTGCTTTGGACTAAACTACACAAGAACTAAACTGAATGTTACTAAACTAGTCTAAACAAAAATAATAACACAGAGTAACAGTTTTAGACTAACAGAAACTAACACAGAGTTTAAAAAAAAATTAAGCTAAACAACAGTAGAGCTTTTGAACTACAAGGTTGAATATGTGAAGAAGAGAGAGGATTGAGCTGATCTTCACAAGTCAGTTGCATCTACATAGTCTGCACGAACTCCCTCTATCTTCATTCTTACTTGAACTCTAAGCTCTTTCCTGGTCACCACCTAGATCACCATAAAGTGTCTCTAGGTCTTCATCATCTTTTTCAGCAGCAGGATCATCAACTGGAGCAACAACATCTTTGTCAGCAGGAATTTCTTCAATTCTTATACCACTGGTACTAGCACCACCACTTGCATCAACTTCAACTCCCCCTGAGTTTAAACCTCCACCATCAGCAGCAGCTACATTAGGTCCTACTCCCCCTGTTGGAGTAGAAAGCAGCAACTCCCAGAAAGTTTTCTGGTTCTTCAAATCTTGAACAATAGACTACATATTTGTGATGGTTATCTGCAAAGTCTCAATTTGTTCAGTAATATAGTTGGGAGTTAAAGAAACTAAAGTAATTGTAGCATTATGAGGAATGTTGGCAGAAGTATTGCCAACATTTTCAGCGGCATTAGCGGTTTCCTGAGTTTCTTGTTCTTGTTGCACTTCAGTTGGATCATGATATGGTAGATCAATAACTCTTGGTCCGGTGAGCAGTACACTGGAGATCCCAAAACTAGCTGTGAACCCACTGATAGTCTCTTCCCTTGGATTCCTTTCAAAGTTCTAGTTCTCAAGCATTTTATATATAAGATTGGGATATGGTAGTAACCCCTTTCCAGTAATATCACCAGTATATGACAAAGTATTATTGAAAATTGTTTGCCCAAGGTTGAACTTCTTCAGATGTCCAATCTTATACATTAAAATAGCTTGCTCCTTGGTTAAAACAGTAGTGTTTGAGGATAACAACCAGTTGTACACACACAATTTATGAAGAACAGAATATAAACTTGTCAACTTAGAGCTACTAAGTCTGTTCTCCCAAACCTCAATCTGCCCAGCAGTTATAACCTTAATTACCTCATTCATGTCATCAACAGGTTCTTCAATCATAGTCCTAATTCTAAAAAATAAATTGATTGACTTGGGTGTAAACCTGACCTTGACTCCACTAAACCAAACAGTATCATAGTGTGTAGAATTTGTTTTACCCAAACTTTCTCTCAAATTTGCATAGAATTCATAAACCCATTCCACAATAAACGGTGTAGCAAATTCAAGAGCATGCAACAATGATTTTTGCCTAAAATATTCTACCAGATTCTGCTCTCTAAAGTCAGTCATTTTGACTACCTTTTCTCCCACAAGTATCCTAGTGCGAATTTTTCTATACTTATCACTCTTCATATCATTATATTCTTCTTCACTAGAAGTGTGATCAGATAGTACCTTAGCACTGGAATCAGAATCATCTGGAGAGGGATCACTGGATTAAGGGTCAGAACTTGTCTCTTCTTCTTCTCTCTTTTGTTCTGGTTCAGATTCTTCAGATGTTGCCATAGGTGTTGGCACACTTTCAGCAACAACAGGTTCACTCTCAGCAACAGTTGGCATAGGAATAGTTTTCTTCTTGGCCTTACTTCTCCTTCTTACTTGTGCAGGAGGCATGATTAGGCGTGAAATTGTTATGATTTATGGATCGATTTGCCCGTGTTTTTAGTGAATTCGATGAGTATTTAGAGTTATTTGAGTAACATCTTTATAAACTCATCAATTCATTTCTTTGGTGTTCATATTTGGAAATAGGGTGAAAAGAGGAGTTCGTAGGACTTTGAATCGACCAAAACGGACTCCCGGTTGAGAAGATATGAAGGTTTTTCGAACAAGTGTACAGCAGTCGAAAACCACTCGACCAGTTGAGGTCGAGCGCCACCACTCGACCAGTTAGAGGTCGAGTGCCCTGAAGGCTCTATAAGAAGGACCACTCGACCACCATCAGGTAGAGCGCTAGCGCTCGACCTAGCACTCGACCAACCCTCAATTTCGTGAGATTTTGGCCTTTTTCACCCGTTTTTGGCCCGTTGCTTATAAATACCCCATCCCAACCTCGTTTTTGGGGACCCTTGGATCACTTTTCATATTTTGGCATACTTAGAGCTTGGTAGAGAGATTTTTGGAGAGTTTCATACTTGTAATCGAGGTTTTGATTTACGAATTCATAGTTTAGCTATTTCTTTTGAATCTTTTCGGTTAATTCTTTCTTTCTTGAACCTTTGAGACTTATAAACCCTAACTTTACCAGATTTATTGAGATTTTGAGAATTTTTTTTGCTTATGCTTTCCAATTCTTTTGATTATTCAATTATGCAAATGTTCATCGTTCTTGTGATTATTTTCGTTACTTCAATTACCATGTTAGGCTAGAACCCTTGCATGCTTGGGGTAGGATGAACTCGTAGAAGTAGGATGTTGGTATGTAATTAGGGTAACTAGTGATGTTTAGTTTTAATTCTCTTAATTATTGAATTCTTAAAATAAACCCTAGAATTATCTTGGAATTGAGTACGAGAATTATTAGAGAGGGGACGACATTATCACTCTTTAATAATGAATAGGATTAACGAGAGGGTTATAGAAGGGGTTTATCATCTACCGGTTTATCTAGGGAGGACGATCGCATCACCTTAGTTAAATTAGGGTCTCAATAATTAAGCACAATTTATATAACTTGGTTAGTGGATTTGTGAAGTAGGTTGATTTGACGAAGTATTAGGGTTAATTCTTGAGCTTTTAGTCTTTCAATCTGGTGCTAGATTAGGGAAGTTGATTGCCTAGTTTTGGTACACTTAGGATTAGTACTTGCACATCACGGTTATTTTAGTTATCGTACCAACTCGTTAATATATGTAGGGATTCTTATCCTGAGCATCATCATCTCATATTTGAATCTTAAATCGTAGTTAATCGTTTACTTTCATTATTTGCATTAATAGTAATAAAACATAGAGTAGTTTAGTACAATTCTAAAATCCAGAACATACACTCATATTAACTACGATGCGTAGATCTTCAGGGCTCTATTCGCATACATACCTTCCCTTGGGTATGATATACTTGGTCCTTATACTTGCGAATACTACTGTGATCTCATACTCTTGTGGAGTAATTAACTACTAGTATAGCTAGTACATTGCATTAAAGTCAATGGCGTCGTTGCCGGGGATGGCGATGTATGTCCATTAAGTAGGACTTGGAGATAGTTTAGTAGTGAGTGCTTTTACTTTTCTGTTTATTAGTAGTCATCAGGCAGTTGCGTTTTGATATTTCTTTTGGTGTTTCAGGTATATGAAAACTCGCTCACAAGGAGAATCGAGTGAAGACCGAACAAAGTTAGACCCTGAGACAATTGCCAAAAAAAACAGAGCCTTCTATCGAAGGATGAACACTCCCGGTGGAGATGATCCAAACATGGACTTAGGGAATGAGTTGGATGGAGATGTAGCTAATTACAATAAGGTAGTGGAACGGGTTAAGGGAGATGAAGGAAATGGCAGTCAGAATCAAGTCCCTTCAGGGGAAAGCCAGAGCCAAAACCCGATCCCACAGCATCGAGACAACCTAGCTCAAAACCAAGTGCCAAATCCTCTAAACAACCATGTCTACCCACAGAACAACCGACCTTACCCATACCTGTATCCACCATACTACCCTCCACCACCCACTTATAACCAACCTCTTATTCCATAAGTACCTCTACCACCAGTTTATCTTCAACACGTTCCTCAGAACGTTGATCCTGGTATGGCAATTAGAGAAAGGTTTGAGGCGCAGCCTCAACGATATTATGATGGTGTAGCGATGCCACCAGTGGAAGCAAACAACTTTTCTATCTCCCCAGGATCCTGAAGATGCTAGTCGAGAATCAATTCAAGGGGGAGGTCAGAAAGGATAATCCTCATACCCACTTGAGGAATTTTCTGATGATTGCCTCAACTTTCAACCATAATGGCATGTCTTAAGATGCCAAGAGGCTCAGGTTATTCCAGTTCTCTCTAACTGGAATCGCAAAAGAGTGGTATGATAACACGCTCCCAAGAGGAGGTGTAACCACATGGGCCAAGCTCGAGCGTCTGTTCCTCGAGCGATTCTATCCTCCGTCTAGAACAATCAAAGCAAGGCAAGAGATCTCATCTTTCAAGCAGAAGTCAGGAGAGGAATTACGCCAGGCTTGGGAAAGATTCTCTAATATGCTAATTTATTGCCCGCAACATGGGTACAACGATGGTGATGTAATGGTTTATTTCTACTGTGGAGCTAGCAAGGCAGCTCAAGACCACCTCGATGCATGTGCTAGTAGAGCATTCCTGAATTATAGTGCAGCTAAGTGCAGAGAGATAGTTGAGAATATTGTTAAGAATGTGGGGCAATGGAATAAGGCACAAGAGTTTCAACGAGCTTATCAGATGGAAGAGAGTGAGTGTACTAGAAAGCTGTTGATGGCAATGATGGAGAAGATCAGTAATTTAGAGGTTGGACAAAATTTGAGTGGAGGGAATACTGGAATGAGTGAGAAAGTGGACCACCCAGCAAGCCAGCACGAGGAGGCCAACTATATGGGGAGACCTAATTACAATCAAGGCGGATACCAGCAAGGTGGCAACTAGCAGGGAAGACCTCTCTACGGTCAACCATTTGTACCACCAGGTCCACAACCTCTTCAAAATCAGTGGAGAAACAACCAAGGTTATCAAAGAGGCCAGCAACCCCCTCAGAACCAATGGATGAAGAACGAGAATTTTTCTTATGTCAATCCCAAGACTGGAATAACTGTACCTCCCGGAGTAGATCCAGGTTCAAAACCCCCAGGTGGAGAAGGCGGTGCCTCCACCTAAAAGATATTACGTGCTATTCTCCAGAAGGTAGGAGAAGGTAGTAAGAGGTTGTCATCTTTAGAGTAAGATGTTAAAGAGTTGAACAAGAAGAGTGATCAGAGAGATCAAGAACTCCAAAGGAGAGATATGGAGCTGAATAGAATTCAGCAAGAGAATAATAGGCGGTTCACTTCCATGGAGTATTATATTAGCCAGATCGCGAAATCATTGGGTAGAGAGCCCGAGAAATATCCTTCTATGCCGGAGGGGAACCCGAAAGAGCAATGCAAGGCGAGCCAACTAAGAAGTAGAACCAAGTATAACGGTCCTCAAATGCCTGCTGATTTGGAGGAGATACATAAGTAGATTAAGATAGAGGGTGAAGAACATAAGAAAGATGAGGATGAGAAAGTTGAGGTAGAAGTTGAGAATGAGGTTGAGGTTGAAGATGCTCAGAAAAGCAAGGAACATCAGGAGGAAGGGATTGAGAGAGTTCCAAAGTGGAAGAAGGCTAGAGAAGCAAGGCATAACGTGAAGGAAACCGAGCGAGATGAATGGGGAGTACCAAAATCTGTGATTCCAGTCCCATATCCGCAGTGGTTCATGAAGAAGAAATTAGATGAAAATTTTGCCAAGTTTCTTGATGTTTTTAAAAAGCTGCATATTAACATACCTTTTTATGATGCTTTGGAACAGATGCCTAATTATGCCAAGTTCCTGAAGGACTTGATAGCTAAGAGGAGGAGAGTTGATGAGCCCAAGTTGGTGCAGCTGAACCATGAGGTGGGTGCATTAGTGCACAAAGTGCTTCCCCCGAAATTGAAAGATCCAGGTAGCTTCACGATCTTATGTGATATCCGGAATGGAGTCAAGAAAGGAGCATTGTGTGACCTTGGAACGAGCATTAATCTGATGCCACTGTCGCTATTTAAGAAGTTGGAAAGTGGAGAACTTCAGCCGACAATGATGACGCTTCATCTCGCCGACCGGTTTATTACTCGACCTCAAGGTGTGGTTGAAGACGTCCTTGTTAAGGTGGGAGATCACGTGTTTCCAGCTGATTTTGTGGTCCTAGAGATGGAGGAAGATGAGCACGTTCCTTTGATCTTGGGAAGGCCTTTCTTAGCCACAGCCGTGATGGTGTTAGATATGGCGAATGAGAAGATCACTGTAAAGGTAGATGATCAAGAAATGAAAATTTCCCTATATGAGGCCATGAAACACCCGAAGGAAGATGAGAGTTGTCATTCCATTGATGCTATTGATCCTTGTGTTGAAGACACACCTTTTATCCCTAACCTTTCTTATATACGTGATTATGTTAATCCTTCACTTAATAATTTAACCGTTGAACATTATGATCTTGATTGTCTTGATAGGGATAAGGAAAATGAGTTGAAGGATGAAGAATTTAAATGGGTGGAGGTGGCCAAATTAGAGAAAAAATGAGGAGTTGCTGTTAAGAAGACAAAATCCAAGAGGTGGGTACCTCCGTGGAGAGCTAAAAAGAAAGTGAAACCACCACCCGAGGTGAAGAAGGAGGATGGAAATCGAGCAAAAAACTTAGACATCTTCTCTTATGAGAATAAGGGAGGTAAAATTGAGTATCATGTCCCATAAGCTCCTTTGAGCTCGGTCCGACATTAGGACCTTAAAAATAGCGCTGGGTGGGAGGCAAACCCATTTTTTATTTGCTTTTGCGTGTTTTTAGTTATTAAAGTTTTGTTTTGAGTCGTAAGTTCTAACCTCGTACTTGAGAGTTTTATTTTGTAGGCTTGCCTTGAGGGTGAAGGAATGCCCAAGAAGTGGAGATTGAAGGGACCAACTGATTAGGCGTGAAATTGTTATGTTTTGGAGCCCAATTTACTCATGTTTTGAGTGTTTTCGATTAGTGCTTAGAGTCAAATGAGCATCATTTCTATACATTGATAAATTTGTCTCTTTGATGCTCATAGGTGAAGAGAGGACGAAAAACGGAGTTCGTAGGACTTTGAATCGACTCAAACGGATGCCCGGATGAGAAGATATTGAAGAAATACGATTGGTATTAGTGCGGACGAGGAAAAGTATCATTTGGGAGGATTAGAGATCACTCGAGCGCATCACTCGAGCGCCACCGCTCGAGCGCCTTACTCGAGCGCGCAAACATACAGAACCATTCTTGCGCTCGAGCAGCTCGAGCGCCACCGCTCGAGCGAATCACTCGAGCGCCCAAAAGTAACAGTGTCATTTCAGCGCTCGAGCAGCTCGAGCGCGACCGCTCGAGCGAATGCACCATTCGAGCTACACTGCTCGAGCGGGACCGCTCGAGCGTTTTGCTCGAGCGCCCCTATACTTTTGCCTCCGGATGCGTATTTTCGGCCCATTAACTCCCGTTTCGACCCGGTGCCTATATATTCCTCTTCCAAACACGTTTTGAAGAATCCCCGACTTTAGAAATAATTTTAGACTTAGTTTTTGGAGAGGAAGAAGAAGAACAAGCTTTATTTTACGTTTTGTTGAGGTTTTTCATACGAATTCTAGTTTCTTTTCAATTCTTAGTTTCTTTTCATTAGTTCGTTACTTTGAACACGTTTAAATTTCGTTTTTATCAATTCAATTTCAGTTCTTCGTATTTATTTTCTTTTAAAACCCTAGTTCATGTTTCTTATTTTCTTCGTTCAATTCAATATGTTTATGTTCGTTGTTTCTTTAATTGCTTTTAGTTTTGTTAAAACCATGTCCGGCTAAAACCCTTGCATGCTTAGGTTAGGATGAACTCGTAGAAGTAGGATGTGGGTACGTAATTAAGGTAATTCGTGACGTTAGTTTTAATTCTCTTAATTAATGAATTCTTATAATTAATCTGAACTTTACCTTTAAATTTAGTACGAAAGTGTTAGAGAGAGGACGACCGCATCACTCGATAACAATTAGTAGTCTTAACGAGAGGGTTTAGAAAAGGTTAATTCATTTACCGGTTTAGCGAAGGAGGACGACCGCATCACCTTAGTTAAATTAGGGTCTCATTAATTGAGCACAATCCATTAACTTGTTAGTGGATTAGTGAAGTCGAGTGTTAGGGTAAAGTATTAGGGTTTAGAATCTTGAGCTTTCACCTTGCATTCTTTTACTTAGGTTAATTCTTGTTTGTCACGGTTATTTTGATTATGTACCTGCTCCGTTAGTATACGTAGGGATTCCTAACCTGAGCATCATCATCTCATATCTGAAAAACACCTTAGATACGTAATTTAATTTTCCTTTCGCATTCGTAGAGTAATTTAGTTTAGATTATTTTCTCTTTTCAAAAAAACCAAAAACATCACACTCATATTAACTACGACGCGTAGATCTTCAGGGATCTATTTGCATATACACTATCCCTTGGGTTCGATAATACTTGGTCCCTATACTTGCCCATACTACAGTGAACCCGTACTCTTGCGGGGTAGCTACTAGTAGAAGCTAGTGTAGTCGCTTCAAGTCAATGGCGCCGTTGCCGGGGATGGCGTTTTATGCTTTTTGAATAGGACTTGTCGATAGCTTAGTAGTTAGTAGTGGGTGCTTATTTTCTGTTTTTATTTTTTTATTTTTATTTTTATTTATTCGGCAGTTGCGTTTTGATCCATCTGCTAGTGTGTCAGGTTTATGAGAACACGCTCACAAGGCAATACGAGCGAAGAGAGAATACCTGCAGATCCTGAGACAATAGCCAGAAGGAACCGAGCTTACTTGAGAAGAATGAACGCTGCCGACTTAGGGAAGGGACCGATGGATCTCAGTAATGAGTTGGACGATGCTGCCAACGATTTCAATCAGGCAGTAAACCGGGTTGATGGCTCTGGAGGGAGTGGTGGTCAGAATCAAGACCAGTTCGTGGATAGTCAAAGCCAGAACCCGGGTGCACAAAATGTAAACAATCCAGCTCAGAACCTAGTCCCAAATCCTCTGAACAATCCTGCTTACCCACAAAACCCACATAACCCTTTCCACAACCCAGCATACCAACATTACCCATACCCACCTTATCCTTACCCACCATATCCATATCATCCACCACCAGTCTATAACCAACCGCCTGTTTACCAACCACCACCCCAACAAGCACCCGCACCAGCTGCTAATCCTCAACACGTTCCTCCGAACGTAGATCATAATATGGCGATTCGAGGGAGGTTTGCAGCGCAGCCACAGAGGTACTATGACGGAGTAGCTCTACCTCCTGTTGAGGCGAACAACTTCTCGATATCACCGGGGATTTTAAAGCTGCTGACTGAGAATCAGTTCAAAGGAGTGATCGGGAAGGAGAATCCTCACACACATCTGAGGAGCTTTCTCATGATAGCCTCCACATTTCATTATAATGGCATGTCTGAAGATGCCAAGAGGCTTAGGTTGTTCCCATTCTCATTGACGGGAATAGCCAAGGAGTGGTACGATAATACGCTCCCGCGGGGAGGTATTACCACTTGGGCCGAGCTCGAGCGTCTGTTCCTCGAGCGATTCTACCCTCCATCTAGGACGATCAAGGCTAGAATTGAGATCTCGTCCTTTCGCCAGAAGCAAGGAGAGGATTTACGCCAAGCGTGGGAGAGATACTCGAACATGCTGATAGAGTGCCCGCAGCATGGGTACAATGAAGGAGACATTATGGCGTTCTTCTATAGTGGTGCCAACAAGACGGGGCAAGACCATTTAGACGCCTGTGCGGGCGGAGCATTTTTGAACCAAGGCATAGAGAGATGTAGGGAGATCGTGGACAACATTGTCACGAATGCCGGTGCTTGGGGTGTGGACGCAGATTTGCAAAGAGTACATCAGGTTGAAGAGGGAGAAGGAACGAGAAGGCTACTGATGGCCATGATGGAAAAGATCAACAACCTCGAGTTGGGGAAGAGTTTGGGTGGAGAGCATGCAGTGGAGAATGAGAGAGTAGACCAGCCCAGTGGACAGCAAGAGGTAGCCAATTACATGGGAGGTCCGTATTACAATCAGAATGGCTACCAAGGTGGAAACCAGTATGGAAGACCTTCTTATGGTCAACCATTTGTGCCTCCAGGCCCTCAGCCACTTCAAAATCAATGGAGGAACACACAAGGAGTTCAAGGAGGCCAGCAGCTTCCTCAAAACACATGGAGGAAGAATGATAATTTTTCTTATGCTAACCCAAAAGCTGGTGTTACTGTTCCTGCAGGTGTTGATCCGGGGTCTAAACCTCCTGGTGGAGAAGGCGGTGCATCAACCGAGGAGATGTTGAGAGCGATCCTTCAGAAGGTGGAGGAAGGGAGCAAGCGGTTGTCATCCTTGGAGTACGATGTGAAGGAGTTGCATAAGAAGGGTGATCATCGTGATCAAGAGCTCCAGAAGATGAACGTTGAGTGGACTAGAACTCAACAAGAGAACAATCGAAGGTTCACCTCTTTAGAGCTCCAGATGAGTCAAATTGCAAAGTCCGTGAATAGAATGCCGGAGGGGAACTCAAAAGAGCAGTGCAAGGCGATCCAGCTGAGAAGTGGAACCAACTACGAAGGTCCTCAGATGCCTGCTGATTCTGAGACGCCCCAAGAAGAGATTGAGCCTAAAGGAGATGAAGTTGAGAAGGGGATTGAAAGTGAAGGGATTGAGAAGCATAAAGATATGGATGAGTCCCAGAAGGGGAAGGAAAGTAAGGAGGGTGAGAGAGTTCCTAAGTGGAAGAAGGCAAATGAAGCAAGGGAGAAAGTGAAAGAAACAGAAAGAGATGAATGGGGGGTACCCAAATCTGTGATACCCGTCCCATATCCACAACGCTTCATGAAAAAGAAGTTTGATGAGAAATTCGCTAAGTTCCTTGATGTTTTTAAACAATTGCATATTAATATTCCTTTTTATGATGCTTTGGAACAGATGCCGCACTATGCGAAGTTTTTGAAGGACTTGATCGCAAAAAGACGGCGAGTGGATGAGCCAAAGTTGGTGCAGCTGAACCACGAGGTGAGTGCATTAGTGCACAAGGCGCTTCCACCAAAGCTGAAGGATCCCGGTAGTTTCACGATCCTATGTGATATTGGGAACGGGATCAAGAAGGGAGCGTTGTGCGACCTCGGGGCGAGCATCAATCTCATGCCGCTGTCGCTTTTCAAGAAGTTGGAAGGTGGTGAACTTCAACCCACAATGATGACGCTTCAACTAGCCGATCGGTCTATTACTCGACCTCAAGGTGTTGTTGAAGACGTCCTAGTGAGAGTTGGAGATCACATTTTTCCAGCCGACTTTGTAGTGCTAGAGATGGAGGAAGATGAGCACGTTCCATTGATCTTGGGAAGACCGTTCTTAGCTACGGCGGGGATGGTGCTAGAAGTGGCGAATGGGAAGATTACGTTGAAGGTTGACGATCAAGAAGTGAAGATCTCCCTATATGAAGCCATGAAACACCCGAGGGAGGATGAGAGCTTGTATTGCATGGATGCAATTGATCCTAGTGTTGAAGACACACCTCATATCCCTAACTCTTCTCATATTCATGAATTTTATAATTCTTCACTTGATTATTTAACCCATGAGCGTTATGATCTTGATTATTCTGATAGGGATAAAGTGAAGAAGTTGAAGGATGGAGAGGTGAAGAAAGTGGACGTGGTCCAGTTAGAAGGGAAAGGAGGAGTTAAGAAGAAAAAATTCAAACTCAAGAACTTGTTTGGTAGGACTCCTCCAGATAGAGGCAAGAAGGAGTTGAGACCCATAACACTTGGGAATGAGAAAAGAGGAAAAGAACTCATGATGGAGGGACATCAAGGAGAGAAGTTCAAACACCACTCTTATGAGAGTGAGGGAGGTAAATTTGAGTATGATGTCCCATAAGCTCCTTTGAGCTTGGTCCGGCATGAGGACCTTAAAAATAGCGCTGAATGGGAGGCAACCCATTTTTATTTGCTTTCATTTATTTTTAGTGTTTTTTTTATATTATTAGGGAGTATTTTGAGTCGTATGTTTAACCTTGTACTTGAGAGCTTTATTTTGTAGGCTTGTCTCTAAAGGAGTAAAGGTACCAAAGAAGTGGAGATTGAAGGAACCAACTTGAGACAAAGGAGTGTGCAAAGCTATTGAGAGAAACTGAATTGTTCGGTTGAGGTAACCCACAACCCCAAACTTAGACTTCTAGCAAGGTCGAAGTTTGGGGGGGTGGAGTTTTATATGTTTTCTTGTTACATTGCACATGCATGCACCCCTTATCTTTGAGTTGAGTTAGTTATTTGATGCCTTGAGATGCTCCTTGGGCCATTATTAATTTGTTTTGTTACTCAACATTTTATGCCTATCAATCACCTTATGCTTGTTGATTGCTATCTTTGAGTATGATTTGATGAGTAGGGTGAGTTGTAAGGGTGAGTTAGAAATTTTTTTTGTGTGAGTGTTTGAGTTTGAGCTGATTAGGGAGAGAACCCGTATGCTTATGAGTTTTCTTTTGAGTACTTGTGTGATGAGAGTGAGAATGCACTAGGACTAGCATGGATGTGAAAGCTGTGAGATTTGAGCCTTACGAGATTTAAATGCATGATTTAATCTCTTCGTTTGTGAGTGGATCGTCACCTTAGAGGATGCTAGAACTTGCATGTGCTCTTGCTTCTAGATTGTGTCTAGTTTGATATGCCGAATGTGATCTTAGGCCATCATTGATTTTATTGAGTCACTTAGCCAAAATTTTCCTTACCAATGACATTGATCCCTTGTTAGCCCCGTTGAGCCTAAAGCCTATTTTATTTGCTAGCACATATGAACACTATTCCAATTCCTAAGCCTTTTTGTCCCAATTTGAGTGGAGAATAGGAAAGTGTGAATATGAAGGGAGTGAATTGAGTTGAAAAAAAGGAGAAGGTTGTTTGTTGAGTAAATATGAAAAAAAAAGGGTGTGATGAAGTTTTGAGATGTGGGAAAAAGAACAAAAAGAAAAAAAAAAAAATTTGAGAATGAGCAAAGGAAAAAATGAGCTCATGTGTTTGTGCGAAAAAGAAAAAAATGATGAAGTGTTTAAAAAAGTGAAAAAGTGAGAAAGAAAAAAATTGAAGTGTTGAGAGAATTGAAAGCGAAAGTGTAGTGATTGAATATGTTTGAAGTAGATTGTTTTTAATCTCGAAGTACCGAAGTTTTGAATTTCTATTCTCCATTCACTTGAGTCACTTTACCATATTGTTATCCCACCTGTCCAAAGAGCCTACATTACAACCTTGAGAAAAGTCCTTTTTGATTCGGCTTTGATTTCTAGAGTATGGTCGGAGTTGAGAGTGCTTACAAGCCTATGGCTGCCAATATGTGTGATTGATTGATTGAGTGAGTCCCTTAAACATTGTTATACACTTGTGAGGGAGTTAAACACATCGTTGAGTGCACATCCATGCTTGATCTTGGTGCTTCTTATTATTGTTGCATGAGTACGATAAAAGGAATTGAGTGAGTATACGGGTGATTGACTTTTGAAGCTTGAATTCATTAGCTTGCATGATCGTTTCTTCCTACTCATTCCTAACAATTTCACTTGACTTATTATTTCGTTGCTTGAGGACAAGCAACATGGTAAGTTTGGGGGGGTTGATTAGGCGTGAAATTGTTATGTTTTGGAGCCCAATTTACTCATGTTTTGAGTGTTTTCGATTAGTGCTTAGAGTCAAATGAGCATCATTTCTATACATTGATAAATTTGTCTCTTTGATGCTCATAGGTGAAGAGAGGACGAAAAACGGAGTTCGTAGGACTTTGAATCGACTCAAACGGATGCCCGGATGAGAAGATATTGAAGAAATACGATTGGTATTAGTGCGGACGAGGAAAAGTATCATTTGGGAGGATTAGAGATCACTCGAGCGCATCACTCGAGCGCCACCGCTCGAGCGCCTTACTCGAGCGCGCAAACATACAGAACCATTCTTGCGCTCGAGCAGCTCGAGCGCCACCGCTCGAGCGAATCACTCGAGCGCCCAAAAGTAACAGTGTCATTTCAGCGCTCGAGCAGCTCGAGCGCGACCGCTCGAGCGAATGCACCATTCGAGCTACACTGCTCGAGCGGGACCGCTCGAGCGTTTTGCTCGAGCGCCCCTATACTTTTGCCTCCGGATGCGTATTTTCGGCCCATTAACTCCCGTTTCGACCCGGTGCCTATATATTCCTCTTCCAAACACGTTTTGAAGAATCCCCGACTTTAGAAATAATTTTAGACTTAGTTTTTGGAGAGGAAGAAGAAGAACAAGCTTTATTTTACGTTTTGTTGAGGTTTTTCATACGAATTCTAGTTTCTTTTCAATTCTTAGTTTCTTTTCATTAGTTCGTTACTTTGAACACGTTTAAATTTCGTTTTTATCAATTCAATTTCAGTTCTTCGTATTTATTTTCTTTTAAAACCCTAGTTCATGTTTCTTATTTTCTTCGTTCAATTCAATATGTTTATGTTCGTTGTTTCTTTAATTGCTTTTAGTTTTGTTAAAACCATGTCCGGCTAAAACCCTTGCATGCTTAGGTTAGGATGAACTCGTAGAAGTAGGATGTGGGTACGTAATTAAGGTAATTCGTGACGTTAGTTTTAATTCTCTTAATTAATGAATTCTTATAATTAATCTGAACTTTACCTTTAAATTTAGTACGAAAGTGTTAGAGAGAGGACGACCGCATCACTCGATAACAATTAGTAGTCTTAACGAGAGGGTTTAGAAAAGGTTAATTCATTTACCGGTTTAGCGAAGGAGGACGACCGCATCACCTTAGTTAAATTAGGGTCTCATTAATTGAGCACAATCCATTAACTTGTTAGTGGATTAGTGAAGTCGAGTGTTAGGGTAAAGTATTAGGGTTTAGAATCTTGAGCTTTCACCTTGCATTCTTTTACTTAGGTTAATTCTTGTTTGTCACGGTTATTTTGATTATGTACCTGCTCCGTTAGTATACGTAGGGATTCCTAACCTGAGCATCATCATCTCATATCTGAAAAACACCTTAGATACGTAATTTAATTTTCCTTTCGCATTCGTAGAGTAATTTAGTTTAGATTATTTTCTCTTTTCAAAAAAACCAAAAACATCACACTCATATTAACTACGACGCGTAGATCTTCAGGGATCTATTTGCATATACACTATCCCTTGGGTTCGATAATACTTGGTCCCTATACTTGCCCATACTACAGTGAACCCGTACTCTTGCGGGGTAGCTACTAGTAGAAGCTAGTGTAGTCGCTTCAAGTCACCAACTCGAGACAAGGGAGTGTGCCAAGTTGCTAAGAGAAACTGAATTATTTGGATGAGGTAACCACCACCCCGAACTTAGACCGCTTCACAAGGTCGAAGTTTGGGGGTGAAGTTTTTATATGTTTTATATTGACATTGCACAGGCGCACACCCTATCTTTGAGTTGAGTTTGGTTAGATATTATGCCTTGAGATACTCCTTGAGCTGTTTTTATATTGTGAACTAATTGGGTGCTACTACATATTTCATGCCTATCAATTCTCTTATGCTTGTTGATTGCTATCTTTGAGTGTAAGTATGAGTTAGTGAGTTGTGAAGTTGAGTTATAGTCTAAGTTGTGTGAGTGTAGGAGTTAGAGTTGATTTGAGAGGGAACTCGTATACTTACGAATCTTGAGCTTATTACGAGATTTGAGCTTTGAGCTTATTACGACATCCACTAGGACTAGTGTGGATGTGAAAGCCGTGAGTTTGAGCTTATTACGAGATTAATATTCATTATATTGATCTCTTTGTTTGTGAGTGGATCGTCACTTTAGAGGATGCTAGAACTTGTGTGTGCTCTCACTTCATGATTGTGTCTAGTTTGAAATGTCGAAAGTGATATTAGGCCATATTTGATTTGTTGAGTCACTTAGCCAAATTTTCCCTACCAAAGACATTTATCTCTTGTTAGCCCGTTTGAGCCTTATCCTATTTTATTTGCTAGCACATTTGAACTTAACCAAATTCTTAAACTCTTTTTGTCCCAATATGGGTGGAGAATAGGAAAAGTTGTGAATGAGAAAAGGGACCGAGTTGAGTTGAGAAGGAGAATTATAATGCTTGAGTGTATCTGAGAAGAAGGTGTAATGAGATTGTGAGTTGTGGGAAAGAACAAAAAAGAAATTTGAGAATGAGCAAAAGAATATATGAGCTCATATATATTGTGTGGAAAAAGAAAAGAAAAAAAAAGTGAAGAGATTGAAAAAAGTGAAATGAGTTAGAAAAAATTGAAGTGTTGAGAGTAGTGGAATTGAAAAGTGTATTGCATGAAGATGATTGAAGTATTCTATCCCTCGTCTCGAAGTACTGAAATTTGATTTTCTATTCTCCATTCATTTGAATCACTTATCCTATATAGTTACCCCACCTGTCCAAAGATCCTACGTTACAACCTTGATAAAGTCTTTTTTTATTCGGCATGGATTTTAGAGTATGGGCGAAGTTGAGAGTGCTTACAAGCCTATGGCTGCTGATATGTGTGATTGATTGAGTGAGTGAGTCCCTTATTATTGATATACACTTGTGAGGGAGTGAAACACATCGTCGAGAGCACATCTATGTTTGATTTTGGTGGTTCTCATTGTTTATGCATAAGTATGATGAAGGGTGAGTGAGTGTGTGAGTGATCGATCTTTGAGACTTGAAGTTCTATTACTTGCATGATTTGGTTCTGTGATTTATTCTTAACAATTTTACTTGACTTAATATTTCATTGCTTGAGTACAAGCAATATAGTAAGTTTGGGGGGGTTGATTAGGCGTGAAATTGTTATGATTTATGGCTTGATTTGCCCGTGTTTTAAGTGAATTCGATGAGTATTTAGAGTCATTTGAGTAACATATTCATAAACTCATAAATTATTTAGTGTTCTTAGTTGGAAAGAGGGCAAAAAGTGGAGTTCATAGGACTTTGAATCGACCAAAACGGACTCCCGGTTGAGAAGATATGAAGGTTTTTCTAACAAGTGTACAGCAGTCGAAAACCACTCGACCAGTTGAGGTCGAGCGCCACTACTCGACCAGTTAGAGGTCGAGCGCCCTGAAGGCTCTATAAGAAGGACCACTCGACCACAATCAGGTAGAGCGCTAGCACTCGACCTAGCACTCAACCAACCCTCAATTTCGCGAGATTTTGGCCTTTTTCACCCGTTTTCGGCCCTTTGCTTATAAATACCCAATCCCAACCTCGTTTTTGGGGACTCTTGGATCACTTTTCATATTTTGGCATACTTAGAGCTTGGTAGAGAGATTTTTGGAGAGTTTCATACTTGTAATCGAGGTTTTGATTTACGAATTCATAGTTTAGCTATTTCTTTTGAATCTTTTCGGTTAATTCTTTCTTTCTTGAACCATTGAGACTTATAAACCCTAACTTTACCAGATTTATTGAGATTTTGAGAAATTCTTTTGCTTATGCTTTCCAATTCTTTTGATTATTCAATTATGCAAATGTTCATCGTTCTTGTGATTATTTTCGTTACTTCAATTACCATGTTAGGCTAGAACCCTTGCATGCTTGGGGTAGGATGAACTCGTAGAAGTAGGATGTTGGTATGTAATTAGGGTAACTAGTGATGTTTAGTTTTGATTCTCTTAATTATTGAATTCTTAAAATAAACCCTAGAATTATCTTGGAATTGAGTACGAAAATTATTAGAGAGGGGACGACCTTATCACTCTTTAATAACGAATAGGATTAACGAGAGGGTTATAGAAGGGGTTTACCATCTACTGGTTTATCTAGGGAGGACGACCGCATCACCTTAGTTAAATTAGGGTCTCAATAATTAAGCACAATTCATATAACTTGGTTAGTGGATTTGTGAAGTAGGTTGATTTGACGAAGTATTAGGGTTAATTCTTGAGCTTTTAGTATTTCAATCTGGTGCTAGATTAGGGAAGTTGATTGTCTAGTTTTAGTACACTTAGGATTAGTACTTGCACATCACAGTTATTTTAGTTATCGTACCAACTCCGTTAATATACGTAGGGATTCTTATCCTGAGCATCATCATCTCATATTTGAATCTTAAACCGTAGTTAATCGTTTACTTTCATTATTTGCATTAATAGTAATAGAACATAGAGTAGTTTAGTACAATTCTAAAATCCAGAACATACACTCATATTAACTACGACGCGTAGATCTTCATGGCTCTATTCGCATACATACCTTCCCTTGGGTACAATATACTTGGTCCTTATACTTGCTAATACTACTGTGATCTCATACTCTTGTGGGGTAACTACTAGTATAGCCAGTACATTGCATTAAAGTCAAGGCACATTCATCTCGGAGTTAGAATCTGGAACTTGAGTAGGTCCAGATTGTATTTCTTCAGTTCCAGCTACATCAGGATCTGTAGCTGTTTCCTCAGAACTCTCATCGATTAAAATAGGCTTAGGCATCCTCCTTCTTTCCTTTTCTTTTTGTCTCCGCATAGTCTACTTTTTTCCCATATTTCTATAGGATCTCCTTCTCTTTCCTCCTTTCTTTGGTTGGCTTCCTTTTCTCTTTTTCCAGTCGTTTCTGATCCTTTCTCCCAGTCCTTCAGTATCATTTGATGTTTCAGGTTGAACGTTCATAGCAGGTACTGCTTCAGTTCCTTGATCATTAGCTTCTAGTGAGCTTTGTTGAGATTTGCACATTTTCTCAAGCTCAGTGAGGTCTACTTCTTCATCACCAAGAAATATTTTTGGATGTTGTGTTTTAAGTCTCAGAACTTGATAAGTGGCAGAAATTTTCTCGAATGGTGATCCTAAACTGAAGTTTATGGAGATAGGATTAGGGTCAAGAACATCAACCACGTTTGTAGAGGGTTGAGCAGAGGATGAAGGAACATCAGTTGTGTCCTTCACTGGAGATGAAATTTCAGTAGGGTTTGGAATCGAAGAGGAAGGATTGACATTTTGTGGGATTGGTATTTTGAAAGAACCGATAGTGATCGAAGGGGATGTTGGCGGAGAGATGCCAATATTAGAAGCAACATTCTGGGAATCGGTTTTCGAGGCCATTGATGCTAGCAAGTTGAGAGGATTTTCGGATGTGGAAGAAGATGCAGGTAATTTGGGGGAATGAGGAGAAGATGAAAGGTCTTCTTGAGATGATATTTAAACCTGCAATAGATCAAAATTTTGATTAAAAATTAATGAATAAATATATTAAAAAATTTACACATATAAACATCTTATAGGTCGAAGAAGATGATATTAAATAACATTATGAATAATACTTGAGCGCCCTATCAAAAATACCTTCAGGGATCTGCAAAACAAAGTCTGATAATAACTTATTAGTACTTAGAAACAACACTGACTAAGAGATCTTATATAGAAGAAAAATATGGAAGTTATCACATATGCTCCACTTTGTGTCGTGCATTATGTAGTGGTTTTTTAGAACCTCCCCCATAACTTGTTCGAACGTGGTGTGTGAAGTTGTGTGATATGAAAATGAAAAAGAAGATATATTACCCACGATTTTTAAGCTAAATACTGAATTTAAATAAATATTGTGGAATATTCCAAATATATTCCCTTAATATTTATTCTATTAAAAAATTAATTAATTCAAACAAATTAACAAGTAATTTGAATTTGCAGAATGTTGTGATTTTTGTTAGAACACATATCTCAACATTTCAATAACACAATCAACATTGGATTGTTTTATCAATTAACCACTTTTATCACAAGATTTCACATTGATCTACCTTTTGAAAAGAGAACATCGTGGTTGCGAACTCCGTGCCCCATAGTTACTCATTGGATTTGTGAACACATTGATACGTTTTTAATCACCTTTTGAAAAGAGTACATCGTAGTAGCAAGCTCCGTGTCCTATAGTTACTCAGTGATTAAAATATCTTATTTGTGATATTTCAAACACATTAATACGCAATGATATGTGACCACAATAACCACACCTTCAAATTCAAATAACTATTAATAAGTACGAATAATCAAGAATCAAACATAATTAATACTTAGAAAATTTACTGAGCTTTTTCCGTTGTTGTGATCAATGTCGAAATGTTTTCACCACACATTATTAATTTATTCAGTGAGAACATAAACCAAGAGATTTTCTAAGTTAAGAAAACCTCTCAAAATCAAGAGCTTTAGTGAATATATCTGCAAGTTGTTTTTCAGTGGAGATATATTCTAATTTCACTATTTCTTTTTCAACAAGATCTCTAATAAAATGATGTCAAATACTTATATGCTTTGTCAAAGAATGTTGTACAGGATTCTTTGATATATTGATAGCTGTAATACCCCGTCCCGTTTTATACCTTTTATTTTGCTAGAAACCTTAATTTTATAATTTTATATTATTATTATCCTTGTTTCTTTTAATTTTATTATTTTGTGTGCTAACGTGTAATTTAAATATATACTCTATTTTCAAATTCCCAAATTCGAAGAAAAAAATCGAATATTTCAAACGGATAAGGGACTACGAGAAATTAATTATTAAAGTTTAAAATTATATTTTCGATCCGTTTAATTTATTGAGAATAATTAAAATACATTAAAATATTAATTGAGTTCTAAAACTGTATTAATTTTCGAATCGGGGTTAAACTCGTGAACCAAACGATCCCTAAACCGTATCAAGTGGGAACGAAAATATCCGAATTAAAAAGGGTTAAACCCTACCCACATGAATTAATATTTTTTTTAATTAAATTAATTAGAATTAATTCTATCCACATGATAGTTTTCCCTTTAAAATTAATTAAGTAATTAAGGGATCTTTTCCTTATGAAAATAACCGTCCCTATCCCTCAAATATACCAAATCAGTTTCTCTCTCTCCCTCATTCCCTTCTTCACGCGTCTCTCTCTCTCTAACAAGCAAAACGCGTTTTTTTTCTCTCTCCAAAAGATCAACGCGTCTTCTCCTCCTTCGATCGGAAGCCGACCGCCGTGCTCCAGCCTCGCCGATCGACCGTCGCCCGCCTCCTCCTCTTTCTGGCGAACAACACTTCGATTGGAGCCGCTCAAAACTGCCGCCGTGAAGCCTCGCCGCTCTCTCCACCGGCGCACCACTGCGCGCAGTGCCGCGACCTCGCCTTGCCCAACCGCCCGTCGCCTCTGATCCCAGCCCTCTTCCCGTCGATCGGCCGCCTCTGTCCTCCACGCTCCTTCACTCCGAGCGCCGCCGCTCCCAGACCAGCGCCGATCAAAGCGCCGTGCGCCGCCTCCTCTTTCCAGCCGCCTCGCGCCTCTTCTTTTCCGGTAAGCCGTCGCCGTCGCGCCGTGTTCCAGCAGCGTCCCGCCGACGTCGCCCTCCGCCGCCGCCTTCCAATCCCGCCAATCGCGACGCCGCCATCGCCGCCGTGACCAGACAAAGACGCCGCCGCCGTTCGTCACCCCTTCCACCGCCTCTTGATTTTCAGTGAGTCCCGATTCTATTCCGATTTTCTCCGATTAAAATTCTGCTCAATTGAATTCCCTAATTGATTCAACAAAATTCCCCTTGTTTTATCTCTCATAAGCAAAGACTCATGTTTAGTTTTCTTTTCATGTTTAAATTGAGATGTTTCCGTCTCCCCCATCTTTCCGATGAAGTCGCTGCTGCCGTAAATTCCGGAAGGACCAAACGACGATGTTAGGCTGTCCAAAATATCCGACAAACAACCGAATCCATATACGACATCGTTATGCCACCAAAATTATCTGACGAGCCACCAATCGAACGCCGTTAGGCTGCCGAATTTGGGACTCGTAAGAATTGCTAATCTTCTCTTTAATTCGTTTAGTAGTTGGGTAGGAATTGAACTGTTTTTAGTTCGTTGTTGGGACTTTGTAAGTTAAGAATAATTGTTTTGGGTTGGAGCCTGTGAGCTTGTAGATGGACTTTATTATTGTTAAAATTCTACTGTTCGAATGAGTTAAGTTGTTAGCTTAATGGTTGTATTGAATATGTTGTTTAGTGTCATTGGAATAACTGTTTAGTATTCTTGGGATAGGTGTTTAGTATTATTAGTTTAGTTGGATGGTATTATTGGATTGATGAAATTAGTTGTTAGTAATATTAGTTGAGTTTTCATAGACAAATGGAAACTCGTCTTCCCCTTGTGCGACTGTTAGAAAATTAGGAACGAAAAGATAAGTCGTTTAATATTCAAAATTTAGTAAACAAATGAAAATGTGGAAAATAGTATAATTCTTTTGTTTAGAAAGTGTCACTAATCGATTTTAGAAGTGTTACTAAAGTTAGAAAAGAAAAATACTTTTTATAAACTATATTAGTTTATAATATAAATTTCTTAGAAAAATCAAGTTATTAATAAGTTTTAATAAGAGGTTTTTATAAAATATAAATTCTTATACTTTTAATTTTATAAAAGGCTTTTGTTAAGGACACAACAGAAATTAGTAAATACACCCCCCTAATACACCTCCTCTTAAAAAGGGGTGCACTTATCAAAAGATTATTTTTGTAGTAATCGAAATAGTCATACCACAAGTATACTAGTAAATACACTCACCTTTTTAGAAGTAGAGGGTGTGACCCTTAAGCAAGTCCTTTTTGAGTTTATAAGACCACAACTTTCTCGATTCTCGTAACACAAACTCTCAAGTTTTCCTAATAATTCAAAGGTCAACTTTTAATCAAATGGTTTCGTATTAGGATTCTGTGCTAATCGGAATACGCACGAGGGGTCTGTTAACGTATCACTCTCGGGACCTGGAGTAAACAGGTGGGTGATGATCTGTTGATTGATCTGCTAATAATATGTTGTACTGGTATACTCTGAACTCGACTAAATCAATCTAAAACAACTAATCCAACATAAATGTACACCCTATTATATAACTGCTTGTATTATGTGATATAATTATATATACCTTACATGGATGGTTTATGTTTGTTGATTATATGAACTATGACGATTGCATGAGACAAGGGCATTTTGTGAGCATGAATCTGTTTAAGTACGAATTATGTGAATTCTCCCCACAATTTGAAATGACAGTTTTTATGGGAAAAGGAAAGCGAGTAATCATTGAGCAGTTTTGTTTGTGGATTGACACGTACGGCCATGAATGGATGAATTGTTGGTGAGAAATGGTTTGGGAGAGATTTACTATATGTGAAAATTGATTTTGGCAGATTAGGCCGTTATTTGAAAATGGTTTTGGGCTTTGCCCCTTAATGTGAATCAACTTGTGATATATCAATTATGTGAACGTGAAACCTGTTATGCCCAATTAATTATTATGTGAGCTTGTCACTTCTGTGATATATGATGTTTGTATTATTATGTCAACTGCTTAAATAAATTATATATTTTATTAATGAGTATAATTTAATATACTTCGGATTTACCAATCCCATGACGTTGCAAATCACCCATACGTGAGAATTCAAATCTCACGCCCCCTTTTTACAACCCTTGCAGATTATGATTTCGTGGAGCAAGGACAGTAATAGAGATGACACGGAGTTCCCCACTTAAATGAAATGATACTTTAATATTAAGCTTTATATATGTGTGTGAAATATATTATAATAATTATTCTACTCATTCTTCTGCTGCATAAAACTCATCTCTCATTTTTATTATCTCTCTTTATATCAAAAAATTTATAGTTCGTATTTTAGCTACAAGTGGCACCTCGAATCTGAGATATTTTATGTGTTTTGGATTCGGGGCGTTACAATAGCACTCGTATTGTCACAATATATAGTTAGTATATCATTGTTCAAACCATAGTCATCAAACATTTTCTTTAGCCAAAGTAATTGAGTACAACAACTCCCTGCTGCAATGTATTCAGACTCGGCAGTGGATTGAGAAACACAGTTCTGCTTCCTACTGTGCCATGAGATGAGATTGTTTTCCATATAGAAACATCCACCACTTGTACTCTTTCTATCATCACTGTCTCCTGCCCAATCTGCATCACTATAACCAATCAATGTACAGTTAGTGTCCTTACCATACCAGATTCCTAGATCACATGTACCTGCAACATATTTGATAATTCTCTTTACAGCATTCATGTGAGATTCCTTAGGATTAGCCTGATATCTAGCACACAAACATACACTAAACATAATGTCTGGTCTATTTGAGGTTAAATAAAGTAAACTGCCTATCATTGACCTATACAATGTTGGATCAACACTTTGTCCAGCATCATCCTTACACAGCTTTTGTGTTGAACCCATAGGAGTTCTCATTGATTTAGCAGTTTCTAGTCCAAACCTCTTAACAAGATTCTTTGCATATTTGCTTTGTGAAAAGAAAATACCATCTTTGTCTTGTTTAATCTGAAGACCTAAGAAGAAATTTAAGTCTCCAACCATTGACATTTCAAAAGTGGCTGTCATTTCCCTTACAAAAGATCAATCATTTTATCACAAGTAGAACCAAACACAATATCATCAACATAGATTTAGGCAATCATAATGTCATTCTCAGTTTGTTTGATGAATAAGGTCCTATCAGCCTCACCTCTAATGAAGTCAAAATTTACAAGAAAATATATTAACTTACCATACCATGCTCTATGATGAGGGGTAAATCGTGCTCATCAACAAATATTCAAAGAAATACATGGAGCAAGGCAACTAACCTGAGAGAGCTCCGAAATAAACCCAGAAAAGTGTAGATACTGCTCTGAAAGTCAGAATCCAACTCTCAAACACTGCCCAGCAAGCTCTAACGATGATCCGAAGAAATCCTGCACAAAACCACGCCGGAGGGAGCTCCGGCGTCGGTCCTCCGACGTGTTGGTGTATACTGTAAAGCAAACTTTTGTTGGGCTTTTATGGATATATTCGATTTCCTTATTATCTGAAATAAATAGTTTTTCACATTATTGCAATCTTATTAATTGCTTGTATTACTTGTATGTCTGTTTATCTTATATTGTAGATAATGTGGTGGGTTTGTAGTCACACAGAAGATCACATTGTCAGTTCCTTATAAGATATAAACAGTATTCACAACTGAGATAGTTCTGGACATAACTATTGGTATAAGTTGTAGTATGAACTTGTTAGTGGCTTGTCTTGGCCATTAGTTCATACTAGTACGCTATGTCGTATTGAATGGATCACAGTTAAGATATGTTCTTCTATTCTGACTGTTATGAAGAACTAAAGGTCTTGGTGACTCTTGTAATTCTTAACCTTAATTGTGATATCTAGATATGTGGAGCGCTTGTTCACTACTTTGATTTACTATGGGTGAGAATCTTTTTAGATTCAACGCACTATATATTTTGGGTAGTGACATCGTTTGCACGATGTCTATTTATTGACATTAGGGCACCGTGTCCTGGTGATCCAGGTTGATGACGTCCCCTTGAGAAAACTCATAAAGGATTGTCGTATTAAACCCTGCAGGTGGATTATATCCGTACGACAACAAGGTTGAGTGGTACTACTCAAAGAATAATAGATGTTAATTAATTAAAGCGGTCAGAAGCTTTAATAATTAATGGACGTGCGATATCTTTAACACGGGGAATTATAGAGTCTAATAGAAGCCCTGATTCGGTTCGGGATAGAATGGGAGTGCAACATTAATTCTCTAGTGGAATGAATTAATGTTCACGGGCCAAATAAATGTTCTGGGCTGAACATAAGAGTATTTGGGTCCGTGAGGAGCCCAAACCCTATACCTTCTAACAGATCCCTAGTCTGGCCCATGAAACCTAAGGAGTCTATATAAAGGCTTCAATTTCGTCTTTGAAACCCTAGCACTCTAAGATCAGACGAGCAGCAGCCGAAATTCGTGAGTGGGGTTTTGAGGAGATGAAATTGGGAGGCACTTTTCTCCATGTTCGCTAGTTCGCCGTCCACCCGGTGTACGAACGAGGTTGGGAGACAGACTAGAAGATCTCTAGTGGAATCAACACCTCGGTCTTCAAGGGTAACGAATCTAAACTTGTCTTTAGATGCATGTTTAGGTCTTTTAATTGTTTATACACGTTTGGTATCCCAACAACGATCTTGGGGACGGACCGCCTTTACCGGCGCGTTCTATCAAATGGTATCAGAGCCAAGGATTCGTGGATTGTTGGCTCTGCCTAAAACGTGTATTTATTTTCTAGTTTTCTGTTATTGTGGTTTTAGATCGTTTCTCCATCGCAACCCTTGTGTGATTTTGTAATCGTTTTTCCCATCAGATAATAAGTGTGGGTAGTATAGGTTTCTTTTGCAATAGATCACTGTATTAGGGTTTCGTTCACTTGTATTGGTTGTATTATAAGATCACAAGAGCGGGCGATGTCGGATGGAGGATGTGGAAACGGATTTCAGGTTTCTTGTGTCAAAGGTTTTTGGCCCAAGATGGTGACGTTCACTGTTTTGGCCATAACTTTTGACTCGTGAGTCCGTTTTCTGCAAGTAAGCCCTGTGGCGAGAGCTAATTCAATCATCTTGATGAAGTTTTCTGCCAGTTTAGTTCGGGTGACGTGAATTTGAGCCGTTCGAGACCATTTCTTGCTTTGCGTGAGAGGCCAATGCGAGGCATCCGTCCGCGCCCTTGTTTTATCATTGTAATAGCTTTGATAGGCTGTTTTGATAAGTTTTAGAAGGGGTTGCAATAGATATGCTTTTATTTATCGTTTTATGGCATGTTTGTATTTTATAATTATTTTTATTATGATCTGCTATGCCTACAAATAATATTATTTTTTTTAATGACTAAGTGAGTAGAATTAATTTAATTAATTCATTGGCCTCCACAATTGGTCTTTAAGTAAGGTGATTGTTGTTCGTGGGACCTTGGGAGTCCCCCCCTAACGGATGCAACATTCACAGGCTTACTAGTTAAGACTTCTAATCAAAATGTTTTAATCTTTAGATGAAGTGTGTGATCATCCCCAACGGATGTATTATTCATGAGTTCATCAGTTAAGATTAGTGCAAGATAACTGTAGTGAATTATTTACTGGCGATGTGTTCTTGGTATGAGTCCGTCAATAGTGAATAATTTTTCTAACAGTTAAATTGTGGTCATCACTTAGATGTGAATTTTGATATAACCCCCCAACGGGGTCCCTGTTCTAATTCACATGGCCAGTTAAGGTCCGACTATTAATTTCATTCGTCATAAGGATAAGTTGACGTGATATTGAAATTAAAGACTTAGTGTCTGGTTGATGAACACATGCGTAAACGACCATCCTAACATGGCTTGCGTGTGTGTTTGTTGGGCTGTTGGAGGTTGTGTTAAATGTTGGTTTTGAAGGTTTCCAATATTTTATGCTTCAATTTATGTGATTTTAATGCTTGCTTGCATTTAATTTATTTCAGATTTAATAAGATGACGTTCAACCCGCTTATGGTTATTTTAAAAGAAAATAAGCTTACTGGTCCGAATTATTTGGATTGGAAGAGAAATCTGGACATTGTCCTAGTTGCAGATGAGTACAAGTTTGTGCTCAATACTCCCGCTCCTGCCGATCTGGCACCCGATTCCACTGAAGAGCAAAATGAGGCTCATAAGAAGTGGCACAAGGCTGATGAGATGGCTCGTTGTTACATTTTGGCCTCTATGTCAAATGTTTTACAACAGCAGCATCAAAACATGCCTACTGCCGCACATATGATGTTGAGCCTAAAAGAGCTTTTTGATGAGAAAGATAGGGCTGCCCGTTTTGAGGCTATGAGGAAAATTATGACTACCTCTATGCCAGAGGGAGCGTCGGTGAGGGACCACTGTCTCAAGATGATGGAATATCTGAATGAGATAGAGGTACTCGGGGGAGAAATCGACGGTGATGCCAAGGTCGATATGATCCTCAACTCGCTCCCAAAATCCTTTGAAAACTTCCGTTTGAACATAATCATGAGTAAGAAGGGCTATACTATAGCTGAGCTTCTTGCGGAGTTGGTTGCGGCGGAAGGTCTCATGGGTAAGGGTCCACAAGCCCATGTTTCTGTTCAGGCTGGATCTTCTTCGTCCAAGGGCGGGAAGAAGAAAAAGTCTTCTCAGAAAAAGGCAGGTGGAAGTACACTCTTCCAAGCTCGTTCATCAAGGGATTTAATATACATTCGCATCTTTGGTTTCCAATATGCGTAATTTGATCCATCCAGAATCGGAGGTTTTAAGGCGGGGGTAAGTGGATATTCCATTGCACACAAAAAATACACACTTAAGAACACATGATCTAACTAAGTATATCTAGTTATTGCTCTGGTGCCAACTGAAAGGTCTTTGTGTATGATATCAGATTGCTCTGATACCAATTGAAGGGTGTGTGCGGGTGTTTTTCCAGAATATTGTCAAAGTTGTTGAAACAAAAACGGCAACATACACAGCGGAAGACTTTGAAAAAATAGAAAATAAAATTTGCAAATGGAATATCAAAACTTTTTCATAGATTATTTTATAATCTATGATGCCTCATGGCGAAACTTCACTATAACGAGTAGTGATACAAAGACAAAGTAAAAACCAACTATAGGAATTTACATCAAGATCATATACCCTAGGTATATAATCAAATTCCAATAATTCTAAGAGTGTAAACCAAATAACATATTCAAAGGTCGAACTAAAACACTTCTAGAATTACAAAGGAGAGAACCGAAATATCTACCCATGATGTAAAAACCGTCCAACACTAAGCCTCCATGATCTTGATAACCGCCCATGTTGTAGCTTCAAATACTCACTCTAAATTGCAACCGCCTGACCTGGTAACTGTCACGTCTTCATTCTGCATGTTTAGACATTAAAGACAACATTGCAACATTCGAAGTTATTGTTAGGAGAAAGGGTGAATTCTGATGTTATGGAAAAGGTTGTAACATTCTGGACAACATTGACCTAACATCAACAACCACCAATAGGGTATATGAAATATATATTTAAAAAAAATCTTTTGAAATATCTTGTGAATGAATAATGCAATATTAAAATCACGTTGATCGTAATTCCTAACACAGGTTATACCATATCCAAGTTTTTGTAAAAAAAAGAATATACATGAACAATGAAATTAAAAGAATGAAAAAAATAATTTTATATCATTTTGATATACCCCTAAATATAAGTCAATGTTTTAAGAACTTAATAAGATAAATAATATGGTTTTTGTATTTAGAAAAGAAAGGGAAATTATGCTCTCGTATAGTTGTACTTGAATTCAATAATATTATAATAATACTAGTATTACACCCATCCGTGCTTTGCACGGAAGTTGCGTTCCTCAGTAAGTTTTCAATATAATAATTTATATTATATATATTTTATATTTTATATTTTAACCTTTAACCTACTATGTTTTATATTCATCACTCGTGCTTTACAAATTTTTTTATATAACATTTTCTAATTTAACGTAAAAAAAAAGATATGCTTCAGTAAATAAATAATATTTTTTAATTATTTTTATTCAAATGACTTCTCATATATAAATTCGAAATATAATATAAATTTATACAATTTATTATCAATTATAGAGTAGTACTTTTTTCATTCCCTTTTTAGTTAAGTATTTTGCCAAAACAAACACTCTTTATAAGATTAACATATACATTTCATTTTAACATTTCTCTAATTGTTTTCTTATATTTTCAATCATATCTTTTACAATAAAACAATATATTATTTAAAACATGTGACATTTCTTAAGTCTTATACTTAAACAGGAACCGATCGAGTATTGGTTAAATACATAATACCTTATTACATGTCTCTTTTATAATTAACAGATTAAAACACAATTACAACACATCTTAAAATAATTACTAATAGTATTACATTAATAGCAAAATTTCATTTAAATTGCATATATATATATATTAAAAAATCTTGTCATTTTTTTATTATATGCATATGTTTAAATCACATAAATATCAATAATATTTATATCACAATTTATTTATGCTATAATATTTCATATCATTATATACTAATTTGATTATTTAATTTATATAAATATATATATATATATATATATATATATATATAAAATTTATAATCAACACATTGTATATACATACATTAAAAAACTAATATATATATATATATATATATATATAATATATATATATATATATATATATATATATATACATAACACTATGAATTTGTTGGGATATGTTCAGTTTTGATGATTTTCCAAAACAACATGTAATAGGTTTGAAAGCAGTCAGGATAGTATCTTTTGTTTCAGGTCAGGCTAGGTTAGCTCTTAGTAGAATAGGTTGTCAGTTGAGAAGAACTCAGTTGAGGGAACACTCAGTTGAGGGGGAACTCAGCAACACAGCCTGAGGATATCAAGATGACACCAAGAAGAACTAACTGAAGCCATGCCAGAGACCTGAACCAGAAGAGAAGCCTGAAGGATGTCCCACTGAGTGTAAACAGGGCTGATCTAAGCTAAGTCAGGTGGACCACTCAGTGAAGAGCATGATCAGGAGGATCAGTGCTGCACCAAGTAGGCCCTGAAGGAGTCAGACTACTGTGGTCAGGGAAGTTTGTCATTCAGCCTTATGACAAACTTCTTGGAGGAGATCTTCAAAGAGTCCCTGAAGGACAACATCACTGAAGACAAGTATGTCTACTGAAGATCGTCAGAGTCAGTGGAGGATATGTTAACTGAAGTCAGTGCGCCCTGATCAAGCACACTGAGTCAAAGATCCGTTGGATTCAGTCCACGTGGACCAATCAAGTCAAGTCAAACATGTCTGACACTGACAAGGCCGCATTCCAAGAAAAGTTGTTGAAACCATTAAATGCTGGATTCAAATGTATCTTCCCTCCAACGGATACATTTGAATCCCCATTATAAATACAAGCTCATAGCTTCGTTGTAAGGGGTGTGTGAAGAAAAAAAATCAACACCTACAAACTATAAGAGTGTGTGAGTTGTTAGGGAGTCATAAGAAAGGGTTTCTCACACCCACGACACTAACCTTTATGGTTTCACTAAATATTCATTGAGTGTCAAGCTTGTAACTCATAGCTTAGAGAGGTTTTCCTAATCCTAGCTTGAGGCTAACTCATTGTAAAGGAAAACCTCACATAGTTGGAGAAACCAAACCGAAACCAAAACCCTCTAGTTAGGTTTGTTGGGAGTAAGTCAGTGAGTGAGGAGAGGCAGCCCAGGGAGTGGCGTGAGTCCAGTTGTAAGTGCACCTTGGCACGTTAAAAACAAGAATCCCAGTAGTGGATTTCCTGTTAAATCAGGCCGTGGATGTAAGAGCTTGAGTCTCTGAACCACGTTAAACTGAGCGTACTTATCTTTCAAAGTATTTACTAAAGTGTTGTGAAAATCAGCTCACTGAGAGCTTTGTTAAGAAAACTTTAGTTAAGCAATCAGGTCAGAGAGATTCCTCTCACTGACCAGATCAGGCTAGGTACTCGAGAGTTCAGTCTCTCGAGTCACTGCCTTGTTGAGAGCCTGAGCTTTCAAGTCTCATCACTGACTTGATAGTTCTGACTCTCAGCAACGCAGTGACTTGAGTATTCCGTCACTGAACTCAGTCAGGGTGCAACGCGAAGGTTTAAAAAAAAAAATTTCTCCTGAATTCCCATTTTGCCCTTCGAAAACGGGACCATCAGAATTATAAAAGAGATTAACATAATAAAAAATAATAATAACCATATCCAAAACCGAGTCATATTATAAATGAATAAAAAAATAACCAAAAAATTAAATTTAAACTTTCAATCATTAAAAAAAAGTTAAAAAAAAAATCAAATTTATGGTTTTTCAAAACTGTAAAAGCTTCTTAATATAATAGTCTCTCTATCTCATACTTATGTGCTACATTATTGTTTATACGTGATTTAAGAAAATAATTGTTTATTAGTATTTAAAGTGATAAAATAATATTTTCTACTTTATTAAAATACGTGATAAGTATGTAAAATGAATATGGAGAATATAATATTAAATTTTTTTTTTTTTGGTAAAAAATGGATGTAGCAATTGAGTATGAGAAAAATATTTTTAAACTCAAGAAATGTGGTCCTAAGATAATGTGGTAAAATTGCAGTTTGGATCCTGGAAATTAAAGTATGGGACCAAAACTACTAAAAAAAAGAACAACTTTTACACATAGGTACCAAAAGTATTTTGAACTCATTCTTTTGGGGATCAAAAATGTAATTTTTCCTATACATACCCATATGTATAGTATAAATAAATTTCACTGTAAAATTAGTTTGCAATTAATACCTTTCGTGAGAATCACTATTTTTCTTTAGTGAGAACAATTATTACCCTTCACTAATACCCTTTAGTGAAACAACTAATACTCTTTAGTGAAACCAACCAACACCTTTGAGTGAAATAATTAATACCCTTGAAACTTGTTCATAGCGAAACTCGTTCACTATATACTTTGCCTATATATATATATTAACTTTGGGTATGTATAGAGTGAAATTGGTTCATATATGAACCACTTTACAATACTTTTTAGTATAACAACTAATACCCTTTTGAAGAGAAACTAATTCCTTTTAGTTAAACAACTAATACTCTTCTTAGCCTTCAACTAATATTCTTTAGTAAGAACAACTAATACTCTTCAAAGAGAACAATTAATACCCTTTAGTGAAACACCTCATGCCCTTCAAAGTGGTCATGTATGAAAAAAATTCACTCTATACTTTGCCTTTTCTAGGCCGAAATATTAGTCTAAAATTATTTTAAAGAATGTCTCATTTATACAAAATTACTATTACTTTTATATCTTTTCAATTACCTGAATTTTTTACTATTAATAGGATAACACACGAAATCAACATAGTGTGAAATTTTTTTACATACAAAATTACTATTACTAAAAAAATATTACAAAATGATTCATTTATGAACATATTTCACTCTATGCCTACTCATATATGAACATATATGAGTAGGCATAGAGTGAAATATGTTCATAAATGAATCATTTTGTAATATTTTTTTAGTGTGATCAACTAATACTCTTTAGTTAAACGACTAATATCCTTTGTACCCTTCATCAAATACCACAACTAATACCCTTCAATAAGAATAACTAATACTATTTAAATGGTTCATGTTTATATTCATATTTATTCTATACTTGGTCTATATATGTGTGTGTAGATAGTTTCCTATATGAATATTTGAGTTATATTTTATTTTAAAATTAACATGATTAAGCTTGAGCTACCTTTAAACTCATGGATAGCACACCATGCTAATTAAAATCTTCTAAATTGTCCCATATAATTTTTTATTGGAAAGTTTTATATCGAAATAGTTCATGATAATTTTTTTAAAGTATCGAATATTTGACTAAAATAGTCAAAAATCTCATCGGGGGTGTAAAAAGTCGGGCTAAGTGCTATTATATTTATTGTATTATTGATTTTTTGATCCCAACTTTTGATACTCAAATAAGATTTTTAATACTCTTAATCAAATATTTGATATTTTAAAACAATTTAATGATAAGTTTATTATGAACTATTTTCATATAAAAACTATTCACTTTTTATTAATGAATAAATACTTAGAGGAAAAAATTAATTCAAAACTAATTGTTCTATTAAATTTTTTGACCAAAATTAAATAAAGTATAAATTAAATATTCAATTATTTGCATAATTAAAATCAAGATGTACCTTTTATAAGGTAAGTTACGTAAATTAAGCCAATAAATTGAAGAATGATAATTTTCTTTTAAAAGTAATTTATTAATTTTAATTCCTGAAAAATCTCATTCAAGTCCCACGGATCATTGTAAATTAGGGTATTCTTTATCACTTGCCGTTTATCTCATTCCATAGATTTAGAAGATGTGTGAACCGTTTTTAAAATTAGTCCACGTGAAAAAAAAAGTGTTTTAATGAGTTAAAATGGAGTTAAATTACGAATAACCTGATTTGATAAATAATGTATTTAAATTAAATTACAATTTTTTTTATATTTTTCCATAAACTTGGAATATAAACATTAAATTCTTTAAAAGAACTCCAATAATTTTGGTATTATCATTTCATATAATAAAAAATCTATCCCACGGGTTGCAATACCTTACATAAAAAAAAAAAATCATTTTTCAATGGAAATGATATAAAAAAAAAAATCTTATATTAATCATTGTCATAACCGTCATTCAGTGAACCATATTCATCAAATCATCAATTAATATCCTAACATGTGTTATTATAAATTATTATAACAATTAAACATAATTTTAATATAGGAAGTGAGAACTTAAATCCATTCCATAATTTTAGGAGTCATGGAAAAAGTAAGATGGAAAGAGATTAAATCTGCTCCAATTTTTTGCGCAGTAGGAAATTGAAGATTAAAATCAGTCATCCCTTCAATTTCAGAAAACTCCAATTCAAATTTGAATACCGAGTTTGCAAAAAATTATAAATACAACAGTATAATAATCTATTTCTTTAATGTTTAATCCCATATTAGTATTACCAAATATATCTCCAATTCTTTGTGTCAGCTACCACTTACATCAGTGGCCATGCGTGCGAGGATTGTTTCCTGTTCTACGTGTCCAGGAAGATGAAATACAAAAGCTTAGTTTATTTTTACAAATTTTAATCTCAATTGAATGTGAGTTAATAATGTTAATAATACCAAATTTAAAATATTCAATGATTTTTTTATAGCATGCTAACCAATAAATTCCTTCTCATAATTAAGTTTTAACTTGACCATCCATTCATTTTGATCAATCGTAAATTCCTAAAATATTGGGAAAGTTACATTACATCTCCGATTTTGCGATCGTTACATCTCTAATTTTTCCAAGCCTAAATCTTCCCGTTCTACAATCATTTGCGCACTCTCATCGAGAAATCAGTTCAGTTGTTGCCTATTGTTTGTTGCCTTGCGCTCACTGTAGAGACGAAGACGACCAAGTTTCTGTGTCTTGTGGGATGGATAGTAGACGGCTATTCTGTGATGGATAAGATGGCCAAGTTTCTTTGAATAATGTCTTGAAATGTTTGTATAATATATTGAAAATAATTTCCAATCAAAATAAAATCCAAAGAAAAATTTAAATCTACATATATATATATATATATATATATATATATATATATTGATAAATATAGATTCAATGAAATTTACAAATTTACTTAATTACATCTAGAGAAAAATTCTGCATAAAAGCGAAGAAAAATTATAGAAATTCTCCTCAACAAAAAAACGAATGCTATGAATTAGTGGGTAAAATATTGACTAAGGAAGAGTATATATAGGCCAAAAAAATGAAACGGTTGCTAAATTTTAACAAATATGGATATATTTAATTCTTAGTTACCTTAATTATTAGACCAAGAAACGAACGGTGATGATCCACTCATGAAATGCTGATCAACGGTCCAAAATATTTCCCTCCAAAACTATAAAAGAAAAATTAGGGTGTATTATATATTATATAGATTTGATAAATAAATAATAAATAATAATTAAATTTAATACACATTTAATTCGGTTATTCGGTTCAGTTCGGTACGGTCACATTCGATTTTTCGGTACGGTTAATTTGATAATATTCAGATCCGTACCAAAAAAATATTCGGTTCGATTTCGGTACGATATAAAGTAAAAAATCCACGATTTTTTCGGGTCGGTTTTTTCGGTGTGGATTTTGATACAGGTTCGGTAATCTCCGAACTCCGTGAACAACCCTATGTGTAATTGCTCATTTTTAGACCGTGTCTATTATTTCCTTTATATAATTTTAATTCTATTTATATTTGACTATGTTTTATATTGATTTATATATATTTAAAAATTATAAATGTATAACTTGAATCAATTCAAAATATAATTAAAATATAATCATTTAAAAATTATGGGTAAGTTTTGAATTTCTATTGTGAAATTAAAAGTGTTTTTAATTGATTTGCAAAAATTAAAGTGATTGTAAAAAATATAGTGTTTCAAAATAATCAATTAATTAATTTGAGGGGGCATAATTATGCTCATTATTCATGGGTCTCATCATCTAATAATTCAAAAATAAATTTTTTTCTACTTTTCTAAAATAAATTCTAAATTGATAAAATAGTGGTGGCAAACAATTTTGAAATTCTACCTACTAAGTAGTGATGACAAATGACCATTGTATATCATACATCATCTAACATATAATTTTTATATAGTACAACATTGCAATAATATAAATCAAATTACTCATACATACATTATTAACTTTAAAGTTACTCATACTTACTAGAGGCTCTCCTTTAATGATTGGTTGTCCAATCCTAAAATGGTATTAGGATGTTGAATTGAGTTGTTTTTTAAACTTTGGCACGACTTGTACCACATTATTTTTCTATAAAATTTCTTTTTATTGATAAAAAAACATTATTAACTCTAAAATTATTAGTAAACTTAAATAACTAAAGATTTTTTCTAAATATTATATAATTTCTCCATTCCACTAGTATTTGCACCATGAAATGGACACACTTTTTAAGAAAAAAGTGTAATGAGTAAAAAAAATTAGGGGTATAAAGTGAAGAATTTAGTTAGAATGAGTGTAATGCGGGTCCAAAAGTTTTTCGAAAATCAAAATGCGAAAAATAATGACAATTTTAGTAACTATATGAATAATTTGAATGTGAAGTTTATGAAAGAATTTTTGTTTTTGGATGTGTAAACAATTATGGAACAAACGAATAAAACAATTGTCCAGACAATTATGAGACAGAGGGGATAAGAATAAAAATTATCTTCAATTTTACACTAGTATTCTACATGAATGTTTATCACTCCCTTCTTTCCTAAATACTTTGTACACTTTCCTTTTTTCTCCAACCACAAATATTTTGCATATTTTATAAACGAAAATTCTTACTTAACTTTATCTCCACAATATTCACATATTTATATAAAATATCATTACTTTTTTAGTAGATTTTATATGAAAACGCTTCATAATAAGCTTAACATGAAATAATTTTAGAGTATCATTAATCTCATCAGGAGTATCATTAAACCTATCAGGGGTATCACTAATCTGAGTCAGTGGTATTATATTGTAATTGTTTTAAATTTTCTTGAACTCAAACTAATGATACCCCTGATGAGATTAATGATACTCCCGACAAGATTAATGATACTTTAAAATTATTTCATGATAAACTTATCATAAACTATTTTCATATAATACTTTTACTTGCTTTTTACATTCATTTCAGCCAATTTCATTACTCCCTCCTATTTTTATTATATGTCGTTTTGACTTTTCGTATTATTTGGAAAATATATGACGTTTTACACTTTTCAATGTACATTAATTATATTTTTTCCTGAATTACCCTTGCTGATATTAAAATACTTGAATAAATGTGTTATTTTAATAAAGAAGATAAACATTTATTATGGCCATAATAAGAATCAAATTTTTTTCTTAATATATGTGCATTCATCTAGAATGACATATATTTTAAATAGGAGGGAGTACTATAATAATAAAATTTTACACACTCGGAGCAATATAAAACATCCCTAATTTCGCTGAATCAACATAATCCCCAATTTATTTGGCCACATGGCGCCATGTGAGTTTTTATTTTCTTTTCTTCTCTTTAATTGCGGCACGTGAGTTCCCAATTAAGTTCAAATTTCTGGTTGTAAATAATTATCCTTTAATCCCAGAAATGATTTATCTACAGAAAACAAAAAAATAATTACCGAATCAAATTAACTTAAATTAAAAATTAAAATTTTGAAACTCGTTCCAGGAAGATCATTCATTGTTTTCATTCAATTTCTGTCTTTTCTGATCCATCGTTTCATACGCCGCAGAATTCCGCATTGTTCGAAGGTATAATGAAGTTTTCTTATTCCTTTCTTTTTTCGATTCTGCATTCCAATATTAAGAGCTAAATCTCTAGGTATTCGATTTGGGTTTTGGAAGGCAAGTTTTGTGTGATCTATTTGTTTTCTTTTAATCTAAATTAATCTCAAGCCTGAATTTAATATTTACGTTAATTTCAACCGATTCTGCGGACTCAATTACATTGTTATTATGATTTGATCTGTTGCATAATTTTGGTTTTCCTGTTGTCGATTCTTATACATTTGCAAGTTCTGTATGATATCGTATATGTTTTTTTTTTCCTGAAGAGAGTAGTTATTTTATGTGTTGATTATGCAGTTTGTGCATCATTTTTGGAAGTTTGAAAGAGTTAATTGATGTTGTTGAACTGATATTTGATAGAACTGGAGGGGCTGAGTGATGGGAAATTGTTGTTTTCGTGCCATCTAGTGAGAGAAGGTCGGGAGGATTAAAGATGGCAGAAGGCGAATCGCCTAAGTTGGACCAATTCGATAATGACCCATCGGTTCGACAAGTAACAGCCAATGGGATTTGCATGAGAACGAATGTAGTCGAAGCAAAGCTTGATGAGGGTAATATCCAAGAAGCTGAATCCGTATTGCGAGATAAACTATCACTCAGCTTTGAGGTTCGATTCATTAAAGCCTCCACTGCATTTTCTGATTTGCGTATTGTATTTTAGGAAAAGCGAAATGTGAATTAGTAGTGTTCGTATAGATTGATCTTTCGGAGAACTATGTTTTGTTGCTGTCGTGACCGTGAAGTGATATAAAAATTGCGTATTTGTTATGTTTTATTACTTGTCATGCCCTTTGAACAGAGATAAAATTGGGCATTCTTCAGTTTCCTGAATCTGAAGCTTTTTCTGCCTAACATAAGGCATTCTTCAGTTCCCTGATTTTTTCAATCCAATGCTACCATAATCAACTGCATAAATTATTTTGCTTGTGAACATAAATATGTCATGGACTGCAACATTTGCTAAGACTTAGTTTTGATTTGAAAAGAACAGAAATATAAATTAAAAGAATGGAAATTGATCACAACACTGAAATGTGAAATTATTGCAGGCAGCACTTTGGTCGTCGTAATAATCCGTGCCATGTATCCCCTGTAAAATCATTCATCTCCATGTTCTCATTATTATTGGCTGGTGTTTGAGTGGGATGTGACTCACCTGAGTTGCCAGTATATTGTGAAATGCTCTTTCGAGCAATTTTGTGATTCTGACTAGCAAGAAAGTTTTACACAGATTCTAGCTATTAGTACTTATTTTCAAATAGTAAACTTTTGTTAGCATGACCTAGCCTGGCCTGGCACAATCTTTTTTCTGAACTAAGCCTCCAAGGATGGTAAAATATATATTTTGAGTGGCAAGAAACTCAGGATTGCATTTCTTTGGGATGCTAGAGTTGACCTTTTATTCTTTGAAGTTTGATTTGTGGAATTATATTGACTTCAAATTGGGAATCCATCCAAGTAGTTTAAAGTTTAAACGGCCCTTGTATAATAGTAAATATTAATATGATACTCCCTCCGTCCCGGAGAAATTTGCACACCTAGTTGTGCACACAAATTAAGAAAAAGACACTTTTTAAGTAATGCAGTAGCATATGGGTAAATATATGTATATTTTTGTGAGTGTGCACTCAAATCAATGATTTCTTTTTTGGAGTGAGCAAATTAGTGTGGGACGTCACGTCCAAATATGGCAAGTGTGCAGATTTCTGTGGGATGGAGGGATTATCATTTTTGTTGTTCCTCTACATCAGTGGCTTGCAGCTAAAGTAGTCAAAAGGTGCTAGGATATAAATCTATAACTGCACAACACTTAAAAAAGAATACGGTGTTGCCTTTAGAGCAGGAGCAATATATTTTCCATATTATGTTAATTTTATTTTAGAGTTAATTAAAGGAGGTTCACTGCAGTTGTTTTTCAAATGGACAATAGATATGAACATATGGTGATGCCATTTGTAAAAAGCTTTATGTTCAATCTATATTCAAGTCAAGTATCTTGGGCACTGAAAATTTTAGTTTTCTTGGACACTAATGCCACTTTTTTGGTTTTGTAAAATTTTGAGTTCTAACTCCTGAAGATGGTGAGAAATTTATAAAGTTTTAGTCCAATCTGGAAATCAGTTATACTTATACACTCTACGTTGAAGCTGGAAAACAATGATACTCGTTGTAAAGTACTTCTTTACAATAATAATTTTAATAATTCTGATATTATTAACCATAAGTTTCATGATCTTTATTTATTCTTGTACCCTTCATTTAAACTTGTGCAAATTGAAGCATTGGGATTTTATCCTAATCAATCTCCTCATCCCTATAGTAAGAAGTGAAAGTCACTGTCATTTGGAAGGTAAGGGTAATCATGGGCATGATAAGGTAAAGACGTAAAGGTATCATTGCTTTTTTTTTTTTTTTTTTGCATTTAAAATACACCTTTGACCTTCATGGCTGTTACATCTAGATCTCCAAATATCTTCAAATAAATGAACTTGTTTGATAGTGTTTTTTTAAATTATCTTAATAGTTAATAATAGCTAGATGTCTCTTGAGGATCTTCATTGATGTGTGAAATAGATGAATCTATCTTGGTGTACTGTTTATAAATTACTGAGTTTTGCATGTAAGATTATATTTTAGGAAGAATGCCCTTCTATTTTCTCATCAGTAGCTTTATTTCATAAACACTGTCGGTGAATTTTCTTGGCCCAAATTACTTTATTTTTATCATGTCTGAATTGAAGGCAAGTGCAATAAATGACACTTTATCAAATTATTTTCAGGAAGCAAGAGCTGTTCTTGGAAAGTTAGAATATCAACGAGGAAATGTTGAAGGTGCTTTGCGGGTCTTTGATGGCATTGATCTTCAAGCAGCCATACAACGGTTGCTACCTTCCTTGGGAGATAAACAGACATCCAAAAAGGGTCGCTCTCGCAGTGATTTAACATCCTCACAGCATGCTACTAACCTTATACTTGAGGCCATATATTTAAAAGCCAAGTCTCTCCAAAAGTTGGGAAAATTAACTGGTAATACTCTATTCCATCACTTTGAAGAGTTCTGAGATATTAATGAAATTATTCAAATTTCCCGAACCGCTTGAATTTCCCCTAAAGCGTTATTTATCGAATATATATGTCTGATTAGATATGAACTCTGCTTGATTTCCTAGAGGCGGCTGATGAGTGCAAACGTGTGCTTGATGCTGTGGAAAAGATATATGCTGATGGTATACCTGATGTGTTGGTAGAAAATAAGCTTCAAGAAACCGTTAGCCATGCTGTTGAACTTCTCCCAGAATTATGGAAACAAGCTGGACGCTATCCTGAAGCAATGTCTGCTTACCGTCGAGCCCTACTAAGCCAATGGAACCTTGATAACGAATGTTGTGTTAGGATTCAAAAGGCATTTGCAGTTTTCTTGCTATATAGTGGTTTTGAGGCTGGCCCACCTAGTTTAGCTGTACAAGTTGAGGGTTCATATGTACCAAAGAATAACCTGGAAGAGGCCATTTTACTTTTGATGATTATTATGAGAAAGTTTTACCTTGGAAAGAACAAATGGGATCCGACGGTTCTAGAGCACCTTACTTTTGCCCTATCTATATGCAACCAAACTTCAGTTTTGACAAAACAACTTGAGGAGGCCATGCCTGGATCGATACATCGCATTGACCGTTGGAAAGCTATGGCACTCTCCTTAGCTGGAGCCGGACAGAATAATGCTGCCTTAGATCTACTGCGAAAGTCTCTACACCAGCACGAGGAGCCTAATGATATCACGTCTTTACTGCTAGCAGCCAAAATATGCAGTGAGAATGTGTTTCTTGCTGCAGAAGGGGTGAAATATGCACAAAGGGCAATTTTAAATGCAGTTGAATCAAATGCACATTTAAATGGGGTTGGCCTCCGTGTGTTGGGCCTATGTTTGGGAAAACAAGCAAAAATATCTACTTCAGACTCGGAGAGATCTAGTCTTCAGTCAGAGGCTCTAAAATCATTAGACCGTGCATTAGCCCTGGAGCCTGAAAATTCAGACCTCATATTTGAGTTGGGAATTCAATATGCTGAGCACCGAAATCTTGATGTGGCTCTGCAATATGCGAAGCAGTATTTAGATGCGACTGGGGGATCTATGATAAGAGGTTGGAGACTGCTTGCTTTAGTTTTGTCTGCCCAACGACGTTTTTCAGAGGCTGAAGTGGTTACTGGAGCTGCGTTGGATGAAACTTCAAAGTGGGATCAAGGACCACTCCTCCGCATGAAAGCAAAGCTCAAAGTTTCTCAGTCGATGCATAAGGATGCCATTGAGGCTTACCGTAATCTTCTCGCACTCGTACAAGCACAAAGAAAAACTTGTGCACCTCAGGTACATCACCCAATTCAGTATGATGCATAAATACTCTTTGTTAATACTGGTTATTAGTATGTTCTTGATGATTTTCCATTAATGACTATTTAACTTTATGGTATTAAAGATCCTTGTGTTCGAATGTTTACCGTGGTAACAAGTGCAGTCTCTTTTGTGTGACATAGGTGGAGGATGGGAGTGCAAATGAATTTGAAGTCTGGCATGGGCTGGCAAAATTATACTCTATTCTTTCTCACTGGAAGGATGCTGAGATATGTTTAGGAAAAGCTAGGACCCTGAATGAGTATTCGGCAGAAACACTGCACACAGAAGGTACAAACTTGAACTTTTTTAGGTATAAGAAGTTAACTGAAATATAAAATCCTATGTCTACGGTTGTTTGTCACTGTTGTTACAGTAAAGAACTTATATATTTTATTAGCTGAACATTTTAACAACTTATAAGCTACTTAAAAATTGCATTTTATAATCCGGTCAAAAAAAGAAAATTGCATTTTATAAGCTCTTGAAACAACTCATAAGATATTAGAACTCATAAAATGTTTAAAATAAGCTTAGCCAAACGGGTCCTAAGTTCCATGATTCTTACATTTTCCAGATTCCCTTGAAGGATTCACTGCAACCTTGACCTGCTTGAATGCAGAATATCCTCTTTGAATTTCCCCAAGGTTGTGTTTGGATGGAGGGATTTTGGCTATGAATTTTAAATTCACTACCTAAATTTACTCCACTTGTTTGGGTAATATATTTAAATTTATGGATTTCAAATTTTTAGCTTTGTTCCTAGTTCAAATTGGAGGATTTTTATATACCTAGCAAAACCGTCTCTCACTGGTCCAAAAATTTCTTCTGTGAATGGAGGATCTCTGCCGTCGTCGTTGGGGCTTTGTGGTGGTGGTGCTGTCGGGAGAGAGGGAAGATTTACAGAGAAGGATGAGAGAGAGGGGGGGGGGGGGTGAGATGAAGATGAAATGGGAGAGAGAGTGGGGGGACCGACTATTACGAAAGATGAGAGAGGGAGAGAGTTGGGGTGGGGTGGGGGATGGAACCCACTGACCTACGAATTGTATGCACGTAGGTTTTTGTAATGAAGGATTATTTGTGTGTTTATTTACAAATAGGGCTTGTAAAGTGTAGTAATTGGCAATTATTCCAAAAATAAATTCTTTAAAAATAGAGAAGAATGTGAATCCCCATATTTCAATTATGGTTATATATTTTTTAGGCCTGTTGAGTGAGTTTCTGCATTTCATTTTCAGGTGGACATTCACAAAAGCATTTACCCCTATGTTTGAGAATTAAATTTGAAATATATGCTAGACAACTGTGTTAAGTGTTTGTGGATATTATGTAGCAGGCGTTATTCATGAAAAACAAGGGCGCATTAAAGAAGCTTTGTCTTGTTATGCGAGTGCCCTTTTATTGGAACCAAAGCACGTCCCTAGCAAGATTTCAATCGGGGCCGTGTTGTGTAAGATGGGACCGAAGATGTTACCAGTGGCTCGAACTCTAATAGCGGATGCACTAAGGATCGAACCCACCAATCATCTGGCTTGGTACCATTTAGGGATGGTTCACAAGAACGACGGCAGGATAGCCGATGCTGTCGACTGTTTCCAAGCGGCTTCTGTTCTTGAAGAATCTGAACCCATAGAGAGCTTCACTACTGTATCTTGATGTTTTATTTAACTACTCCAAATATCATTCTTTGATTCTTTGTCCACTCTCAATTGTACGGCAGAGGTTTGGAATTTTTCTGTTCTTTTTTTCTTGGGTCGCTTATTAAAGTTTGATAGTAGTGTTGTTCACTTGTAGATTAGTTTTTTGAAATATTATTTTGTTAGAGTTGGTTCCCTCGATTTTCAGTTTTGAAATCGTGTAATCTAATTTTTTGTTGCTGCAAATTTCTGCCGTGGTGTTTTACTCTGTATATTTAACATCCAAATTTTGAGTATGTATGGAGTGAAATTGGTTTATGCATAAATTATTGAAGGGTATTAGTTACTTTCACTAAAGAGTATTAGTTGATATCACTGAAGAGTATTAGTTGTTATCATTGAAGAGTTTTAGTTTGTTTTAAATACACAGTTAATACTCTTCAATGGAAAAACCTAATACACTTCAACTAAAATAGGTAATACTCTTTAGTGAAAATAACTAATATCCTTCAATAATTTATGTATGAACTATTTTCACTCTATACTTTGTACCCAATTTTATACTCCTTAGTAAGTCTTCCGTATCTTCTTATTGCACGTCCTTCAATGAGTTTTTCAGTGAAAATAGCATTAGTGCTATGATTTTCACACATCAACACCTTGACAATGATGCCAAAAAACACCTTGTACTTTTGCCTCAAGTGCTTGTCCAGAAATCCCCTCGTCAGATTCTGGCAAGATGAACGCGCAAACAACTTGAAAGATTCCAAGGCTTCATCCTCCTTGTACTTTAAAGCATCTACTCCTTCTGCAGAAATATTCTCAAACAGACTGCAGAAATCATGCTTGGAGAACACCACATCTTCTCCATCAATCTTCGAAGAAATATGCCCATCATGGATCTTCATCCTCACAAGAAACTGGGCCGCATACCCATCCAGAGTGCGAAAACCCTTTGGAGAGTTGAAAGCAATTTCTCCAATCCAGAGTTCTGTAGTAACTCCAGAATAGCCAATGCCGCTGGGTTGTGAGTGGAGTACAAATCCACCACCATCTCCGTTTTGAGTTTCTTACAGACATAGTCTGGGTTGAAGTTGCATTTGGACGTCATGTCTGAAAAGATAGAGAAGAAAGAGAGAACTGTTTTTGTAGAGAATGGTTAGGGTTTTGAAAAGTTTGAATAAGTGAAAAGACAGATGAAGAATTTGAGTTTATAAAGGAAAGACGCGTGGCTTTGAAATTAAATGATGTGTGAACGCGTGTAAAATCAAAATTAAATTTAGGGGACAAAATCAATTTATCAATTGATTGACATCTTGCACGTTAATTAAATCTGACGGCCAGTGATGGTCCCGTTTTCGAAGGACAAAATGGGAATTCAGAAGCAAATTTTTTTTTTAAACCACTTTCCTCAGGGAGTTCAGCAAGAGTGAGATACTCAAGTCACTGCTCTGCTCAGAGGCTGAGTTACCAAGTCAGTGAGAAGGCTTGGAGTCTCATGCTCTGAGCAAGGACAGTGGCTTGAGATGCTGAAATCTCGAGTGCGTTAAAAAAGCATAGCTTGCACCCTGACTGAGTTCAGTGACAGAATACTCAAGTCACTGCGTTGGGGAGAGTCAGAGCTATCAAGTCAGAGATGAGACTTGAAAGCTCAGGCTCTCAACAAGGCAGTGACTCGAGAGACTGAACTCTCGAGTGTTTGCTTAAGTTTGTCAGTGAGATTGATTCTCCCTGACTTAAATACTTGGCTAACTTCTTTCTTTCGAACTACACTCAGTGAGTGGGCATAACAAAACCTTTAGCAAGTACGTAATGATTTAACACTTGGTTTAACGTGGTTCAGAGTCTCAAGCTCCTACGTCCACGGCTTGATTTAACAGGAAATCCACTATCTCAGGATTCTTGTTTTTAACGTGCCAAGGTGCACTTACAACTGGACTCACGCCACTCCCTGGGCTGCCCTTCTCCTTCTAACAACTTACTCCCAACAAGCCTGACTTAGGGTTTTGGTTTCGGTTAGGGTTTTCTCCAACTAGGTGAGGTTTTCCCTTTACAATGTGTTAGCCAATAGCTAAGATAGGGAAAACCTCTCTAAGCCTAGAGTTACAAGCTGAGCACTCTTATGTATATATTTGTGAACTCTCAGTGTATAGATATGAGTAGAACCTCCTTATATCTCCCATGCACGTATGCTACTACTCACACTCTCAGCTCGTAGGTGTTTGTTTTTCTTACAAGATACAACAATACAACTCTCAAACAAAACACAACACACTCTAACAACAAGCTATGAGCTTGTATTTATAATGGGGATTCAAATGTATCCGTTGGAGGGAAGATACATTTGAATCCAACATTAAATGGTTTCAACCACTTTTCTCGGAATGCGGCCTTGTCAGTGTCATACATGTTTGACTTGACTTGATTGGTCCACGTGGACTGAATCCAACGGATCTTTGACTCAGTGTGCTTGATCAGGGCGCACTGACTTCAGTTAACATATCCTCCACTGACTCTGACGATCTTCAGTAGACATACTTGTCTTCAGTGTAGTTGTCCTTCAGAGACTCTTTGAAGATCATTCCAAGAAGTTTGTCATAAGGCTGAATGACAAACTTCCCTGACCACAGTAGCCTGACTCCTTCAGGGCCTACTTGGTACAGCACTGATCCTCCTGATCATGCTCTTCACTGAGTGGTCCACCTGACTTAGCTTAGATCAGCCTGACTTACACTCAGTGGGACTTCCTTCAGGCTTCTCTTCAGGTTCAGGTCTTCCTTCAATGGCTTCAGTCAGTTCTCTTGAGATGTCATCTTGACTTCCTCAGGCTTTATCAATGAGTTCCCCCTCACTGAGTTCCCCCTCAGTTGAGTTCCCCCTCAACTGAGTGCTTCCTCAGCTGAGTTCTTCTCACATTACAACCTGTCTAACTGAATACACAAACTATCCTGACCTGAATCTAAAGATACTATCCTGACTGCTTTCAAACCAATTACATGTTGTTTTGGAAAATCATCAAAACTAAAAACACATCCCAACAGTCAGGATTAAAAAAAAAAAAGGCAAGATACAGATTTAATTGTGTGCGTGGGCATGATCATTGGGACTGGGTTCGAGGGGTTTTTGTGGCAGTCAAGGAAAAAGCGAAATGATTGCCTAGGCCTACGACCCTAGTCTTAAATACACTGTGAATATAAAACGTTTTGGGTGTATTTAGTAATTTGAAAAGTGTGTCCCAATGATAAGAAACCAGAGAAGTAAATACATACTTGTCACCTGATATTGTAACCAGATGATACCTTAGTTAGTCTGGTGTTACATCTCATCTGATGGAACTCATCTGGTTCCGGTCAGAGTTTAACTCCGGATTTCTCTGGAATCTGACTCTGTACCTTATCTGGTACATACCTCGTCTGGTAAATACCTCATCTGGTACATACCTCATTTGGAGATGTAACTTCTCTGGTATATCTAACCTGTAGGCATGTTAGTATAACTGAAAAAAATAAGGTATAATTAAAATAAAGGATACTTCTCTGATGTTCCCCCTAAACCAATTCGGTCTCTAGATCCAACAACCCTAATTCAAATGCTAACTCTCTAAATCTGGTCTCAGCCAACGGCTTAGTGAGAATATCTGCTCTCTGCTTCTCTGTTGCAATATTTTCCATCCTTATATCTCCCTTCTCAATATGATCTCTTATAAAATGATGCCTTATATCAACATGCTTGCATCTGGTATGAAGAACTGGATTCTGGGTGATTGCTATTGCACTCTTGCTATCACAAAATATTGGAATATCCTTAGCCCTAATCTGGTAGTCCCTAAGCTGCTGACTAATCCAGAGTAGTTGTGAACAACGGCTACCTGCGGCCATGTACTCTGCTTCTGTAGTTGATGTAGCAACTGAAGTCTATTTCTTAGAAAACAAAGATACCAATTTATTTCCTAAAAATTGGCATGTTCCACTTGTAGACTTCCTGTTAGGATAAAAGTTGTATAATTTTGATGAGGTAAAACAAACCAGAAGGTGTAATATGACCATCTGGACTTGTTAGCCAGATGAGGAAATAGATTAGGACTTAGTCTACGGGAAACTGCCAGACCAGAAGACTTCACCAGAAGAGTCACTAGAAGACCCTACCAGAAGACCCCACCAGAGGACTTCACCAGAGGACTCCACCAGAAGACTTCACCAGATGAGATCTGACCAGAGGCAGAAGATCTTCCCCAGACCAGACGAGTCCAGACCAGACGAGTCTGGTGAACCAAAAGATGCTCAGAATCATCTCTAGATTCTACTGAGTATTCTGGTTCCTTACCGACTCTGGACCAGAGGACATCGAGGTCACCTTGTATCTGGTCCTGCCTTCTCTGAAAGAATCAGAGTTGGGCAATGGAAGCATTTGACCGTTGGTGATTCACATCAAGTCAAATAAGATCGGATTGGAAAGTATTTGAAGTCAATCAATCCAAGGATCTCACCAACCCAATCAATTAATTAGGGAATTGATGGATTGAAGCTTCCTTAATTAGAGATCTGATTAGATTAGCTCTCCAACGACTAATTCCTAATCATCTCTATATATAAAAGAGTACATCATTGAAGAAAGGCTAGAAAAAGATATACACGCGCACGAAGTAAACATCCAAGCCTCTTGATAATTATATTTTAGCACTCTTACTTTGTTCATATTCATATCCACTCGTAAATGAGTTGTTGGATACTCAATCTGTTCATCTTTAAGATAAGATTGTAGTGAGTTAAGCTTTAGATCGAAGTTAGATCTAAAGGCTGCTGTAAGAAGGATCTGGTACTTCTCAATTCTAGAAAGATAGTTGGTTGGTTGGTTAGTAAGGCCCCTTGATAAAAGGGAGAGTGGACGTAGGATAATTATATCCGAACCACTATATATCTTGTCTTCTTTATCGCTTTCATTTCTTTATTACCTTATTGTGTGCTCTTTTAAAAAAGATTTTGAAAACAACTTTAACTTAAGCTTAAGCTTCCGCAATTAATCTATCTAGTGGGACCAACAAGTGGTATCAGAGCAGTGTGTCCAAGACCACTGCTTTGAAAGGCTTTTGGTTGTCATCGGGCAAATCCATTGCTCTTTATTATTCTTGTTTAATTCTTTATAATTTTTTTTAAAAATGTCTTCAAAATCTTTGTACAAGAGCCGTAAGTTGCCTGAATTCTCCTTTGAGGATTATAGCCACTGGAGCTTCATGATGAGCAATCATCTCGGAGCTATCCATCACCGCATGTTAGATGTGGTAGAAAATGGCCAAATTCAATTTTACTGGACTCCCATTGATGATGGCAGGTCTGAGTCCAGAGGAGAAACCAGCGAACCTGCTAAGGAAAGAACAGGGGAAAGAGTTGCAAGGCGAAGGATTCTTAAGAAAAGAGAAGCTCGACAATGATGAGAGAAAGTTGTATAATCTGGACCAGGTGGCAAGAACATAAATCATTAATACCCTCACCAAGGAAGTGATAGAAAAGGTCAGAACCTGTGCCGCTGCTAAGGAGATGTGGGACAAGTTGGCTCTACTCTGCAAGGGAACAGAGAAGATAAAAGATAACAAGCTCCAGGCGGTCAAACACTCATTTGATACATTTAAGATGAAACCAGATGAGACAATTGACCAGCTGGATATGCGTCTCACCAACCTCCTTAACAAGGCTAGTGCCTTAGGTAAAACCTATTCTGAAAAAGAAATAAACAATAAAATTTTAAGATCACTAACCAGCAAGTGGAGGATAAAAGTCACTGTGATAAAGGACAACAAGGATTTCAATACTCTGGATCATCATCTTCTGTTGTCTGATCTAAAGGCATATGAGTATAATCTACAAAAGGAAGATCAAACAGAAGAGGTTTCCTCTTCTGGTCAGAAAGGAGTTGCCTTCTCCTCAACTATCAAGATGGATGAAAAGCCAAAGGAGTCTACTGCAGATGACATGAGTCTCAAAGAGCAGGTAGCACTTCTAACCCATAAACTTGATAAAATGAGTTCTAAGTATGGCAGGTACAAAAAGCACTGGAAGGAATCTACCAGAGACAGGAAGAGTTCCTTCAAGCCTGCAAATAAGAAAAAGACATCTGGAGACTCAAGGGAGACCAGATTCAGAACACCAGAGAGGAGGAGAGATGACAGCTTTGGCAGATCAGATTATCAGAGGAGAGATAGCAGTTCTGGCAGATCTGAATACCAGAGGAGAGAGAGTAGTCCAGCCAAATCAGAGTACAACCAGAGGAAGAGAGATCCAAGCCCCAGTCCCAGAGGAGACAACACATGCCACACCTGCAACAAGCCAGACCACTACAACTATGATTGTCTTCAACTCACTCCTAGGGAAAGAGAAGAGAAAAGACTCAAGAGAGATAGGAGATATGCAGACAAGAGAGCATTGCTGGCAGAAGCAGAGGAAGAGGATACCAGCTCAAGTTCTTCTTCTTCTTCTTCTGACTTCGGATCTGAAGATGATGTATGTCTTATAGCAGACATCACTGAGGTACATGAAACTACCTTATGCTTATCAAATTCCAAATATACTGAATCCTCTCATTCATCTGGTGCTCCTAGAGAGTCTGATATGCAGCAAATGCTATAAGATCTCCAAAATTGTGTTCAATTGTGCCAAAAACTTGAGAAAGAAAATGGTAGGCTCAGAGCTGAAGTTCAATCTTTTTCCTATGAGCAAAAATCCACCAGAGAACTCATGAAAGATCATTCCAAAGAAGTCTCTGAACTTCAGGAAAAGATCACAGAAAGAGATACTCTGGTAGAACAACTCATGAGAGAAAAGAACTCTCAGGAAGAAGAGTTCAATGAACTTAGAGCCAAATACCAATATCTTATCAAGGGCAAGCAAATTGAACAACCTACTAAGGAAGTACATAAGACCAGAGAAGCTCCAAATGTTGTATCTATTATAACAGGATCTTCTCAAAGGGTAACTGATAAGAGTGGTTTAGGATATTCTGGAATTATAAAAAGATCTCATAAATATCATTATAATAAAGACAAGTCTGTAAGAGCTGGTGAGTTTGTATAAATCTGGGATGAAAAAGACCCTAATGGTAATGGTTACAAAGTAGTTCACAAACCTGGTTGGAAAAAGGAACTACTCTGCTAATCATACAGAACATAGTCCAGAAGAGTTGACTGTTCTGGAAGAGAAAATCCTTGATACTAAAAGTCAAAGTGGGGAACCAATGAAAACTGATGGCCCTGTTAACATTATACCTCAAAGAATAGAACCTACTCAGAATGGACGACCCCAGAGGAATCCTCAAAGAGTGGAACTAAACCAGATTGAGGGACCTCAGAGGAGACACTCAAGAAGGGGGAATACCAATCAGAATAGGAACTCTCAGAGATGGAATAATGGTTAACAAAACTATCATCAAAATCAAGGACCCCAGAGACGATTTTATCAGAGGAATAAATTTCAGAACAGAAACACTCAAGGGAACTATACTAATCAGAAAAGGTCTAATTTTCATCAGAACCAGAGACCCATCTATAGAAAACCAACTGATCTGGGTAGTTATGACACCATAGATGGTTCTTTTGATGTACCCTTACAACCAGACCTTTAAGACCATGTCTTTAAGGTAGGCCATTCCAAGGGCCAGATTTGAGGTGAGATACACCAGACCTGTGTATAGGAAAGGTGTTCTTATCAGACCAGTAGCTCAATATGTAATTGTCAGAGGACATGTACTGGTAGATAGATTTGGAAGGAAGATAAGATCTCCTCATCCAGCAAGGGATGATCTTTATCTTTGGATTCCTACAAAACCTGCAACTAACCAATCAGGACCCAACACTAGTAGGGGACCTAATTAATTTCTCTGCAGGAGGATAAGAGCCCGTTGGAGAAAGGACTTTCAAGCAACCATGTCTGGTACATCGATAGTGGATGTTCCAAGAACATGACATTCCAGAAAGATCATCTCCAGGAATTCAAGCCACTAAATGGGCCAAGAGTGATGTTTGGTGACAACAATTATGGAGTCACCAGAGGCGTTGGAAAGTTGACCTTTAACGGTGTATCTGTAGATGAAGTCTACTACGTTGAAGGACTCAAGCATAATCTGCTTTCAGTATCCCAATTTTGTGACAAGAGATACTCAGTGAAGATTTCTAGTGATTCATGCACTGTCTTTTCTTCTGATTATAATGATATCTTGCTTATAGGCTTGAGGAAGGGTAACATTTATCTTGCAGATTTTAGCAGTTGCCCAAGAAATGCTTGCCTGGTTGCAAAGGGATCTGCAGAAGACAGCTGGTTATGACACAAGAGATTGAGCCATCTCAACTTCAAAGCACTGAACAAGATTGCCAGAAAAGGTCTAGTTCGAGGTCTTCCTAATGAAGTGTTTAAGAAGGATCAGGTTTGTGGTTCATGCCAGAAGGGTAAACAACCCAAGACTTCCTTTAAGGATGTCAAGAACACAACCACAACCAGAGTACTTCAACTACTTCACATGGACCTGTTTGGACCTATTTCTCCTCTTAGTTTCAGTGGAAGGAAGTACACCTTGGTGATAGTAGATGACTTCTCAAGATATACTTGGGTAATCTTCTTGTTTAAGAAAAATGAAAGTATCACTAAGCTGCCAGAGTTCTTCAAGCAGATTCAGAATGAGCTGAACTAGAGCATAGTAAGGATCAGAAGTGACAAACGGACAGAGTTTTTGAATTCACACATTGCAGAGTATTGCAAGGACCATGCGATTTTTCATGAGACATCTGCTGCCAGAACACCCCAACAGAATGGAGTAGCAGAAAGGAGGAGCAGAACCCTCAAGGAAGCTGCAAGGACTCTTCTAGCAGAATACAACACACCACAGAGATTTTGGGCAGAAGCCATCTACACAGCCTGTTACACCCAGAATAGATGCCTTATTGCCCAGGGCAAATTTATGTATATATGGTGAATAGTAAGTGGGATTGATAATATAGAGGGGTTGTAAGATTGTTTATGAAATTAGAGGGAATTGCCTTTGGGAGGGGTGAGTTTCCCTTTTTTTTTTTTTTTTTTTTATCTCGCTATTGGGAGGGGCGAGTTTCCCTTTTTTTTTTTTCTTTTTTTTTTTATCTCGCCTTTGGGAGAGGCGTGTTTTGCTTTTTTTTTTTATCTCGCCTTTGGGAGAGGCGTGTTTTGGTTTTTTTTTTTTTTTTTTTTACATCGCCTTTGGGAGGGGCGATTATGTACCGATTGTGGGTTAAAATAGGGTGAATTTGAGTTGATTTTAGTAATTATTGTTCAATGATTATGTGATGATTATTCAATGATATATTATAACTAAACCCAAATTGTTATTGAGATGGTGTAAAACCCTAATTGTTAGTGGAGATAAATATAATTGTGTATTGAAATTGGTTTATATTTATACTATCTTAAAAAAAAATTTATTTTATTGGTTCAAAAGAAACTATAAACTATTTCATAAAAGTTGAAAATTATTTCAAACACTAAATAATATTTTTAAGTAATAAATGTAAAATGTAAAAAAAATGACATTTATAATAATAGTACCAATACAATTAGCGATGGCCCAATCGACCACCCGTTCCACATTGCGGCGGACGTCTTTCACGATAATTACGACGAGGTTGTTGTTCATGTTGGCTTGGTCCGGGCTCCTCTCCGTATGTGTCCGCATATGGTATAGGCGTTGAACTGTAAACTGGGCGTTGTGCGAATTGAGGTCGATGTTGATAATAGGTACTCATATTAATACCCGTATTTAATATGTCAGTAAATGAACCAGGCCATGATGTAAGAAGATCTGTCACAGATTTAGTTAATTTAGATCAATAATATATATATATTAAAATATATATTATTTATAAGTTGATATTATATACCTGGTTCATTATAAGGTGTCTGAAAACTGGGTTGAGGTATCTCCTGTTGCAACGTCGATGTAGAAGCAGGCTGGGGTACCCCCTCAACGCTTGCCCAACCAACTATCAAGTTAACAATAACATATCATAAGTAAATAAACATAATCTTTAAAAAATATTATTAAGGGTTATGTGTAACTTCCATACCATTTCCAGCAGGATGTGCGTAAGCTCCAAATCCAAATGAGGGCAACTCATAACTTGTGTGAGGCGTAGGCTGAGGTGGCCACTCATTTGATTGCCGAACATCTATCAAATTAATAGAAATATACATAAACAAGTAAATATAATTTCTTGAATAATTTTAATTTATTATTGTAACTTTGATAATATTGAATTACACACCGTATGCAGTTGGTGTGTTGTCCAAAATTCGAGACGCTCCATACTGTTGGCCCATCGATGTAGAAGCATCTGTAACATGTTATAAAAATATTTAATAATTAAATAAATATAAACCCAAGGAATATCATATTTACAAGTGTAATTCCGTAAACTGCATACCATTTCCAGTGGTATGTTGTGTGCGGGGCGCAGATTGAGGTACTCGATATTGAGTACCTTGTCGGGGAAAAGAGGAATCTGATGGCACTGCCGAGGAATGTCTTCTTCGACTCGCAGACGTTGAAGGACCTTCATCGCCGTCACGCTCTACAGACCTCCTTCTTGTTTGTCCTCTACTTGTTTCCCCGACTTCTACGTTTTCAACTGAGGCTCGTGGATGTTCAAGATAAGTAGGAGATTCAATAATAGGCTCCACTTCAGTGATGAAATTCTCAGCTGTTTCTAAAAATTCCTCCATTGATGGTTTATTATCAATGTGAGCCCATCGTTTACTGATTTTAAATTTTCGAAACCAGCTTACCTGTAACAAAAAAAATAATAGAATGTTATTCATATTTCAAACATCAAAAATCAATATATAATTAAATTTGTGATATATAATTTACCAAAACATCACTGGCAGACGTTCTTGGTGGTTGGAAGCCTCGGACCGGTGCTGCAGTATACTCCACTGGTGAAATCAATCGTCGTGTAATGTCATAGTACCACTGCATATAGTCTTCCGTGACCGGATCACCCCCGTTGATAGGCGTGCAAGGCATGAATGGTTGCCTGCTTCTCCAATATCTAATCCATTTGTCATGCTTGGTCGTCCAATCAAAGCCGGTTCTCCCCTGGCGGTTATACTCATGCAAGCTCTGGTCCCTTTCCTCTACATGACTTGGAATGTTTTGGACCATTCCAAATTGTCTGAGCACCCTATTCGGATAGTGAAGCTCCACTATCCAAATATTGATCAATGGACATTGCGACCTCCAATTTAAGGTCCAACAACGAGGTTCGAGATTCCTGATCTCCTCAGCGTCCACATCATAGGGATCCCAAATAAACTGTAAAGACACACACAAAACATTAATATCAATATTCTCAAAAAATAATTTATATTAGTTTGAATCATTATAATAATAACTTACTTGACCATTAGACAAACGCTCAAATATGTCGCGATATACACGAATTGAAAACCTCGTGCTGTCAATATGACTGTGATAATGTATCCACCTATAGTAGGTAAAAAAATAAGTATGTATATCCAAACGAATTATAGATAAATGTGTCTATAGAAAAATACCTAGCTCCATACGGTGGAGGCCCCAAATTACGACCATCTACACTTATCTGCCCTTGTTGGAGCATCGGATGTGCGTTCGATGGTTGGATCGTTTTTATCCTTGACCATGCCCATATCTGTTGTTCAATGATAAATTTATTTCAATGTACAATTAATCAATGAAATATTTAAAAGTAATTTAAATTAACCAAGAATTACCTGTAACAAGCATAATGGTCCAGCGATGCTCTTGCATTTATAGTTGCAAGCCATACAGAGTTCGCGATATAAACTCGCTAACACAGCACTTTCCCAGCTGTATTCCCCGACTGTATTCACGTCCCGCAGAAAATACAGATAGACTAATGGGACAGAATTTTGAGAATGGTCGGGCATCATTAATGTTCCCAGGAGTAAAAGTGCACACCCCCGTGCATATTGATCAACGACCTCCTGTGGTGTATAGTCATCAATATCAACAGAATGTCTCACCAATTCGTTTAGGGAAATCAATTTGATCGCACTATTGCCCCTTATATCATCTGGTTGTATGGTGATGCCCATCAACTCTTCACACAAGCTTTTCCACTGATCAAAGTTATTATATTCATCTCGCCGTATAATGGGCTCTCCTTCTATCGGTAAACCCCATAAAATGGCAACATCTTGCAATGTGACGGTCGCCTCTCCGATGGGGAAATGGAACGTATGCGTCTCTCGACGCCATCTCTCCACTAATGCAGTGATAAGATGACGATCGAGTCTGAATGTCCCACAATGAAGGGGACCGTAAAAACCCATCGTCTTGAGTCTGTCCACCACACGAGAATGGAGTGCGATCTTATAAGGATTTGGGTCTTCTAGTCTAAATGTCCAGAATGGCCCATCACCTCCATTGTATGTACTTAGCACTGTCTCGCTTGTTTTCCTATTAATATAATCTAGCCTCGACCGATGGGTTTGTTGCATGGTGAGTACAGATCTGTTCTTCGGTCCATATAACAGTGCCTCTCTATCAGAATTCATCTATAATTCAAACATTCACACAGATTTATTAGAATTAACACAAATCATACACATAAAACATAAAGCTCAAACACATAAAGGATAATGTATATGAAATTATTCAACATTATTGTCAACATTTTAATTCAATCCTACAAACTAATTTTATTCAACATTTTGATAACATTTTGACAGCATTTTGATAGCTCCTAGGGATTTACAACATCAATGTGAAGGACCAGCTCTATCTTGTGCTTGGTACTGTTGTCTAGCGCGGGTTTGGGCCCAATCCATTTCATTATGAATCCTGGACGTCACATCCCGACCACGACGCCTTATCCTGCGATCTGGATTATGTCTCAACTGAAAATAGGGTTCATCCCACTCCTGAGGATCCGGCAATGGCTCAAAATACCTAGAGGTGTAAGTTGAGGAATACACTGTTGTACTGTAGCATTCGGGCACATATACACTTGGATCGATTTGGAACGCTCTGCACACCTCCAACGCATGTGAGCATGGGATACCATCCAACTTCCATTGTCCGCAATCGCACTCTCGTCTTGATAATGCAACTCTATATGTGCGACACTGTACTGAGCCCTTAATACGGGCAGTAACTCTGGCTGATCCCACCGAATGATTATAAAGTTCTACTCGATGTTTCATCCCCTCTCGCTGCGCTGAATCATATTTGTCACTAACATGATCAGGCCACATCCGATGTCCCTGCACTAAAATCCCTGCTTCTTTAGCACGTTCCATAAATACATTTTTGGATCGTGTGAAGGTTGCACAAACTATAGCTATAATTGGGAGGCGTCGTGCACCCTTAAGAACACCGTTGATGCATTCGGAGATGTTAGTTGTCATAACCCCATAACGTTGACCTCCATCATGACTAAATGTCCACTTGGCAGGATCGATATTTCGTAGATACTGATGACCCTCTTCACTTAAAACTCGGATTTCGTTCATCTTTGTCTCAAAATGTCTAACCGACAATGCTGTTCCCGCATTGTAACACAAGTCCTTCATCTTTTGACTCTTGAACTGAGTATTAAAATTTGAAGCGACATGTCTTAAACAATAACGGTGCACTCCTCTTGGTGGTGAAAATGCTGGGACTTCTTCCACTGCCTTCAAAATACCCTTATGCCTATCAGAAATAAGGCATATCCCCTCCATATCACCCACAACATGTGTAGCTAACATTCTAAGAAACCATTTCCAAGACCTATAACTTTCGTCATCAACAATAGCATATGCTACTGAAATGATTTTCTGATTAGCATCAAGGGTGTTAGCAATCAGCAATTTGTGTTTGTACCATCTACACAAAGTATTTTGCGACAATGCATGAATGCTTCAACGCATGGCTTGAATGCCCAGAAGACATATCCCAACGTGTGCACATTCCACTCAATCGTATCCCTGTGTTTCCACTCCACAATGGTCCCGGGATTGTATTTCTGCAAGGCTCCCATGTACTTGGGCAAATACTGACATGAACTCTCCCAAGTTCCGAACACATTCTCCCTAGCACGTTTCAACGCTTGCCATGCCTTTTGATATGAAATAGTGTAATTATATTTCTTATCTGCATGCTCCACGACATATTTGACGTCGTATGCTGGATCAACTTGTATGAGACTCTCCATGTCAGCTGCAAGCAAGTTTTTACAGAGATTTGAATGATTGCGCGAGTCAATATTCATCAAACAGGTATGTGGCGGCCCCAACCTAGTGATTTCCCAATAATCGTATCTTTTACGGTACGATGCGCGTAAATGCCACTCACAACGTTGCGATGTCGAGCAATTATCATTTTCACTGGCATAGTTCTGCTTACACATCAACTTCATTGTCTTCGAGTTGCTCTCTTCGATTCTATACTCACGCCTTGCATGTCGGACCGAATAATCCTTCACGACATTGATCACAACATCTTTGTCTTTGAAAATCATCCCTAACCTCAAAACCCCATCATCCGCATCATAGCTTAGATCACCACTTCGAACGCCTACTGAATCGACAGGTACATCATCACATGACCTATCAAAAAATGGCACTCCAACCAAATTTGGATGAGGTCTCACTCTTGGCATTAGGGAATTTGGTACAACAACAGTTGGCATCCAAGGATTGTCAGTGGTACCATCCTCATCAGACGACCCCTCGTCCTCAGAACCATTATCGCTTGGTTCAGAATTACAAGTAAAGTCTGGATATATATCACCAGCTATATCAACTATGGAGGTCCCAACAGGGGCCATCTCAGTGATACCAGAAGGTCCAATATTAGGATCTGAACCACCGGCATGACTAGACCCTAAATGTTGGTAGGGCTCATCCTCCCAAGCACCCCACTCATTATGGCTCTCTTGTAGGGCCTGATATTCAACGTTGGAAGGTCTATCCATATTGACACCACCATGACCTGGCCATTCAGAAGGATAGTACTGGTTCCCCCACTGGCCATGGGATGTTGGGTACTGCACCTTCATTTCAACCTCCACTAATAGCTCAACGGAATTGAGCCCAGCTTGTGGATGGAAGAAGTATCGTAGGTCGTTGTTGTTCCTAATAGGACAACTAGACGAGGCATTCCCATTTTTTATTATGCAAGACACATTCAAAGAATACACTCGCAAATCTAATCCCGTAACCTCAGACAACTCACGTAATAGATCGTAGAAATCAAGCATATGATCAACTCTTCTTTTTCCAATAACAGCTCCGCAAGAGCGCACAATGATTCCAATGTCGCGAGAGGTTGACATATCTTCAACAACACCAAACACTTATAAAAATTTTATCTATAGGCACTAAATTAATTATTAGCCTCAATTATGTTTACGTCTAGTATAGTAAATCAAACCCAACACCCTAATTTCCATACATTTTTAGTGTTTTTTTTTTTGCAGTATTGGAATTTTAGCCTCAATTGAGAATATAAAATTAATTCGTTTTATTTTATTTAATTCATTTTATTTTATTTTATTTTAATTTCGTTTTTTTTATTTTAATTAGTTTTATTTTATTTTATTTTATTTCGTTTAATTCATTTTATTTTATTTTTTTAATTTATTTTATTTCGTTTATTTTATTTATTTATTTTTGTTTTTTTTTTAATTTCGTTTTTAATATTTTATTTAATTTCATTTATTTCATTTTATTTTATTATTATAGTTAAATAAAATTATCTTATGATTGCAAAAATTAAATTTTAAAATGATGATCAATATTTTCATTAAGTAAGTTGTTAGTTATATTAAAATTTAAAATGATGATCAATATTTTTATCAAGTAAGTAATCTAGAGTTTTTTAATACACTATATATATATTAAATCTAGATTTTTTAAAACACTAAAAACACTAGAATTTTATAAAAAAATAAACTTACATTGTATACATAATGCTTATTAACATCACGTTAAAAAAAGTCAAATTTTACTTTAATAACTTTGATTGATAAAATGTCTAATTTACTCTTCGATTCTTCAAATGTATAAAAGTTATGCATCACCAAAACATTCACTAAATAAACCAAAAGAAACAACACTACTACCAATTTTAAATCAAAATAACAACACTATGACCTTATTAATGTTATTTTAAATCGAAATAGCAACACTACTACCAATTTTAAATCAAAATAAATCAAAAGTAACATGCTAAAACATGTAATTTCTCTAACATATATATATATATCGACATTATATATATACTATATATACACTATTTCAAAAAATTGCATGCAAAATAATTCTAAAAATATAAAAAAAAAATTGAAATATTTACCACTTAATTTGTAGTGTCTGTACTCCTCAGGTAGATAGCAAAATATCAATTCCTCAAGTATGTGAGACTGCAAGTTTGTAGTTTGGAGGGCAAATTTTATTTTTCTTATTGACTAGCTTCGTTTTTTTTTAAACTGAAAGTAGGGAGTTCATTTGAAGAAGAAGAAGAAGAAGAAGAAGAGAGGAAGGAAGGAGTACGAAGAAGAAGGATAATGAGGAGAGGAGTGAGGTAGGAAGGAGAAGGATAATGATCTGTAAGAACTATATATCAGTGGGGGGAGGAAGGAGTATTCCCACGCCATGCTAAACGCCAAGCAGAAAACGCCAAATGACTGGCAGGCGCGCCTCTGGTAGGCGCGAGAACAGAAAATGCCAAGGCGTCTGGCACGGCACGTGGGACTGGCAGGCGCGCCTCTGGTAGGGGCGTGTTTAGCCCACGACAAAGACACGTCGGAACTCGCCTCTGGTAGAGGCGAGTTTATCCGACAAAATCCGGTATAGCAAAGTCGCTTCTGGTAGGCGCGATTTAAGCTTATATCGCCTCTGGTAAGCGCGATTTAAGCTTATATCGCCTCTGGTAGGCGCGATTCCCTTTATTTTCGAAAACTCCTCCCCTTCCACCCTATTTTCATCACTCCCTTTCAAATATACCCCAAATAAAAAAATTTGCCATTGCCCAGAGACATAGTAAGACTCCATATGAGGTATGGAAAGGTAAAACCCCATCTATATCATGCTTTCATATTTTGGATGTAAGTGTTTCATCCATGACAATGGGAAATCCAAATTGAAAACTTTTGATGCTAAAGTTGTAGATGGAATATTCTTAGGATATTCCAGCACTAGTAAAGCATTCAGAGTCTTTAATAGGAATTCACTTTGTGTGGAGGAAACACCTCATGTTGTTTTTGATGAATCGGCTTTTGAGTGCAAGGTGGACTTAAAGTCTCCAGAAGAGACACAGAATCAGACTACTCCCTGAGTTATCAAAGTCAATCCATATATTCTTGATTCAGATGGTGACCCATCTTCTGGTTCTCTAAAGCAGAAGCCTTCATAAGGAGCAGAACCAGAAGAGGTTGGAACTCCTGTAGGGGGAAGCTCTCCTGTAGTTGGTGATAATCACCTAGGTACTGCAGTAGATGGTCAATCAGGCAAGGCCACAGGAAGGAGAACCCTGGTTGATCACCCCAATGAGTTGATAATAGGAGATCCAGCTAAGGGTGTCTAGACTAGGAGAACTCTTGTTAGGATAAAAATTGTTAGTTTTGATGAGTTAAAACAAACCAGAAGATGTAATAGGACCATCTGGACCTGTTAGCCAGATGATGATCTAGATTATGACTTAGTCTAGGGGGAACTGCCAGACCATAAGACTTCACCAGAAGAGTCACCAGGAGACCCCACCAGAAGACTTCACCAGATGAGACAGACCAGAGGCAGATGACCTTCCCCAGACCAGACGAGTCCGAACCAGACGAGTCTGGTGGAACAAAAGATGCTCAGTTTGATCCCTTTATTCTACTGAGTATTCTGGTTGTTCACCAGATAAGGACCAGAAGACACCGAGGTTGCCTGGTGTCTGGTCTTGCCTTCTCTGTTGAGAATCAGAGTTAGGCAGAGGAAGCTATTGACCGTTGGTGATTCAGATCAAGTCAACAAAATCAGGATTGGAAAGTATTTGAAGATAATCAATCCAAGGATCCCACCAACCCAATCAATCAATTATGGAATTGATTGATTGAGGCTTCCTTATATAGAGGATCTGATTGGATTAGCCCTCCAACGGCTAGCCCTAATCCCCTCTATATATACAAGAGTGCAGTTCAAGAAAAAGCTCTAGAGACTCTACACGTGCACATAGCATACTAACCTTTTTGATCACTACGCATTTGCACTCACTTTGTTCTTAATTACTCATCCAACTCGTAAGGAGTTTATATACTCAACCTGTTCATCTTGTTAGACAAGGTTGGAGTAAGTTTATCTTTAGATCGAAGTTAGATCTAAAGAGATTGTAAGAAGGTGCTGGTACTTCGGAAATTCCAGTAAGTAGTGAGTTTGTTGGTTGGATAGTGAGACCCCTTTGATCAAGGGAGAGTGGACGTAGGATATTCAGATCCGAACCACTATAAATACGGTGTTATTTATTGCTTTCTTTAATACCTGTTGATTATTATTTGTGCTCTTAGAAAAGATTTTCTCTAAAGACATTTTGGTTATAAAGGCTTCCGCAATTAATCTATCTAGTGGGACCAACGAGTGGTATCAGAGCAGTGTGTCCAACGACCACTGCTTTGTAAAGCTTTTGGTGGTCACCGGGCAGATCCATTGCTCCTTAGTGCTTTTGTTAAAGTTCTTGTTATTTCCCAAATTTTATTTAAAATGTCTGCAAAATCTTCTTATAAGAGTAGCAAATTGCCAGAGTTCTCATTTGAGGACTATAGCCACTGGAGCTTCATGATGAGTAATCATCTGGGAGCTATCCACCACCGCATGTTAGATGTGGTAGAGAGTGGCCCCATTAAATTTTACTGGACTCCTATTGATAGTGGCAGGTCAGAGTCCAGAGAAGAAACTAGCGACGCTGCAGAGGATAGAGTTCCCAGACAACGAATCCTAAAAAAGAAAGAAGAACTTGACAACGATGAGAGAAAGCTACATAACCTGGACCAGGTGGCAAGAACCGAGATTATCAACACTCTCACCAAGGAGGTAATAGAGAAGGTCAGAACCTGTGTCACTGCGAAGGAGATGTGGGACAAACTTGCACTTCTCTGCGAAGGAACAGAGAAGATTAAAGATAACAAGCTCCAGGCTGTTCAACACTCGTTTGATACGTTCAAAATGAAACCAGACGAGACCATAGACCAGCTGGACATGCGCCTCACAAACCTCCTAAACAAGGCTAGTGCCTTAGGTAAGACCTACTCTGAAAAGGAAATTAATAGTAAAATTTTGCGTTCACTAACTAGCAGGTGGAGAATCAAAGTTACTGTGATCAAGGACAACAAGGATCTCAATACTCTAAATCATCATCTTCTGTTGTCTGATCTCAAAGCTTACGAGTATGATCTTCAAGAGGAGGATCAAACAGAAGAGGTTTCCTCTTCTGGCCAGAAAGGAGTTGCATTCTCTTCAACTCTCAAGCCTGATGTCAAGCCAAAGGAGTCTACTGCAGATGACTTGAGCCTCAAGGAGCAGGTAGCACTTCTAACTCGTAAATTAGACAAAATGAGTTCAAAATATGGCAGGTACAAAAGGCATTGGAAGGAGTCTACCAGAGACAGGAAGAGTTCCTTCAAGCCTGCAGAGAAGGAGAAGGCATCTGGAGACTCAAGGGAGACCAGATTCAGAACTCCAGAGAGGAGGAGAGATGACAACCCTGGCAGCTCTGGGAGATCAGATTATCAGAGGAGGGATGGTAGCTCTGGCAGACCTGACTACCAGAGGAGAGAGAGTAGTCCAGCCAGATCAGACTACAACCAGAGGAGGAGAGAGCCAAGTCCTAGTCCCAGAGGAGACAATGCCTGCTACACATGCAACAAGACTGGTCACTACAGTTATGATTGTCCTCAGCTTACTCCTAGGGAAAGAGAAGAGAAAAGAATCAAGAGAGATAGGAGATATGCAGATAAGAGAGCATTGCTGGCAGAAGCAGAGGAGGAGGATACTAGTTCCAGTTCTTCTTCTTCTTCTGACTTTGGATCAGATGATGATGTGTGTCTCATGGTAGACATCACTGAGGTAAATGAAACTACTCTAGTTTTATCAAATTCCAAATGTACTGAATCCTCTAATTCATCTGGTAACTCCAGAGAGTCTGATATGCAACAAATGCTATCAGATCTCCAAAATTGTGTCCAACTTTGTCAAAAACTTGAGAAAGAGAATGGTAGGCTCAGAGCTGAAGTTCAATCACTCTCTCATGAGCACAAATCCACCAGAGAACTCATGAAAGATCATTCCAAAGAAGTCTCTGAACTTCAGGATAAGATCACAGAAAGAGATACTCTGGTAGATCAACTCATGAAAGAAAGGAACTCTCAAGAAGATGAGATCACTGAACTCAGAGCAAAATACCAGACTCTTATCAAGGGAAAACAAGTTGCTCACAACATAGAGGAGATACCCATGCCCAGAGAACTCCTAAGATACCATCTGTTGTATCTATCATATCAGAGTCTTCTCAGCGCATCTGTGATAAGAGTGGTTTAGGATATTCTGGAATTACCACTAAAACTCATAAATACCTTTATAATAAAGACAAGTCTGTAAGAGCTGGTAAATTGGTAGAAATCTGGAATGATAAAGACTTAACTGGTAATGGTTACAAGGTGGTTCACAATCCTGATTGGAAAAGGAATCACTCTGTTAATCACATAACAAATGGTCCAGAAGAGTTGACTGTTCTGGAAGAGAAGATGCTAGAAAATAAGTGTCAAAAAGGGGAATCATTAAAGATTGATGGTTCTGTGAACAATGAGTCCCAAGGAGTAGAAATTACTCAAATTGGAGGACCCCAGAGAAATCCTCAAAGGGAACCTAAACAGATTAGGGGACCTAAAAGGAAACACTCAAGAAAGGGGAATACCAATCAGAGTAACAACTACCAGAGAAGGAACAATGTTCAACAGAACTAGGTACCCCAGAGACAATTTTCTCAGAGGAATCAATTCCAGAATAGGTATACTCAAAGGAACTATAATCACCAGAGCAAGTCTAATTATCAGAACCAGAGGAGGTCTTCTAGACCCATCTATAGAAAACCAACTGATCTGGGTAGTTATGACACCAGAGATGGTTCTTCTAGGATGTATCCTTACAACCAGACCTTTAAGACCATGTCTTTGAGGCAGGCCACTCCAAAGGCCAGATTTGAGAAAAGGTACACCAGACCTGTTTATAGGAAAGGTGTCCTTATCAGACCAGTAGCTCAATATGTCATTGTCAGAGGACATGTGCTGGTAGATAGATTTGGAAGGAAGATAAGATCTCCTCATCCATCAAGGGATGATCTTTATCTATGGATTCCTACAAAACCTGCAACTAACCAATCAGGACCCAGCACTAGTAGGGGACCTAATTGATTTCTCTGCAGGTAGATAAGAGTCCATTGGAGAAAGGATTTTCAAGCAACCATGTCTGGTACATTGATAGTGGATGTTCCAAGCACATGACCTTCCAGAAAGATAATCTCCAAGATTTCAAGCCATTGAATGGACCAAGAGTGATGTTTGGTGACAACAACTATGGCGTCACCAGAGGAGTTGGAAAGTTGACCTTCAATGGAGTATCTGTAGATGAAGTCTACTACGTAGAAGGACTCAAGCATAATCTGCTTTCAGTATCCCAATTCCGTGACAAGGGATACTCAGTGAAGTTTTCTAGTGATTCATGCACTGTTTTCTCTTCTGATTATAATGATATTTTGCTAATAGGCTTGAGGAAGGGTAATATTTATCTTGCAGATTTTAACAGTTGCCCAAGAAATGCATGCCTAGTTGCAAAAGGATCTGCAGAGAATAGCTGGATTTGGCACAAGAGATTGTGTCATCTTAACTTCAAAACACTGAATAAGATTGCCAGAAAAGGTCTCATTCGAGGTCTTCCTAATGAAGTGTTTAAGAAGGATCAGGTTTGTGGTTCATGCCAGAAGGGTAAACAACCCAAGACTTCCTTTAAGGATGTCCAGAGCACAACCACAACCAGAGTACTTCAACTACTTCACATGGACCTGTTTGGACCTGTTTCTCCTCTTAGTTTCAGTGGAAGGAAGTACACCTTAGTGATAGTAGATGACTTTTCAAGATACACTTGGGTAGTGTTCTTGTTTAAGAAAAATGAAACTATGACTAAGCTGCCAGAGTTCTTCAAGCAGATTCAGAATGAGCAGAACCAGAGCATAGTCAGAATCAGAAGTGACAAAGGAACAGAGTTTTTGAATTCACACATTGCAGATTACTGCAAGGATCATGGGATTTTTCATGAGACATCTGCTGCCAGAACACCCCAACAAAATGGAGTAGCAGAAAGGAGGAATAGGACCCTCAAAGAAGCTGCAAGAACACTTCTGGCAGAATACAACACTCCACAGAGATTTTGGGCAGAGGCCATCAATACAGCTTGCTACACTTAGAACAGATGCCTGATTGCCCAGAGACATAATAAGACTCCATATGAGGTATGGAAAGGTAAAACCCCATCTGTTTCATATTTTCATGTTTTTGGATGTAAGTGTTTCATCCATGACAATGGGAAATCTAAATTAAGAACCTTTGATGCTAAAGTGGCTGATGGAATATTTTTAGGATATTCCAGCACCAGTAAAGCTTTTAGAGTTTTTAATAAGAATTCACTTTGTGTGGAGGAAACACCTCATGTTGTTTTTGATGAATCTACTTTTGAGTTCAAGGTGGAATCTAAGTCTTCAGATGAGACCCAGAATCAGACTACTCCCAGAGTAATCAAAGTCAATCCACCTGTTCTTGACTCAGATTCAGATTCAGATGATGACCCATCTCCTGGTTCTCTGAAGCAGCAGCCTTCACAAGGAGCAGAACCAGAAGAGGTTGGAACTCCTGTAGGGGGAAGCTCTTCTGCAGGTGGTGATAATCACCAAGGTACTGCAGAAGATGATCAACCAGGCAAGACCACGGGAAGGAGGACCCTGGTTGATCACCCTAATGACCTAATCCTTGGAGATCCAACTAAGGGTGTCCAGACTAGGAGAACTCTTAACTTAGCTGCCTTATTCAGTTGCTATGTGTCCTTGGTTGAGCCCAAGAACATCAAGGAGGCACTGAACGATTCAAATTGGATTATTGCTATGCAAGAGGAGTTGAATCAATTCACCAGACAGGATGTTTGGGAGCTGGTAGATAGACCAAGACATCAAAATGTGATAGGCACTAAGTGGGTTTTCAAGAATAAGAAAGATGAGAATGATATCATTACTAGGAACAAGGCAAGGCTAGTGGCTCAGGGCTATTCTCAGTCTGAAGGAATAGACTATGATGAGACATTTGCTCCTGTTGCCAGACTAGAAGCCATCAGATTGTTCTTAGCATATGCTGCTCACATGAAGTTCAAAGTATACCAGATGGATGTGAAATCTGTCTTTCTTAATGGGATTCTCATTGAGGAAGTGTATGTGGAACAACCTCCTGGTTTTGAACAAGGTGACAAGGTGTTCAAGCTTAAGAAAGCTCTTTATGGGCTGAAGCAGGCACCCAGAGCATGGTATGACACTCTATCTCAGTTTCTTCTGGACAATGGTTTTTCTAAGGGTAAGATTGATAGAACCTTGTTTAGGAAAGATGAAGGAAAGGACATCCTTCTGGTCCAAATATATGTTGATGACATCATATTTGGATCCCCTAACAAGAAGCTGTGTGAGAAGTTTGGTGAACTCATGCAGAGTCAGTTCGAGATGTCCATGATGGGTGAGATGAATTACTTTTTAGGTTTGCAGGTTAAGCAATCAGAGAAGGGAATCTTCATTAATCAGGCAAAGTACACCAGAAACATGTTAGAGAAATTTGGAGTAGGATCTAGCAAAGCAGCCAAGATCCCTATGATGACAAATTTCAACATGGATCCAGATGAGTCTGGAGAGAGTGTGGACCAGACTCAGTACAGAGCACTTATTGGTTCTCTTCTGTACCTGACTGCAAGCAGACCAGATATTACCTTTGCTGTTGGAGTTTATGCCAGATTTCAAGCTAATCCCAAGAAAAGTCACTTGGAAGCAGCAAGGAAGATATTGAAATATCTTAAGGGAACAGTGAATTTAGGATTATGGTATCCTGCAGATGACAATTTAGAATTGAGTGGTTATTCAGATTCAGACTATGGTGGATGCAGAATAGATAGGAAATCTACAAGTGGAACATGCCAATTTCTAGGGAATAAATTGGTATCCTGGTTTTCTAAGAAGCAGACTTCAGTTGCTACATCAACAACAGAAGCAGAGTACATGACTGCAGGGAGCTGTTGTTCTCAACTACTTTGGATTAGTCAACAGCTTAGGGATTACCAGATTAGGGCCAAGGATATTCCTATATTCTGTGATAGTAATAGTGCCATTGCAATTACCCAGAATCCAGTTCTTCATACCAGGTGTAAACATGTTGATATAAGGCATCATTTTATCAGAGATCATGTTGAGAAGGGAGATATAAGGATGGAAAAGATTGCAACAGAGAAGCAGAGAGCAGATATCTTAACCAAGCCTTTGGCTGAGACCAGATTCAGAGAGTTAGCTTTTGAGTTAGGATTGTTGGATCCAGAGACAGATTTGTTTTAGGGGGAACATCAGAGAAGTATCTTTTATTTCTACTTTATTGCATATTCTTTATTTCGTTTAAAACTAACATACCTGCAGAATAGATATATCAGAGAAGGTACCAGATAAGGTATGCACCAGGTGACACTTGTCCCAGATGAGGTGCTGAGTCAAATGTCCAGAATCTTCTCTGACCAGGACCAGATGAGTTTCATCAGAGGAGATGTAACTTCAGATTAGCTGTGGTATCATCTGGTTACAATATCAGGTGACAGGTATGCTTTTACTTCTCTGGCCTCTGATCATTGGGATACACTTTTCAAATTAATAAGTACACTCAAAACCTTTCAACTTCGGAGTGTATTTAAGACTAGGGTATAGGGCCTAGGCAATCATTTCGCTTTTTCTCTTGACTGCCACAAAACCCCTTTATGCCCAGTCCCAATGACTATGCCAACGCACCAGATTAAATCTGTATCTCGCCTTTCATCGTGGCCATCAGATTTAATCACTGTGCAAAATGTCAATCAATTTAAAAATTGATTTTGTTCCCTAGTTTAATTTTGGTATTACACGCGTTCACACTTCATTTATTACTCGAGCCACGCGTATTACCCTATTTAAATCAAATTTCCTTTCAATCTATCCTTTCACGTTTCCATACTCTCAAACTCTAACCTCTCTCTGCAAAGCTTTTTCTCTCTCTCTCTCTCACAGATATGGCTCCCCCTTGTAATTTTGACCATGAATTGATGATGAAGAAACTCAAAACGGAGATGGTGGTTGACTTCTACACCACCAAGAACTCGTCTGCTCTTGCTATTTTGGAACTTTTGAGGAGATCCGGAGTTGAGAAGTTGATCTCCACCATTCCCAGAGATTTTCGTACTCTTGACGGTTATGCGGCCCAGTTTTTGGTTCGCATGAAGATCAATGAAGACCATATTTCTTCAAAGATTGACAGGGAAGATTTGGTGTTTTCCAAGCATGATTTCTGTGCCCTGTTTGGAAACATTTCGGCGGAAGGAGTGGATCCTTTAACCTACAAGGAGGATGATATTGTGGGTTCCTTCAAACTGTTCGCTCGCTCCTCTTGCCAGAATATCACGAAGGGATTTCTGGATAAGCATTTGAGGCAAAAGTACAAGGTACTTTTTGACATAGTTGTTAAGGTGTTGATGTGTGAAAATCATAGCACGGATGCGATCTTTAATGGAAGAATGTGTGTGATGAGAGCTTTGTATGACGGCGTCCAATGCAATTGGGCAGAATTCTTTTGGGGCGTCTTGAGGAAGAATAAGGCGAAGGTTAACAAGGAAGCTTGTCCTTCCATTCCAGGGGAGATGCAGTTTTATTTCAATGCTAATGTTTCGTTGGGTACGAAACTTACCTTGATTTTGGACTCCTTGCTTCCAGAGAAGAGATGGAGGGAGTCTTGGTGCAAAGGCTTTCACAAGTCTAAGGTGCTATTCTCTAAGGATGGTCCTCTTCATGGCCATCCTGACTCTGATGGAGAAGAAGCCATCCCTGCCCCTCCTCTTCAGGCAGTACCCTCACCTGCAAAGGGGCAGAAGCAGCAGCCTAGGCAGAAGGCCCAGAAGAAAGCTGCTGGTGCAACTGGTTCCTCAACCGTTGTCTTTTCTGGTTCCTCGGAGGAGGACCAGATTCCCCTTCTTAACATTCTTAAGAAGAAGGGTGGTGATGATGATGAAGCTGTTAAGGCTGGGGCAGCCAAGCGGAAGAGGCCGATGGAGGCCAAGAAGAAATCTGTCAAGAAGCCAAGGACTGGCAGAAGAGCTCCCAAGAAAACCCTTCTGGTGGATGAGCCATCAGAGGAAGAAGAGGAAGAGGAGGTTGAACCTCTTAAGAGGAAGCCCAGGGCCAAGAGGGCAATTCTACAGGATCCTGACTCTGGATCTGATCTTGGTGAGGCCCTGGAGAGAGCTATTGATGAAGCTTCCCAGATTATGGAGGATACTCCAGAGCTCGTTGTTCCTGCTGGTGTTGACCCAGCAGAGGTAAACCCTTTCTTACCCTCCTCTACTTCCATTGATCTTGTCTCCCCCTCTACCTCCCCACCAGATACTCAAACACATCCAATCTCATCTGCTCCTGGTGTTTCTTCATTACCAGAGCAAACTCTCCCAGACACACCTACATTCTCTACCTCAACCTTTTCTCAAACACCCTCTCCCCCATCTTCCCAGATACCTCTAAACACAAACCCCTCTCCCCCAATTTCTGTACCAGAGGTGCCATCAACCTCTTCTGGTATAGACTTTCCCATCCCAACTTATGTACCAGAGATTCCATCCTCTTCTGGTGCAGAGCAACCCATCCCCTCCACTTCTACCTCACAAAATCCTACCCCTCCACAAGCCCATACAGAACAAGACCCAACCATTTCTATGGCTCTGGGATTCTCTGCCCCTCCCTCTTCTCCCACCTGTTCAACCAGCAATGATAGTGAAGATGAGGAAGCTTCACTTGAGCCTTCTAACTTAGCACCTTCCTCCTCTGCCTCTGGGCCCAAACCCTTCACTTTCTCATCTGCAGAAATGGGTCCCATTAGGCAGAGTATGAGTGTAAGTGCTCAGCTCTGGCTAAGAGAGCATTTCCCAGTTCTTCTGGAGCACTTACCCCTTCTGGCGGATCTTACTGATGCTAAAGTTTGGAGTAAGGCCAGACTGGAGGATGTGGAGGACCTTATGATGTTGCTTGAGGAAATGGGTCCCTCCAACTTCACTGCTTGGGAGATCGAGCTGAAGCAGAAGCTAAATCTCCAGAATCCTGCAGAGCTAGAGTCACCAGAGGCAGCGAAGGTGGTGATTCGAACACTTCTCATCCAGCAGGGGGTGATGATCTCTCCTGAGGGCCCCTCTTACAAGTTTGGTCCTCACTTCGCCTTCCCTTCAGAGTTGTATTCCGACGAAGAAGACTTTGAGGTCACTCCGGCTATCCTACAGAAGATGAAGTTGTTCTTCAATGAACAAATCCAGCAGATTGGCAGATTTTCAAAGGCTATGCAGCACTTGGCACCTGCTCTGGTTGAACACCAGATTAAAGATGAGCGAAGGAAGTTTTTGAAGCAGATCAAGGATGTTTTTACCTCTGCCAAAGCTGCCTTCAAATCTGACTGCCTGTTCTTAAAGATGGATGTACATGAGAGCCAGAAGTAGCTTCAACAATATGTTCTTGACCAGATGAGGCCAGTTCGGTGCTTAAAGTGGAGTTGGCCACTCAAATGCTGGAAACTGCTAAGCTGAAGGATTCTCTCCAGGAGATGCTTGCCAGGCAGGAGGCCTTAGTTGCAGAATCGAAAGCTTACCTGGAGGAGGCCAGGCAACTGCGTGATCTTCACTCTTCCTCCAACACTGCCTTGCCTGATCTCATAAGGCAGGTAGTGGAGCCCCTCTTTGATGAAGTTAAAAATGGGGAAGAGAAGTCCAGAACTGATCTGGCGAAGACCACTGATGAAACCCTTTTCAGCCATGGAGCTCGTCTGGACCTGTTGGAAAACACTTTGGCCCAAGCTGAGTTGCAGAAGAAGAAGAAGGAAGAGCTCAAATCTCTTTCCATGGCTAAGCAGCTTGCTGCAGAAGAGGAATTAGAAGCAGAGCAGGATCCTATTTCCATCTCTGGTCCTGCAAAGAAAGTGATCAGAAGAGTCAAGAAGAGCTTCTTGGAAGAGGTCGTTGAAGAAGCAGAGAAGAGATACAAAGAAGAGACTCCAGAGGAGAAGCAAGCCAGAATAAGGAAAAACATAGATGAAGAGCAGAGGCTCAGATATGTTAGGAGACAATCGAAGAAGAGCAGAGAAGCTGGTGCTTCTTCTGGTGCAGGTGGATCGAGCCAGAGGAGGAAAGCTCCCACTGAAGTGTTGAATATCTTGCCTCTCAGAATAGAAGGGTCCTTTGACTCTACTGTGCCTGTGCCCCTGATTGAAAAATGGAGAGAAGCCAAGACTCTCTGGTTTATTCAACATTACATCCAGAGGCCACCACCAGAAGATGAAGCACTTATCAACAGGACTTTTCATTCGTGGATGAAGTGTTACGATGCAGAGCTTTACAAGCAGCTAATGGATTCAACGATAGAGTTCAATCTGGAGGTCACAGCCCCTGAGTTTCATTATCTCAACACTCCCATGATAGGGGACCAGGTTGATTGGCTAGAATTGAAGAAGTTATTCAAGACAAAGGTGTTGGTGAATTACACCCCAGCATCTTCTGCAGAGTTGAAGGCCATTCAAGACAGGTTTCTTGACTGGTTTCTGGTGCCCAAAGACAACATAAGATATGCTTAGAATAGGACCAGAAATGCATTGTAATCTGTATTCTTCTTTGTCCTTATTATTAATGAAAATTCATATCTTCTCTGTTCAAAAGACAACCTCTTGTTGTCTTAATTGTTTGCCTGATAAGATCTATTCTAAGGTCTTATCCTGTATATGTTTTCTTGCTTAAATCTTCTTTGTGATCAGTTCTGGTAGTGTTTTAACTCCATCAAAAAGGGGGAAATTGTTAGGATAAAAATTGATAGTTTTGATGAGTTAAAACAAACCAGAAGATGTAATAGGACCATCTGGACCTGTTAGCCAGATGATGATCTAGATTTTGAAAACAACTTTAACTTAAGCTTAAGCTTCCACAATTAATCTATCTAGTGGGACCAACACTTCCTATCTATTCTGCAACCACCATAATCTGAATCCGGATAACCACTTAACTCTAAGTTATCATCTGCAGGATACCATAACCCCAAATTCACTGTTCCCTTAAGATATTTCAATATCTTCCTAGCTGCTTCCAAGTGACTTTTCTTAGGATTAGCTTGAAATATAGCACACACACCAACATCAAAGGTAATATCTGGCCTGCTTGCAGTCAGGTACAGAAGAGAACCAATAAGTGCCCTGTACTGAGTCTGGTGCACACTCTCTTCAGACTTATCTGGATCCATGTTGAAATTTGTCATCATAGGAATCTTGGCTGCCTTGCTAGATCCTACTCCAAATTTCTCTAACATATTTCTGATGTACTTTGCTTGATTGATAAAAATTCCCTTCTCTGATTGCTTAACCTGCAAACCTAGGAAATAATTCATCACACCCATCATAGACATTTCAAACTGGCTCTGCATGAGATCTCCAAACTTCTCACACAGCTTCTTGTTAGGGGATCCAAATATAATGTCATCAACATATATCTGGACCAGAAGGATGTCCTTTCCTTCTTCTTTCCTAAACAAGGTCCTATCAATCTTTCCCTTAGTAAAACCATTGTCCAGAAGAAACTGAGATAGAGTGTCATACCAAGCTCTGGGTGCCTGCTTAAGCCCATAAAGAGCCTTCTTAAGCTTATACACATTGTCACCTTGTTCAAAACCAGGAGGTTGTTCCACATACACTTCCTCAATGAGAATCCCATTAAGAAGACACCTTATGAGGTATGGAAAGGTATAGCCCCATCTGTTTCATATTTTCATATTTTTGGTTGTAAGTGTTTCATCCATGACAATAGGAAATCAAAATTAAAAACCTTTGATGCTAAAGTAGCGGATGGAATATTCTTAGGATATTCCACCACAAGTAAAGCATTCAGAGTTTTTAATAAGAATTCATTTTGTGTGGAGGAAACACCTCATGTTGTTTTTGATGAATCTGTTCTTGAGGGCAATGTGGAATTAAAGTCTTCTGATAAGACACATAATTAAGGTCAATCCACCTATTCTTGATTCAGATTCAGATTCAGATGGTGACCCATCTTCTGGTTCTCTGAAGCAGAAGTCTTCACAAGGAGCAGAACCAGAAGAGGTTGGAACTCCTGTAGGGGGAAGCTCTTCTGTAGTTGGTGATATTCACCAAGGTACTACAACAGATGGTCAATCAGGTAAGACCACGGGAAGGAGGATCCTGGTTGATCACCCCAATGACCTGATATTAGGAAATCCAGCTAAGGGTGTCCAGACTAGGAGAACTCTGAACTTAGCTGCCTTATTCAGTTGCTACGTGTCCTTGATTGAGCCCAAAAACATCAAGGAGGCACTGAAGGATTCAAATTGGATTGTTGCTATGCAGGAGGAGTTGAATCAATTCACCAGACAGGATGTTTAGGAGCTGGTAGACAGACCAAGATATCAAAAGGTGATAGGCGCTAAGTGGGTTTTCAAGAATAAGAAAGATGAAAATGATGTCATTACTAGGAACAAGGCAAGGCTAGTGGCTCAGGGCTATTCCCAGTCTGAAGGAATAGACTATGATGAAACCTTTGCTCCTGTTGCCAGACTAGAAGCCATCAGATTGTTTCTAGCATATGCTGCTCACATGAAATTCAAAGTATACCAGATGGATGTGAAATCTGCCTTTCTTAATGGGATTCTCATTGAGGAAGTGTATGTGGAGCAACCTCCTGGTTTTGAACAAGGTGACAAGGTGTTTAAGCTTAAGAAAGTTCTTTATGGGCTGAAGCAGGCACCCAGAGCATGGTATGACACTCTATCTCAGTTTCTTCTGGACAATGGTTTTTCTAAAGGTAAGATTGATAGGAACTTGTTTAGGAAAGAAGAAGGAAAAGACATCCTTCTGGTCCAATTATATATTGATGACATTATATTTGGATCCCCTAACAAGAAGCTGTGTGAGAAGTTTGGTGAACTCATGCAGAGCCAGTTTGAGATGTCTATGATTGGTGAGATGAATTATTTCTTAGGTCTGCAGGTAAAGCAAACAGAGAAGGGTATCTTCATAAGTCAGGCAAAGTACATCAGAAACATGTTAGAGAAGTTTGGAATAGTATCTAGCAAAGCAGCCAAGATCCCTATGATGACAAATTTCAACATGGATCCAGATGAGTCTAGAGAAAGTGTGGACCAGACTCAGTACAGAGCACTTATTGATTCTCTTCTGTACTTGACTGCAAGCAGACCAGATATCACCTTTGCAGTTTGTGTATGTGCCAGATTTCAAGCTAATCCTAAGAAAAGTCACTTGGAAGCAGCTAGGAAGATATTAAAATATCTCAAGGGAACAATAAATTTGGGGTTATGGTATCCTGCATATGACAACTTAGAGTTAAGTGGTTATTCAGATTCAGATTATGGTGGATGCAGAATTGATAGGAAGTCTACAAGTGGAATATGCCAATTTTTAGGGAATAAATTGGTATCCTAGTTTTCTAAGAAGCAGACTTCAGTTGCTACATCAACAACAGAAGCTGAGTATATGGCTGCAGGGAGCTGTTGTTCTCAACTACTCTGGATTAGTCAACAACTTAGGGACTACCAGATTAGGGCTAAGGATATTCCAATCTTCTGTGATAGCAATAGTGCTATAGCAATCACACAGAATCCAGTTCTTCATACCAGATGCAAACATGTTGATATAAGGAATCACTTTATCAGAGACCATGTTGAGAAGGGAGATATAAGGATGGAAAAGATTGCAACAGAGAAGCAGATAGTAGATATTCTGACTAAGCCTTTGGCTGAAACCAGATTCAGAGAGTTAGCCTTTGAATTAGGTCTGTTGGATCCAGTGTTGGGAAAATAGGGGTGCCCGGGAACTTTTCGGGATGAAATTTAAATACGAATTTAAATACAATTATTACTAGCATGAATTAATCCTAATTAATTCAAATAATAATTCCAACAACTAATTATCATCATGCATGTTAAATTAATTTCACATATTTAACTAGGCGGAATTAAACAAGTAAATATGCGATTAACGTACCTCTCGTAGTATTGGCCTTTGGATATACGGGACACTTGTAATCTCGCTCTATCAACCCAAAGCCTTCTCAAGTATTTCCCTTTTCACCTCACTTGATCGCCGGTGGGAGACGCTTTCAAGCAATTTAATAAACTAAGGAAAAAGAAAAATATCTATGCTTCTTGATTTTTCCAACACATGAAATTATATACTTGGGGATGAAATAATCATCCCCTATTTATAATATGTAAGGGCCAAAATTTTTTGTGATATTTGGGCTTGGAAAAAATCTTTTCTTAGACTCTAAGAAATCTTGAATATATCTCATATATTCTTTTCTCCAAAATAAAATATTCCACAAAAATCTCACCCTACATATTTAGGGGGCTAATTTTCGAAAATTCTATGAAGAAGAATCCAAGATTTGGATCTTCTTGAATATATGAGATAATCTTGTATTTCAAGAATACTTATCCTCCATAATATCTTTCCAAGAAAATCAACAAAATCTAATCTCCTCCAATAACCAAATTTTCGAAAAAAATAAAGGAAAAATCAGCAAAAATATTTTCTTTTTATTTTAATCACCTTATCATTATTGAGCTACTTAATGGGCTACTTGAGGGGCCTTAAGGAGAATTAAGATTGGACCTCCTAATGGACTTCTGAATTTCAATATTGAGCCCCAATATAATTCAATCCATTAGTATTAATTATTACCACTAATAAATTAATATTGCACTATCCATCTTAATCCATATTACGATAATATGAGCTCCCGGTTATTATTTCCCGCGTTTAAGATTATCAAGTCCATTAATTAATTAAGCTTCTGAATAGCTCTAAATTAATTAATATATTTCACCTTGGAGTAAAGACAGCTCAACATTATTATTCGTACCGAAAAAACTAATTCTTCACTTGCAAGATTTGGTACAATAAAACTTCTGAGCCCACCAAGGGGACTAATCACACGAGCCGTACTCGCACGCGTTTCTCCGTATTAAATCTTAGCAACCGTCGTATGATTAATATTACTGCCCAAGACACAAAGTTCGAAGTCGCAATGATTCTCACCCAACATGAATCAAAGTAGTAACTACTAAGCACACACGGTCCTATTTAAGTGACGGAGATTAAGAAATCAACAACCACTGAGGTCTAATTCTTCACCTTTCAGAACAGAAGAATTTCTCCTCGCTGTAGGACCTCTTCAACACATACTAAATGTGCTAGTGCAATCTCTTAGTCAAGACAGACCAATCTGAGCCTTACACATCGACCTTTCACGGCGGATTGTTCAATTCCACCTAGGTCGTGAAAATGTACGTTTAGTTACAAGTAAACTGTTAATGTCGTCTTCCGTGATCGAGTATCACCACATTAACTACAATGTAACATGTACTATATATTGAACGGTTTGCAATAGAAATTCAACATTCAATCATAACTAAAGCAAATGCGATAAAAGAATTATTCTCATAAAACGAGTGTTTGATACACGAGTTATACAAAGTAAAAGCATACTTTCACGTATAACTCCAACATCCAGAGACAGACTTGTTTTAGGGGGAACATCAGAGAAGTATCCTTGTTTCATTATATTACTTACTATATTTATTTTCAAAATAACATGCTTACAGGCTAGATATATCAGGGAAGTTACATCTCCAGATGAGATATGCACTAGATGAGGCTTGTACCAGATAAGGTACATCCCAGATGAGATGCTGAATCAGATCCCAGAAAAGTACGGAGTCTTCTCTGTTCAGAACCAGATGGGTTTCCATCAGATGAGATGTAACACCAGACTAGGTGTGGTATCATCTGGTTACGATACCAGATGGCAGTTATGCTTTTACTTCTCTGGCCTATGATCATTGGGATACACTTTTCAAATTGCTAAATACACCCAAAACGTTTCAACTTCAGAGGGTATTTAAGACAAAGGTATAGGGCCTAGGCAATCATTTCGCTTTCTACCTTGACTGCCACAAAACCCCTTTATACCCAGTCCCAATGGCCACGCCTACGCACCAGATTAAATCTGTATTTCGCCTTCTAATCTTGGCCATCAGATTTAATTACAGTGCAATATGTCAATAAATTCAAAAATTGATTTTGTTCCCTAAATTAAATTTAAGCCTTACACGCGTTCACACTTCATTTAATTTTCAATCCATGCGTCTTGTCTTATTTAAACCCAAATCTTTCATATCTGTCCTTTCACGTTTCACTCTTTCAAACCCTAACCTCTCTCTGCAAGTTCTCTCTATCTCTCTCACAATTTTCAGACATGGCTCCCAAGTGCAACTTCGATCATGCGTTGGTGATGAAAAAGTTGAGGGCTGAGATGGTGGTGGATTTCTACACCACGGAGAACCCGGTGGCTTTGGCCATCCTGGAACTGCTTTAGAGATCTGGAGTGGAGAAGTTGATTTCTACAGTTCCCAAGGAGTCTCACACTTTAGATGGATATGCGGCCCAGTTTCTGGTTCACATGAAGATCCATGAAGACCACATATCATCCAAAATCGACCAGGATGATTTAGTATTTTCCAAGCACAATTTTTGTGTGTTGTTTGAGAATATATCGGCAGAAGGGGTAGATCCACTGACGTACAAGGAGGATGAGATAGTTGACTCCTTCAAGTTATTTGCCAGATCTTCTGGCCAGAATTTGACGAAGGGATTTCTGGACAAGCATTTGAGGCAGAAATACAAGGTACTTTTTGACATAGTAGTGAAAGTGTTGATGTGTGAAAATCATAGCACGGATGCTATTTTCAATGGAAGGATGTGTGTGATGAGGGCATTGTATGATAGAGTGCAATGCAACTGGGCGGAGTTCTTCTGGGGAGTGTTGAGGAAGAACAGATTGAAAGTGAAGAAAGAGGATTGCCCTTCCAAGCCAGGAGAGTTGCAGTTCTGTTTCACTGCAAATGTTTCGTTGGGAACGAAACTAACTCTAATTCTGGACTCGTTGCTTCCAGAGAAGAAATGGAAAGAATCTTGGTGCAGAGGGTTTCACAAATCCTAGATCTTGTTCTCCAAGGATGGCTCTCTCCATGGCCATGCCGACTCTGATGGAGAACAGGCCATCCCTGCCCCTCTTATCCAAGCAGTGCCTTCACCTGCTAAGGGGCAGAAGCAACATAAGAGCAAGAAGAAGGCTGCTGATGCTATTGGTTCTTCAACCATAACTTTCTCTGGTTCCTCAGAGGAGGACCAGATTCCCCTTCTTGATGTGCTGAAGAAGAAGGGTGATGGTGCAAAAGCTGCCAAGAAGGCAGGAGCATCTAAGAGGAAGAGGCTAGAGGAGGTCAAGAAAGCCTCTGTCAAGAAGCCTAGAACCTCCAGAGGGGGCAAGAAAACTCTTCTGGTGGATGAGCCAGAAGAGGAAGAAGAAGAAGAAGAGGAGGTTGAGCCTCTTAAGAGGAAGCCCAGAGCCAGAAGTTTCAAAATCCTGACTCTGACTCTGATCTCGGAGATGCCCTGGAGCAGGCAATTGATGAAGCTGCCAGACTTATTCATGACTCCACTGTTCCAGTCCCGTCAGATGAGGTAAACCCCCCTATCCCAACCTTTACCCCCATTAACCTTGTTACCCCTCTACCTCTCCCCCAGAAACTCAACCTCTCCCACCTGCTTCTGGTGCCCCCATTGCTTCACCAGAGCAGACCCTACCTGATACCCCCGTATACACTTCCTCCACCACACCTCCCCCAACACCTTCTCCCTCATCTTCCCAAACACACCTTCCCACAAATCCTTCACCCCCAGCCCCTGTACCAGAAGGTCCATCTTCTTCTGGTGCAGAACCCTCTATCCCACACCCCTCCTCCTCACACACTCCAATTCCCACCTCTGTACCTGAAGTCCCATCTTCTTCTGGTACAGAGCAACCAATCCCCTCTACCTCACAGAATCCTACCCCTCCCCAATCTCTCTCAGACTAGATCCCTTCTACCTCTATGGCAATGGGTTTCCCTGCCCCTCCCCCTTCCCCTTCCTGCCCCTCTAGCAATGATATTGAAGAAGAGGATGCTTCACTTGAGCCTTCTGGCTTAGCCCCATCCTCCTCTGCCTCTGGGACCAAGCCCTTCTCATTCTCAACTGATATTATGGGTCCCATCCGGCAGAGCATGAGTGTGAGTGCTCAACTCTGGCTCCGAGAGCACTTTCCTATTCTTTTGGAGCACCTACCTCTGTTGGCAGATTTAACGGATGCCAAGGTCTGGAGCAAGGCTAGACTTGAGGACGTGGAGGACCTCATGTTGTTGCTTGAGGAAATGGGTCCTCCCAACTTCACTGCCTGGGAGATAGATTTGAAGAAGAAGCTGAATCTCCAGAACCCAGCGGAGTTGGAAACTCCAGAGGCAGCGAAAGTGGTGCTTCGCACTCTGCTTATCTAGCAGGGAGTTATGCTCTCTCCTGCGGGCCCCTCTTACACGTTTGGCCCCCACTTCACCTTTCCTCCAGAGCTCTACTCTGATGAGGAAGACTTCGATGTGACTCCTGCCATCCTCCAGAAGATGAAGGCCTTTTTCAACGAGCAGATCATGCATACCGATAGGTTTTCTAAGGCCATGCAGCACCTGGCTCCTGCTTTGGTTGAGGACCGGATTAAAGTTGAGCGCAAGATATTCTTGAAGTAGATCAAGGATGTTTTTACCTCTACCAAAGCTGCGTTCAAATCTGACTGCCTATTCTTAAAAATGGATGTGTATGAGAGCTAGAGGCAGATGCAGCATTACGTCCTGGACCAGGTGAGGCTGGTGTCTGTGTCGAAGGTAGAGATGGCCTCTCAAATGCTGCAGACGGCGAAGCTTAAAGACTCCCTCCAGGAGATGCTTGAGAAGCAGGAGAGGCTGGTGGCTGAGTCTAAGGCCTACCTGGAGGAAGCCAGGCACCTCCGTGATCTTCACTCTTCCTCCTTGTTAGGCATTGGAAGCACCTGACCGTTGGTAATTCAAATCAAGTCAATAAGATCAGATTGGAAAGTATTTGAAGACAATCAATCCAAGGATCTCACCAACCCAATCAATCAATTAGGGAATTAATTGATTGAAGCTTCCTTAAATAGAGGATCTGATTAGATTAGCTCTCCAATGGCTAAACCCTAATCACCTCTATAAATACAAAAGTGCAGACTCAAGAAAAGCTCTAGAATCTTACGCGCACAAAGTCACATTCCAAGCTTTTGATTATCACGCATATAACACTCTTACCATTGTTCATACTTCCATATTTACTCTTAAGGAGTTGTTGGATCTCAACCTATTCATCTATAAGATAAGGTTGAAGGCTGTAGACTTTAGATCGAAGTTAGATCTAAAGAAATTGTAAGAAGGAACTGGTACTTCACAATTCCAGTAAGTAAGTTGGCCCTTTGAACAAGGGAGAGTGGACGTAGGATATTCAGATCCGAACCACTATACATCCGGTCTTATTTACTGTTTTCTCTATTTACTTTATTGCTTATCTTTGTGCTCTTGTGAAAAGAACTTTGTTAAAGACATATTTCTTAAAGCTTCCGCAATACAAACTATCTAGTGGGACCAACAGATATGAACGAAACACTTGTATGGCATCTTAGATTAGGTCATATTAATCTAATGCGAATACAAAGATTGGTTAAAGATGGATCCTTGGAGTTTCTTCAAGTAGAGCTGTTTCCAACTTGCGAATTCTGTTTATAGGGTAAAATGACCAAGAGGGCATTTGGAGCTATGGGGAAATGAGCCACAGAAGTGTTGGAACTCCTTCATACCGATATTAGTGGTCCAATGACGATCATAGCTTGAAGGGGGTATGAGTATTTTGTGACTTTTGTTGACGATTAATCGGGATATGGATACATCTACCTTATGTTGCATAAGGAAAGAAGTATCAAAGTTTCTACGATCCGATCATAGAGGCGAATACCTCAGCAATGAATTCTTGAACTACCTATCGGACGAAGGGATCGTATCACAGTTAACCGCATAGGGAACCCCTCAACAGAACGGTGTGGTGGAACAAAGGAACCATACTCTTTTAGAAATAGTCAGATCTATGATGAGTTATTCAAATTTACCCAAATTGTTTTGGGGTAACGCCTTGGAAATAGCAGCTTACATTCTAAACTTGGTGCCATCCAAATCGGTTCCTAAAACCCCAATGGAATTGTGGACCGGGCGCAAGCCCAGTCTAAGACACTTGCGGAATTGGGGTTGTCCGGCATACGTGCTAGATAAGGAAGCCGATAAGTTGGATCCGTGTTCGGAATTAAGACTGTTTATAGGATACCCTGCGGGAACGAAAGGGTGTATGTTCTATAGTCCCAAGGATTAAAAGACCGTGATTAGTTCACACTTTAAATTCTTGGAGGAGGACTATATGAATAAAAGAAAGCCCAGAAGTGAGATTACCTTAGACGAGTTAAGAGGGCAAACTCCTATACCAAGTATATAAGATGATATACCACACGTCACACCTTCACAACCGAAACCCCGTCGCAGTGGGAGGATTGCTAGGCAACCCGAGAGATTCATAGGAATAGTAGAATATTCGGATTTGATTCCCGGTAATGAATCAGACCCATGGACATACGACGAGGCAATCCAAGACAAAAATGCGGAGTCATGGCAAATGGTAATAGAAGCCGAGATGGGTTCGATGGATCATAATCAAGTGTGGGAGTTGGTCGAACCACCCAATGGGGTAGAACCCATTGGATGCAAGTGGGTATACAAGAGGAAAAGAGGACCGGATGGAAGGGTTGAGACCTTCAAAGCAAGGCTAGTGGCCAAAGGGTATACTAAAAAAGAAGGGATCAATTATGAGGAGACCTTTTTGCCTGTAGCTATGCTTAAGTCCATCTGTATTCTCTTGTCAATCGCTGCACACCTAGATTATGAGATCTGGCTAATGGATGTCAAGACGGTTTTCCTTAATGGAAGTCTTAACGGGTTAGATATCTATATGCAACAGCCCAAAGGTTTCACTGAAAAAGGCCAAGAGCACCTCATATGCAAGTTTAAGAGATTCATTTATGGACTTAAGCAAGCATTGCGTACTTGGTACCAGTATTTTGATCAAGTTATTAAGTCTTATGGGTTTTGATCAAAATAAGTTCGAAAGTTGTGTGTATAAAAGGTGTGACAGAACTGTGGTGGTATTCTTAGTATTACACGTAGATGAGGATCAAGATCACTTGAAATCGCAAGAGAAGAATGTTGGGCTTATCACAAGTTTTATACAAAGGCACTGTTTTGAAGCGTTTCAACATGCAAGATTCCAAGAAAGGTTTTGTACCTTTTAGGCACGGAATCCATCTATCAAAAGAAAGAGGCCCTAAGACGCATATGGAGATAGATGACATGAAATGCGTTCCATATGCTTCGGGCTTAGGAAGCCTTATGTATGCAATGTTGTGTACGAGACCGGATATCTGCTTTTGCCTCGGGCATTATGGCAAGATATCAAAAGTAACCCCGAGAAAGTTTATTGGACTGTAATTAAATGCATTCTGTAGTTTTTGAAAAGAACTCGATGGAATGTTGATTTAACAGTCAGACAGTCTAATTCCCATGGGATGCACAGACTCAAATTTCCAATCAGATATAGAATCTAGAATATCTACCTCGGGTAGTGTGTTTTGCATGGGAGAAGGAGCCATGACATGGATAAGCGATTAGTAGAAATGCATCGCCGATTCGACCATGAAAGCCGAATAAGTAACTGCTTATGAAGCAACAAAAGAAGCGGTTTGACTCAAGTACTTCTTAGTGGACTTGGACGTTGTTCTAAATTTTCCCAGCATAATCACTGTCCATTGTGATAATGCCGGAGCAGTTGCAAATTCAAGGGAACCAAAAGCCCACAAGGCCAGCAAACACATTGAAAGAAAATACCATCTTATACGAGAAATAGTTAAAGAAGAGATAAAGAGGTGGTAAAGATAAACGTCGGAGGATAACCTAGTATATCCTTTCACAAAGGGTCTGCCTCAGAGTACATTCGAGAGACATGTGGATGCAATGGGGGTCAAGACTATTGCCAATCTACTTTAAGTATAAGTGGGAGGAATTATTAGGTTAGTGTAGGTTGACATGAGATGTAACGTAGAGCTACTACACTAGACATGCATGATGATGTATTCTAAAAAATAGACTTTAAGTATAAGTTGGAGATTGTTGGAGTTATACGTGAAAGTATGCTTTTACTTTGTATAACTCATGTATTAAACACTTGGTTATGAGAATAATTCTTTTATCACATTTGCTTTAGATATGATTGAATGTTGAATATTTATTGCAACAAGTTCATTATAAGTGGTACTTGTTACACTGTAGTTAATGTGGTGATACCCGATCACGGAAGATCACATTAACGGTTTCCTTGTAACTAAATGTACAAATTCACAACCTAGGTGGAATTGAACAATCCGCCGTGAAAAGTCGATGTGTATATCTCAGGTTGGCTTGTCTTGACCAAGAGATTGCACTAGCATATTTAGTATGTGTTGAAGAGGACCTACAGCGAGGATAAATTCTTCTGTTCTGAAATGTGAAGAATTAGACCTTAGTGGTTATTGATTTCTTAATCTCCGTCACTTAAATAGGACCGTGTGTGCTTAATGGTTACTGCTTTGATTCATGTCGGGTGAGAATCATCGTGACTTCGAACTTTGTGTTTTGGGCAGTAATATTAATCATACGATGGTTGCTAAGATTTAATACAGAGAAACGTGTATGAGTACGGCTCATGTGATTAGTCCCCTTGGTGGGCTCAGAAGTTTTATCGTACTAAATCTTGCAAGTGAAGAATCAGTTTCTTCGGTACGGATAATAATGTTGAGCTGTATTTACTCCAAGGTAAAATATATTAATTAATTTAGAGCTATTCAGAAGCTTAATTAATTAATGGACTTGATAATCTTAAATGCGGGAAATAATAACTGGGAGCCCATATTATCGTAATATGGATTAAGATGGATAGTGCAATATCAATTTATTAGTGGTACTAATTAATATTAATGGGCTGAATTATATTGGGGCTCAATATTGAAATTCAGAAGTCCATTAGGAGGTCCAATCTTAATTCTCCTTAAGGCCCCTCAAGCAGCCCATTAAGTAGCCCAATAATGATAAGGTGATTAAAATAAAAGAAAATATATTGCTGATTTTTCTTGAAAATTCTGAAAATTTGGAATATTAGGAGAGAAAAGATTTTGTTGATTTTCTTAGAAAGATATTATGGAAGATAAGTATTCTTGGAATACAAGATTATCTCATATATTCAAGAAGATCCAAATCTTGGATTCTCTTCTATGAGGTGAGTGAGATTTATTGGAATATTTTATTATGGAGAAAAGAATATATGAGATATATTCAAGATTTCTTAGAGACTAAGAAAAGATTTTCTCCAGGCCCATAAAATATGTAATTTTCGGCCACTCCATCTTATAAATAGGGGATGATTATTTCATCCCGAAGTACATAATTCCATGTGTTGGAAAAATCAAGAGCATATATACATTTTCTTTTTCCTTAGTTATTTAAATTACTTGAAAGCACTTCCCACCGGTGATCGAGTAAGGCGAAAGGGAAATACTTGAGAAGGTCTTTGGGTTGATAAAGTGCATTTGTGATTGTCCCGTATTATTCAAAGGCCAATTCTACGAGAGGTACGTAAATCACATAACGTCTTAGTTTATTCCGCCATAGATTTTATGTGAATTAATTCAACATGCATGATGATAAAATTATTTTTGGAATTATTATTTGAATTAATTAGGATTAATTCATGCTAGTAATAATTGTATTTAAATTTGTATTTAAATTTCATCCCGAATAGATTTCAGGCGCCCCTATTTTCCCAACAATATGGTGACTCAGGAGCCGTCTCAGCTGCGATCGCATCTTCATAGATGGTACTTACCTCAAGTAGAGCCTATCCCTCAGTCTGAGGCTCAACTGTCCCTGATGCACAGGACTTAGGAATGGCTCTTTCAACATCATCCTGATCTTTGTCATCATCCCATCTTGAAATTGGCACAGTTTTAATCTTGGGATCAAATTGATTCTTTAAGGTCGGCCTTGTCACTCTCCTTGTGACCTCCTCAGAGTTAGGATCCAACACTTTTACCCTGGACTTAGTGACAGATTCACCGAACATAACATGTGGTGATTCTTCCACAACAAGGGTCCTGCAATTGTAAACTCTAAAAGCTGTACCGACTTCAGAATATCCTAAAAAAAAAAAAATCCTTCATCAGATTTGCTATCAAAGACTTTCAATTGGGTCTTCCCATTGTTGAGGATGAAACACTTGCAACCAAATATATGGAAATAAGGGATACGAGGTTTCCTCCCGTTCCATGTCTCATATGGGGTCTGTACATGTTGTTTGTTCAGCATGAATCTATTCTGAGTGTAGCATGCACTGTTGATCGCCTTAGCCCAGAACTTCTTTGGCAATCCTGACTCAGCCAGCATGGTCCTGGAAGCTTCCTTCAGTGTCTTGTTCCTCCTTTCAGCGACACCGTTTTGTTGTGGGGTTCTAGCTGCAGAAGTCTCATGAGCTATACCAAGTTCATTGCAAAAGTCAGAAATATATGAATTTATAAATTCAGTGCCCTTGTCAGACCTGATCTTATTAATGGACTGATTCTTCTCATTGCTTAGTCTTATGAGCAACTCTAGAAGCTTCACCTGTGTTTCCTTCTTATTTAACAAGAAAATAATCCAAGTATATCTAGAATAATCATCAATAACCACAAGGGTATATTTCGTATCATTCATACTCACAGGTGTGACCCATGTGCAAGGGCTGAAGTACCCTATTAGTTGAGAAGGTAACTTTCTCCTTGAACGTAGCTCTGACTTGATTTCCTTCCTGACAAGCTTTGCACACATGATCCTGAAACCTCTGTCACAAAACTGACTTACTGACAACAGGTTATGCTTCAGTCCTTCAACCAAGGACACATTTTCCACTCTGACAGTACCTATTATCAGAACACTTAAACCTTTAGTAAAACCTTTTGAGTTATCACCAAAGGTTACCTGTGGGTCATCTTTAGCTTGGAAATCTTGAAGGAGACTCTTCATTCCGGTCATATGCCTTGAGCATCCACTGTCTAGGTACCAAACAACTTTGATTGAGTCATCCTTCCTCTTCTTGTAGCCCACAGTCGCCTGTAAACAGATCAGGCTTTAGGTACCCATTGGGTGTTGGGTCCTATGGTGTCAGCTGTACCTTTTAGGATCCAGACTTACTTAACAATCCTGATTCCCTCAGAGTAGTAAATTTGTCTCCCTGAAACATCCTCATACACAACTTTCTTCTTTTTAGCCTCAGAAGAAGATGGTGTATGAGTGTCAGGCTTAGGAGTCGTAGGAGCCTGAGTGGGTGCCTTTTGGGCTAGCTTCCTGTTCTTCCTAGGCCTAGGTACAATAAGTCTTGTGGCTTGTTCGTGATAAGGATCATGTTTCTTGTTCCCCCTAGGCAAGTGAGGCAATGAGAAACATTTAAAAGCTCCAGGATACCAAAACTATGGGGGAGTCATCATGTTTGACCTTCCCTATTGGTATTGCCACGCATGATGATACCCCCGCTGAGCAGTCTGAGTGCTCTGGGCCTGAGCTCTCCTAGGCTTGCGCTGAGAAGTTTTTCGGCCTGAGCTCTCAGGGGACTCTTTAGATTGTTTAGCCTTTCCCTTGGGTTTTGACTTTGCAACATTGGGGGCAACCCTAACTATCTCAGCAGTTTTCTTGCCCTTATCAGGCTGGCGCAACCTTCTTTGTACTCTAGCCTTCCTGAACAAACACCCTCTCAGTGTTGCTCCCTAAAGCAACATGAGACTGACCTTGTGAGGATTTCTTAGGGACATATCCAAGCCCCTTTTTCTCATTCCTAAGTATCTGATTGCTATTTATTTCCTCTCTTGCCACTGAGAATTTATTCATTGCTGCAACCTTTTGCTTAAGAGGGTCCTCACTTTTTTTTCCATAATTTCATGTCTGGCAAAGAGGTCATCAAACTTGCTGTTGGTTATCCAGCGGAAAGTGCTTTGAGTTTATTTTTAAGAAAATCCTTTTAAAGAAAGTGCTAAAAGAAATGCAGAAATCTAAAGTGCAGAAAAGTAAATAACACAAGGATTTATAGTGGTTCGGACCAACTTGTCCTACGTCCACTCTCCCTTTCTTTAAAGGGGACTCACTCTCCAACCAACTTACTAACTTCTGGAATTGGGAAGTATCAGATCCTTCGTACAACAACTTTCACCCTTACGTTCTGACTCTTACACCAATCTATCTAGGAAGATAAGGATTGTGTAAATTGTCCAACTAAGAACTCCTAGAGAGTGTATATACGTGAATAAACAAATTTAAGTGATGGGAGAGTTCTAGTGTCTTTGTGTGCTCTTGCCCGACTCTTGTGTAGAACTCATCACTATGCACTCCTATTTATAGTTGTAGGAATTAACTAGCCATTGAAATGCTAGCAATTCAAACAACCATAATCGGAGGAATATAACCAATCACAGATTGATTATATGATTGATTAGTTCACTTCATTTATATCAAGATTGATATCAATCAATCAATAAATCAATTGCATCCTCCATCAGTTGACTCTCTAGATTGCTTCTTCTCTATCATCGAACTCCAAGATCTTCTTGTCTCCAGATTACACCCAGCCTCCATGTGGGTGAACTAATCCGTCTCCCTCATTTGGTCAGAGCTCGTCTGGTCAGAGCTTGTTTGGTTAGAGCTCATCTGGTCATAGCTCGTCTGGTCAAAGCTCATCTGGTCAAAGCTCGTTTGGTCAGAGCTCATCTGGTCTGACTCCTCTGGTCAGACTCCTCTGGTTAGACTCCTCTGATCAGACTCTTCTGGGCCTCATCTGGTCTGCACAGATATGTTCCCCCTTAACCAAGGACCTATTCTAGATATAGGCTAATTTGTAGCTGACTAACATGCTCAGCTAGTCCTATTACAAGTTCTTGTTTTAACATCTTCAAAACATCTAATCTATATCCTAACAATTTCCCCCTTTTTGATGATGTTAAAACTGGAAGAATTGAAAATAAAACAAGATAAGAAAATTTGAAATATCTAAATAGAGATCCCAGCAGGCTGGGTCAACTGATCTTCCCCCTCAAAATATGCTCAACTGATATTTGGGGCAAAACATCAGCTGGTCTTCTTATGTATCTGCAGGCAATCAAGTTTTTGGTACCCTTCTGGATCCAGGGGGGTTAGCACAATATTTAGGAAGCCACAAGAATAAATCATCCCTTTTTGGATCAGGTGATCTTATCTTTCTTCCATACATATCCACAAAAACACACTCAACAAAAGAACCTTTGACATGGTTATTTCTTCTAGAGGCTCTTCTTCTCTTATGAGCTTGTCTAGTAGAAGAAGTAACTTGTCTTAAAGCAACAGTCTTGAAATTCTTTTGATAAGGATAAGTTTTACTGGAACCATCAAAGGTTCCAGCTGGTCTGGCAGATGACTTGAAAGTCTTCTGCAGCTGAGTAGGAGTCAGCTCTGCCTCTTTTGAGAAGATCCAGTCTGTCTTCTACTTTGCTTGTCTGGCTAAGGTCTTTTATTTTGGGTATAAACCTTCTTAAAATTCCTCTTCTGCCTTTTGGGTTTTTGAGTTTCAGTACTCATCTGCCCATTAGGTTGAGTTGCCTGCTCAGCTAGCCTTTTACCCTTATCAACAAAATTCTGAACATGTGAGGATTCAGGTTTGGTATAACAAAGGCCTGTCTTATCATGCTCTCTTTGAGATGAGGCAACTATGTGTGACACAACATTGCTTGCTGTAGTCAGCTGCTCCAGTCTCATCTTGAGCTTGTCCTCACTTTATCTTACAATTTTGTTTTGATGGAAGAGTTCATCAAACTTAGCTTTAAGCAGGTTATATTCATTGTCTTTCTCAACATTTTCAACAACCAACCTTTCTATCAGCTTAACTTGTTCAGTACACCTGGTTGTCAAGTCAGAAGACTCTTCGAACAGTGTGTGATTTTGTTCAGCTGGTAGATCAGCTAAGTTGCCTAGACATTGTGAAAGCTTCTGAAATTTCTGCTTTCAGCTTTGAGTTCTCATCTTCCAACTTTTGACAAAGTTGTATAGATTTTTGGAGGTCTAATAGCAAATTTTGCACATCAGACTCCTCTGATTGTTCAGAAAAAGAAGAAGATGAAAAAGAAGAGGAAGTTTGATAGCATACCTCGTCTGTCACTAGACATATCTCTTCGTCTGGTCCAAAATTAGATGATGAACTAGAAGTGGATACCTCTTCTTCCTCATCTGCGAAGCTTCTTTTGGAGTAGCTCCTAGTGTCTCTTTTACTACTTCTCTTCGAGCCCATTTCTGCAAAAATTGTTAGCAAAATAAATATTTGGGTTTTAAAAAAAAATGGATTTGCCCTGGTGACCACTAAAAGCTTTTCGAAGCAGTGGTCTAGGACACATTGCTCTGATACCACTTGTTGGTCCCAAAAGGTTATCCTACGGAAAGCGTTTTGAGTTTATTTTTAAGAAAACCTTTTAAAGAAAGTGCTAAAAGAAATGCAGAAATCTAAAGTGTAGAAAAGTAAATAACACAGGGGTTTATAGTGGTTCAGACCAACTTGTCCTACGTCCACTCTCCTTTACTCCAAAGGGGACTCACTCTCCAACCAACTTACTAAATTCTGGAATTGGGAAGTACCAGATCCTTCGTACAACAACTTTCACCCTTACGATCTAACTCTTACACCTCTCTATCTAGAAAGATAAGGATTGTGTAAATTGTCCAACTAAGAACTCTTAAAGAGTGTATATACGTGAATGAACAAAGTTGAGTGATGGGAGAGTTCATGTGTCTTTGTGTGCTCTTGCCCGACTCTTGTGTAGAACTCATCACTATGCACTCCTATTTATAGTTGTACGAATTAACTAGCCGCTGGAATGCTAGCAATTCAAACAACCATAATTGGAGGAATATAATCAATCACAAATTAGTTATATGATTGATTAGTTGACTTTATTTATATCAAGATTGCTATCAATCAATCAATTGCATCCTCCATCAGTTGACTCTCCAGATTGCTTTTTCTCTATCATCAAAGTCCAAGATCTTCTTGTCTCCAAATTACACGCAACCTCCATGTGGGTGAACTAATCCGTCTCCCTCATCTGAGGAAGCACTTAGTTGAGGGGGAACTCAGCAACACAGCCTGAGGAAATCAAGATGACATCACAAGAAGAACTGACTGAAGCCATGGCTGAAGACCTAAACCTGAAGAGAAGCCTGAAGGATGTCCTGCTGAGTATAAACCTGGCTGATCTAAGCTAAGTCAGTGGACTACTCAGTGAAGAGCATGATCAGGAGGATCAGTGCTGTACCAAGTAGGCCCTGAAGGAGTCAGACTACTGTGGTCAGGGAAGTTTGTCATTCAGCCTTATGACAAACTTCTTGGAGTGATCTTCAAAGAGTCCCTGAAGGACAACTACACTGAAGAAAGCCATGCCTACTGAAGATCATCAAATCAGTGGAGGATAAGCCATCTGAAGTCAGTGCGCCCTGATCAAGCTCACTGAACCAAAGATCCATTGGATTCAGTCCACGTGGACCAATCAAGTCAAGATAGCGTATCTGACACTGACAAGGCCGTATTCCAAGAAAAGTAGGTGAAACCTATTAATTGTATGGATTCAAATGTAATTTCCTCCAACGGTTACATTTGAATCCACACAATAAATACAAGCTCATAGCTGCGGTTAGAGTATGTGTGAATGAGAAAAACCAACACCTATGAGCTGTGAAGGTGTGAGAGGATAGTGCATTTTCATGGGAGATATAAGGAGGCACATTTCACACCTTGTTCACTGGCCATTAAGGTCTTCATAGATATATAAATGAGTGTTCAGCTTGGAGATGTTTTCCCAATCTTAGCTTTAGGCTAACACATTGTAAGGGAAAACCTCACCTAGTTGGAGAAAACCATACTGAAACCAAAACCCTTGAGTTAGGTTTGTTGGTGGAAGTTGTTTGTAAAGGAAGGAAGAAAGAAAGCAAGATCTGAGTGTATAGATCTGGGTGCACCTTGGCACGTTAAAAACAAGAATCCCAAGTTAGTGGATTTCCTGTTAAATCAGGCCCGTGGATGTAAGAGCTTGAGTCTCTGAACCACGTTAAACTAAGTGTTGTTTATTGTTTAAGTACTTACTAAAGTGTTGTGTAAAATCTGCTCACTGAGAGCATTGTTAAAGAAACTTTGGTTGAGTAATTTAGTCAGGGAGAACCAATCTCACTGACATTCTTAAGCAAGCACTCGAGAGTCCAATATCTCAAGTCACTGCGTTGCTTAGAGCATGAGTCTCCAAGTCTCCACACTAACTTGGTAGCTCAGCCTCTAAGCAGTGCAGTGACTTGATGTGTAACCTCTCGAGTCATTGTCTTGTTGAGAGGCTGAGTCCTCAAGTCACCACACTGACTTAATACCTCTGACTCTCAGCAATGCAGTGACTTGAGTGTTCTCTCACTGAACTCATTCAGGGTGCAATGCAAAGTTTAAAAAAAAACTCCTAAATTCCCATTTTGGCCTTAAAAAATGGGACCATCAGGTCTGAATGTCTCCTTCATCACCACAATCGTGTCTCTGGCCAGTGTTCCTTCGTTCTTCATACCTTCTAGAACTTTGGTGACTTCCTTCAGGTTTCCTGTCTCTAGTGTCCTTATAATATTTTTTATACCTACCAAACCTGGAATTTAACTTGTCAAATCGTCTGGCCATCATAGTGTATTCCTCAGCTAGCTCTTCTTTGCTCATCTCCAATAGTGACTTTGATGAAGATTCAACAGGTTCTGACTTGGCTTTGAAGGCCACACTCTTCTCCGGAACTTTCTCTTAATCTTTAGGCACTACCTTCTTCTTCCTCTTGTTCAGATTGTATTCCAACGCTTTGAGCTCTGAAAAAAAGTAAAGCTGAAGTTATGTTACTTATATCCTGAGTGTTTTTCAACAAGATAACACTATTATCCCATCTCTCAGGAAGGACATTCAGGATTTTTGAAGCAACTTCTCTCTTTGGGAGTTCTTTCCGAAGCATCACTAATTCATTCATCATCTTGATGAATCAGGACTCCATTTGATCAATGGTCTCTTTAGGCATCATCTCGAATGCTTCGAACTTCTGAATGATAATGTTTCTTTTGTTCTCCTTGATCTTCTCAGATCCTTCGCACATCTGGGTCAGCTCATCCCAAACCTCCTTTACCGTAGTGAAGTGCATCAGCCTCGCTGTCTCCTCGAAAGACACCATGTGAAGAATAATATTTTCGGCCACGTTGTCCAGTCCTATCATCTTGATCTCATCACTGGTTATAGTGCTCCTCTCCTTCGGAACCTGTACGCCAATGTCAAGATGATCATAGCCCAATCCTTTGACATTTGGGATAGTGATCTTGATCGCTCCTTCCCTGATAACTCGCGGCATCTGGTCATGGATGGTATCTAGATCTGCCTCTAATCTGAACTTTCAGTAGACAAGGTTAGAAACAGAGAATTCAGGCAATGAAGCTTCAAGTCTCCTTGAAGTCATGATGCTAGTTTTAAAAAAAAATGCAACCACAGATCTGTTCAGTTACCACCAACAATTTCTCCTCTGAAACTATTAGTATCTGTTGGGACATTGTCAGTTTTGATTAAGATCCCAAAACCCCTGAAAAGATGAGTTGCCTTTGTTTGTCTTTGTCAGGCTAGTCTTGGTTAGGTTTTATACTTAGTTATTTTACACTTTACAGGTACTCAGTGAGAGGAGAACTCACTGATGACAATCAAGACTAAGAGCCTGAAGACGAAGAGCACCATCCTGAACTTATGACAATCTTCTAAGCTGGCTGAGTAAGTGTCAGTGATGAAGAGTATGACCCTGAGGTCATTACTAACTCAGTCCTGAAGGGTTGATACTGAGTTTATGGGAAAGACTTGGAGTAGAGCCAAGCAATGCAAAAGGAATCTCAGCGTTAGGACAATACCGTTGTGCTCGAGACAAAAAGAACTTAATAAGACAAGCCTGAAGCCTAGGAATAAGTTCTGACATTCTCACCAACCTGATGACGTGGACCAATCCGGGAAGGACACTCATGTAAACCTGACATGAAGACTGACTTCAGACTGCATACTCAACGGGCAAGCATTAAATGGTGCATTAAATGCAAGTTACCTAATCCATGCAAGGACGGCTACTGCATGGGAAATATGTCCGTTTGAGCAACTTTACATAGATGACTAGAAGGCTATCTCTTCCAACTGATAGTTTTCAAATCACCTATAAATACAGAAGGCCTTGAACCCATTCAAGGTTACGAGAAATTTCCAAGCCAGAAATTACTCAAACTCTCAAGCATTCAAAGCATTCAGCCTTTAGAAGAAGCACTCGAAACCAGTTAAATTTCCCAAGTGTTTCTTAGTCACTGAGAGTTATTCTGTATTCCAAAGAGCGTAATAGCAATATCTTAAGCTTAGAGTGATTATCCAATCCTTAGCAAAGCTTTATCTTGTAAGGATAATCACAACCTAGTTGGAATTCAAACTGAAACCAAAACCCTAAGTTAGGTTTGTTAGTAGTAAGTTGGTAGTGAGTTTGTAAGGAGTTTGTATAGGTCAGTGAAGAGTAGCTGATCTTGGTGCACCTTGACACATTAAAAACAAGAATCCCTTGAGTGGATTTCCTGTTAAATCAGGCCGTGGAAGTAGGAGCTTGAGTCTCTGAACCACGTTAAACTTCCTGTGTTCTTACTGCTTTGATATTGTGCATTCTTGTCATATTAATTTTTCATTCATAGCATTTGGTTTTTATCAAGTTGAATCAATCAGCCTGATTATCAAACAAGAGCACTGCCCTACTAATCACTACTTCAGAATTGAGTAATCAAGTTTTCAGAAGGCAAACTAAACAAGACTTTATACTATCAGGGCTCATGCATTTCCGCACTGAACTCGAATTGATAGTCAGCCAACTGACCCACACTAAGTTTAGTCAGTGGGAAGATTATCAGCTCTCAGTTCTTTATCACTCTGAGTAAAGGGGATTCAGCAAGGTTTTAGTTGAAAAATTGGTATACGTGTTAGGATAAATGTTGTATAGTTTTGATTAGTTAAAACAAACCAGAAGATGTAATAGGACCATCTGGACCTGTTAGCCAGATAAGGATGTAGATTAGGACTTAGTCTAAGGGGAACTGCCAGACCAGAAGACTTCGCCAGAAGAGTCACCAGAAGACCTACCAGAGGACTTCACCAGAGGACTCCACCAGAAGACTTCACCAGATGAGATCTGACCAGAAGCAGAGGACCTTCTCCAGACCAGACGAGTCTAGACCAGTCGAGTCTGGTGAAATAAAAGATGCTCAGAATCATCTCCTGATTCTCCTGAGTAATCTGTTTCTTAACCAACTCTGGACCAGAAGACATCAAGGTTGCCTGGTGTTTGGTCCTGCCTTCTCTGGAGAGAATCGGAGTTAGGCATTGGAAACATTTGACCGTTGGTGATTCAAATCAAGTCAACAAGATCAGATTGGAAAGTTTTGAAGTCAATCAATCCAAGGATCTCACCAACCCAATCAATCAATTAGGGAATTGATTGATTAAATATTTCTTAAATAGAGATCTGATTAGATTATAGCCACTGGAGCTTCATGATGAGTAATCATCTTGGAGCTATTCACCACCGCATGTTAGATGTGGTAGAAAGTGGCCCAATCAAATTTTACTGGACTCCCATTGATGATGGCAGGTCTGAGTCCAGGGCAGAAACTAGTGAATCTGCAGAGGAGAGAACTGGTGACCGAGTTGCAAGACAAAAGATATTAAAGAAGAAAGACGAGCTTAACAATGATGAGAGGAAATTGTGTTAGGATATAGATTAGATATTTTGAAGATGTTAAAACAAGAACTTGTAATAGAACTAGCTGAACCTGTTAGTCAGCTACATATTAGTCTTGGTCTAGAATAGGTCTTTGGTTAAGGGGGAAGAAATCTGTGCAGACCAGAGGAGGTGACCAGAGAAGGTGACCAGGAGAGGTGACCAGATGAGAGGTGACTAGAGGAGTCTGATCAGAGGAGGTGACCAGATGAGAGGTGACCAGAGGAGTCTGATCAGAGGAGGTGACCAGATGAGGTATGGACCAGATGAGCTCTGACCAGAGGAGTCTGCCAGATGAGTCTGCCAGAGGAGTCTGGCCAGAGGAGTCAGACCAGAGGAGTCACCAGAAGACCTCTCCCAAATTGGGTTCAGTGCAGAAGTGTTACCTGACCAGATGGACCAGACCAGAAGACCTCAGACCAGACTAGTTCTGACCAGATGAGGGAGACGGATTAGTTCACCCTCCCAGGAGCTTCGTAGTAATCTGGAGACAAGGAGATTTTGGAGATCATGATGGAGAAGAAGGCAATCTGGAGAGTCAACTGATGGAGGATCTTTTTGATTAATTGCTTGATTGAAAGTCAACTAATCAATCATATAATCAATCTTTGATTGATTATATCCCTCCAATTATGGTTGTTCGAATTTCTAGCTTCCAACGGCTAGTTAATCCTACAACTATAAATAGGAGTGCTTGGATTAGTTCATTGGACAAGAGTCGCGCGAGAGCACACAACAAGAACACACGAATTCTTCCAAACACTCACCATGTTCATTAACGTTTATACACTCTTTAGGAGTTTCAGTTGGATCTTATAATTAACCTGTTCATCTTGAAAGATTGTTGTAAGTTGTTGTACGAAGGAGCTGGTACTTCGAAATTCCAGTGGTTAGTGAGTACGTTGGTTGGAGAGAGAGAAAGTCCCCTTTGGAGAAAGAGAGAGTGGACGTAGGATCGTTATATCCGAACCACTATAAATTCCGGTGTTATTTACTTTTCTGCATTTAAGATTTCTGCATTTTAATCATAGTACTTAAGTTATAAATTGGGTTTTCATTAAAAATAAGCTTAAAAATGCTTTCTGCTGGATAACCATTTTTGGGACCAACAAGTGGTATCAGAGCAGTGTGTCCTACAGACCACTGTTTTGAAATTATTTTGGTGGTCACCAGGGCAGATCCATTTTTTTTGAAAACCCAAATATTTGTTGTGCTAACAAATTTTGCAGAAATGGGCTCAAAGAGATGCAGTAGAAGAGACACCAGGAGGTACTCCAAAAGAAGCTTAGAAGATGAGGAAGAAGAAGTATCCACTTCTGGTTCATCATCCAATTTTGGACCAGACGAAGAGGTTTGTCTTGTGATAGATGAGGTATGCAATCGAACTCCCTCTTCTTTTTCTTATTCTTCTTTTTCTGAACAATCAGAGGAGTCTTATACGCAAACTTTGCTATTAGATCTCCAAAAATCTGTACAACTTTGTCAAAAGTTGGAAGATGAGAACACAAAGTTGAAAGCAGAAAATCAGAAGCTTTCACAATGTTTAGGCAACCCAACTGATCTACCAGCTGAACAGGTTCAAACACTGGTAGAAGAGTCCACTGACTTGAAAACTAGATGTGATGAACAAACTAAGCTGATAGAAAAGTTGCTTGTTGAAAACATTGAGAAAGATAATGAATATACTCTGCTGAAAGCTAAGTTCGATGAACTCTTCCATCAAAACAAAATAGTAAAAGATAGTGAGGACAAGCTCAAGCTGAGACTGGAGCAGCTGATTACAACAAACAATGCTGTGTCACACATAGCTGTCTCATCTCAAAGAGAGAATGATAAGACAGGCCTTGGTTATTCCAAACCTGAATCCTCACATGTTCAGAAAGAAGAACAACCTAGAAATTTTATTGATAAAGGCAAGAGGTCAGCTGACCAGGCAACTCAGCCTAATGGGCAGATGAGTACTGAAACTCAAAAACCCAAAAGGCAGAGGAGGAATTTTAAGAAGGGTTATTCCCAGAATAAAATACCTCAGCCAGGCCAGCAGAGTAGAAGACAATCTGGATCTTCTCAAAAGAAGCAGAACCAGATGACTCCTACTCACCTGCAGAGGACCTTCAAGTCATCTGCCAGACCAGCTGGAACCTTTGATGGTTCTAGTAAAACTTATCCTTATCAACAAAATTTCAAGACTGTTGCATTAAGACAAGTTATTCCTTCTACCGGACAAGCTCATAAGAGAAGAAGAGCCTCTAGAAGAAATAACCATGTTGAAACTTCTTATGTTCAGTGTGTTTTTGTGGATATGTATGGAAGAAAGATAAGATCACCTGATTCAAAAAGGGATGATCTATTCTTATGGCTTCCTAAATATTGTGCTAACCCCCCTGGACCCAGTAGGGTACCAAAAAGTTGATTGCCTGCAGATACACAAGAAGACCAGCTAATATTTTGCCCCAATATAGGCTGAGCATACTATGAGGGGGAAGATCAGTTGACCCAGCCTGCTAGAATCCCTATTTAGATATTTCAGATTTTTCTTGTCTTGTTTTATTTCAGTTCTTTCAGTTTTAACATCATCAAAAAGGGGGAAATTGTTAGGATATAGATTAGATATTTTGAAGATGTTAAAACAAGAACTTGTAATAGGACTAGCTGAACCTGTTAGTCAGCTACAGATTAGTCTTGGTCTAGAATAGGTCTTTGGTTAAGGGGGAAGAAATCTGTGCAGACCAGAGGAGGTGACCAGAGAAGGTGACCAGGGGAGGTGACCAGATGAGAGGTGACCAGAGGAGTCTGATCAGAGGAGGTGACCAGATGAGAGGTGACCAGAGGAGTCTGATCAGAGGAGGTGACCAGATGAGGTATGGACCAGATGAGCTCTGACCAGAGGAGTCTGCCAGATGAGTCTGCCAGAGGAGTCTGACCAGAGGAGTCACCAGAAGACCTCTCCCAAATGAGGTTCAGTGCAGAAGTGTTACCTGACCAGTTGGACCAGACCAGAAGACCTCAGACCAGACTAGTTCTGACCAGATGAGGGAGACGGATTAGTTCACCCTCCCAGGAGCTTCGTAGTAATCTGGAGACAAGGAGATTTTGGAGATCATGATGGAGAAGAAGGCAATCTGGAGAGTCAACTGATGGAGGATCTGTTTGATTGATTGCTTGATTGAAAGTCAACTAATCAATCATATAATCAATCTTTGATTGATTATATCCCTCCAATTATGGTTGTTTGAATTTCTAGCTTCCAACGGCTAGTTAATCCTACAACTATAAATAGGAGTGCTTGGATTAGTTCATTGGACAAGAGTCGCGCGAGAGCACACAACAAGAACACACGAATTCTTCCAAACACTCACCTTGTTCATTAACGTTTATACACTCTTTAGGAGTTTCAGTTGGATCTTATAATTAACCTGTTCATCTTGAAAGGTTGTTGTAAGTTGTTGTACGAAGGAGCTGGTACTTCGAAATTCCAGTGGTTAGTGAGTACGTTGGTTGGAGAGAGAGAAAGTCCCCTTTGGAGAAAGGGAGAGTGGACGTAGGATCGTTATATCCGAACCACTATAAATTCCGGTGTTATTTACTTTTCTGCATTTAAGATTTCTGCATTTTAATCTTAGTACTTAATTTATAAATTGGGTTTTCATTAAAAATAAACTTAAAAATGCTTTCTGCTGGATAACCATTTTTGGGACCAACAAGTGGTATCAGAGCAGTGTGTCCTACAGACCACTGTTTTGAAATTATTTTGGTGGTCACCAAGGCAGATCCATTTTTTTTGAAAATCCAAATATTTGTTGTGCTAACAAATTTTGCAGAAATGGGCTCAAAGAGATGCAGTAGAAGAGACACCAGGAGGTACTCCAAAAGAAGCTTAGAAGATGAGGAAGAAGAAGTATCCACTTCTGGTTCATCATCCAATTTTGGACCAGACGAAGAGGTTTGTCTTGTGACAGATGAGGTATGCAATCGAACTCCCTCTTCTTTTTCTGAACAATCAGAGGAGTCTTATACGCAAACTCTGCTATTAGATCTCCAAAAATCTGTACAACTTTGTCAAAAGTTGGAAGATGAGAACACAAAGTTGAAAGCAGAAAATCAGAAGCTTTCACAATGTTTAGGCAACCCAACTAATCTACCAGCTGAACAGGTTCAAACACTGGTAGAAGAGTCCACTGACTTGAAAACTAGATGTGATGAACAAACTAAGCTGATAGAAAAGTTGCTTGTTGAAAACATTGAGAAAGATAATGAATATACTCTGCTGAAAGCTAAGTTCGATGAACTCTTCCATCAAAACAAAATAGTAAAAGATAGTGAGGACAAGCTCAAGCTGAGACTGGAGCAGCTGATTACAACAAACAATGCTGTGTCACACATAGCTGTCTCATCTCAAAGAGAGAATGATAAGACAGGCCTTGGTTATTCCAAACCTGAATCCTCACATGTTCAGAAAGAAGAACAGCCTAGAAATTTTATTGATAAAGGCAAGAGGTCAGCTGACCAGGCAACTCAGCCTAATGGGCAGATGAGTACTGAAACACAAAAACCCAAAAGGCAGAGGAGGAATTTTAAGAAGGGTTATACCCAGAATAAAATACCTCAGCCAGGCCAGCAGAGTAGAAGACAATCTGGATCTTCTCAAAAGAAGCAGAACCAGATGACTCCTACTCACCTGCAGAGGACCTTCAAGTCATCTGCCAGACCAGCTGGAACCTTTGATGGTTCTAGTAAAACTTATCCTTATCAACAAAATTTCAAGACTGTTGCATTAAGACAAGTTATTCCTTCTACTGGACAATCTCATAAGAGAAGAAGAGCCTCTAGAAGAAATAACCATGTTGAAACTTCTTATGTTCAGTGTGTTTTTGTGGATATGTATGGAAGAAAGATAAGATCACCTGATTCAAAAAGGGATGATCTATTCTTATGGCTTCCTAAATATTGTGCTAACCCCCCTGGACCCAGTAGGGTACCAAAAAGTTGATTGCCTGCAGATACACAAGAAGACCAGCTAATATTTTGCCCCAATATCAGCTGAGCATACTTTGAGGGGGAAGATCAGTTGACCCAGCCTGCTAGAATCTCTATTTAGATATTTCAGATTTTTCTTGTCTTGTTTTATTTCAGTTCTTTCAGTTTTAAGATCATCAAAAAGGGGGAAATTGTTAGGATATAGATTAGATATTTTGAAGATGTTAAAACAAGAACTTGTAATAGGACTAGCTGAACCTGTTAGTCAGCTACAGATTAGTCTTGGTCTAGAATAGGTCTTTGGTTAAGGGGGAAGAAATCTGTGCAGACCAGAGGAGGTGACCAGAGAAGGTGACCAGGGGAGGTGACCAGATGAGAGGTGACCAGAGGAGTCTGATCAGAGGAGGTGACCAGATGAGAGGTGACCAGAGGAGTCTGATCTGAGGAGGTGACCAGATGAGGTATGGACCAGATGAGCTCTGACCAGAGGAGTCTGCCAGATGAGTCTGCCAGAGGAGTCTGACCAGAGGAGTCTGACCAGAGGAGTCACCAGAAGACCTCAGACCAGACTAGTTCTGACCAGATGAGGGAGACAGATTAGTTCACCCTCCCAGGAGCTTCGTAGTAATCTGGAGACAAGGAGATTTTGGAGATCATGATGGAGAAGAAGGCAATCTGGAGAGTCAACTGATGGAGGATCTGTTTGATTGATTGCTTGATTGAAAGTCAACTAATCAATCATATAATCAATCTTTGATTGATTATATCCCTCCAATTATGGTTGTTTGAATTTCTAGCTTCCAACGGCTAGTTAATCCTACAACTATAAATATGAGTGCTTGGATTAGTTCATTGGACAAGAGTCGCGCGAGAGCACACAACAAGAACACACGAATTCTTCCAAACACTCACCTTGTTCATTAACGTTTATACACACTTTAGGAGTTTCAGTTGGATCTTATAGTTAACCTGTTCATCTTGAAAGGTTGTTGTAAGTTGTTGTACGAAGAAGCTGATACTTCGAAATTCCAGTGGTTAGTGAGTACGTTGGTTGGAGAGAGAGAAAGTCCCATTTGGAGAAAGGGAGAGTGGACGTAGGATCGTTATATCCGAACCACTATAAATTCCGGTGTTATTTACTTTTCTGCATTTAAGATTTCTGCATTTTAATCTTAGTACTTAATTTATAAATTGGGTTTTCATTAAAAATAAACTTAAAAATGCTTTCCGCTGGATAACCATTTTTGGGACCAACAAATTGTATAACTTGGACCACGTGGCAAGGACTAAAATCATCAACACACTCACAAAGGAGGTGATTGAAAAGGTCAGAACATGTGTCACTGCCAAAGAGATGTGGGACAAACTAGCATTGCTCTGTGAGGGAACAGAGAAGATCAAGGACAACAAACTCCAAGTTGTTCAACACTCGTTTGATACCTTCAAGATGAAACCAGACGAGACCATAGATCAGCTGGATATGCGTCTCACAAATCTTCTTAACAAGGTTAGTGCCTTAGGTAAGACCTATTCAGAGAAATAAATTAATAGTAAAATTTTGCGTTCACTAACCAGCAGGTGGAGAATCAAAGTGACTGTGATTAAAGACAACAAGGATCACAACACTCTGGATCACCATCTTTTGCTGTCTGATCTCAAAGCTTACGAGTATGATCTTCAAGAGGAGGATAAAAAAGAAAAGGTTTTCTCTTCTGGTCAGAAAGGAGTTACTTTCTCCTCTACCATCAAGCTAGATGACAAGCCAAAGGAGTCTACTGCAGATGACACGAGTCTCAAGGAGCAGGTAGCATTTCTAACCCGTGAACTTGATAAGATGAGTTCTAAGAATGGCAGGTACAAAAAGCATTGGAAGGAATCTACCAGAGACAGGAAGAGTTCCTTCAAACCTGCTGATAAATAAAAGACATCTGGAGACTTAAGGGAGACCAGATTCAGAACTCTAGAGAGGAGGAGAGATAGCAGCTCTAGCAGATCAGATTACCAGAGGAGAGACAACAGTTATGGCAGACCTGACTACCAGAGGAGAGAGAGTAGTCCAGCCAGAGCAGAGTACAACCAAAGAAGGAGAGATCCAAGTCCCAGTCCCAAAAGTGATAACACATGCTACACCTGCAACAAGCCAGGCCACTACAGCTATAATTGTCCTCAGTTGACTCCTAGAGAAAGAGAAGGGAAAAGACTCAAGAGAGATAGAAGATATGCAGACAAGAGAGCACTACTGGCAGAAACAGAGGAGGAGGATACTAGTTCCAGTTCTTCTTTTTCTGATTTCGGATCTGATGATGATGTATGTCTTATGGTAGACATCACTGAGGTAAATGAACGTACCCTATGCTTATCTAATTCCAAATATACTGAATCCTCCCATTCATCTGGTGCTTCCAGAGAGTCTGATATGCAGCAAATGCTATCAGATCTCTAAAATTGTGTTCAACTTTGCCAAAAGCTTGAAAAAGAAAATGGTAGGCTTAGAGCTGAAGTTCAATCTTTATCAAATGAGCAAAAATCTGCCAGAGAACTCATAAAAGACCATTCCAAAGAAGTCTCTAAACTTCAGGAAAAGGTTACACAAAGAGATACTGTAATACCCTAGGTTTTCATGATCTTATCTGCTTTACTAATTGCTTTATAATTCTTCATGAATCTATGTGATGCATTTACATCCAAATTTATGCAAAGGCATGTTTATGTGTTTTAATTACTCGATAGTTACAATTACTGCATTATTTGCTCAATACATGCTTATTCTTGAGACTTTATAATTTTTATATGTTCTTTATTTTATGTCTTAAAGATTTGATATAGAAATTAATATAGTCCTTAAGTCTAGTATTTTATTTCACAAGTTATAAGTTGAAAAATGAATGTTTCTTCAAGAAACAAATTACGTATCGATTGCTCAATGTTTCTTTTATGATTAGTATATAGACTTTGTAATTTATTTAGAGCCTTAGAAGAGTTTTAATTTTACTTTATAAGATAGTATAAGTAATTTTATGCATAATGTACCTTAAAATTATTAAATAAATTAGAAAATCATAATTTCTTTTATTTTTATTTATCAAATTCAAAGCCTACATGTGTCTTAATTACAAGACACAAAATTTCTCTTGAAACTTCATAAAATTTCAAAATTTATAGATAAGTTAGGAAGAGTGGTGAAGTTTCAAGAGTTTAAGGTCAAAATTAAAGAATAAAAGTCAAAATTAGCTACTAACCATAAGATGCCATGTGTTTATTAATCTAACCTACAAGTTTTCTCCACAATCTTCATCAAAGTTGGTCCTAAGGGGCATGGAGTAGTCTCCAAGTATTGCTTCTCCTATATATACATAAGCTTGCATGCAAAAATAAGCATAAGAAAAAAATTTAAAGAAAATTTCACAAATACTACTTCTCTTATACTTAGAAGTTGAGAAAGGAGAAGAAGAGATTTCTTGTAGCTACCTATCTCTAAGTAAGCTTTTCTTCTTGATTGAGTAATTATTTAAGTGGTAGTATGAAATTTATGCATGATATGTGAATTAAATGATAGGAAAATGAGTTTTGATGATAAATTTGCATGTTATCCATGTTTTACTTCATGTTTGAATGTTTAATTCAATTTCTTCATGAGTTATGACCAAAATCATGTTTATTACTTGAATATATATTCTTTAGAAGTAGAAATCATGAAATTATATGGTTTAAAGTGAGTTTAAGATGTTATGTTCTTCATATATGCATGAAAACTGAAAATCTGGACAACTTGTGAAGGAATTTCGTTTTTGATCCAATTTTCGGTAAAAAATTCTGAATTTTTTATATGTGAAGATAGACTTATGAAGGAACTTATGTTTCAAATTTCATAGCTTTTGGAGTAGTATTCAATTCGTGGTGATTTTTCAAAGTTGAACTAGGATTTTAGACTCTATAACAGGAACAGTAGAAGTTTCTATGATCTGAGAATAATCGGTTAGGTTTTTATAGACAACCAAAGTATGTTGATAAATTACATGAAGTTGGGAGTTCATGGTTAAAATTTTATGAGTATTGGACATGTGGTTGATTTATGGTGAATTTTTAAAATTAAGTGACCAGAATCTGTTACTGTGTGTTCATTATGAAATATTTGATGTTTGGTAAAGAGTTTGAGAAATCTGAAAGTATGGTGATAAACTTTAATGAGTTGGTAATATACTGTTAAAATTTCAAAATTTTTGGACGTATGAATAATTTAATATAAATTTTCAAAGTTAGACGTGTAATCTGCCAAAATCGAATTTTGTGTGAAAGGTTAGAAATGGTCCGGTTACATTTTTACAGTCGATATTTATTTATAACTTGCTATTTGATAATTTTATACACTTAATTGATATATGTGTGTTAGTATACAATATTTGAATAAGTATGGAGATTCGAATTCAAGTCTTACAATTTACAAAAATGAAGGGATAAGTAACAATGTTTCTATTTTAAAAATTTTACTTGTAGGTACAAACCTGCAAGGTGGGGAATCACTTCGCTCTTCACCGAGTGTTCTATTATTATTTAATTGCACTTATTAAACGTTGAATGTTAAATTTTGAGTCTGGCCCGCTATCGACTGGCCCCTAAGATCGTCCAACTATATGTTGGCAAATGAGATAGTCCGGTCGTTCCGGCACCACGGGTTGTTCACGACACCCCAGCATATACCCGGTGAAATTCCGGGGGCTCACATATTATAAGCAATTGATGTTTAGTTTGTGCAATTAACAAGAGGTTTCCCACAAAGTGTTTTCAAGCACTTATCCCTTCCACTTTAAATTTTTACAGATGCTATGGATCCGGACGTGGGCGAATGAACTCGGCAGGCTGTGAAGTTTCCTTAAAAACTTTATATTTCGAGAATAATATTTTTAAATTTTTTCTTGTATCTTAAATTACGATCATACTTATTACTACTTCCGCTGTGTAAATGTGTGGCGTGTGTATATTTAAATACAAAGTACTATTTTATTAACATTCCTACTTGTGCCACATCATATTTTCCATACTATATTAAGTGGGGGCGTTACAGATACTCTGGTAGACCAGCTTATGAAAGAAAAGAACTCTCAGATGGAAGAGTTCAATGAACTCAAAGCCAAATACCAATATCTTATCAAGGGTAAGCAAGTTGAACAACCTATCATGGAAGTACCTAAGACCAGAGAAGCTCCAACTGTTGTATCCATTATACAAGGATCTTCTCAAAGGATACATGATAAAAGTGGTTTAGGATATTCTGGAATTACAACCAAATCTACTAAATTTTTATGCATTAAAGGCAAGTTGTCTGAAAGATCTGGCGAAGTTGTAGAAATCTGGGATGAAAAGGATCCTAATGGAAAAGGTTACAGAGTAGTTAAAAACCATAACTGGAACAAAGACTGCTCTGCTGACCTTATAGATGATGCTCCCAATGAGTTCACTGAACTGGAAGAGGAAATCTTAGAGCATAAACGTCAGATAGGAGAACCTATGAGGATTGATGGTTCTGTTCAGATGCCTAACCAGATTAGGAGACCTAAGAGGAAACCTAAAAGAGTAGAACCTAAGCAAATTAGGGGACCTCAGAAAGAAAACTCTAAAAGGAAACCTAATCAGAATAGGAGATATCAGAGGAGATATACTGAACCAGAGAACCTCAATCAGAATCAGGGATCTCAAAGGGGGAATGCTCAAAGAGGATTCCAGAACAGGAATACTCACAAGGAATTTCATCATCAAAATAGATCCAACTTTCAGAACCAGAGGAGGTCTTCCAGACCCATCTATAGAAAACCAACTGATCTGGGTAGTTTTGACACCAGAGATGGTTCTTCTAGGATGTACCCTTACAACCAGACCTTTAAGACTATGTCTTTAAGGCAGGCCATTCCATAGGCCAGATTTGAGAAAAGATACACCAGGCCTGTTTATAGGAAAGGTGTTCTTATCAGACCAGTAACTCAATATGTCATTGTTAGAGGACATGTTCTGGTAGATAGATTTGGAAGGAAGATAAGATCTCCTCATCCAGCAAGGGATTATCTTTATCTTTGGATTCCTACAAAACCTGCAACTAACCAATCAGGACCCAGCTCTAGTAGGGGACCTAATTGATTTCCCTACAGGAGGATAAGAGCCCATTGGAAAAAGGACTTTCAAGCAAACATGTGTGGTACATTGATAGTGGATGTTCCAAGCACATGACATTCCAGAAAGATCATCTCCAGGATTTCAAGCCATTAAATGGGCCAAGAGTGATTTTTGGTGATAACAACTATGGAGTTACCAGAGGCGTTGGAAAGTTGACCTTTAATGGTGTATCTGTAGATGAAGTCTACTACGTTGAAGGACTCAAGCATAATCTGCTTTCAGTATCCCAATTTTGTGACAAGGGATACTCAGTGAAGTTTTCTAGTGATTCATGCACTGTCTTTTCTTCTGATTATAATGATATCTTACTAATAGGCTTGAGAAAGGGTAACATTTATCTTGCAGATTTTAGCAGTTGCCTAAGAAATGCTTGCCTGGTTCCAAAGGGATCTACAGAGAACATCTGGCTTTGGCACAAGAGGTTGTGTCATCTGAACTTCAAAACACTGAACAAGATTGCCAGAAAAGGTTTAATTCGAGGTCTTCCTAATGAAGTGTTTAAGAAGGATCAGGTTTGTGGTTCATGCCAGAAGTGTAAACAACCCAAAACTTCCTTTAAGGATGTCCAGAGCACAACCGCAACCAGAGTACTTCAACTACTTCACATGGACTAGTTTGGACCTGTTTCTCCTCTTAGTTTTAGTGGAAGGAAGTAAACCTTGGTGATAGTAGATGACTTTTCAAGATACACTTGGGTAGTGTTCTTGTTTAAGAAAAATGAAACTATTACTAAGCTGCCAGAGTTCTTTAAGCAAATTTAGAATGAGCAGAACCAGAGCATAGTCAGGATCAGAAGTGACAAAGGGACAGAGTTTTTAAATTCATACATTGCAGAGTATTGCAAGGACTATAAGATTTTTCATGAGACATCTGCTGCCAGAACACCCCAACAGAATAGAGTAGCAGAAAGGAGGAATAGAACCCTCAAGGAAACTGCAAGGACTCTTTTAGCCGAGTACAACACACCACAGAGATTTTGGGCAGAAGCTATCAACACAGCCTGTTATACTCAGAATAGATACCTAATTGCCCAGAGACATAGTAAGACTCCATATAAGGTATGGAAAGGTAAAACCCCATCTGTTTCATATTTTCATGTTATTGGATGTAAGTGTTTCATCCATGACAATGGGAAATCCAAATAAAAAACTTTTGATGCTAAAGTTGCAGACGTAATATTCTTAGGATATTCCAGCACCAGTAAAGTATTCAGAATCTTTAATAGGAATTCACTTTGTGTGGAGGAAACACCTCATATTGTTTTTGATGAATCTGCTTTTGAGTGTAAGGTGGACCTAAAGTCTTCTGCAGAAACACAGAATCAGACTACTCCTAGAGTAATTAAGGCCAATCCACCTATTCTTGATTCAGATTCAGATGTTGGCCCATCTTCTGGTTCTCTGAAGCAGAAGCCTTCACAAGAAGCCGAACCAGAAGAGGTTGGAACTCCTGTAGGGGGAAGCTCTCCTGCAGTTGGTGATAATCACCAAGGTACTGCAGTAGATGGTCAATCAGGCAAGGCCACGGGAAGGAGGACCCTGGTTAATCACCCCAATGACCTGATAATTGGAGATCCAACTAAGGGTATCCAGACTAGGAGAACTCTTAACTTAGCTACCTTATTCAGTTGCTATGTGTCCTTGATTGAGCCCAAGAACATCAAGGAGGCACTGAAAGATTCAAATTGGATTGTTGCTATGCAAGAGGAGTTGAATCAATTCACCAGACAGGATGTTTGGGAGCTGGTAGATGGACCAAGATATCATAAAGTGATAGGCACTAAGTGGGTTTTCAAGAATAAGAAAGATGAGAATGATGTCATTACTAGGAACAAGGCAAGGCTAGTAGCTCAGGGCTATTCTCAGTCTGAAGGAATAGACTATGATGAGACATTTGCTCCTGTGGCTAGACTAGAAGCCATCAGATTGTTTCTAGCATATGCTGCTCACATGAAGTTCAAAGTATACCAGATGGATGTGAAATCTGCCTTTCTTAATGGGATTCTCATTGAGGAAGTGTATGTGGAACAACCTCCTGGTTTTGAACAAGGTGACAAGGTGTTTAAGCTTAAGAAAGCTCTTTATGGGCTGAAGTATGCACCCAGAGCATGGTATGACACTCTATCTCAGTTTCTTCTGGACAATGGTTTTACCAAGAGTAAGATTAATAGGGCCTTGTTTAGGAAAGAAGAAGGAAAGGACATCCTTCTGGTCCAAATATATGTTGATGACATTATATTTGGATCCCCTAACAAGAAGCTGTGTGAGAAGTTTGGTGAACTCATGCAGAGTCAGTTTGAAATGTCTATGATGAGTAAGATGAATTATTTCTTAGGTTTGCTGGTAAAACAATCAGAGAAGGGAATTTTTATAAATCAGGCAAAGTACATCAGAAACATGTTAGAGAAATTTGGAGTAGGATCTAGCAAAGCAGCCAAGATTCCTATGATGACAAATTTCAACATGGATCCAGATGAGTCTGGAGAGAGTGTGGACCAGACTCAGTACAGGGCACTTATTGGTTCTCTTCTGTACCTGACTGCAAGCAGACCAGATATAACCTTTGCTGTTGGTGTGTGTGCCAGATTTCAAGCTAATCCTAAGAAAAGTCACTTGGAAGCAGCTAGGAAGATATTGAAATATCTTAAGGAAACAGTGAATTTGGGGTTGTGGTATCCTGCAGATGATAACTTGGAGTTAAGTGGTTATTCAGATTCAGATTATGGTGGGTGCAGAATAGATAGGAAGTCTACAAGTGGAACATGCAAATTTTTAGGGAATAAATTGGTATCTTGGTTTTCAAAGAAGCAGACTTAGTTGCTACATCAACAACAGAAGCAGAGTATATGGCCGCAGGAAGCTGTTGTTCTCAACTACTCTGGATTAGTCAGCAGCTTAGGGACTACTAGATTAGGGCTAAGGATATTCCAATCTTCTGTGATAGTAATAGTGCAATAGCAATCACCCAGAATCCAGTTCTTCATACTAGATGCAAACATGTTGATATAAGACATCACTTCATAAGAGACCATGTTGAGAAGGGAGATATAAGGATTGAAAAGATTGCAACAGAGAAGCAGAGAGCAGATATTTTGACTAAGCCTTTGGCTGAAACCAGATTCAGAGAGTTAGCTTTTGAGTTAGGATTATTAGATCCAGAGACAGATTTGGTTTAGGGGGAACATCAGAGAAGTATCCTTTGTTTCATTTTATTACATATTTTATTATTAAACTAACATGCCTACAGGTTAGATATACCAGGGAAGTTACATCTCCAGATGAGGCATGTACCAGATGAGGTACATTCCAGATGGGGTGCAGTGACAGATTCCAGAGAAATCCGGAGTCTAATCTGACCAGAACCAGATGGGTTTCCATCGGAAGAGATGTAACACAAGACTATTCTTGGTATCATCTGGTTACAATACCAGGTGACAGGTATGTATTTACTTCTCTGGCCTCTGATCATTGTGATACACTTATCAAATTAGTAAATACACTCAAAACGTGTTGGTCCCAAAAAGGTTATCCAACGGAAAGCGTTTTTAAGTTTATTTTTAAGAAAACCCTTTTAAAGAAATGCTAAAAGAAATGCAGAAAACTTAAAGTGCAGTAAAGTAAATAACACAAAGATTTATAGTGGTTTGGATAACAGGTCCTACGTCCACTCTCCCTTTCTCCAAAGGGGGCTTTCTCTCCAACCAACTTACTCACGAACCACTGGAATTGGATAATACCAGCTCCTTCGTACACTTGCTTACAACAACCTTTCAAGGTGAATAGGTTGATTACAAGATCCAACTAAAACTCCTAATGAGTGTATATACATGAATGAACAAAGTTGAGTGATGGGAGAGTTCGTGTGTCTTTGTGCTCTTGTCCAACTCTTGTGTCTCTCTTATGAACCCAACCAAAAACACTCCTATTTATAGTTGTAGGAATTAACTAGCCGTTGGAAGCTAGAAATTCAAACAACTATAATTGGAGGAATATAATCAATCAAAGATTGATTATATGATTGATTAGTTGACTTTCAATCAAGCAATCAATCAATCAGATCCTCCATCAATTGACTCTCTAGATTATCTTCATCTCCATCAATGATCTCCAAGATCTCCTTGTCTCCAGATTACACGCAGCCTCCATGTGGGTGAACTAATCCGACTCCCTCATCTGGTCAGAACTCGTCTGGTCTGGGGTCTTCTGGTCAGGACTCATCTGGTCAGGTGATATTTCTACTCTGAACCTCATCTGGGAGAGGTCTTTTGGCATACTCCTCTGGTCAGAGCTCTTCTGGTCCGACTCATCTGGTCACCTCATTTGGTCACCTCTCATCTGGTCACCTCATCTGGTCACCTTATCTGGTCTGCACAGATTTCTTCCCCCTTAACCAAAGACATATTCTAGACCTAGACTAATCTGTAGCTGACTAACAGGTTCAGCTAGGCCTATTACAAGTTCTTGTTTTAACATCTTCAAAACATCTAACCTATATCCCAACAATTTCCCCCTTTTTGATGATGTTAAAACTGGAAGAACTGAAATAAAACAAGACAAGAAAATTTGAAATATCTAAATAGAGATTCTAGCAGGCTGGGTCAACTGATCTTCCCCCTTAAAGTATGCTCATCTGATATTTGGGGCAAAACATCAGCTGGTCTTCTTGTTTATCTGCAGGCAATCAAGTTTTTGGTACCCTTCTAGGTCCAGGGGGGTTAGCATATTTTTTAGGAAGCCACAAGAATAGATAATTCCTTTTTGAATCAGGTGATCTTATCTTTCTTCCATACATATCCACAAAAACACACTCAAAAAAAGAACCTTTGACATGGTTATTTCTTCTAGATGCTCTTCTTCTCTTATGAGCTTGTCCAGTAGAAGAAGTAACTTGTCTTAAAGCAACAGTCTTGAAATTTTATTGATAAGGATAAGTCTTACTAGAACCATCAAAGGTTCCAGCTGGTCTGACAGATGACTTGAAAGTCTTATGCAGGTGAGTAGGAGTCATCTGGTTCTGCCTCTTTTGAGAAGATCCAGACTATCTTCTACTCTGATGGCCTGGCTGAGGTCTTTTAAAATTCCTCCTCTGCCTTTTGAGTTTTTGAGTTTTAGAACTCATCTGCCCATTAGGCTGAGTTGCCTGGTCATCTAACCTCTTGCCCTTATCAATAAAATTTCTAGGTTGTTCTTCTTTCTGAACATGTGAGGATTCAGGTTTGGAATAACCAAGGTCTGTCTTATCATGCTCTCTTTGAGATGAGGCAACTATATTTGACACAACATTGTTTGTTGTAGTCAGCTGCTCCAATCTCATCTTGAGCTTGTCCTCACTTTCTCTTACAATTTTGTTTTGGTGGAAGAGTTCATCAAACTTAGCTTTGAGCAGATTATATTCATTGTCTTTCTCAATGTTTTCAACAACCAAGCTTTCTATCAGCTTAACTTGTTCAATACACCTGGTTGTCAAGTCAGAAGACTCTTCCACCAGTGTATGATTTTGTTCAGCTGGTAGATCAGCTGAGTTGCCTAGACATTGTGAAAGCTTCTGATTTTCTGCTTTCAGCTTTGAGTTCTCATCTTCCAATTTTTGATAAAGTTGTATAGAAGTTTGGAGATCTAATAGCATCTTCTGCATATCAGACTCCTCTGATTGTCCAGAAAAATAAGAAGATGAAAAAGAAGAGGAAGTTTGACTACATACCTCGTCTGCCACTAGACAGATCTCTTCGTCTAGTCCAAAATTGGATGATGAACTAGAAGTGGATACCTCTTCTTCCTCATCTGCGAAACTTCTTTTGGAGTAACTCCTAGTGTATCTTCTACTGCTTTTCTTTGAACCCATTTCTGCAAGAAATTATTAGCACAACAGATATTTGGGTTTTCAAAAAATTGGATCTGTCTTGGTGACCACCAAAATAATTTCAAAACAGTGGTCTGTAGGACACACTGCTCTGATACCACTTGTTGGTCCCAAAAAGGTTATCCAGCGGAAAGTGTTTTTAAGTTTATTTTTAAGAAAACCCTTTTAAAGAAATTGTTGGTCCCACTAGATAGATTATATTGCGGAAGCTTTAAGAAATATGCCTTTAGCAAAGTTCTTTTCACAAGAGCACAAAAGTAAGCAATAAAGTAAGTAGAGAAAACAGTAAATAAGACCGGATGTATAGTGGTATGGATCTGAATATCCTTCGTCCACTCTCCCTTGATCAAAGGGGTCTCACTAACCAACCAACAACCAACTTACTTACTGGAATTGTGAAGTACCAGCTCCTTCTTACAATTTCTTTAGATCTAACTTCAATCTAAAGTCTACAGCCTTCAACCTTATCTTATAGATGAACAGGTTGAGATCCAACAACTCCTTAAGAGTAAATATGAAAGTATGAGCAGAATAAGAGTGCTATGTGCTTGATAATCAAAAGCTTGGAATGTGACTTTGTGCGCATAGGATTCTAGAGCTTTTCTTGAGTCTGCACTCTTGTATTTATAGAGGTGATTAGGGTTTAGCCGTTGGAGAGCTAATCTAATCAGATCCTCTATTTAAGGAAACTTCAATCAATCAATTCCCTAATTGATTGATTGGGTTGATGAGATCCTTGGATTGACTTCAAATACTTTCCAATCCGATCTTGTTGACTTGATTTAAAACACCAACGGTCAAATGCTTCCAATGCCTAACTCTGATTCTCTCCAGAGAAGGCTGGATCAGGTACCAGGTAACCTCAGTGTCTTCTGGTCTGGATCTGGTCAACAACCAGAATACTCAGGAGATGATTCTGAGTATCTTTTGGTTCACCAGACTCGACTGGTCCGGACTCGTCTGGTCTGGGGAAGGTCCTCTGCCTCTGGTCAGTCTCATCTGGTGAAGTCTTCTGGTGGAGTCCACTGGTGAAGTCCTCTGGTGAAGTCCTCTGGAAGGTCTTCTGATAGGTCTTCTGGTGACTCTTCTGGTGAAGTCTTCTGGTCTGGCAGTTCCCCTAGACTAAGTGCTAATCTAGTTCATCATCTGGCTAACAGGTCCAGATGGTCCTATTACATCTTCTGGTTTGTTTTAACTCATCAAAACTATACAACATTTATCCTAACAATTTCCCCCTTTTTGATGGAGTTAAAACACTACCAGAACTGATCAAAAGAAATACTTAAGCAAGAAAAACAGTAAAAGGATAAGACCTTAGAATATATCTTATCAGGTAAACAATTAAGACAACAAGGAGTTGTCTTTAGAACAGAGAAGATATGAATTTTCATTACTAATAGAGGACAAAAGATTACAAGTTACAATGAATATCAGAGTCCTAATCTAGGCATATCTTCTATTCTCCTTGGGTACCAGAAACCAATCAAGGAATCTGTCTTGAACAGCCTTCAACTCAGCAGAAGCTGTTGGAGTGAAATTCACCAACACCTTGGTCTTGAAAAGCTACTTCAACTCTAGCCAATCAACTTGGTCCCCAAGCATAGGAGTGTTGAGATAATGGAACTCTGGGACAGTGACTTCCAGGTTGAACTCTATAGTTGAGTCCATGAGCTGCTTGTAAAGAAATGCATCATAAGCCTTCATCCAGGAGTGGAAGGTTCTGTTGACTAGTGCATCATCCTCTGGTGGAGGCCTCTGGATATAGTGTTGAATAAACCATAAGGTCTTGGCTTCTCTCTATTTCTCTATCAGAGGGACATGCACAGTAGAGTCAAAGGACCCTTCTGTCCTCAGAGGCAAGATCTCCATCACTTCAACAGGACCTTTCTTCTTCTGGCTTGAGCCACTGGCACCAGAAGAT